>JAHTLZ010000327.1:13083240-13100071 GCA_023846285.1 Phrynocephalus versicolor | reverse complement strand
TTCGAGTATATACAGTACGTGTTATTTCTTGATCAAAAACACAGAAACTGTCATTTCCATCTTTTTCTACTACAGTGGTCCCCCACCCTTTCGCAATTCATATACTGCGGTCCCGCTATATTGCGGGACCGCAGTATATGAAAAAAGCCCCCTGGAGTAAGGGGCAAAGGCCTGTTTCAGGCCTCCCGTACTTACCCCAGGACTGGTGCTGCCCTGAACGGGCCTGTGGGAGCCTTCCCGATCCTTCTGGAGGCCCCAAAAGGGCTTCCCTGCAAACCACGTGACTTCTGGGTCACCAAAAATAATTTCTGAGGCCTCCGAGAGCCTTTCTAGGCCTGTCCGAGGCCTCAAAAATTATTTTCGGCAATCCGGAAGTCACTTCCGGTTTGCAGGGAGGCCCTTTTGGGGCCTTCAGAAGTCTCAGGAAGGTCTCTTCAGGGCAGGACCAGACTGGGGGTATGTACAAGAGCCCCCAGTTAGGCCCCCCAGGCCCGAACCAACCTGAGCCCCTGCGATAGGCAGGGTTCACTGTACTGGGAGATGAGGATTCAGTGTGAATTGGGAAAGAACAGTGTACTCACTAGAACTGAGCAATCCTCCTGTTGTGTCATATGCTCTGGTTACTAAAGAGTTTCTGGACCCAACCCAGCAGTGGTCCTGATTTCCAAAGCTCTATATAACTTTGAAGTAGCACCTGCTCTCATATGTTCCTGTCTGACTGTGCTCCTCACAAGTGAATGAGAGGTGACTATCAGAGAAAACTGCCTCAGGAATGGAGCCCTTGATGTGGATGGAATCCTTATCATAGGAATCTGCTTAGCATCCTTAATCCTTATTATTGAAGCATCAGGCTAAAAGACTCTCCTCTTCCTGACCATTCAGTCTTTGATGTCCATTTCTATCTTCGGGTTTATAATTTCATTTTTGACTCCTAACATCCCAATATTTTAATATTTTCATCATCATGGGTTGGCTTGTTTTTATTGTCAAAATGGTGTCTGTTTTTGAATTTGTATGTATAAACAACTCCAAATAGATTGCCATTTAATATACAAATATCTTAAAATAGCTTGGAAGTTGGAGCCCTTGGCTGAAAATAAATGAAAAAAAAAAAGTATTTCTAGTATGCATGCACTGAAATATTCTGGAGTGCTAAGGTAATAGGGGCTATATATAAGGGAACAGAGAGCAGTAGGTGCCCCTGAGATGCCCTGAGAAAGGTAGGCTAAGAGGAGGGTGGATGAACAAGTTGTGGTTGGGTTGTGAAACTGAACACACCTGCCCTTTGGCTGCATTCCTTCTCACATTTACTAGAGGGAATGCCATATAGA
The DNA here is from genome assembly GCA_023846285.1 of Phrynocephalus versicolor. Classification (NCBI taxonomy): domain Eukaryota; kingdom Metazoa; phylum Chordata; class Lepidosauria; order Squamata; family Agamidae; genus Phrynocephalus; species Phrynocephalus versicolor. Next base: position 13,098,740 of record JAHTLZ010000327.1, on the reverse strand, counting down.
ATTTAAAGGGGCTTACTTTTGAGTAAACATGCTTTAGTGCAATGTTGGTGAACCTATGGCATGGGTGCCAAAGATGGCACTCGGAGCCCTTTCTGTGGGCACCTGACATTGCCCCTTCACAGCCACCTGTATTCAGGTTAAATGGCTGTATTGGCACTTTGGGAAAAATCAGTGGGTTTCCAAATGCAATTTGGGCTTTCGGTTTCTAAAGGGTCCGCCATCACTGCTTTAGTTTATAGGTACACAGGGAACAGTGAAAAGGGTTCCTTTAGAGCAGCAATGGGTAACCTTTTAGGGACCCAGCGCCCAAACTGCGATTCAAAACCCACTGATTTTTCCCAAAGTGTCAATATAACAATTTAAATTCAAATCCAGGTGGCTGTGAAGGGGCAAGGTCGGGTGCCCACAGAAAGGGCTCCGAGGGCCACCTTTGGCATCCCTGCCATAGGTTCTCCAGCACAGCTTTAGAGAGGGAACATTTGGGTCGAATGTGGTTGCTAATAATTATTATTCTTCACGGGAATTTCGGTGTGTCATACCTAGGTCTCCCCCCCCCTTCACTTGTTATCTTTACGACAAACTCCCCCCCACCCCCCAGGCAGATTGCAGAAAAGATAACATCGCTGCTCGAGCGGCAGTGCAGACTGGATCCCGTCAGGGGCGATTCCGACGAGACGGCACGAGCGCTCAAGGCGCGCGACGACGACTCCGGGAAGAGCCCCTTCGCTCGCACGTGTCGCCTCGTGCGCCATCGCCGAGGGCAGCGGGATCCGACCCCGGGCGTCCCCGAAGAGCCGGGCGCCAGGAGGCCCCGTCGTGCCCGCTTCCCCCCTCCCACCCCGTGCGCGGCGGGAGGCGCGCGAGAGAAGACCAGACCCCCCCCCCAAGGCGGGACCGGCGGGATTCGCCTCCCCAAGGCACCCGCGGCGAGGAAGAGGGGGGAATCCTCGGGGGCGGCGGGTTCGCGGCCAGCCAGGTGGACCGCCTTCCCCTCCCTCCCCGCGCACTGCCCACCGGCGCCCCAATCTCGCCTCGCGCCCGCCGCGTTCCGCAGCCCGGGAAGAAGCGGGGCTGGGCGTCTGGCGGGCGGGCGGGCGCGCGGTTGCGCACGGGCGCGGGCGCGCTTGCTTCTCTCGACCCCCCCCTCTCCCCTCCTCCCCAGCTTCGCCTTGCCCCCTCCTCCTCCTCCTCCTCTTCGCCCGCCCGCCTGTTCTCCCTTCTTCTCCCTCTCCTCCTCCTCCTCCTCGCCCGCCCGCCCGCGCGCCCCTCCTTTCCTCTCCGCGGCTGCCATCCCATCCGGATCCCGAGCGGAGCGCAGGAGCCCCGGCGGCTCATTGCGGAGCGACCGCGGCAGCCGCCATGGCCACCACGACCGTCCCCTGCACCCGCTTCACCGACGAGTACCAGCTGTACGAGGAAATTGGCAAGTAAGGAGCCGGCCCGGAGCAGCGGCGGCGCCTCGCTGCTTTCCCCCGTGCGCGCGGCGGGCCCGAGGAGGGGGACGAGGAGGGCGGCGGAGAGGAGCCACCCCGTGCGCCCAGGGCCGGGCCCAGGGAGATCGGGCGAGCGGGGCTGCAGCCTGGCGTCCTGCTGGCCGCGGGGCCGCTCCCGTCAGATATCCTGGGGGGTCGGTGGGGAGAGGCCGGGCCGGTGCCTGGGCAGGGACGGGCTGCGGAGGGGCGGGCCTGGCAGGCGGAGAGGGGGGCACCTCTTGTGGCACCGGCGGAAGGGCGGCGGGTTGGGCGGGGGGGGTCCGACGTCTACCCGGGAGGCCATCGGGATGGCCGGAGCCCGGGCGGGGCGAGGGGGTCCCGAAGCGAGGGGGCGTCCGCGCTGCGCAGCCATGACGCACGTTGCAGAGCCGCGGAGGCGCGGGCGCCTGGTTCGCCGCTCCTCGGTATTGGCGGCGGTGGAGATGGCGATGGCCCCGGGCCGGCTCGAGGACCTGGCGCTCTCCTCGGCCGAGGGTGCCCCGTGCTCAACCCTCCTTAGCCGCCCCCCCCCCCAATTGGCGGACTCTGCCTTCCCAAGGCGACAGCCCTCTCCCCCTTCCTTCCAGCCTTCCCCCGGCGATGCCTTCGAGGGCGAGGGCAGGGCGCTCGGTCCCCGTTCGATGGCGCTACCCGTCGGAGCGCGGCCGCCCCCCTCCCCCCCCCCCTGCAGTGATGCTGCCGGCGTTGACAGGGCAGGAGCGCCCGCGCCGCCGGGGAGGCTTCTTGCCTCCGCGGTTAGCGGGACCGATGCGGGTTCAGGAGTGATAGCACATGGCAGGGTTGCACGGCAGGGATGAGCCCCCTCCCGGCGGGCGATTGTGTGTGTGTGTGTGTGTGTGTGTGTGTGTGTGTGTTTTCTTTTTTTGGGGGGGGGGACGACACAACCTTTGCATTTGCTTTGCATTTCCTCGTGGCCCAGCAACTTGGCACGGCGGGTGCCCGGGGGAGCGATCGCCTCGCCTCGCCTGGAAGGGCGCGGGGGTTGCAGGCGGGCGGGCGCCTGGGCTCCCCGCGGTGATGCGGGGGCGTTTGGCAGCGCGTCCTGCCTGGCGAGGAAGTTGATGGGGATGGAGGGATTGGGGGGGGGGGGAGTCCGCGACGTTTCGAGTAACGAGGAGGGGGCGGAGGAGCTGAAGGGGACTGGAAGAGCTGCAGGCGGAGGAGAAGGAACGGGGGAGGGGGGGCTCCTCGAGACGGGAGGGGGGTATTGCGTAACTTTTGGGGAGGAGTTCGCAGGCCACGCGCCCATTGGTGCAGGGCTTCCTTTTTCCTTTTAAAGGAGGCATGGCGGGTGCAGCAGCATCTCGGAGGCTCGCCTGCCTCCTCCTCCCTTTAGGCGTGCGTAATTCAGCTGACTCGAGGGCTGGCTTGGTGGCGCGTTCTGCACATGTTCACAGAGGTTGTAAAATGCTCGTCCAGCCTAGAAATGGGTGCATTGGTGCACGGGCGAGAGGGGGCTGATACTTGGACATGTTGGTAGAAAAGGAAGCCTTTGTATTTAAGCATCTCTCTCTCCCCCCCCCCCAGTTTAACCCCATCAGTTCAGACCAATGGCAGTTTTCATGGTGATCTACTTTTTCCCATTCTTTACCAGATTTTTTATTTCTGTGATAATATGTTTTTATTTATTTGTGCTTATATTGTATTGTATTTATGGTCTGATTTTTGTTCAGCTTTGTAAACTTCCCAGACTAGCTCTGTTAGCTACTTATCTCCACATCAGCCTTTAATACATCCTAGTCATTGTTCCTTTGTTTTTTCAAACCCCCCCCCCAAAAAGAGCAGTCTCTCACCAATAAAGTCTTCTATTGAGTCCTGTGTTAATGGCTGAGCATGAATTTTGCAGCAGAGTTCAAATATGCTAGGACTGATGTCAGGTTGCTAACATTTGAACTGATTTTGGGAGGTTATGCTTGCAGAGTACTTTGCTATGCAGGAAGTGGTATTATGGATGGTGTTGACAGAAACACCTGCTCTTAAAGGGTATAAGTTTTCCCACTGTTCCGACTACAAACGGATATATATTTATAGTCTGATTTTACTTAACTAAACACATGACATTGTATGACAAGGGCTCAACTCAACTCCTTTATAGTCATTAACACTTCTTATTGTCATTATAGAATCATAGAATCATTGTAGGGTTGGAAGGGATCTTGAAGGTCATCTAGTCCAACCTCTTCCCAAGGCAGGAGACCTCATACCCTCCCGGACAGATGGCTGTCCAGTCTTTTCTTGAAAACCTCCAGTGATGGGGTACTGACAACATTGGGAGGCACATAATAATATAATATTGTAATATAGCAATAAAGAGTTGTGATCAGCCCCAGTACAGTTTTCCAGTTACTACATACATGGTTTGAAAAAATTGTTTTCCAAGTATTTCCAAAGGCACTGGTAGTTGTCTTTCACTTTTCCATAGCTGATACAAATCATAAGCCCATTGTTTACACACTTGTTTTCCAAATGTCTCCAAAGGCACTAATAGTCTGTTTGATGAGCTTCAAGCTCTTGAAATGCCTTATACAGTAGTGAACTTGCCCACTTTTTGTAATCCCCAGACAAGTGCTTCTCATGATATTAGACGTTTCCATGTTATATACAAATATCTGTCATGATGAAACACACCTGGTAGTTGAGAATGCTTTTATTGCGTAAAAAAAGAATCTATACATTTTCTGTTGAGCTTAGTGGATGTTAAAGTGGAGAAAAATTACTTTAGATTGAGCTGAAATCAATATTAAGAGAACACACGAGGGTGAACTTAAAAAGCAAATAGTTGTTCAGTGAGTTATACAGTGAGGCTTCTGTATTCCTAAATTTTATTTCTATCCTCCCCTGTATTATGTTAAAGGATAGAAGAACAGGCCAGAATGTGTGTGTGTGTGTGTGTGTGTGTGTGTGTAAGGGGGGATTTGTATGTTTCCTGTGTAGTTATTGATTAAAGCCAAAGGAACTAGAATAACAATGAAGATTAAAGGCCTCAACATTTCATACTGTGTTGACATTTGTTTGTTAGTTTGTTTCATTTCTATACCACCCCAGCAGGAACTCTGGGCGGTTTACAACAAGTTAAAAACAACAATACAGTATAAGCAAAAAAGAGGAGGGAAGCCCTCAGCAAGATGCATCAAGGGGCAGGAAAAAAAAAATACAGATAAGATGAAAATATTTTAAAGGGCTACAAGGCACTATCTTGAGTTTACCCAAGGTCTCTGTGTGTGCCCTAGAATATTCATAAAGTCATGAGATCTGTGGAGAATGTGCAGAGTGGGATCTTGTTTATTTATTTATTTATTTATTTATTTATTTATTTATTTATTTATTTATTTATTTATTTATTTAAGAGTATTTTGACCCCGCCTTTCTCCTTGGAAAATGACCAAAGGCAGCTTACAGTAATGAGGGATAATACTGTATACAGTCCAGTACAATTAAGACATGTTCAAGTTTTTGAGAACAAGGAATTGAGGGACATCTTACAGCATTAATAGACAAGATTACATTAAAGGTACAAGATTATAAGTACTGAAGTTATAAGCACAAAGTCTTTGTGAACCTGTAGATTCATATAAAATACGCGTGGTAGTCCATCATTCAGCGGAAAGCTTGCTTAAGAGAAAGGTCTTTACCTGTTTCCGGAAGGACAACAGAGATGAGGCAGTCCTGGCCTCTAGTGGGAGGGAGTTCCAGAGTCTGGGTGCAGCAGCTGAGAAGGCCCTTTCATGGGTTGTTCCACTTGAGGATTTGTCCTGTGCAGTTTAATACAGTTCTGTGGCATATTAGGTCTAAAAGTTTTTTTCCTGGCACCTTCTTGCATATTACTTGCTTTTTCATAATGTTAAATTCTCATTTCTTTGTAACTTTAAAATGCATTTAAAATATTAAAAAGCCTGCAACAGAACTCCCTAAAGCAGTGCCTGTAATGTGTATACAAAAAAGGGCTGGTATTATTCATAGTTGTATTATTTTGCAAAAGGAGCAGTATGTTTTTGCTACCTCAAAAATAGCATATGGTAGATAGTATTCTTATGTGTAGGTACGTCATTACTTCCAGGCTTGAGTTCTGTAGGACAGTCTTAGTTCAACTATTTCATAATTTCAGTCATGTAAAAATATTTAGGTCATACGTGCTTATTCAATAAGTGAAATTGGTTCAGGATCCACAAGCTAATCCTCTTTCTGTGTCGGTATTCAGATATTCTTTGCCATCAATTCTTTTATTCAACTTTGAATTCCAGAAGACCGATATATGAATATTGCAGCAAGACCAGAAAGAATTCTGCAGCATCTTAGAGTAATAAATATATCATGGCATAGGCCAGTGGTGGCAAACCTTCGGCACTCCAGATGTTTTGGACCACAGCTCCCAGAATCCCAAGCCTGTATTGCCAATGACAAAGGACTGTGGGAGTTGTGGTCCAAAACATCTGAAGGGCCGAAGGTTTGCCACCACGGGCATAGGCTGTCTTGGACTGGAGCTCACTTCATTAGGCACATGCTACCTACTTCCTCCCTGTGTGAGCATTGCTGATGTAGCACCCCTGGTCTTTCCTCTCTCCTAAATCATTCCCTACTCTCCTTGATTATCTTGCATTAATTATCATTGATTCTTAAATCTGTGTTTCTGTGTGCATGCTATTTTTGGTTTGCATTTGTGGTGTTGTTAACTGTATTTGTCTCTGAGTGCAACATCCGGGGATGATTTATCTGGCACTTTCAATTTCATTTAAAAAAAAGATTATCCATTTCTCTAACACAGAAGAATATAGGATCACCTTCCATTTCATTAGGTGAGGGAAGTCTGTAAGTAAAAATGCTAAATATTCCCCCTCACATGTGTGTTAGTCATGTCTAACTTTAGGGGCGGTGCTCATCTCCGTTTTCAAGCCAGAGAGCCAATGTTGTGCAAGTCCGTGGCCAGCATAGCTGAACACATTTCTGCACATGGAACACTGTTTACCTTCCCACTTTTTACGGTGGTACCGATTTATCTACTTGCATTTACATGCTTTTGAACTGCTAGGTTGGCTGGGGGAAACCACAGAGGAAGAAACAGAATGTAGAGACAGTGGTAAACAAGATAAGAATAGGTGCACTGCAGTTGTATATATTTAGTCTCAGTTATGGGCATAAGGAACTGCCTAGATGCCCTGAGCACATCCAGTCTCAACCACCAGGGAATACCAGATGCTGTAGGCACCTGGTATTCTCTGGGGTCATGACTGAACATGGGGTCACGAAGTGTAGGTCATGACTGTAATGATACAATAACAACAGCAGCAGCAACAACAACAATAGGCATAAGAATATGAACTCAATCATGATCCTGTTGGGGAACTTGTCTCTAGAGTACAACCTGGAGCTGCCCAGAACCAATAACATGAAAGAATAGGTGGCGAACCAGATGTTTTGGACCACAACTCCCAGAATTCCAAGCCTGTATTGCCAATGACAAAGGGCTGTGGGAATTGTGGTCCGAAACATCTGGAGTGCTGAAGGTTCGTCACCACTGGACTAGTCCAAGAATTTTCCTAAGAAGATCTAAGGTCCTTGGGAAAGGTGGATGTAGGCCCTGCATTCTGAGGGGAGAGTCTTGGAGTCAAAGGGGAGGGGAGCGGTTTTTTTTGGGGGGGGGAGCTTACCCCAGAATTATGGGAGTGGCTATAGAGTAGCAAGTCTGTTCTAGGAACAAGCAGCTTGAGGTCATTTGAAAGATAACAGGACTTGCTTAAATACGGTAAATAGTTTGTACTCCGCCCTGAGTTCCCTCTGGGAAAATCGGGTGGTTTATAAGTCCAAGAATAAATAAAATAAATAATTACTTTCTGAGAAAGGTTTCATATGAGTAAAGACTAGGTTGTGAACAGAGCTGTACATCACTCCTGCAAGATAGGCTGGTCTGAGGGAAAATGATTGGCCCAAGATTATTCAGTGAAATTCATGTGACTGAGTGAGGTTATACCTTTTTATTTCACCTGTCCTTGTCTTTTAATACTCATTTTCAGGATAAGTAGTAAAACCAAAGTTAAAGTATTCAATACATTTATGTGGTTTATGGCCATTTGTTATGCCATTTTGGTGATAATAACTAGCTTAAATCACTTTAAAAGGAGGAATTAGACACCTAATTGGAGCTAGGATTTTGGGAAGTCTTGTAAGTAGAACTGGGGAAGACCCAGGTTTGAATACTTGTTCAGCCACATTAAGTTCAACTGGGTGGAGCCAGTCACTTGTTTCCAAACCTTAATTTACTTTAGAGGGTCGTTGCGAAGATAAAATCGGAAAGAGAAGAGCAACATATGCTACCTTGAGCATCTTAGAATATAAATGTAGACAATATTGAGCCTTAGAAAGACTCTTTCAGAGTAGATTTATCCTTAATTCCTTTATTGGCAATCACTTTCCAGTGTTTGTGTATTCTTTTTCAGTTTTCTTTATACTTCTGTGTAATTTGGAAATTTGAAAACTGGTCAAAGGTGAGCTGGTCTGTGTTAATTATTATTATATTCCGTTTTGTCAGTTCTGACTTAGAGCAACCCTTTCCAGGGTTTTTTTTTAGGTATAGGGGGCTCAGAAGTGGTTCACCATTCATTCTTCTGGGGCCGTCTTGGGCCTGTGTAGACTCACTGACTACACAGGCTTGGCCGTCTTCTTCTAAGCTGCACAGTGGAGAATCATACTCTCTATCTCTGGCTTCACAGCCAGATACCAAACTCACTTGCTATTGAGCCAGCTGGTCTCTGTTAACTTTTCTAAATGTTTAATCCTGTTTTCTGTTTCTGAGGGAAGTATTATCTGTCAGCGATAGATGCTCCCAAAGGGCCACTGCTGAACTCATGCAGCTGTTCCTGCGTGCCATAGCTTTGTGGGCAAATGGGAAAGTTGCTATGTGGTGAGATTGCAGCTTTTCTGGGTGCTGTTGGCTGGTGTGGTGGAAGATGAGGGTCTTTGCCTGCAATGGTTTGTGTGAATGTAAAAATGTGGGGCACAACGTGTGCAAAGTTATTTTGAAGCTCTGTTTACTTCAGTGGAAGCAATTTAAGCAGTTGCTTAACTGTTCCATTGAGATTGATGGGGCTTCCAAGTGCTTAACTTCTGCTGGATTGTGCCCCCAATATACAGTTTCTTGAATATTGAGGCTGTTTAGCACATTTCAACAATTGCTCTTACATTGTGAAAGCAAAAGGAGTGGCTAAAGGGGGGATTTAAAAGTTTTGTAAGAATAGAGCTGAAATTCTGAATTTTAACTCACCGATAGTTGTGCATTGTCATTAGGAAGACAAGATTGAGAGTAGAATTGGTCCATAAAGCTCTGGCTCTAACCCAGTGGTTCTCAACCTTCCGAATGCTGTGACCCTTTAATACAGTTCCTCATGCAGTGGTGACCCCTTGCCCTGCTTAGAAGAGGCCACGAGCCTCCTTTGGTAGGCCACTGCCGCAGGTGCCATAGAGAACTTCCCTCTACAGGCACCCTCAGCCAGTTGCAACATCTGGTGACAACTGTTGCTATGCTTTTTTTTTTTAGCAGAGTAAGAACATACAAGTATTTTAAATAAATGAATAAAATAATGTGATTATTATGGGATCTTGGGCATTCTATCTTGTTTATTGGTGATGGAACATGTATTGGATGGTTTAAATAATCTAGGATAACTACTCTTTCTTCCTCTGTATATCTGTCTTCCTCTGTGTCTCTTAACACTCTTAGTGTCTGTCATCATCACTTGATGTCTCTAGTATTCTTTTATGTTTTTCTTTACTGCCTGTTTGGTAACTTGCTTGTTTCTGGACCTCTATGTCTATGTAGTCTTCAATATCTCAAATACCGTGATTGTCTCTGGTGCTGTTTATGGCTGTCTTTACTGTCTGGTCTGCCTGGTACCTCCAAATAGTCAAGTTGCAGAGAACAGAAAATACTGCTGGACAGCAATACCAATTAGAGTTGGCAGTTGAATTATAGAGCCAAATTGCTTGAAAAGTCACTTTTCTATGTTCTTCATTGCACCGAGTTCTGGATTTGAAATGACTTACAAGCTCAGTAAGAGTAGACTCTTACTCAATTGCTGAATGGTAAGAAGACGCACAGAACTACCTTTCATTCTGCTGTACTCTAGTTGGCGCTAGAAATAGGGTCTAGGACATGGAATTTTTTTTCTGCAGGATGTCCCCGCACTGCTGTACCAAGGAAATGAACTAAAAGTTGACGTAAGAATTCATACTAGAGGCCAGGTGAATTACACTATGCCTTTTTGCATATATCCCACTGGTAAAGTTTACTAATGCAGCTCCATAGAAGAAATAAAGACAGCCGCCCGCCTTGGGTCCTTTCAGGGAGGAAGGAGGGGTAGAAACAAGCAAGCAAGCAAACAAACAAATAAACTTAAATTAATATTTCTGGTTGCAAGTTTGGAGCCATTATTTTTATATCCACAAGAAAGGTCTGAAGAGGTACTGTTCTGTGGTGCCTTCACTTTCCAGTGTAGTGACATCTCTATCAAGACAGTGAAGAACTGTCATTTTGAGAGATAGAGAAAAGATGCTTCTAGGTCACCAGTGGTAGATGGTGCCCAGGGAGAGTGATACACCATCTGCCTATACACATTGTACATTCTTCATTATTTGTGCACAACATGATTTCAATTCTCTCCTGTCTCTGCCTGCATCGATGGGGCTGGTATAAGAGTGTGTTCCCTGAAGTAAATAGTGCTGAGGAAATTGAAAGATTGTGTTTCTTGAGGGGCAGTTATTTTCCTACTAGGTATGTGCACGTTAAAAGTATTCAGATTGATGTGTACTGTACAATATACAAGCCACAGTCAAATCAAGCCTATATAGCATACTTAGATGTATCATACTTGATATTGAGATGGATAATTGTGTGTCAAACTTGATAAAGGACTCATGAAACCATTAGTGTATTTTTATTGGAGTCATGTAGTCATTTCTGGTCGTAGGAGCCTCGTGGCACAGTGGTTAAATGCCTGCACTGGAGGTAAAATTGTGCTCACAACCTGGGGTTCAATCCCAGGTAGCAGGCTCATGGTTGACTCAGCCTTCCATCCTTCTGAGGTTGGTAAAATGAGTACCCAGCTTGCTGGGGGTGGGGGTGGGTGGGCTATGTGTAGCCTGCATACTGTAATTAAAATCATACAAACTGTAAACCACCCAGAGACTACTTGAACTGGTATGGGGAGGTATATAAACAGAACAATTTGCTTATTTGCTTTTTAAAAGATGCCAACATTAAAGATTCAGATGTGAAAAATATGAGTTATAAAAATATATAGAGTCCCCTCTTTCAGAGATAATCTACAGTACAGTATTTAGAGAAAGCACTGCAAAAGCAAAGAGTGGGAAAACAGGAGACAAATGGGGAAAGATGCTAATTTCCTTTATAATACGTGAACAGATGGAAGTTGATGCTAAAGGAATCACACCTTTCAATGATATTTTTAACATAGACCATTAAAGTCTTTTTAAAGGAATGTAGAACATTCACAATTTTTTTAAAACTTGCATTGAGTTGGAGGTTGTCGATTTTCGTTAGGAAGTTGTTAGGCTGTCTTCTGAGTGACTATTCTTAATACTGCATCTCCTAAGCAAAAGTGTACTAGTTCTCAGCTCCTTGCGAAAGAAAGAAAGAAAGAAAGAAAGAAAGAAAAAGAAAGAAAGAAAGAAAGAAAGAAAATCTCACTTCTGCCATCAATAAAAACATGCAGAAGTCAGTGGAAGAAGGTTATAGTTCTCTCTAAATTACAATTAGATGTTGCTCCAGCGTGATAATCTGGTGCAATCTTTAATTAATAAACTCTCCAGAATCCTTATTCCTGACATTGCAATCATTTGCATAACCCCATTTTAATTAATATGGTTTACTCCCAGGGAAGGAAAAGTAACATTGCAGGTATGAACTTTTTTACTTGAGAGCAATGAAAAAGATTAAACTTCTTTTAATGACCATGCCGGCCATTTCAAATTTCAGACTCTGGGTACAGAGCTAAGCAGCACATACAGTAATTTGCAATTAAAGAGTGTGAATAAGGGCACATTCACAAGATTACATTCGTTCCTTCCAAATTATTTAATCCTAAATAATCCCTCTATCCCTGTCCTCCAAAATATCCTTTAATGGATTCGATTCAACAATGTATTAAATTAACAGAAGACAGCAAGCCTGGTGAGTGATGCCCCCTTGGCAATTTTTGCTGTACTTTGTCTGGAGTTGGATTTCTTCACAATTTAAAAGACACAAATTGTTCAGTCTATAATGCTGTAGTCATATTTCTACAGTGGAAATAAACTCTTTTGATAGGGCAAAGGCATCTCTTCCTTTCCTTTCCTTCCTTCCTTCCTTCTTTTTTGTTTGTTGTGGTGGGCACATACCAACTGAGATGAAATAAAAATAAAAATAAAAATTACTTAAGAGGGTGAAGATGGAGAATATTTTGAAAACAACAAATAAAGGCTCAATATAGGAATCAGAAATTGAAATTAAATTAAATTGTTGGAAAAATGAACTACTCAGGACAAGCATCAGGAATACTGATGGAAAGCATGATTTAAAAAAAAAATCAATGTGTGGACCATTAAGGAAGAATCTGAAGGCTTGATTTTTGCTGCATAAGAACAAACACAAAAAAAAACTAATGTGATGAAAGCTAAAGTTCAAGGAATTGGTGCTAAAAGCAAATGTTGAATCTGCCGACAAAAAAGATAAAACTTTATCGCATCTTTTTGAGAATGACCAAAGGTTGCAGAAACATATTACAAGATTAAGAATGATAGTGTGGAAAAAATAGAGTGCCGGTCATTATGCAAAAAATATAAGTTGGAAGCCATGGGAACATCGGGTAGAGGTGCCAGAAAAATGGCACAGTCACATTCTTGTGGAGTTTCTGAATCCAGATTGATAGATACAGTGGTCCCCCGCCCTTTCGCGGTTCATATACTGGGGTCCTGCTATATTGCGGGATCACAGTGTACATGAAAAAAGGCCCCCTAGGGTAAGGCGGGAAAGTCCTCTTTCAAGCCTCCCATCCTTACCCCAGGACTGGAGCTGCCATGAACAGGCCAGTGAGGGCCTTCCTGGGCGTTCTGGAGGCCCCAAAAGGGCCTCCCTGCAAACTGGAAGTGACGTCGGGATTGCTGAAAATCATTTCTGAGGCCTCCAAGAGCCTTTCTAGGCCAGTCGGAGGCCTCAGAAATGATTTCCGGTTTACCGGAAGTCACTTCCAGTTTGCAGGGAGGCCCCTTTGGGGCCTCCAGAAGGCCCAGGAAGGCTCTCACAGGCCCATTTGGGGTAGGGCCAGGCTGGGGGTAAGTACAAGAGCCCCCCGCTAGGCCCCCCCCCAGGCCTGACTCGACCTGCATCTGCCTATCGCTGATTTTCAGTTATCGCGGGTCAGGTCAGGTCCCTAACCCCCACAATAGGTGGGGGAGCAGTGTATCATGAGCATAACACACCAGACATAATAGTAGAAGTAGAATGAAGGCGTGTCTCGATCATTGAGATTGCAAGTCCAGAGGATGCCAGAGCTGAAGCTAAAGATTTGGGAAAAAATAACAAAATAACAACATGAGGAACTGTATTAAAGGGTCACGGCATTAGGAAGGTTGGGAACCACTGACCTAACTGGTATGGGGCAAGAGGGCTTTCTCCTATGTGGGTCCCAAACTGTGAAATTCAGAATTGCAATCAGTTTTCACTTTGATTTTAAGAAGCTTCAAAAAACAAACAAACACATTTTTCTTGGCTGGCATAGGATGCACAGCTTTCAGTGTTGTGTTACTTTTAACTACATTTTGTTTACTTTAATAGTTTTAGTTATTTTGTTGCTTATAGTGGTTTTCCCAGTGGGTTCAATTGTACTCAATTTTACCATTTTATGGTTAAGTTTTTATTTATTTTTTACTTATATAAGAATTATTTTTATATTAACTACCTTGAGCAGTTCTTTCTAATGGACACATGAGGGTTAAGTGGGATAGAGATATAAGTAAGTACCATAATCGTTTTATGAGGTAAGTTAGGGAGAAGTTTATGGAGCTTCTTGGAGTGCAAATTCGGATGCAGCAGGTCTCTGATCCTATATGAGGCTTTGTTACACTTCTTGAGTCTCTAGCAATTATCCTCTTAATGGATAATGAATGTTGTCATTTTCACTTGTCACGCATCATCCATAAAATCAGGTTGCATAACTCACGCCATAAGTGAGCTCAGTGGAGGAAGCTAGCTTACACAGATGACAGTTGATTGTCACATGGTAGAACATTGACAAACTCATGCAGAAAAAATTATTTGACTTTATTTTAGCCCTGAATAAAATGGGTAGCTGTGAAGTTGATATATAAAAAAAAGTGAAGAAGGAACCAAGCTACAAACAAAGTCTAAATCTCACCTCTGCTATGAACTCAGTCGGGGCCTTAGGCAATCAGCTTTGGCCTTAACAGGAATAATATAGGGCATAGTTATACTGACTTTGGAGGGTGGTTGTAGAGATTCCAATAATGCAAGACATCTTGTGTTTTGAATACTCAAAATGGTGGTTCTTGTTTCCCTCATATGGAGATAAGATGCCTAGCAGAAACTCTAAGCAATTATGCTTTTCTGCATCCAGGGCAATCATCAATATCCCTCAGTCAAGGCATTTTCTCCTTCCTGTACATTTTTTCATTTATCTTACCTTTGGTGCTCAGGTGTAACAATTTGCTTTTCTTATTATGTAACTGAACTGTATATTTGTGACTAGAACATTTGTACATTTTGCATGTTTACTTCATTGGTCATTTTCTGAGTCAAATACATTCCTAGCACCTTCCAAGAAATCTACATTTTAAATGTTTCTGTCCATTTTGTAGAACTTCCTATTGTAGAACTTAGAACATCTCACTGTGCCGTGTGCTTTCTTATAATCAATTCTATGTTTTTGTTATAAATTATATTCTTCATCTTTAAAAAATCTACTTATCTTATTTACGCTGGTCAGTGACCTCCCACTCCTCGGGAGGCGCGCAAAACTACCACCAGGAACCGTGCCTTCTCAGTGGCCGGTCCCAATTTGTGGAACCATCTTCCAAGTAATATTAGGACTGCAGAACCCCTCTCAGCATTTAAGAAGCTAGTAAAAACTTGGCTCTTTACAGCTGCATTTGGTGACCACGGGGGCTGATTTATTTTTGTGTAGTGATTTGAGTCAATATGTCCACCCACTTTTCTTCACCATCTTACATTAGTATTATTATTAGTACTATTTTCTGATTGTTTGTTAGTTTTTCTATTTAATCTAGTGTCATTGTTCGGTTTGTTTATATCTATCTTTGGAATCGCATTTTTTCTTTTGTTGTTTGTATTATGGAATTTTTATATCTGTTAACCGCCTTGAGTTCATTTTGGGAAAATCCGGTGGGATATAAATATAATAAATAAATAAATAAATAAATAAATAAATAAATACTTGTATTGTATTGTACTTATTTAATTTATTTTATTTTTAATATTTTACCCTGCCTTTCTCCTTTGAAAAAGGACCCAAGGTGGCTTACAATAATGAGAGATAATGTACAGCCCAGAACATTTTTAAGACATACAGTACTCAAGTTAGGAACAGAGAATTCGAAGAGGCATTGTGCAAAAATTAAAGGTAACATTAAAGCTACAAAGAGCATATGAAAAGAAAAAAAATCGATTATGAGGGATGGAAACTGACAAGGAAAACACTGGTGTTCATGCATGGTAATCTATCTAAAAGTCTCATTACTTCCATTGCATGCCTATGAGTTATTTGATTGTTCATTTAATGATGGAAAATGCAATGGAAATACTTGGTGTTTTTGTTATCACCATCATTTTCATTATCATCATTTTCTTATAGGGGCAGACAACAGTGGAAGATGATGAGCTGCTGGCACCCATGGGCCACATTGCCACAGGCATGTGGGCTTTAAAAGAAAAATCTTTGACTGGTTTACTGAGTTGACTGGAAATTCACTTCGGTTCTGGGGGGG
>JAHTLZ010000327.1:13055706-13083109 GCA_023846285.1 Phrynocephalus versicolor | reverse complement strand
ATAATAATAATAATAATAATAATAATAATAATAATAATAATAATAATGTTCATTGTCAATGTATAACCCGTGTACACCTGTGCATCTTTGTTATATTTACTTAGGGCGCTTTTACACGACCCCTAAGATCCGCTGGCCACTTAAATTCGGACCAGAGATCTTAGGGGCTTGTCGCTCTTCCTGTGTTCCCACCCCCTCCACACTTCCTGGCTGCTGGCTGTGTGAGGGGAGGGAGAAAACAAAGGAAGAAAGACTGTGGCTCACCTCCCGTTCTGCCTCGTTCTGCCTCTTGCTCTTGCCGGCTCTTGCCGGGGCAACATTGCAGTAGCTCTTAAGTAGCTCTTAAAGGGGCAGGAGCCAAAACACAGCAAATAGAAGCGAGGAGAGCCCCGCACTTACTATCGTTGCACCGCATCAAAGAATTTTCACCTCCAGAGAGAAGGTACTTGAAAGGTGCGCTGGGACATGCTAAAGTGGGCGTGGTCGCACTTAATTGCCTGTAAACTCCGGAGCTGGTGGGGAAACATTTTTAAGCTCCGGAGCTTGCAGCCATTTGCTGCGGAGTTTAGGGGTCGTGTATAAACGCCCAAAGATGCACAGGGAGACTCTAATCTCACTCTCTTTCTCCCTTCTCATGGTTCATGAGTTCTAGTTTGCAGGAGCCTTCTTTAAATACTTCAGGCATGCTTTGCCTTACCCTTGAAAATGGGTAGGAACATTTTCATTCCAGGCCTTTTTTTGGCTCTAGTGCTCTTGCAGCAATGCCAGTTAGACCTGCTGGCAGGTGTCAATCTTCCTCTGCTGCTATGTTGTGCCAGCTCCGTGGCAGATGGCTGCTCTATTAATCTCCTCCCTCTGGATTTCCTCTTGCATGGCTCTGAATGAGGGCAGCTGTTCTGCAGAATTACTCTTTCCCTGGGAAACGGTCATCTCTTGAGTCCGCTCTTCTTTTGGCTGTTGGGAGCTGCTGTGTTAAAAAACCCTGTTAGCCAAGCAGTTGTTGAAACTGGGACCTTTAAAGTCAGATTTAGTGCTCCTGCTTACCCTAGGGAGAAAAAAGTCATGTTCTCCTCCTTCTGACCTTGTTAATGTTTCTGCATTTAGAAACAGGACAGTTCTTTGTACTGTTTGCTCACAAAGCGTGAAGAAAAATGACCCTAGATTTACCTATTCTGAAGGCAAAGTAATTCTAGGAATTCTAGGTAGTTAGGGAAGATAGACTTGAGTCAGAAGATTTAGGATAAATCTTCGTTTTTTAAAAAAGGAAACAAGGATGTGAATAATGTACTGTATACGTAAAGACAGGTGATAGTTGCAGTCACGGGCTGGATTTTAAACACACGAGACGGGGCCAGTTCTGTAGGGCAGGCTGTTGCAGTTCTACACTGAAATGAGTTCAGAATTCAGAACACCTGACTTTCAAATCTATTGCAACAGTCTCCAGAGCTAGATGTTTGAAATGATTGTTTGAAACTGAGCTTTCCTGCATCAGAATTCAAATGCTGCACTCATTTTGAGATGGGGAGCGGATTTTTGAAACTTTGCTGTACAGCCTTCTCTATCTAAATAGGCCAGCGGTGGCAAACCTTCGGCACTCCAGATATTTTGGACTACAACTCCCAGAATTCTGAGCCTAGACTGCCAATGACAAAGGACTGTGGGAGTTGTGGTCCAAAACATCTGGGGTGCCAGAGGTTCGCCACCACTGAAATAGGCCATGTCCAAGGTGAAGATATACTGCAGATTTTGCCAAGATGGTCCCAAGCTGTGGGCCAGAATGGAATTTGTAGACTTGAACTGTTCTTCCTGGCTGTACTCTTGCCTGTTGCCTCCCGAATAAGGTTCAAGGTGATGGATTTGGTTTACAAAACCCTCCATGGCTTGGGTCCTGATTATCTGGCAGAGCGTATCTCCCTAAGATCTTCTGGATTGTTTGGAGTGGGTGAATAGACAGTGAGAAGTTGAACCCTAAGGACCTGATGGCATGGGGGGCTGTTTCCCAAAGGAAATTTTGTTCAGTGGTTGCCTTTCTGGAAGGTCCAGTTTTAAAGTGTCTGGTTCAACAGGCTTGGTGTTGTGTCTAGATTAACATTCAGAATATACATGATTTGTACTTCTAGTCTCTCTAATTCATCAGCTGCCTATTCCTCTTTGTCGGCATCTTTGTTGCTGAGGAGGTTAGGGGTTGTGACGGAATAAGAGTGACAGAAAAAAAAGAAAGGAGAGTAACCCAGTTGCTTTTGTCTAAGTGTGTCACAGAGGTGTTTGGCACCCATACCTAGGTTGTCCATTTGTGTATTATGACATGGCTTTTATCTTTTTGAATTGGTTGTGCTGCAGGATCAATACTAGGTATAACCTACAGAAGAAATCTGTAATTAGGCGTCTGCAAAAATTTCTCTGTGTATATTGCTTGATGAGTATTGCTTTCATTTTCTGAAGGCCTTTTCATTCAGTCAGTCATGATGGGTTTAGGTCACAATGCCCGTCTGAGTGCTACCTAGTTCTAAGACCTGCAGATATTACTGTTCTCTGATGTTCTCAATTTCTCTGTGCTTTCACCCCACTAATCTGGTCTTGATGGGTTGAGGGTATTCATTCTGGGCATTGCGCTCCAGCTGTCTGAGGCTTTGTGTTCCTCATTTATCATGCCAACCACCTGAATAAAAGAAGAATGAAAAGGTAGAATAAAAGCCAGTAGTCACTAAGACCTTGTGGCCTAAGAGATCCAAAGCACTGTTTGTTTGCTCTAGGACCCATGTAACAGGTGTGTCTCCTTTGAACAAGTGGTGCAGAGAATGTTCACTGACTTAGGAAGGAGCATCTTTTCTCTCTCATCAATTAGCGTGATTATTTCTGAGAGCACCTGTCTCTTTGTGGGCCAAATAGCCAAAATACAGAGGCAGAGGCGGAGGCAGTGACTGTTAACTTATACTCCTTGTTCCATTCCGAAAAGCTCCCTGAAACACATGGGACATTTGAGGGGAGGGGGCTAGTGAGCAGTGACAATTGATGGTACCACCCCCTACCATCACTTACTCATATTTCAGAGGGCTTCCCTCTCAATGCCTTCCCATCTTCCTCCCACCCACTGATTCCATTCCTATTACCCACCTGCTTACTGTAAGGTCTTACAGTGGCTGATCTGTAGCCTTACTCTGTTTGTTTATGCATAGCAGCTGTAACAGTTAACTAATGGTGACTATTCCCAAGGCGCTAATTCTTGATTTCCTCTGTGTAGCTTTTATGGTAAGTATGTGACACCCATTGGATGGGATAAGTGTCTGCATTCTTCATTGTTTCTTTAGTGAATAAGAAACTGAAGGAAATAAAAGGCATCTGACCTCTTTGTAGTTTTGTAGATACTTAATAATTATTTTAAGTGCTCCATTCACAATAACTGCTTGGGGGAAACAACAGGTACTTCTTCGAATTCTGAATTTATTCAGTTTTTCTAACTCATTGTGGGCAGGGCTAGAACACAGAGGAAGGTTCATACAGTGAAACTGATACAGGCATCCTTTTTTTAAGATGAGGGTTTATGCTGTTGTTCAGTGCTGCTCCAGTTAAAAGAGGATGTCAAGTCTCGTGGTTTCTAGATTCAGATTTGCCACAGGGATGTGTGCTTTTGACTGTAATAATTCTGTCAGTTCTTGTTCTAAATGAAAGTTGGGAGGACTTCAAAGTACATTTTAAAAACACATTTAAAAACATACTGATGTAATAAACAAATTATTTCCCCTTTTTTATGCCCCTTGGCCCATTCAAAAAGGTGCACTTCCTGCTGTAACAAGGTACCTCTCTCGCATGGACACTGGCAATGTTTTTTCTTTCTGTGAGAAACACAACAGACCCATTTGGGCCAGGCTGGGAAAAACCTCACCAAGCCCACATTGAAATTTTGACTACAGCACCTTTTGTCTTTCCTCTGTGAAAGATACCCAGATAGTCCATCCAAAATCAGGGTACACTGGAAGATTAGCAAGGAGGAGTTGCCATGATCTATAAAAACACCCAGCATAAAATAGCATTTGCCTTTTTTGAAGCCACATTACACTGTTGGCTCCTGGTCAGCTTGTGATCTACAATGATTCCAAGATCTCTCACGCTTATAGTATTGCTGAGTCAAGTATCTTCCATCTTGTGATAGTGTGTTTGGTTCTTTTCTCCTAGGTGCCATGGTCTGTATTTATCCCTGTTGAATTTCGTTCTGTTGTTTTCAGTCCAGTGATGAAGCCGATTTAGATCATTTTGAATTTTGTTTCTATCTTCTGAAAATTCGATTAGTATTCCCTGCACTCCAATCCAGGTCATTAATAGAAATGTTGAACATCACATAGCCCAGGACTGAGACCTGGGCTACCTCACTTGTTCTCTCTTCCCAGTTTGAGAAGGAGCCTTTAATCGCCCCCCTCTGAGTACGAATTTGTAGGCAGATGTGTATCCTCATAACTATCCACCCTACAGTTAGTTAGCTTGTTAATCAGAATATCCTGTTAAGGCTAACATCAAGAGGTACTATGCCTACAACAGGCATCTCCAAACTTTGGCCCTCCAGATGTTTTGGACCACAACTCCCACAGTCCTTTGCCATTGGAAATACAGGCTTGGAATTCTGGGAGTTGTGGTCCAAAACATCAGGAGGGCCAAAGTTTGGGCATGCCTGGCCTACAACATTCACTCTGTCTATTAGGGAGGTTACCTGATCAAAAATATGAGATCAGATTAGGCTGGCAAGATTTGTTCTTGACAAATCCGTATTGGCTCCTATACATTACTGTATTGTTTTTACCATTATTGTTGTAATGTTTACCTAGACTGTGCTTTCATTTCCTTTGAAATCATGAATGGTCACTCTAACCCAGAGTTCTCCTTACCACTACTCCCTCCACCAAGTCATTTCTATTGGTTAAAATCAAGTGAAGGGTAGCTTGTTCTCTGGTTTATTTCTCCATTTTTGGTAGGAGAAAATTATCACCTACGCAAGCCAGGAATTTCTTGGAATGGCCATACATGGCAGAATTCGCCTCCCAACAGATATCCGGATAACTGCAATCTCCCATCAGTACTGTGCCTTTGAAATCCTTACAAATTGTTTTCAAACATTTCATTCACACCTTCTCCTTGATTGAGTGGTCAGTACTAGACTCCAAATACCACATTCCTTTTGTTTTTCAGCCCAGTTACATTTTTCAGATGCTCTCAATGGGACAATCTCCTGTTATTCTGTGCTGTAAAGTGTATTTTTGACATATGATGCAACTCCGCCTCCCTTTCTATTCTTTCTGGGCTTTTAAAAAACAGTTTATAGCCCTCAGTTTCTGTATTCCAGTCAAGAGAGTCGTCCCACCCAGTTTCAGTTATTCCTTTCAGGTCATATTTACCTTCCTGAACTAAGATTTCCAGTTCATCTTGTTTGTTTTTCGTAGTCCTCGCACTCATGTATTAGACACTAGAGGTTGTGTAATTTGTGGCCTGCTTTTCTTTGCAATTTGTGATGATGATGATGATGACGATGACGACAGTACCTTTATTGACATAAAAGCAATAAAACAACATGAAGTCAGTTTGTTAAATACTAATATTTGCAGAATCTAAAAAGCAGAAAATGTTCAGAAACGAACATAACTTTGCCTCCTATCAATTAAGCAAGGAAGTCTACCACTCTGCTGTCTATGATATCTACCCCCTCCACTGATATCATAAGACAATCTTTATCCAGATCAGATTTCCCCTCTAGCTTTAATAAAATTGAGGCAAAGGCTTTGTGCAGTAGTCCAGGTGGATCAGACAGTGGAAAAGCATATGAGCACAGGTTTCCAGGGCACCCTGTTCACAGGGGCATTGTCTTTCACGATAAGAGATTCTGTTAAACCTACCCTGAAACATTGTTCCAGTCATGACATTTTATCTGGCAAGAGAAAATGCCCTGTGATTTTGACATTGAAGCGTGGAGAGAAAAAATCAGACTTTTTCCAATTTTAAGGGGAACGAGGGAAAACAATGGAGAACAGATATTCTAAGCTGTATTCTGCAATTCCTGAAATTCTATATCCAAAATTCTTCTTTAAATTATTTGAAAGGCTATCTTTTGACCTAATGATCCTAAGGAATCATTATCCAAATCAATCAATTTCATTTTTTTTAAGAAGGGGAATTGGTCCCAACAAAAATTAGTATAACAAGCTGCCTGGGTCTGAGTTGTAAATATGTTTAGTGAGAATTGAAACAGTTTCCATGACTTAGTAAAAACCAGTATTTTGATTTATTGTAATTCAGTTACATTTTGTGTTTGTCCTAATGTTCCATGCATGTAGTAATCAAATGTTTCAAACTGGAACGGGTGCGCGAGATGGCAACAGCATTATCCACATAAAGCAATAAGGGAACAGAAAGTGTCTCCTTTTGGGGTGGGGAGGTGACCCTCTGTGTTTGCTAAAAATAGGCTAGAGGGTTCATAAAGAGTTTGAACAAGGCGAGAGCTAGAATGCAACCTTACTTTACATTTTATTAGTTGGAAACTGAATACATGTACAGTAGTTAGCTTGCCTTTCCAAGAAGAATGAACTTAGCATGTTTTGCCAGAATATAAGGTTTGTACGAGGGAAATAAGTCTTTTGTCTATGTTGAAATTTTCCAGTTTGCCCCATAGGAGCTCTCTATCTACAGAATCAAAGTTTCCTTTAAATCAAGGAAGGCAATGTAGAGTTTAGAATTTGCATGCTTCACTGTATTGTTAATAAGGTGTGAAAATAACAGGCAATTGTTTATTGTATCTTTTCCTTTCCAGAAACCATCTTGTTCAGGGCCAAGAATAGATGGGTTATTAATCCAGAAAATGAGTTTGTTTAGTGAATATTGTGCGTAAAGCTTCCCGATTACTAATAATAAGTTAATTGGTCTAAAGTTTTGGGGAGGCTGTGGTTGCCCCCCCTTTTTTATAGATGGGGTCAACAATTGTGGTGGCTCAAAATTTGGGAATTATCTTGGTACTATCTATGGGAGTGAAAAGGGAGTGAGTAATGAAGCCCACCAGTCAGATTCAAATTTCAATAAATCTGGCAGGATGGCATTGGGGTGGGCTGCTTTCCCAGCTTTTAACTGAGAGATTAAAATGTTAATCTCTCCAGTAGTTACTAGAGGTCACACAGGAAAATTAGTGAAGAAAATATGATAGAAGCTCTAGGGCAGTGATGGCAAACCTTTTAGAGACTGAGTGCCCAAACTGTCATTCAAAACCCACTTATTTTCGCAAAGTGCCAGTGCAGCAGTTTAACCTGAATACAGTGGTACCCTCAGGTTACAAACGCTTTAGGTGTTACTCTTCAGGAAAGCAAGGATTGAAGAGTAGGCTTTTGAATTTCCTTTTGAAATTCAAAAACCTGCTTTTCGCTTTCCCAAAGGGAAAGCTAAACAGAGTGAGATGCCCAGAGTGGCATGGCTGGAGAGTAAACAGGGGCTGTGAATGAGGCCACAAGCTGCTGCCTCCCCTTCACCCAGCTCTATGCATAGAGCACAGTGGTGTGCTCTGAGCAGAGGGGGAAGTGCCATGGCTGTGAGGGGGCAATGCTGCGTGCCCACAGAAAGGGCTCAGCGTGCCACCTCTGACACCTGTGCCATAGATTTGCCAGCACTGCTCTAGGGGCTATATATTTGTTGAAAAGGAGTTCCTTGGTTGGTGATGTGTGTAAACTCCCATTGTTATTAGTATTAATGTTATTACAGTACGGACCATTACAACTGTTCCATCCATTTCTCTTATTGTGTGTAAGGCCTCATCCATCATTACCTCTGTGCTGGATTCCCGCTTCCAGTTCAGTTTAAGGCCCTCCTGATGCTGAGGCCAAACAAATTCTTCTCAGTCCTTGTGAAGTACAAGCTGTCTCTTGCTAGCAGTTCGTCTTCCAGGAAACATAACCCATGGTCCCAAAAAAACAACCCCAAATCCTTCATGTTGACGCCACCTTTGTAGCGCGTCATTCACCTGGAGTATTTTCCTTTCCCATTATAGTCCTCCAAGTACTAGTAGGATGGATGAGAAAACTCTGTGGGCCCCAAAGTCCCTGAGTGTCTTTCCAAGAGCTTCAAACTAGGATGTGATCTTTTTGAAGTTGCATTGGCTTTTGTTCCCATATGGATGAGAAGAAAGGGATATGTCTTGGTTTCCCTTTTTAAAGGGAAATGGGAGTGGTATACAAATAAATAAATAAATAAATAAATAAATAAATAAATAAATAAATAAATGTATCTGTGGATTTTATTAATGATGGAAGGTTTTATGTCATATCTCTAATCTGTGCTCCAGGGAGGCAGCATACCTGGTGAGTCCATGTGTCTTCATGGCATATGCCAGTTTCAATCCCACACAGAAACTCTTATCTTACTCTTCTCTTCATCTCTTTGTAGGGAGTGGGTTCAGTGTCCTCTGCTTTGGCTGAATTTCAGTCCTTCTCATATACTCCTGCAAAGTCTCCTCTTTGACCTTGTCTGCTTGCTGTCTGCCAGATTTCTCATCAGGAACCTGAAAGCAGTTTGGTTGTATCACCAGCTAAGATAGTGTTCTTCTTTCGCTTCTAACTGTGGCCTTTTCCCACGGTTCTTCCTCCAGTGTGTTTGTTCCCTCATTAGCATTCTCCTGCTCTGCTTTCCCTTGTTGCTCTTCCACCTCCAGATTGATTGCTGCTGCTGCTACTCAAGAACTCTGTCAATGAATACTTCATCTTCCCTGATAGCCTTAAATATGGCTACTCTCTGCTCCAGTTCTCTCACTGTTGCACTTGCTGCATGTGTACACCTTGTTGTCACCAAAGCGAAGTGTCCCTTCCTTCCACGATCCCTGTTAGGGTTTTGCTTCCATTTGTTTGTCTATGAATACCCTTTGCTTTTTTGTTTAGTTTTTGTTTTGTTTTGTGTAGCTGGTAAAAGACTAATACTGTATATAACTCTCTGCCTTTGTCCCTTCCTCTAGTAGACCTTTCCTTCCTATTTCTCCCCTGTGAAGCTCCTGTTAGCTCTCTGGTCACAAACTCCCTGGGTCTTCCTCAGCTCTGCCATTAGGAGTCAGCAATCAAAGGAGTCTTTGCATTTAATATATACCTTTATGAGGACCTTCTGTATAAGCAACTGATATTCTTCCTAGTGATGCAGCATTTATAAAAATCTGATTTTAATCCATCGAAACCCGGGGTTTTACCATTTTAGCAGATCAATAATTGCTACAATCTCTTCTTCCTGAATTGGTTTTTCTCGTTCCCTTTTGTCTATCATCTCTGATAGCTTTTCCTTAACAATTTCTTTAACATAACCTTCTATGGCTGATACCTCTTGCTGCTGTTTGCGGCCCCGCTGGTGACCAGTACGAAGGAACAGAACCTCACGTCCTTGTGGGGTCGATGCGAGTTCGCCCCGACCACGCCCCCTGAACTGAGCCGGAACCGGGGTTAGAGATTCCCGTCCTGGAGCTCGGGAATCTCCTCAATCCGCTTCTCATTCTGCTCCCAGGGGACGTGCGGTTCCTCTTACCCCGCATCGAGATAATATTTAACGTAATTACGTCCTTTTGGGGGGTGGAAGGGGGGAGACATTGATATGTCGATGAACCGAACGATTGAAATTATCACTCAGCCTGAAAACATGCAGGGTTCGAAGAGAGGTGGCAGCGTGGTACTGCAAAGTGCCCTGTCCATTCACCATGCCCGTGAGTACAAAGAAACAGGGGCAGAACCGGCATTAGGTCAGGTGACAACAACCGATTTCAACCCGGAAGCAAGTTCACCTCAGCACCAGGAAGGACATGAAGTAACCGTCTATGTCTTCTTTTGAGATATTACCTCCTTTATATAATTCTTCATAAAATGCTTGGAATGTTTGTGATTTTTCTTTCATCAAGCTACACTTCTTTCCTGATTTATCTTTAATCATACCTATCGTGCTTTTTGCTGTTCTAGCTTGAGATAACCATGCTAAAAATCTCGGGTTTCTATTACTAAATTAAAAAAAAAAATCCCTTCATATGCATTAAGTCTCTCTGAACTTTGTATAATTCTACACCATCTAATTCTTTTCTTTTAGCTTGAAGTTCTAACAATGTTTTATTATCTCTCTTTAGTATCTTGCTGTCATAAACATGCCAGTGTTACACCGAGACACAAGGAACTGCACAGCAATGTGTTCCCAGCACAGCTGATTGTGCAGTACACTGGCAAGAAGCGGTGTGGGGAGCAGCACTTTGCCGTGGTGCTAACACAACTACTATGTTTGCAACCTTGGGTTGCGTGTCTAGTGTTTGTCTCTGCCCCTTTTCTTGCTGGATTTTCTGTTGTTGTACTATTATTGTTGTTAATTGTTTTTAGTTTTATATTTGTTTTGTTTATTGTGGGGGGTTGAGTTTGGCCAAGTTGTGTTTGCAATTTGTTGTACACCAGCCAGAGTTCCCAAGGGAAAGTCGGCAGTTAATAAGTTTAAAAAAATTTAAAAATATATAAATAGTGCACAATAGGGTTTTGGCCAATAGTTAAAATTAGACATAGGTACCGGTAATCTCAACTCAAGGCAAAGTGTGTTCTGCTTATATACCGCCCCATACCACTTAAAGCAGTCTCTGGGCGGTTTACAGTTTAATTATGCAGGCTACACATTGCCTCCCCCCAGCAAGCTGGGCACTCATTTTACCGACCTTGGAAGGATGGAAGGCTGAGTGAACCTTGAGCCTGCTACCAGGGATTAAACCCGAGGTCGTGAGCACAGTTTTACCTGCAGTACAGGCATGTAACCACTGCACATGGCTAAATCTTCATCCCCTGCAATGATATCCTGATTCCTCAACATGTCTCTCATGAAAACGTTGCTGGTCATAAACAACAGAAAATAGGTATTGTCTTCCTAAACTAGTAATTTTCTGTAGCAATCTCCTTTGGCTACTAAAAACAAAGTTGTGTGCTGCCATGGACCCTTTCTGATTCAGCAAGGCAATTCTTAAATTCTTAATTCCTCTGAAACCCATGCTTACATGAAGAAGAACAATGTGTACGTTCAGCTTCAGATATACACTCTGGCTTCTCATCTGAACTATGACATCAGCATAGTTATGATTCAACAGCTCCCCTACTGATTGGAGATATGGAATGTGTAAGAGACATCTGTTTGGAAATGTTGACAGAAGAGCATCTGAGGTCACTGCTAACCTTGTGTACCAGTCTGTAGTTTGAGAATCATAGGACTAGAGCTCCAGAAACTCACTGGCCTAAACCCTGGGATAGAATTAATTAGTCTAATGATTCGAGTCAGATGTTTCAGCAGACTGTGAAAGATCTTGCAGTGAGCTCCTTTAAAGGCTAAGTGCGCTTGAAGAATTTCCAAACAAGATGTTGCTTTTTGTCATACATAAAAGGGATATAGCTGGGCTCAAATGTTTATAGAGGTCCGAAGCTTTCTTGATACGTCAGTTATTTTTATACTGGCTAGAAGGAAGCTGCATTAAATTTAATTAATCCAAGCTAATCCAAGCAATAGGAGTTATTTAAACTAATGTACATTAAAGAATTTCAGAGAGGTACTGAGAAAAATCGTATAAGAACACATGAAAAGGCCTTCTCTGTTGCTGCTCCCAGACTTTGGAACTCCCTCTCGCCAGGAGCCAGGACTGCCCTATCTCTGCCATCTTTCTGGAAGCAGGCAAAGCTCTTCAGGAAAGCTTTTCTAAATGATGGACAACCTATTGTGTGACTTTTAGATGGATTACCATGCATGAACATCATGCATCTCGCCCTCATCATGAATTTGTTGTTCTTTTGTAAGATGTTGCAACATGCCTCTTCTAATTCCCTGTTCCTAACTTGAGTATGTCTTAAATATTCTGGACTGTATATTGTCTCTCATTATTGTAAGCTGTCTTGGGGTCCTTTTCCAAGGAGAAAGGTGGGGTAAAAATAGTCAAAATAAATAATAAATAAATAAAAAGTAGTAATGACATTTTTAACACCTGAAAAAGGTAATAAACTCTTTTTAAGAAATATCAAAGACATAGAGAGAGAGAGAGAGAGAGAATGAGAGAGAGAACTAGGGTGCTTTTACATTGCCCCTTTATCTTAATCTAGGAACACACTATACATTGAAGTTGTTTGGTGGAATCTAAACACTGTTATCTTGCATTTGCCCTGGTACCCAGGCAAAAATCTCTCAAGGAAAGAAAAATATCTGCCAGCATCTTTTAGGTGCGAGCATTCAGATCTCTATGTCTAGAAGCATCCCTGAGTTTCTGGACTCAGGGCTAAGCTAGATGTTTTGTGAAAGGGCAAGTTTACTACCATTCACATGTGGGAAGGAACTGGTTTAAACAAAAATAGCATCTCTGTCGAAGCAGACTGGGAGTGTTGAGTGCATTTTCTTCAAACTGATGGTTGATTCCCCCTATGAAAGTTGTGGTCAGAGTGACACATGGCATTTGGTAAAACTGTTCCCAAATCTGCATTGCTGGGAGACATGAATATAGCAGGAGGGAGGAGAATTTAGAGAGGCTGGAGAAAGAAATGATTCAACTTTTTCAAGCCCTATGACTACCCTTCCAAGGCAGTTTCCTCTCATCTGGGCTTACTTCCAACCTCTGAACACGGCAGAAGAAAAAGATAACATAAAAACAATGAGAGAGAGAGAGAGAGGCATGTGGAGAGGGTACTCAGTGGTCTCGAATCCTGTCATTAAATGAAGTGAGTTTGGGTGTCGTGAAAGGGCAGCTAATTTATGATGATTAAATATATAAATTATTGCATTTTGACAAAGCAAAGCAAAGCAAAGTGGTCGGCTTATATACTGCCCCATACCACTTCAAGTTGTCTCTGGGCGGTTTACAGTTTAATTCCAGTATGCAGGCTACACATTGCCCTCCCCCCACCCCCAGCAAGCTTGGTACTCATTTTACTGACCTCGGAAGGATGGAAGGCTGAGTGAACCACAAGCCTGCTACCTGGAATTGAACCCCAGGTCGTGAGCACAGTTTTAGCTGCAGGACAAGCATTTAACCACTGTGACACAGGGCTCCTTTTTACAGCCATGAATATAAATTTGAGTGCTACCGTATATGCCTTCACTTCTCAGAGTGAGGTGAAGCAACAGGTGTTGGGCTCATTCTGTCAATCATTATTTAAGGGCACAACTCTGTGTGTGGGGGGGGGGACACCAAGCTTTGCTGCAGCTAACCTTGTATGCAGAACAGCCAACGAATTATGAAACATTAGCCCCATGTCTAATTTCAAGTTGTACTAAACTGTAAATGTGAGATTGGAGCAGCAATGCTCCTTTCTGAGATGAGTATTAAAAATATGTAATATACCACCCTAAATAAATGTCTCAACTTCAATCCCTATGTCAGAGAACATTTGTATGGGTTTTAGAATTATGACAAAATGATGCTCTTATATACTTCCTAGTTTACTAATGAGCTGCCTAGATGCCCTAAGCACATCCGATCTCGCCTGATTTCGGAAGCTAAGCAGAGTCGGCCCTGGTTAGTACTTCGATGGGAAACCACCAGGGAATACCAGGTGATATAGGCTCCCGGAGTAGGAACTGGCAAACCACTGCAGTATTCCTGCCAAGAAAACTTCATGGACATGGGGTCATGAAGATTTGGTCACGACTGTAACGACACAACACACACACACAGTTTACTGATATGGTATATTTTAATGCCTTACTGTAAAATTAGATACTATATGCTCTTTTACTATATGTTTTCAGCATGTCTTAATGTTGTGGCCTGAAGATATTTTCTGTTCAGAAATAGTTTAGAACAGGCATACCCAAACTTCGACCCTCCTGATGTTTTGGACCACAACTCCCAGAATCCTATGCCTGTATTTCCAATGTCAAAGGACTGTGAGAGTTGTGGTCCAAAACATCTGGAGGGCCGAAGTTTGGACATGCCTGGTTTAGAAGAATGAATTATTTTTCTAGCACTGAAGAGTTTGTGCTTCTTTATAGTTTTTTTCTCCACAAGTCTAGACTAAGAGAATAGAATTGTCTCAGTATGTTTTTAACACTGTGCTACCCAAATGTCTCCTATAGAGTCATTCCTCTCTACTCCAAAATATTCATGGGCAGAAGAGGCAGTTTGTACAATGTTCCATGTTACAGTGATCCAGCAATTATAATTCTTTTTCCTTCCTTCCTGGTCTATAAAAAAAAATATACAGTGGACCCTCGTATAACAAACGGCTTGTATAACATAAAATTTGTACAACATAAAAAGTTCCAGAGATAGAGGAAATTTGCTTAAAAGAATCGCCTACAGGGCAAATCTGTACAACATAAAAACGGTTGTGATTAGGGATTACTCCGTTTTTCAATGCATTCCTATGGGAAATTTGTATAAAGGAAAATTTGCTTAACAGAATTTCATTTGGAGCAAATTAATTCCTTTATACAAGGTACCATCGTATTTAAAGTGACCACTGAGGAAGTGTCAGCCACCTCAGTTTTCACACTTGCATCATCATGGTACCCATTGTGTTAAAACATAAAGTAAATCTGATATGAAATCATCTCTAGTACTTTCATGCCCTTCCTGCAAGTAAGACATGTACAATCTTGTCTTCTGCTTTGACTGATTTATTATATTACCCAAGAGCCACAAAAGCTGTATTAAACCAAACTGCAGGTTTGTTTCAGCAAGAAAAAAATTGCTTGCTTTTTGTTTGTTTGGCCAGATGGCAGAACCCTTTGTACCCTTTTGGATATCTGGATTAGCTGATTATGTGCTTGTGCCCAAAATATATTCATATAGTACATTTTCACACTGGCATGTTCATTTTTTCTCCTTCACTCCCAAACGTTGTGATGGTTGCACCTGCCTCAGCTTCTCAGTTTATCATCTACAGGACAGAAACAGTTTTCAAAAGGATCTCAATAGACTTGAGCATTGGATTGATAACAACAGAATTATATTTAAGAAGGATAAGTACAAAGTTGTACGCCAGGGAAGTGGGGGACCCAAATGCACAGTTTCAAGATGTGGGATATTTTGCTAAGTAATGATACAAGTGAGAAGGATCTTGGAATTGATGTAGATCAAAAGCTGATTATGAGCCAATAATAAAATAAGGTTGCAAAAAGTAAAATAGGATGCTTAGCAGATGTATAGTCCTCAAACCCACAAGGTACTAGTTTCCTTCTATTCAGCACTGGTTAGGCCTTATCTAGAGTGTTGTGCCCAGTTCTAGACATCACTAACAAACTGGAGCAAGTTTAGAGGAGGGCAACAAGAATGGTCAGGTAACAAGAAACCAAGCCCTACGAGAAAAGACTGAAAGAACTCTGCATGTTTAGTCTTGAGGGGAGATTTGATAGTATTGTTCAAATATTTGGAAGGCTGTCATACAGAAGAGGAGCCGAATCATGTAATAAAGGGCAGAACGTGTAATAAAGGTCTCAAGATATAAGAAGCCAGGTTTTAGCTGATCCAGAAAAGCCTCTTAACTGTAAGAGCAATACCACCATGGAACCATTTATCTTGGGCGGTGGTGAGTGCTCCAGTCAATAGAAAACTACACCCATTTGTCAGATCTACTGTGATTTGTATTTCTACCTTGATCAGGGGATTGGACCTGATGAACTTTTAGGCACCTTCCAACTCAATTATTCTATAATTTTCTTTACCTATTTATAATTGAAACAAAATAAGTTGAGGAGCCTTGTAGCCATCACAAAAACCAAATACAAAAGTGGAACAGGTAGCCTAAAGGTATCACCTGTTCCACTTTTGTATTTCATTTATTTATTACTTTGATTTATATACTGTACTATCCCATTAGTGGTGAAACACTATTCAGGGTGGTTTATAAACAGTAAAGGGAAACTACACGGAACAATAAACAAACAATTCATGAGACTTCCATTGCTTCCACCCAAGTCAGCTGTGGTTACTTTGTTGTTTGAGGTCTGTGACGATTCTCAGTCATCCAGGTGAGTTTATCTGGAAGTTGAGTCATGGCAATTGGACTTCTTTTCTTGAGAGATTGAAACGTTTCACTGCTCATCCAAACAGCTTCATCAGCCTGAGCTCAGACTGATGAAGCTGCTTGGATGAACAGTGAAACATTTCAATCTCTCAAGAAAAGAAGTCCAGTTGCCATGACTCAGCTTCCAGATAAATGTGTTGTTTGAGGCTTAATTTGCCCTCTTCTGTCCCCATGTTTTTTTAATATTTAAAGTAGAGATGGGCACGAAACGAACAATTTTTAGTTTCCGTTTTCATTTTTTTGTTTCGTTGCGTAACGAAATGACAAAAGAATTTTGTCTCTAAAATGAAACGAAACGAACAGAAACACCGGAAATTTTGTTGTGCGTTTCGTTTCCGTTACTGCAATATGAGTGAATTGCTTAAAATCCTGAAAAAAAAATCACAAAAAATTGAAAGAAATGGTAATGAAACGAATGAAAATGATTTTTTTTTGCAAAAATTCACGAATGGAAATGAAACAAAATGGACCGTACAAACGACAAACGAAATGCCATTTTTTTGATTTGTGCCCATCTCTAATTTAAAGCTTGAAGGCGGGGGAGGATTTGCCAGCAATTTTGAGAGCCTTTAAGACTAAAGATAATAATGTGTTGCTTTTGAAATGATAAGACTTTTACTAATATACACTTTCTATATTTATTTTTTAAATGCTGAGGTGTAATACTGCTGTGAATAGGGCAACAAGATTTCCCCTAATACATTCATTAATCTTCTTTCTCCTGCCTTTCTGTTCCCCCTTTCTTCAGAGGGGCTTTTTCAGTCGTGCGACGCTGTGTCAAACTCTGCACTGGACACGAGTATGCAGCAAAGATTATCAACACCAAGAAGCTCTCAGCAAGAGGTAGGCTCAGTTGTCTTTGTTGTGATAGACTAGTCTTTTAAAGCTTCTGCTACAGGACAACTCACTGCTAGCAATTTCTTTATGTTTGACAATCCCTTATTATCAGCCAGGGGAGACATAACATGCGGTAATGTTCAAATGCAAGGACTTATTTGGGGGAGTGGGGAGTAGATGATTAATTGAAGATGATACAAGCTGCTGTATATTATCAGTCCACAAACCAAAAAAAAATATAGAAAACAAAAATGCTCTGGTACCCTAAAGACTAACTGCTGTATTTTAATGTGAGCTTTTGTGGGTATGGTTATTTTTTATTTTTATTTTGGTTTTGGCGTTATATGCGAGCATAGACTAAAATGCCTACCTCTTCTAAAACTAATAGTATACTAGGAGTGCCGCAATTACTCCCAATCAAAAAGTGAGACATGGAGGAAAAACAAATGTTAGCTCCTTTGTCGTATTTTTGATGTTACCTTGGAAACTTTCCTTGTTATTAGGAGAGCTTTTGCTATTCTCCCAGGGCTGGCTGTGCCATTACGCCAAGCAAAGTGATCATTTCAGGCTGATGAGACAGCCTCTCTCCTGTCATCATGAGTTGCCCTCATTGGGAAAACAAAATTGTGTGCGCTGCAAATGCTGTTCTGGCCACCTAAACCAGCCTGCTCTCTCCTTGATAGTGGAAGGCGCTGTTTCAGTCCAATTGTTCAAATAAGGTTCAGTTGTCAGCCTATCTGGCTTTTGTGTGTGAAGGTGGAATGAAGTGCTATTTTGTCCTTTGGCTTAGGTGGCAAAGTGTTTTGCACTAATCTGCACTTCCCAGATGTATCGCTGATGCACTTCGAGTCTTGACATTTACTCTATGATGGGCTCAAAATGTAGGATATTTCTCCTTTATTTAATGGGGGAAAAGAATGTTGATGAAAATGTGTGTGAGGAAAGGTGCTTCTAGATATGGAAATAAGGAGGTCGAAGTGAAAGAAAATGGTTTCCTGAAACAGCAGGACTGTGAGCAACCAACCAAGGCCTTTTAAGATAATAGAAATAGACGGGACTTGTTAAGCTATGAGAGCCTCTTAAGCAACAACGAAGTAACTCCCTGTGAACTAGGTGCTATATATACTCCTTAAAAAGAAGGCTGGCCATAAAATGTAGTGTTTCTTTACTAATAATGTGACTATTTAATGAGATTGATGATTACTTTTCAGACAGATCAGTATCATTAATGAACAGAGTGGTTACATGTGCGAACACCTTATTTACATTTTGGCACACCATTAGCAGGTATAGGATTTGAGTTTGGATACAGAAGTTTGATTGCTATGGTGGTGGGTTTAGAATTACAGTAAAACTGTACTTTGGTTTATGAGTCCCTTGGTTTACGAGTGTTTTGCATGACGAGCAACCATTTCTTATCAGTTTTGCCTTGATCTATAAGCATGTCCTGCAATACAAGCACAGGAGCAGGTCATATGATCACAAGTGAGCCAGTGGTGGCTGTCTCTCTCCCTTGATGGATTATGGGAGTTTATCTTGAACATTCACTCTCAGACAAGCCTCCGAAGCAGAGGGAGGAGAGAGGAATGGAGGTCTCCTTAACACCAGCCAGAAATGTTTTCAAAGCAGAATGCAGGTTAGGGTTTTATTTTTCTGGATATGGAACTTACATTTTTATTTAATTTGTTTTCAATATCCTTTATTTTTCAAACCATTTTTAGTCATTGGGGAGCTAGTCAAATGTGTATTTGGCTACAAACTACACTTTATTATTATCACATTAGAAACACAGAGTAAAATCCTGTTGTTAGTCCCAAGCACAGCAGATTTCGCACCCAGGTACCTAAACCATGGTGTGGATGTGGACTTCTAGCCAATCTTTTTTGTGATTGTTGCCATTTTGTGTGTTCAGTATGTCGTCTGTGGGGCCCTAGAACAAATCATCTGAGTTTCCGTTATTATGGGGAAATTTGCTCTGATGTACGAGTGCTTTGGTTTTACAAGCATGTTTCTGGAATGAATTATGTTTGTAAACCAAGATATTAGTGTAATGGTTCTCTTTGAACATAATTTGCTCTTCTTGTCTTGCAGTTGGACAGTGAAAAAAGCTGATTGAGGGGTGAAATTATTCGTTTGAAATACAGTCCTAGATGAGAACTTTATGAATACCATGAACCAGTAATAAAACAAATAGATGGGGGTGCTAGATCAAATCATACTGGCATCTTCCCTAAAAGCAAAAATTATGGACTTGAGGCACATAATGAGAAGATAAGACTGACTAGAAAACACAATAAATATAAGGAAAAGTTGAAGGCAACAGAAATGAGGAGATGGATTGGATTAAAAAAACACCACACACCTTATTTTCTTGAGCTTTCAGGAACTGACCAGGGCTGTTAATGACAGAACCTTTTGGAGATTGCTGATTCATAGGGTCATCATAAATTGGAAGTGTCAGTTGGGCGGAGGTGTGGATGGCCTTTCTGTGACCACCCGCCCTCTGAGGACTACGGGAGATTTGCCTTGCTATTTGAGGGCAGATGTTTCTGAAGGAAAGGCTAGATGAGTAGGGTTCCTAAATTGCTAATTGGATTAGTGGGGTTTAGACCCAGGAGAGGAGAGATAGCGGCTGAGATTGTTGTGTTTAAGAAGGAGCCGCTTAGAAAGTGACAGGACACAAGCCATTTAAAAGGAGCTCAAGACAGCTATTGGGCTAAACTGTGCATGAGATCACAGAGACTGATTAATGAAGCACGAGGTACTTCTAAGAAGCATTTAAGGAATGGTATTATAGCCAGAGCAGAGAGTAGCATTAATAGATTGCTAGTTAAGGTGCTAAGTCAATGAGTGGAATGCACTTAAGCTAATATGGGATAAATGCAGCCTTTTGTGTAGTCAGGTTTGCTTAGCATCAGTGTAGAATTTGAAACAAGGAGAAGGACAAACTCTGCTATTGTATTCCCATTCTGTCCCCCACCACATCCTTGTGTTGAGTGGGGTGTATTGCATTTATTGTATTGTATAAAGTGAAAGCTGGACTATAAAGAAGGCTGGTCGCCACAGACTTGATGCTTTTGAGCTGTGGTGCTGTAGGAGAGTCTTGAGAATCCCCTGGGCTGCAAGGAGATCAAACCTCTCCATCCTGAAAGAAATCAACCCCGAATGTTCACTGGAAGGACAGATTTTGAAGCTGAGGCTCCAGTACTTTGGCCACCTCATGAGGAGAGAGGAGTCCTTGGAAAAGTCCCTGATGTTTGGAAAGATTGAAGGCAAAAGGAAAAGAGGACGGCAGAGAATGAGATGGTTGGATGGTGTCATCGATGCAACCCATATGGATTTGACAAAGCTCCAGGAGGCAGTGGAAGATTGGAAGGCCTGGCGAGCTCTTGTCCATGGGGTCACGAAGAATCGGACATGACTGAACGACTGAACAACAACAACATTGTATTTAGGCATGGCGAGTTGATTGTGGTATGCAACCTTGAATGCAGAATAGCCTCTAGACTTCACTCATGGCTAGAAGGAACTCTGTTGCCCCTTCTAGGAATCAGGATGAATCCTTGTGAGGATTAATGTGGAAAGCAGAGCTGGATCTGAGTTGTCTGCTAGAAATACATGTCTGTTTCTCCAGCTCTATTTATATCTGTATCTCAGAAAAAACAGGTGATTTCTTAAAATTGAGGCAGGTGATGTTAGAAATGCAGATTGCACTGCTGAATGTTTTTACATTTTGCCAGAAACGTCACTAAGTCAACAACCCAGGGCACGCTGCTGCTGTTGGAGGTAATAATATATTCTCTCTGTTTATTCAGATTTCAATTGAAAGAATATGATTAAAAATTTCCTGTCATATTTCAAAGACTCCAACAATGACAGCTTACTTCAGAACTGAGTACAGTGATGCCTTGAATTACGAACGGCTTGAACAACAATAAACTTGAAGTATGAAAGGAAATCCGCGGGTATAGGGAAATTTCCAATTATGAAAAAAAGGGTTTTTTTAAATTGCGAAAAAAATAATTAATAGTTATTCAAGGCATTCGTATGGGAAGCCTATCCCAACCCAGCAAAGCAGGGGAAGGGTTGGTGGGAAACCCCCTCAATCAACTGGCAGCGAGCTGTCAAAATACCTGGCTGGTGGCACGCTTCCAAAAGGAGCTGGTTTTGACAGCTCCGCAGCATTCGCTACCAGTTGATTGAGGGGTTTTTCCCCCAATCCAGCAAAGGGGGGACGCTCTTCCCAGAGATGGGACCTAAAGTGTGGCAGGACAATGGTTTGGAAATGATCACATGAATCTGTGAGGATTTGTGCTTCAGATACTGCACAAGTTTTGTGCCACTGTGAAGCCATGCGATTGTGGCGCCATGATTTCTGTGGCATAGCCTGTGGGTTGAAATAGGATCTATAATCTGACACTGGTATAGGGAGGATAACATCTAAAAATCATATGAAATAATTTGGTTCTCTATACTAATGAGTAAGCTAGGTAAACGTATTCATGAGTAAACCAGCTAAAACACGCTTTGAAATTATTAAAAGCCACAAAAGGAAATCAGAGCAATTTCACAGCTTAAATGAGAGAGCTGTTGTATTTTTTTATCTATTTTTTAAAACATCTGTTAAAAGCAGAAGCTAAGAATGACTGGCCAGGAAGAAGTTAAATGCTTTTACACTGAAGGCCATGGAACAGTTTAAAAGTGGGACTAGAGAGGTGTTCTGATTGCCTAAAGTGCTGTGCTATGCAAATAACCTCTTCAGAATCCTCAGAAGTTTTAGGGTTAAAAACCAAGAATTAAAGTGTCATAATTAAACTGATAATTGATTGAATTGCTGTGGAGGAAGAGAAGCAGTTAAAAGACACCCCCACACACACACAGAGGTATGGAAATTTGGTTTTGTCTGTTTTCCATATTTTACTAGGAGATGCAAAAATTGCTTGGTTCTTCAGAATGTGTGTGTGTGTGTGTGTGTGTGTGTGTGTGTGTGTGTGAAATGGTGTTGTTTTTAAAATCAGAATTCAAGAACACGTTGTCCTCAGAGAAAGACCAGATTTTCTGCTACATTTGTGCCAATTTTGGTGCTCATCTAAGGTTCCATTTCATATTACATTTTTTGTTTGCTTCCCCCCACCTTTTGGATTTTACTGATAGAACATGGTTTAGTTTGTTAGAGCAAAACATAATATACACATTACGTTACTTTGAAGTTGATTTATATTTATTTTATATATACCTTATTTCCACAACATTTTTTTCTTTATTTTCTATGATTTTCAAGTGATGTCTGTCTAGGAAACAGTCTGTTTTTACTTTAAACATATAAAATGTTCTTAAAATCATTTTATCACTTAAAATGTTGCACGCACATTTATGTGCGCACGCACGCGTGCGCGCAGACACACATACACAGGAGTCATGTGGCACTTGAAAAAAGATTGAAAGATGTATGGTAGCATAATCTTTTGTGGACTGGAGTGCAGTTTGACAGTGGCATGCCATCTTACCATGCTTCTGAGATTGTTAAAATGACTACAGTGCTCAGCGTGCAGGGGGAGGCACCACCTCCATGGCAGCATATTCCACTGCTGAACAGCTCTAACCATCCAGGAAGTTCTTCCTAATGTTCAGATCGTGAGGGAATAAGGGAGGTGCCTGGAAGAAAAACACTCTCTCACACACACAGCTGTCTGGAATAGCGGGAAGAAGTTTCCCCGCTCTCTGCCTGCTGCCTTTTATTACCTATTTGGTTACAGGTTACAAATGCCAGAATAACAAGGAAATGGTTAACTTGCTGACTCTTAGAAATTCAGGAATGCTTACAGGTCAGGAATGTTGAGGGCTCAGGAATTTTTCCAGCGTGGCAGAGGTCAGGTGCCGGTTCTAGAGGCGTGCTGTTGCAGGCCTCCTGACTCAAGCTTGTTGCTTGACATACCCAGCGCCATCTTTGACCTAGCTTTACCTGACGTATCCCCACAAGATGGAATCTCTTTTCCTGTAATTTGAAACCATTGCTCCGAGTCCTAGTCTCTGAAGCCGTGGAAAACAAGCCAGCCTCCTCTTTGATATGACATCCCTTCAGATATTTAAAGATGGTTATTATATTCCGTCTCAGCCTTCTCTTTCTAAGACTAAACATTCCCAAATCCCTAAGCTGCTCCTTCTAAGACATATGCTCCAGACCTTTAACCATTCTGCTTGTCCTCCTCTGGACCCGTTCGAGGTTGTCTGTGCTATGACTGTTCTCACGACCTGGGGTTCAATCCCAGGTAGCCGGCTCATGGTTGACTCAGCCTTCCATCCTTCCATGGTTGGTAAAATGAGTACCCAGCTTGCTGGGGGGGGTGAGCAATGCGTAGCCTTCATAATTAACTTGCTAACTGTCCGGAGAGTGCTTGAAGCACTGTGGGGATGGTAAATAACAGTGTTGGCGAACCTGTGGCACAGGTGCCAAAGGAGGCACTCGGAGCCCTTTCTGTGGGCACCTGACCTCACCCCTTCACAGCCACCTGGATTCAGGTTAAATAGCTGTATTGGCCCTTTGCGAAAAATTAGTGGGTTTTGAATTGCAGTTTGGGCGCTCGGTCTCTAAAAGGTCACTGGTCTATAAGCTTTGCTTCACTTTTTGCTTCCCACTCTGTTCCCATTGACCTGTGATTAGAGACAAGAGGGTAACTGTCCCCGCAGAGCGAGGCATCCAGTTCCATGCTTGCCCTTGCATGGAGAAGGCAAAATGGATATTCAGGGTCAAGGCTGGCAGCCAAGGAGGAGATGATCCTAAGGATGGAAGAGCTACACCGTGCTATCGCTTGGCCTGCCAATTACAAGAAGTAATTTGGACTCTAGATCCTTTCCAGTTCTCCTCTTCTATATTAGATTAGCACAGCTGCTTTTAAACCTGTTAGACCACATTCATTTCAAATAGATCCATTTCCCTGCATGCTAGCAATCCTTAAATATAAAAATATTAGTATGGAGTTGGGGGGGGGAGCTATATAAGTGATCTAATTAAGAAGTAGTGCATGATGTCATTAAATCCCTGTTGACATGCTGAGTAACTTGAAATGTTAAACTGCTTAAGGAGAAAATTGTCTGAGAGGCAGAATTATACCATTCCATTAAAGACTAAGTAGGGCATTGTGATCACTTGAGACTTCTTTTAAAAAATATTAGAAGATGCTGTCTTTACCATAACCATAGGACCTTATGATCATATTCATGGTTTGCTTACAGAAAATGTTTTGTACAAATAAATATGTTTTTTCAAGCTGTGTAAAAATATCCAAAAGGCGATTCTGAAATACTGTACTAGAAAACTATTAGATTAGGCCCTTCTCTCCATCCCACCACCCTCATAGGTATGTCTTGTGAGAACCCATGAAAGGGCCTTCTCAACTGCTGCACCCAGACTCTGGCACTCCCTCCTACTAGAGGCCAGACTGCCTCTTCTCTGTTGTCTTTCCAGACATAGGCAAAGCCCTTTCTCTTCAGGCAAGCTTTCCCTGAATGGGAATAATAAAATTAAACAATATACAATGTATAGATGGAAATGAAAACTAACCAACCAAACATAATTAAATCTGATAACAAAGCAAAAATAATGAATCAAATACATACAAAAACAAATAGAGGCAGATTAAAATATAAAACCACATCAGTGAGATGGGCAATATGATAAACAGTGGTCAGGGAAAGTGTGTCTATACAGCCAGGTTTTAAGCCGCTTTAAAAAAAACTTGTAATTTGGGGGCCAAACCAATCTGAGGGGGAAGCTTGTTCCACAGACGAGGTGCAACCACCGAGAAAGCTCAGTTCCTAGTAGCAGTTTTCCAGAGGAGCAAGTGTTACGGGCAGTACTCTGTGGCAGGAGACATTTTGACACCTAACAATGGAACCTCACAAAGACAAAAGACAAACGAATTAAATGCTGCTGTTAAAATGTACAAAAAGTGTGCCATCAATATACCCTTCCCAGTGCATTTGGAGGTGATACTGTTCCCTTACAAGCTCTTCTGGCTTCATTTTCAAGCTCTTACTTGTTGCCTCTCCAGTTTTGACAAGGAAGAGGAGTAGCAACAGCAGCATCAACTGGCCTTGACTTCTCCTTGATAGTACAGTAATATGAACTGAGCTGTGGGGGAGGGAAACCTTTATGATAGCCAAGAGGTGGGCCCACTCTGGGAGAGCATCTCATCCAAGTCCACACCCTACCTGGTACTGACACGCTGAAAAAAGGACAACTCCAGTGTTGCTGGCAGTGTTGCCAGTAACTTTGGCATCAGAGTTAAGATGCATATAAATTGATTTGGGAGCTAATTGAACACTGAAAAATATAGAACAAGGACGGGCAAACTCTGTTCCTCCACAGACTTTTGGAATGAAATTTCCTTAACCCTTTTGCTGTGCTGGCTAGGAATGATAGAAATTGCAGTCCAAAAGCATCTGGAAAGCCACTATTGCTGACTCCTGATTTAGAAAATTTAACACAATGTACAAAGTGTGTTGTAAAAAGCAGGTTTTGATTCTTCCCACTTTCAGGCTGGTATTGATCCCATGGTCTTTGGGATTTTTAAAAAAATATGTCAATGGTTACTGTCCTCCCAGACATCCCCAGTATGTTGTGTGTCCAAAGGTTCTTGCTATGTTCTGTTGTACTGTATAAGATTTTTGTTTGTTACTGCAGTGAGGCACAAGGGGGCCCCTTCACCTCAAGGCATAATCTTAGATTTCCTGTAGATCTACCTTCCTGTGTTAAGCAGCCATTTCTCTTTGAATGTGTGAACTTCCACAGTGAGTTGCCATGGAAACCCCCTATGCTTAAACTAGGTGACCTTTTCCTGCTGATTCCCGGTCCCCCCTGCTGTGTGCTCTCTTGTTTATCCATCGGACTTCCTCCACTGTCTTGCTTGTCTTTAACCTTTATATCAGGAGCTGTTTAATTGTTTTGGAGCAATGATTGGTGGCGGTTGTTGCTTGCTGGTTTCTGGTGAAGAACTCAGCTCCAGTTAGCAGCATGGCATAGTACAGAAACTGCCGGAACTACAGTGGTACCTCAGCTTATGAATATAATCCATTCCAAGTGCATGCTCATAAGTCGAACTACTCTTAAGTCAGGGTACCTATCTAAAAATTGAAAAAATAAGTTTAAAAAATCAAAAAAATGAAAAAAAAATGTAAGTCGAGCAGACCATATCTGAAATTTGTAAGGCAGTAGCTAAAATGCCAACAGTTTTCCGCTTTTAAGTCGAATTGCTCTTAAGTTGAGCTGCTCTTAAGTCGGGGTACCACTGTATCTCTGGAGGCAAACATGTTGAAACTGAGAGGCTGTTCTATTTTGGGCACATCACACGAAGGTAGGATTCTCTGGAAAAGACAATAATGCTGGGAAGGTGGAAGATATCAGGAAAAGAGGAAGACCAAATAACTCCCAGCGTGGCCTTGTTAGGTGGGTGGTCTATTAATCAAATAAATAAACAAATATCAGAGGGACTGTTCCCCAAAGGAAGCCCTAGTCATACAGATGCTGAATGGGGCAGCTAAGGAAAGGACATTTTGGAGATCACTCCCTCTAATGGCCACTTCTGGTAACTGCTGTAGCTTTCACCCTTTTACTGTGTATGCTAATGTACAGGAGGGGGAATAAAGGGTTAATACCTATGCCAGGCATGTCCAAACTTCAGCCCTCCTGATGTTTTGGACCACAACTCCCAGAATTCTAAGCTTAGATTGCCAATAGCAAAGGACTGTGGGAGTTGCTGTCCAAAACATCTGGAGGGCCGAAGTTTGGACATGCCTGACCTATGCCCAAATATGGAATGTGGAGTCAGTGCCTTAGTGCTTAAATAGCTATACCTGAGGGAGAAAGATTCAGATAGGGAAAAGTCAGAGAAGAGAGAGATAGGGAAACTGCATGCTTAAGATACGGTGAAGTGAGGGAACATCCATCCTGAGAGATAGGGAAGAGATAGGCTAGAGTTAGGGAACTGTCAAGTTTGAGTGAGGGGAATTATATCAGTATTTGAGGGAACTGCTTTGTGCAACATATATACAAGTGAACCTGAATTCAACAGCTCTCTGTATTCAATAAACATTCATTTTCTTTTTACCACGTTACATCTTGTCTGGGACTCAGTGACTGAACTGGGATACCCTGAAAGGTGGCAGCGATACCTGAGACTAAAGTGGTGCAGGTCAATGGCCCATGAGAAGACTGAGGGCCTGTGCTAGAGTGAGGCAGTACTGAGCGGCGTGTGGTACATCAGCCACACCCCTGAAAGTTCTGAACTCCACAAAAAGAGTACTGCCTGAAAGTTCTGAACTGCATTGTGGAAATACTTATAAATACATATTTCTGGCTTTTTTTATCTAATATTTTTAGGCAACAGATAAATTAATCTGCAGATACTGATCCCACAAATGGGGGATATTACTATTATAAAGAGCATGATTACTCATGCTGGAACAAGGGGAAAGCACACAGTTTGACATGCAAATAGATATTCTAATTGATTTGCTTTTGATAGTGTTGTAAAACCTGTTGCTATCTATCTATC
>JAHTLZ010000327.1:12923413-13055696 GCA_023846285.1 Phrynocephalus versicolor | reverse complement strand
TAAATAAAGGATCACAGCCGAAGCCAACCACAGGACTCCACTGGGGGGTGAAGGTGCCAACAGCAACATATATATTCCAAGACAGTAGGGTTACACATTGAAGCGGTGTAATAATGCAGAATATAATGAAGAGGGGTGATGGTGAGAGAAAATAATTGCTCCCCAACTTCTCAGATTTGTCACGGATTCAGCACAATGAATGAAACTTAGATTGATGGGGGACACTTGAGAAACATTTTGGACACCTGAACAGAACCTGGACTGCATTAATGCCTGCCAGTAGGATAATAGCTTCGGCACTGAGTTTCCAGGAAGCATTCCAGGACTCTTTTGTTGTTCTGATTACTATTGTTTGGCAACCCCAGAATTCTTTGCTTTCTGTCCAGAGTAGATGCTCAGCTAGATTTTTTAAAAATAGCAGGATTTTATTGCTGCATTTTATTGTGGCATATCCTAATCAATGCTTGTTTTGGTCTTTCTCTGCTGTCATCTTCATGTACAGTACACACTTTTCCTTTCCAGTCCACTTTCCCCTACTTGCATTCAAACCAAAAGGCTTGTCCCCAGGCTCTGCTGCTGTGCTAATAAGTGTCCTGGATGGCATGATGGGATTAGCGTGCAGCTGGGTTAATAGAGGACACTCTGAGCCACTGCAATGCAGGTAGCTTGGAG
Source organism: Phrynocephalus versicolor (assembly GCA_023846285.1). Taxonomy (NCBI): domain Eukaryota; kingdom Metazoa; phylum Chordata; class Lepidosauria; order Squamata; family Agamidae; genus Phrynocephalus; species Phrynocephalus versicolor. The sequence continues at coordinate 13,055,024 of JAHTLZ010000327.1, read as the reverse complement.
CATGCTCAGTTGCACTACTCTACTTCTCTGCCAGCAAGAACACAGCTCGGCGTGTTTGACTGACAGCCCCTTAGAAGAGTTGTCTGTGTTTGGTCTGTATTCAGCGACGATTGGCTCTTCCTCATGCCTGTCATACATACAACCCGTGTATGTACTGCTAGATCTTTAATTTGTGTGAACAGCTTGGGGGTTCTCTAGACTGGAGCTGCACTCATTCTTATAGTAGAGAAAAACAGAACAGGGATGGGTTGAAGGATTGTTCTTTCATTCCTTTTATGCTTACTAAAGAAGAATCAGAAAATCTGTGTACTATTTATTTTATTGTGACCTGATCCCAGATCATCTTCCTGTTTTCCATTGAAATAATCCTAGATAGATTATCCTTATCCAAACTCATACCATTTATTTCAGGTGCTTGAACCAGTTTTGTACTTGAATCCAAAGATGCCTCTTGTTTTAGAGGCCTGTGTTTAAACACATCTTTGTTAACAACTAACAGATCTCTTGCAACAGGCAGTGGGGTAGAACCAACTTCTTTAAGCTCCTTCCCTAGAAATAAGTTCAGGAGTCAATTTACAGTCAGTTGTTCTTATTGCCTGGGATGATAATAAATCCATCTCCCAACCAACTCCAAAACCTTTCAACCCAGGGTTTTGGGGTGTTTTGGGTCTGAAGGGACTTGTCCCACAAGATGACCTAGAGTTGCATGTAACATTTTGTTACAGGGAGAAAAAGGTAGGGAGGACAGCACACGACCAAGGTTTGAAGATTCATGTTCCTCAAAATCAGTGTTGTGGAGAAAGTATACATGTAAGCAAACTGATCACCCTTTCCGGGATGTGAAAGTATCTGCTTCAGTCATTTATCTCAGAAGTACATTTGGGTTTCCAGAGCTGCAGAGTCTTTGATGTGTTAAACAATGTTTCATGTGCAGGCTTAGAAACGTATCAGAATACACCCATTCTTCCAGTGCCGGTGTTGTATACTTTCTAGGTGTCAGGTTTTGCTTACAAAAATTGTGGTAATACCTTCAGTGCAAAACTTCTAAGGCGCACAGAAATGACTTGGTACTCCTGACTAGAGATGGGGATGAATTAAAACACAAACCAGTGTCATCCATGAATATTGCTGATTTTTAGGATATTTGTCTCTTCGTATTTATGGATTCCAGAGACCACCACGAATACAACGGGATGAATTCCCCCCCATTTAATTCATCCCTTTGCCTCCCTTTCTTGTCTGCCTCTGCCCCATGGGTCATCTATTCCTCTGGGGGTGTAGGCAGAGAGGATGGGGCAAGGCAAGGCACTATCAATGGGTATTTGTACACGACCCCTAAACTCCGCCGCAAATGGCTCCCAGCTCCGGAGCTTAAAATTGTTTCCCCACCAGCTCCGGAGTTTACAGATAATTAAGTGCAACCGCGCCCACCTAAGCGCGTCCCAGTGCACTTTTCAGGTACCTGCTCTCCGGAGATGAAAATTCCTGATGCGGATATAACGTAGTGACTGCTGGGCTCTCCTTGCTTCTGTTTGTTCTTTTTTTGCCCCCCGCCCCTTTAAGAGATCTGAATGCAGTGCCGGGACGGCAGAACGCAGGTGAGCGGCATTCTTTTCTTCCTTTTTTTCTCCCTCCACTCAGGCAGCCAGCAGCCAGTAGTGCAGAGGGGGTGGGAATGCAGCAACAGCGACAAACCCCTAAGATCTCTGGTCCGAATTTAAGTGGCCAGCGGATCTTAGGGGTCGTGTGAAAAGGCTCTATATGGGATCAGTATACTGATTGCATAGAGAGATATTGTCTTGGCTGGGGTCACAAACCCCTTCCAGGAGCCTCAGCTAGTAACTCTTATTTATGAAAGACATGCCAATCCTCCTGCTACTAGCTGCAGGAAACTTCTACTGCTCTAAAACACTAGTTGCTCCACTACATGAGAGGTGGCATGCTATAAATTTCTCAACTGAAGGTGATCGTTTCAGCTTTATTGTAAAATGGCTTCGCATGTTGAAGGTCACTGCATACTCCTTGTAGTGGTTCACAGACTCATAGAATAATTGAATTGGGAGGAGGCCTATAAGGTCATCAGATCTAATGCCCCCAGCTGGCTGTTAGGATAATGGGGAGAGAACTTTTTCATGCCTTCCACCTTCACAGGTGCATCTGATAGGGACACAGGAGAGAGCTTTATCTGTTGCTGCTCCCAGACTTTGGAATTCCTTCCCACAGGAGGGCAGTCTGACCCTATCTTGGATGTCCTTCCACAAGTAGGCAAAAGCCTTTCTCTTCAGGCAGGCCTTCCCTCAGTATGGATATTTTTTGGGATGTATTTCTGTGCATTAGTGCTTTGAATGGGTTTTCAGGACTACTTGTCTTTTCTAATTTTGTGTTTTCCATTTATCAGAGTGGCGTTAAAAATAGCATTTGTAGATTTATTGTGCTTAGTTTTAATACTTAAACTTTGACTTAGTTCCTTCTGTGCTGCTGGGCACATTGGACAACAGGTACTTTCCAGTGGGTCCCGTCTTCTGCTTTGATTTCTGCATTTTTCCATGTGAAAATCACCACATCTAGATCTTCATGGAAAGTTACTCACCAGGTCTTCTGTGGTCTTCCTTGTTTCCTTTTTCCTTTAGGGGATATCCAGTGCATTGTAGTTTTGTGGATCCAGTGTACATGGAATCGAAGAGTGTGCCCAGCAAGGCACATCCAGTGTTCAATCACTATTAAATCAAATGTTCAGCTCCCACTCTTTTCCACTACATCCTTATTTGTAATATGGTCTCTGTAGGAGATGCCCAGTATCCTGCACAAACATGTCTGATGGAATATGTTCAGCTTCTGGGTTATTCTTTTTGTCATTTTCCATGTTTCACTGGCATACATCACAGTCAGAATAACAGTGCTGGTGTACAGGTGGATTTTTAGTGCAACAAAGATTGGTGGTGAACCCCAAATTTGGTACACGCGTTGGAACAAACCAAACGCTTTGCCAGTCCTGCATCTAACATCTTTTTTCAGTGTCTCCATCGTTGGATATGATGATATCAAGATAGCTGAAGTCATTGACCTCCTTGATGGGTTTCTGTCCAGCTGTAATATTCATCTTTGTCGCTGAGCTCTCATGGTATTTGTCTTTTCTACATTTATGCACAGTCCCACTTTTTCTGCCTCTTTTTGCAGGCTAGTTGTCATGGTAGCAGGCCTGGTTTTGTTCCTAAGAGTAGTGCAATGTCATCTGCGAAGTCAAGATCTGTGAGGGAGGAATCTTCCTTCCATGGAATGCCTGTGGTGGGGTTGCCCATTGCCCTTCTCATGATGAAAATCATAGCAAGGGGAAAGACTGCATCCCTGCCTCACGCCAGTTTTGGTTTTTTTTTTTTTTAAAACAAATCTGTTTCAATGCAGCATGTGGAGTTCAAATACAAATTCTGAAAAATACATTGTCTAGGTACTTTATAGGACTGCATGATATTCCACAGTGAGTCTCCATGGAGCCTATCAAAGGTTTTCTTAAAGTCAATGAAATTGATAAGCAGTGGCTTCTGGAACGCAATACATTGCTCCATGATGTTCCAGAGTGCAAATGTCTGCTCAGTGCAGGATCGTCCTTGACAAAACCCGGCTTGCTCTTTTCTCAATAGTTGGTGTCCTATTTCTTGCACACCACGACGGAGGATGATATAGTGGCTTGCCTGGCACCGAGAGCATCATGATGCCCCATCAGTTGTTATCGTCCGTAGCATCACATTTTTTTCTCCACTCAGTGGGAACACATTTGTTTTTCCAACATTCATTGAACATCTTCATTAACATCTTCACTGCTACTTGTCTTCTTTGTTTCAACATTTCTGGTGCAGTTTCATCCAGGCCTGGGGCTTTGTTGTTTTTCAGTGTTTGTTTTGTCAGCCGTAATTGTCTCCATGTTAACAACCAACACATCCAGTGATTGTATAGAAGTCATATGTTGTGGCTGGGGCAGGTTGGTTTAATATTTCTTGGAAATGCTGAACCCAGTGTGCATCTTGTTTTTCTTGGCTGAGCAGGATCTTTCTACTCTTATGCTTAATGGGAATGTTACTATTACTTTGTGCTCCTGTCAACTCTTGGACTATGTTGTAGAGACCCTTTTTGTCATTTCTGTTTGCTGCTTCCTGTGCCTCAGTTCCTTTGTGTTCTAACCACATCTTCTTATCGGTTCGACAACTTCACTTGACATGTTAATTTAACATTAGGTACTTGGCTGCAGTTTCCCATTTCTCTTCTTCTGTCTTCTCTTGGTCATGATGAAACTTGATGACTTCTCTTTGATCTGTCAGATTCCATGTTGCATCCCAAATCCAATGCTCCTTCTGTGTACCTCTTCTCCCAGTGGATTTTTCAGTACTTTCGATAAATGTGTGCTTAAAAGATGTCCAATGGTCTTCAGTGTGGACTTCATTCACTAACACTTTGGATCCATTTTTTCAGCTCGAGCTTGAATTTTTGTATGATGGTAGGGTCTTTTAACTTTTCAACTTCATACGAACATGGTCTCTGGCATTTTTGTACTCTTTTCAGTTGAAGCCTGAAATATTTTAAAAGGTAACGGTTTGATCCAACATCTGCTCCTTGGTGTACTTGTACATCCTGCAGTGCTGAAAACCACTGTTTGCTGATGCAGATGTAATCTATTTTGTTACTCATGGTCCCATCAGGAGATTGACATGTATTTTTACAGATGCCCTTATGCACAAAGTGAGATGTTTATACTGCATATATTTTTTCAAGCTACAAAACTGTAGTAGCCTCCGTGACGTACAGGGTTGTTTATGAATATATATTGTCATTTATAAATATTTATGTATGTGTTTAGAATAGCCAATCAGTGAATCAGTGGGTGTGGCTAAAGGCTATAAATGTATAGAACTCTGTGGTAAGGAGAGAAATGCTAGAAGAAGCTGTAGTGTAGTTAACATCTAAGAGAGTCACTTAATAGTTGATCACGTCTCCACCAGGAATCATAGAATCGTAGAACAGTGAAGTTGGAGGCCAAGGCTAACATCCTATGCTTAATGGGTGCTGAGAAGGGTTGAATAGGTTGAACTTCCATGCGCCCCAGGCCATTGTACATCTAATGAGCCTATTTAGGCCATTGTCCAAGTAATTAGCCTATTCAGGCCACAGTTCACTGTCTACCTAATGATCCTGTTCAGATCTGAGTAGTGTGAAAGTAAGGTGAACTATAAATAGGAGGCCTCACTAGCAACTATTCTCAGAGTAACAAAGCTGCTTGGATGAGCAGTGAAACATTTTTATTTCACAAGAAAAGAAGTCCGGATGCCATGACTCAGCTTCCGGATAACCTCACCTGGCTAGTTGAGGAGCTTCACAGACATAGTTCTTGCAAGGCAGTTCCCAGAAACCTTCACCATTAGCTAACTCTTTGCTACCCGTGGTTTCTGGGAGTAGCAGTCCAAGAACACCTCGGTTACCCAGTGGAATAGTAAACACTTCACTGTGGCAAACAGTGCCACCACCATCTTATAGCAAGATCTGAAGCCAGCTTGAAATGGATATCCAGTATTTCCCATGTATACGACTATGTTTTGGTCTAAAATTGTTAGACTAAAAATTGAGGGTTTTCTTATGCACAGAAGTAAGCCAAGGAGAGAACCGTGCAGTTGCACAACTTTAATTTTGGGTTAGAAAAGTATGGGTCATCTTATACATGGGGGCATCTTATAGACAGAGAAATACAGTATACAGTGGTACCCCGACTTATGACACACCTGACGTACGAGAAAACCAATCTGCTTGTGGTTTTCCTTGGTGCTTTACAAGTGAAAGATAGGGTTCCTTCGACTTACGAAGGAGCCCTATCTTAATGTCCTCGAGGAACCAAGGCAAGCAGCGGTGGCTGCTTGCCTCAGTTGCTCGAAGACATTTTTAAAAACCTGCTCCTTCCAGCACAACCCACCCGATTGGAGGGGGAAGGAGTGGTTTAAAAATATCTTAGAGGCAAGCGATGGTGGTGGAGCCATTCCGCAACTGCTGCTTACTTCTAAGACATTTTAAATGACCCACACTTTCCCCCTCAATGTGTCTGACTGGGGGAAGGAAGTAGTGGGTCATTTAAAATGTCTTTGAGCCACAGAGGAAGCTCTTCCTCGGTGGCAAAAATACATTATGAAGGACCCATTTGCTTCTCTCTCCAAATTGGGCGCATTGGGGGAGAAGCAGCAGGTCGTTTAAAATGTCTTTGACATTTTAAACAAGCTGCACTTCCCCCCCGCAATGCGCCTGATTGGGAGGGGTGGGGGAGAGAAGCGGTGGCTTGTTTAAAATGTCTTTTAGCCACCGAGACAAGTGCTTGGCTCGGTGGCTAAAAGGCATTTTAAACAACTTGCACTTTCCCCCTCAATTGGGCCTGTTGTGGGGGAAAGCATGGCTTGTTTAAAATGTCTTTTAGCCACTGAGCCAAGTGCTTGGCTCGATGGCTTGAAGACATTTTAAACAACCTGCCGCTTCTCCCCCCCATCAGGTGCCTTGCGGGGAAAAGGGCAGCTTGTTTAAAATGTCTTTTAAAAATACATTTTAAACAAGCTGCCGCTCCCCCCCAAATCAGGCGCCTTGCGGGGAAAAGGGCAGCTTGTTTAAAATGTCTTCGAGCCACCAAGCCAAGCGCTTGGCTTGGTGGCTCAAAGACATTTTAAACAAGCCGTCACGTTTTCCCCCAACCAGGCGGTGGGGGGAAGTGGTGTGTTGTTTCAAGTGGTTTCCCATAAGAATGCACTGAAATTGAAACACTCCCCAATTTACGAGATTAGCGATTTAAGAGTGTGCACTCAGAATGAATTAATTTCGTAAGTTGGGGGTTCCACTGTATTTATCTGTCCCATCCAGGAATTTCGGGAGCTAACGAGATACCACGCATTTCAGCACCTTGCCTATTAATAGAATATTAGAAGCCGGTCAGTAAGTGTGTCAGTCTCATATCTTTGAATGCTACCAGCCACCGGTGAGTGGTATGAAATTACTCCTAAGCTGCCTGTTATTTGTCTTTACACCTTCAACAGCATGAGACAGCACTTGAGCCATGTGATACACTGCTGCTTCTTTTTCTTTTTAGTGAGGATAGAACACTGTGATGATAAAGGTAAGATTAATGCGAAAGAAGAGAACTTACTTCTCATCCAACACAATCATAATGTAATTCAGTTCTTCCAAAAACATTCAGTTTGTGAATGAGGAGTATTGTACTGTTGTACCCCAGATTGAGAAAGCCATGGAATGGCCTGATATTCCTGCACAATATTGTGCCTGTGTTTCCAGCAGGAAACAAGACACCAAGCTTTACACAGCAAAGGGCATGCTGAATGTTTGACAACACCAGTGGCAGCAGTCAAGATACTCCTGTGTTCACTGCCATTCACAAAGCGACAACACACAAGGGAAAATCCCAGAAGTTGACTTCTCTGCCCCCCCCCCCCCCAAAAAAAAAAATTATCCACTTCTCACCCAAACTCAAAGCTCTTGTCCGGGCCGTTTTTCAACAAATCACATTTGTGACTAGTTGATTGTAAACCCTCGATGGATCCCCCACCTCCCAAGAATATCTACAGGCACACTTTGAAATGTTCATTACTCTGACATTTAGAATGAAAGGAAAGATCTTGCTGGTGTATGCAGAATATCATATTGATGATCAGCCTTGTCATCAATGTAATGGTTTTGCCCTTTAACAGCAGAAAGTCATTTTCTAATTCTTTGGGCTGCTTTCAAATCTGTGTCATACCTTGTGTTTCCTTACTGAGATTTTTCAAGGATCTAACTTCTCTGTAAAATGACAAATATAAAACTCATTTTAAAAAAGCAGTGTTATGGGTATTCACAGTTCCTATCCACATATTGTTTCTCAGTCTGCATGCTGATACTATGTTTTAGATTTGAAGCTCTCAGTTACTTGTATAGGAAGCACATTATGTTCCTTTTCATTCTGTCATTCAACTGTTGTGAGCATAGCAGGAAACATGTTTGTTAGGGTAGAATCTAGCATTTCTGTGTGCACAGAGAATTTCCCCCTCCATGTTTCAAATAGTAGAGTAGTGCATTCAAATGCTTCCAGAGTCAAGCCCACACATAAAATATGTGGATAAAAACAGCTAATGCAAGTTCTCTTGTGTACGTGACTGCAGATAAATAGCATAAGATTTCTGAGATATAAGTGCTGTCTCCCCAACCCAGCCACTGATGCTTAGGCTAAAGCATCAAACTCATATGTTCTGCTTGAAGATTGCTTACCTTTCTTGGGGTTAAGTAAATATAGTTTCAGAATTAGTGTTTCCCCAAAACAGGAATATCTGGCAAGCCACTCAAGTAGTCCTGCCAAAAAACTCCATGGACATAGGGTCACGAAGAGTCGGTCACGACTGTAACGACACAACACACACACACAAGACAGGAATATATAGATAGCATGGTGTTTCATAAGTTACTCATTTGTTAGTTGTGTTATTTCAGCTCATTTGTTAGGGTTACTATAGCACAGGGTTGTTCAACACTGAACAGGCCAAGGTCTACTTTTTTTGGCCCAAAGTGCCTGAGGGCTACTACACTAAAACCTCTACTTATGAATTTTATCTGTTCTGAGCACATGCTCATAAGTAAAAAAAAATTGTAAGTAGAGCAGCAGTTTCCCATAGGAATGTGTTGAAAACCAATTAATCTGTTCTGGAGGGAACAGATTTCAATGCATCATGGCCCGTGGACTGCCCCATTCAGCTGAGACAGTGGGCTGGCAGACCCAGAACTTTGCTGGGCCAGTGGTGGTCCTTGGGATGGGAGAGGGAGGGGTGGAGAACTTATCCCCTCACTTTTTTTATTGATGGCCGGTGGGCTACTTTTGAACCCTTCACGGGCTACCAGTAGCCCACAGGCTACCTGTTGTGCAAGCCTGCTATAGCAGAAGGACATCTTCATGACTTTATGTTATATTGTAAAGTCAAGAATACCAGTGTAATAAGAAAGTATTTCTTGTTTGCTGAGTGGTTTTCTTTAGTTGTATTATAGCCGTTTATATATCAAGTTTCATTGCAATTACTGGTCTCTTAAGCAGTTGGCTTATGTTATGGTTTCGAACACATATCCAATAGTGTTGAAAACATTTTTCCTGTATTGTAAATAACATAATAGCTTGATGACTGTTTCTCGGCCTATATGAGCAGTGATACTGAAAAAAAAAATTGTCAGTAGACAAGCTCTTCTATGAATGTGGCCTGACTCTCCCAGATTTGATGATGTACAAACTAGTAATTCTGTGGGTGGCATAACTATTTTCCAACCTTCTGGTTATTGGCTAAAATGGACAAGATGGAGAAAATGTGTTTCTTGTGATGTGTGGTAATAGATAAAAATGCCTCTCCCCGCAGCCAGTGGATTTCCTTCAGAAAGTTCTGAAACCACATAGTATTTGCAGCGAAAATACATATATTTGAGTTTCTCATTTTGCTTAATTTGCAGAACTTCCATTCTAGACTTCTAAGATTCTATTAATAGAGTACTGTTTAAAGCTAGACTGCCCTATTTATCTGTGACATCAGAGGAGCCAGGTAACTGTTGCCTGTGCACCCCACTTTGCGACATTATAAATAGAATCAGTCTCATTAAGTATCCTGCACAGATACAAACAGATAAGATCTTCCTCACCAGATATAAACAATAGGACTACATCCCGAACGGATGTACAATAAAAAAACCTTTATGTTCCATATACTCCATGGGCTAGGGTGAAAGATTATACAGCACTCTCTCCACAAAATTACTTAACCACCTGATCAGCATCTTATACATAAGAACAGAGGGAACTACAAAATGATATCACTGATCTTAAACTACACATAACAGAACCAGCCCTCTACTTCTCCACTATCAGAAAAAAACCCAAACAATTCCCTTTATTTATATGGTTCCCTTGAAAATTAGAGACAGGTTTTACTAGTTCATCCTTGGAACAAGTGTGTCTGGCTCTTCCCAACCCTCCCTCCTTCAGTGGGCACCCATTCAGAGGCAGCACCCCAATGCCCCTGGTGTGCCCTATGGGTACTGCCGTTGTGTGGGTGCCCACTGGAGGAGGCAATACAGTACTGGGAAGTGCCAAACACCTGCTTGTCTGGAGGGGTAGCCAGCAGGAACTGGCAGTTCAGGCCCACCTTGACCGAAGATACTATATTTTCCCATCTTTTTGGAAAAATAAAACACCACCTTTTATTAGATGTCCCTCACTTTTTAGACCCCCAAATAAATAAAATTAATAAATCCTCCACCCCTTCCACCCCCACTGTAACCTTTAATTTCCCCATTCTAAACACTCCTCTCGTCTTTGGTGGGTTTGTTTTTTGCAGGATCGACCTCCACCTTTCCTTGAGTTCTCCACCCCCACCACCCAGCTGTTTTCTTTCATTTTCCGTTCTAAACACTCCTCTGAACTTTGGTGAGTTTGTTTTTTGCAGGATCAATCCTCTATTGGGCTTGAGCAAGCCCATTAAGAAATACCTTTTCATGCTAAAAAAAGGTGTGGCTTTTTATTTTCTTTCCTAAGCGCATTTCTTCTTGGGCTGCTCAAGCCCAATAGAGCCTTTTCCTGCAAAAAACAAACTCACCAAGCTGAGAGGAGTATTTAGAATGGGGAAATGAAAGAAAACAGCGGGGTGGTGGTGGTGGAGAATTCAAGGAAAGATGGAGCTGCTCTTGCAGAAAAAAAACACAAAAAAATTACGGAGGGGAAAAAGCAAGGTGAGTTTGGGTTTTCCTTCACCCACCCACCCCAAAAGGCTTACTTTGGTGCATGCCACACCCCTTAAATTTTGGCGTCATGATTTTAGGAAAAAGTAGCGTAGTATACACTGAAAAATAGGGTATATTTGGGCAAATATCATGTCTCCAATGCTCATCTCTTTAGACTGTATATAAAATTTAGAATTCCTTTGGTTACTCAATGGATACATTATCCTCAATTCCTTGTGTCAGGTTTTCACATTTTCCCTTTGCAATCTGCCTCCCATTTTTCCAACCTAGTTTAAATTTCTCTAGGGATACAGTGCAGGTAGTTGCATAGCACTTCCCCTCTGTTTAGCCTACTTTTCTGATATTTTCAGTATCATCTAATTACTCTGAATTTTATCATTCTGTGCCACCTCAACGGTGTTACCTCTCCCCTTAGTTACTAACATTATGTTCTGAAACAGCATGATTCTCTTTATGTTTTCAACTCTCTTCCTCCCTGACACATGCCAAATAAGATTTAGGCAAAGCCTTCAACATTTTATTCATTTAAATAGGGACATGCCAACAATAATCCCATTTCTCATTCCCAGTTATCATTACTTGGGTTGCTCACAATCAACTGTTACCCCTTTCTAAAGGTTCTACTTGCTCCATCAACTGTAATCTATCATACCTTAGCTTTTCATTGCTTTTTAAAAACATGCCAAATTTGTTTTTAGAGTCACTGGAATTGTTCCATTCTCATCTGTTTCCTTTTTGTTTCTTCACTGTAGATTTTCCTTTGACAGTGTTTTCAGGTTGTTTCCAACAGGTAATAGGTGAAATCAAGAATTACCACTTGAAAAGAAAAGCATTATTGTTGTAAATACAGCCTTCCTCAGTCCAGCATCCTCCAAATACTTATAGAGTTGTGTTGGATGTGAAGAAAAAAATGTAGAAGGTTGTATTGGTCTGGAATAGAGACATGTTATCTTTAGTTTCAGCCATGTGCATTCATATTGTTTTCAGGGGCTGGGGAGAGTTTGGACTCCTGCATTCTGGTGGTTTCATGTAAATCATGTTCACCCAGGGGCATATCTGGGGGGGGGCAGAAGGGCACATTTGCCCCGGGCGCAGCAATCTGGGGGCGCCTGGAGGGGGAGCAAGAGGAAGAAGCTCTGTACCCTCCCGCCACGCAGCAGTCCTCCTTTCCCCTAAGGCTTGGCGACGGCACCCCCTCTGCTGCCTCCACCACTGTGCACCAGGCAAGCAGCGAAGCAGGCAGGTAGATAGGAGTGCGGGGGCCATGGAGCCCTCCTCCTCTTCCTCGCCTTGGTTGGAGAGGTGTAAGGCACGTGTGCACACACACACGTGCGTGCCCACCCACCCACACAGGCGCACGCTCTCACCCCACGCCCGCAGGGTTCGGCTGGGTGGTGCAATGTGGGGGGGGGCGGCAGGAAGGGTGCAAAAAAGAACTTTGTCCCCAGGTGCTCCAAATCCTGGCTACACCTCTGTGCTTACCTGGAGAAAGGCTGGCCTGCAAGGCTTCCTTCATCCTAGTTGACTGGTATTAAAGGGATTTGCTCTGGTGCTTGCTGGGAACTCAGTATTAAATTTTTGATTTTCAAAAATATATCAGAGCTTGGAAAAATTGCATTTCAGATAGATTCCAGTTTAAGTGGTGACAAAGGGCATTTAATTTGTTATTACAAATGTTGGAAGTTGTTTCTTTTAGAACACCAGTGGCAATGTTGGCCGGGGGGATTGTAGGAGTATAATCTAAAACAGTAATTTTCCATGATTTAGAATATTTCAGTGTCTTTGAGAAGCATTATGGAAATCTTTGGCCGTTACTTCACGAGCCGCTCGCTTCGCGGCAAGCCGTCATTTCTGTGCGAACCGATCGCTTCAGTCCGCACGCTCCTCCTTTTTGGCTGCGACGTCACCCCGACCACGCCCCCTTTACCGTGCTCCAACCGGGGTGAGTGATTCCCCTGCCATGGGCCGGGAATCTTTTCGCTTCGCATCTCGCTTCGCTCCCAACGTCACGTGTGGTCTCGGTTTTTGGCTTTTATTTCAAGTTTTTTTAAAAAATATTCAAACAGGGATATCGATGCATCGCTATATTGTTTCATCGCTTTGCGCTGTTACTTCCTCGCTCGAGTAGCGGCGGCGGCGGTGGTGGCGGCGGCGGGAGCAGGAGGAGCCGCTGCCGCCTCGCCCGGCCAGAGCAGGGCACCCGGGGCAGGCAGCGTGCAAGCGGCGGAGGGCGGGCGGCTGTGCCATGCGGGGCTCCCCCCGAGTAGCGGCGGTGGCGGCGGCGGCGGGGGGCTGCCAATGATGCCAGGAAACAAAACACAGGATCGTACAGTAACCACGCTCTGTCGTGAATGACAGCCAAGCATTGATGCATCGATACGCCGAGTAAATTTTTTTAAAAAAATAAAAGGAGAGTGGAACTGGACATTGCAAATCAGCTTTCTAATGCGAAGGGAGCACGTGAGGTAGTAATCGATTCGGTCCCAAAAATGCCCCGCGTGAGTACAGAGAAACGGGGGTGGGAGCGAAGGGAGACCACGTGACCACCACGTGACCGCCTCCGAATTCAAATCGAAGGCAAGGTCAATTCGAAGCGAGGCACCTCGTGAAGTAACGGCCTTTGTCATGAACAGGGCCGGCACGTCCATTAAGGCGAACTAGGCAGTTGCCTAGGGCGCCAAAATGGAGAGAGGGTGCTGGACAGCTTGCTGCCCCCCGCCACTGGCCACCGCTGTCTGTCCCCTCACTGCCCGCCAGCCGCCCGTCGCCGCCCGCCCATCACTGCCCGCCCTCGCCCGTCACCGTTCCCTGCCATCCGCTGCCGCCCCGCCCCCCCACTGCCGCCCCACCCGCCTCCCGACCACCACCCTGCCCACCCACTGCCCCCGCCCCACCTGCGCCCCGCCCCGCCCCCTGGTCTGCCCGCCACCCGCCACCCGCTCCACCCCCGCCACCCGCCTAGGGCGCAAAAAAAACACCTAGCACCGGCCCTGGTCATGAGTGTTGTTCACATGAGACAAATTGATACTGAATCGATGAAGCTACAACTTTAATTTGCCAGTTAATATTTCAGTAGGTGCCTTCTCTGTCTGTTGTTCTTACTCTCTTTCTTAATTAAAGGCTAGTTATCAGTAAATACACCAGGCAATGTCCCTGTTCTTTTATGTGAAGATCTAGTAATTCTAGGAAGGTGGTGGTACAGAAGATAGAATTATGATGTGATGAACTCAGTGCCTGCATAGCTATATAGTCCATTCCTTTTGGTGTCATTCTGTTGCTTTCGGGATGACTCAGATCTTGCACCTCTTCCAGGAAAAGGAAGTTGCACCTTCCACTGGCAGCATCTTCTCACTTTCCTCCAGGTCTGAAGGTTCTCTAGGTTCTGCTTTAGAGCAACGTCTGGTAAAAACTGACAATTGATATATCAATGCAATGTTAGGTCATAATGGATGTCAGGGACTCGTGTGTTTGCTATAATAAACTCATTCTTCTTCCCACAACATAAAATCCTCTGAGATCTGCTTCACAACAACCAGATTTACAGTAATACATCAGTTTACAAGTGCCCTGATCTACAAGCATTTTGCAAACGAGCAAAAATTTAGTAACATTCTGATTTACAAGATTGAATCCCTAAATGCATGCTTATTTTACCCAACTTGCATCATTTTCCTAAGAACTGCGTTAAAATAAAGGACTATGAGAGGGCATTTATTTAGACTTAAGTCCATTGTGAACCTTACATGTAGTTTTAAAAAGGAACCTTTCCATGAATTCCCAATTTAAGAACACAAGCTGAAAATATGTAGCCTCCCAAATTGGCACATTAACAGAAAAAGATATACATTTTGGTTACTCAATAGGAACTGAAGAAATAACTAAAAAACCACATGATTTGCATCATCAAAAATTAAAATGCTACATATTGTGGGTTTTTTGAGAAATGTAGAGGGGTCCTGACATGGATTATGTGGTTTTACTTTTGACATACGTGGTTTGGAGATAGGATGGGGACTGGCACAAACTTAAATGGTTGACTTGTGAAAGAAATGTATACTGCAAGCACATACCGTATACAGCAGGACCCCCATATCAACTGATTCATTATCCACTGATTCAGTTATGCACAGTTGGCAGAGGAAAATAAATAAATAAATAATCCAGCAGCCGCAAAGCAAGCTACTTTCACAAACAGCAGCTGTAAAGCAAGGTATAGTAGTGTCATAAAACAGCAGCATAAAGCAAGCTACTGTCTTAAAACAGCAGCCATAAAACAAGCTACTGTCAGGAACCAGCAGTTTGGGTTTTTTGGGGTGTTCTCTCTTATCCACGGTTTTCATTATCCATGGGAAGGCTTGGAACCAATCCCGAGTGGATACTGGCATCCTAATATACCTCTGTTAAAACAAATGCTGCCAGCAGTGTCATCCATCTGTTTTGTTTCCTAGAGATTCCCAATCCAGATTCTTGTTCCAGTAATATGTGACTGTTCTGTGAGGGCTGATTTAGGGTTAGTGTACAGTAGAGATTGTGCCCCTACTCCCATGAGTCTGGAAGAAAGGATAGTGTTTGCTGCCTGAAAGCTCATCTTCCCCCAGCATCAGTATTATACATTTTCAGGATCCTCCCCCAGCCTTCAAAGGCAACAGCTGTTTTCCTGAACGCTCTGTTCAAGAGCAGTCTGTTGCTGTGGAAATGAACCTAACGTGTCAGATTGGGGAGGATACTGAGCATCCACAGAACCAGCCTGTCTGCCTGCAGATGACCCTGATTATTAGGCAGCACGAGCAAATAACAGGCCACAGCCTTCAGTGTTGAGGTGAGTGTGCTGCTATCTGCTGCTTGGTTATTAGGACAAAAAAAATAAATCTTATTCTGTTGTTAAGTCTCTGGAACGGCTTAGTGCTCAAGAAGGGAAAGAAATTACTCTATACCTGCATCATTGCACGCTTACCCAAGATAGCAGATCTGGAGAAGAAAGACTTATCAAGCTACGAAGTTTCTTTTTGCAGGCCAAAATCCCCCTGTTTTCTGGGTCGTGTAGACAGCATTTATGGGTTGAACATGATTGTCTTCAAAACTTCCACTTTGCAAGAACAAAGTGACCGTCCAGAAGGGAGGGCAGTTCAGTAATCTGTGAATCACACACTGGGTTTATTCTGTCCATCCACAATAATCTTTAGAAACGTTTAGAGCCTTGCAATGCCAAGAAATTCTGCCGCAGCTGAATTCTGGCACAGTGTTTCCACCACTAAGCCAATATTGAAGGAGCTTTCGAAGCATTCCTTCTCCTTATTAACATGATTCATTTTTCCAGAAAACCTTCAGTTTAGGAATGTGGGATATTGTGCTTGTACTCACATTTCAAACAGTCAGGATATGGCCCAGTACAGTAACCCCCTGCCTATTGCTGGGGTTAGGGACCCAACCCGCAATAATGGAAAATCTGTGATACGCAGATGCTTGGTCCGGTCAGGTCTGGGGCGGGCTATCTGGGGCCTCCTACACTTACCTGAGGCCTGTGGCTGCCCCAAGCAGGCCTCCAACGGGCTTCCTGGGCCTGTTGGAGGTCCCAGAATTGGTTTCCAGTGATCCGGAAGTCACTTCCAGTTACTGTACTGTGGTCCTGCGATATACTGAGACCACAGTACAGTATATGAAATGCATAATGGCAGGAGACTACTGTATTGCTGCACAGGATCATGGCTGCATTTCCAGCAGAAAAAATGCCAAGATTTACATGTTGACAATACCAGTGGCAGCAGTCATTCTGGTGTACAGGATATCATCTTGTGCTCAATACCATTCCATAGTCACACCATCCAAGGTGGTTAACACTAGAGGTGGCAACAGGGCAACAACAATCCCCAAGTGGAACAGGGTGTCGGACAGTTTACAAGGGAGGGAATACAGCCCAGAAGCAGTTCTACAGTCTGTGGCTAGGGAGACCACCTTGCATACCAATTCACATAAGTAAAGAAACTGCAGGAATTTATTTATTTATTAATTAATTTTATATACCGCTCCATCTAGCTACACGGCAACTCTGGGCAGTTTACAAAACTGAACAGAAATCAGACCCACAAACAAAAATCTCAGAAAGAAGTTGGTTCCAGAGCTGAGGGGCCGCCACTTAAAAAAACCCAATTTTCATCAAAGATTTATGGGCCTCCTTCAGTGACAGCACCCTCAAATGCCCTGTGGGCAGGAGGACAAGACAGGGGAAATGCCCAAACAAGAGAGCAGGCTCTGGGTTTGTTGCATTCAAACATACCAGAGTCTTGGAACAAGACAGGAGCAAGGCAAGGTAGGAATTTTGGAGGCATACAGGAAAAGGTTGGGCCTGAGTGCAAGGATCACTTAGGGTATTTGTACACGACCCCTAAACTCCGCCGTAAATGGCTCCCAGCTCCAGAGCTTAAAATTGTTTCCCCACCAGCTCTGGAGTTTACAGAAAATTAAGTGCGGCCATGCCCACCTAAGCGCATCCCAGCGCACTTTTCAGGTACCTGCTCTTGGAGGGTGAAAAATCCCAGATCCGGATGTAAAGGAGTGAGTGCCCGGCTCTCCTTGCTTTTGTTTGTTGGTTTTTTTGCCTCCCGCCCCTTTAAGAGAAGGAATCAGGACGATGTCGCGGCTTGCATTCTTTTGTCCCCTTTTTTCTCCCTCCCCTCATGCAGGCAGGATCAAGGAAGTGCGGAGGGATGGGGACACAGAAAGAGCAACAAACCCCCAAGATCTCTGGTCCGAATTTAAGTGGCCAGCGGATCTTAGGGGTCGTGTGAAAAGGCCCTCAGATGCTTGTGTTGCTGAGGTGTAGAACAGCAGCCGAGGAAGCTTGTAATATGTATACTTGTAGTTCCTCCAGGGCTACCAGCTGCACCTCATCAGCTCCCTGCAGCTTTTCCCTGCAAGCTCTGGCAAAAGATGATCCTGCTTCTGCCAAGACTTACAGGGTTTCTGCACTTCTGGGTCTGACTGATGGGTTGAAGCACATCTATAAAGGCATGGACTCTAACCAGAGCAGGGCAGAAGCAACTGGAGCGCACTGAGGCTGGACCAGAACAATTACTAGAGCAAGCGGGAACATTCGGGAGCAAAACGGGCACCACTGGAGTGCACAGAGATCTCAAGAAGCAAGGCAAGCACATACAGAAGCGAGGAAGGCACCAATGGGAACACACAGGGAACTTCAGAAGCAAGGCAGGAACATACAAATTGGCAGAGGTGCAGCTGGAACACACAGAAGCAGAAGAGTGAAAGGCCAAAGCACAAGAGTCACCCGAAGAGCATGCATTGCTGTGGCCAAAGCAGCATTGCAGAAACCCTGTATATACTGATGTCCAGGGCTTCCAGCTACACCACATACTGTATTGTTCTGTCTATAACAGTGGTGGCGAACCTTCGGCACTCCAGGTGTTTTGGACCACAACTCCCAGAATTCTGAGCCTAGTTTGCCAGTGAAAAAGGACTGTGGAAGCTGTGGTCCAAAACATCTGGAGTGCCAAAGGTTCGCCACCACTGGTCTATAAAGGTGCCCCCATGGCTTACTACCATGTATAAGATGACCCTCAAATTTTGATCTAACAATTTTAGACAAAAATAGTCTTACATGTACTGTAATTGCACTTCAGCTGTTCCCTGCAAGCCTTGGCCTGTACCCTGACCCTGACACACAGGAGAAGAGAGCTGACTTGCCTGTCCCTCCCAGGACTTTGGTGGAACACATTCTTTATTTTTCAAGCTTTTATTCCTCCAGGCTTTTCAAAATTTGTAATAAGGATATTGATCATCATAAGGCCACCTTGCCAGATCCTGAGTTACAAGCCCTTGTCGTTTCAGGAGTTCTCCTTTTTTAAAACAGGCCCTTATCAGAGGACAAAAGAGCCATCACGAAATTATTTTTCCTTTTCTCATTTTTGCATCAAACCGGTTAGGCTTCACCTGGAGTATTGTGTTCAGTTGTGGACACTACATTTTAAGAACTAACTGGAACAGGTTCAGAGGAGGGCAACAAGGATTATCAGGGGACTTGAAACCAAGCCTGGTGAGCAAAGATAGAAAGCACTGGGCATGTTTAGCCTTGAGGGAGAAAAAAGACTGAAGGAAGATATGATGCCACTTTTCAAATACTATACTTGAAAGACTGTCATACAGAGGAGGAACTGTTTTTTTTGTTCCACTGTGCATTCAAGGAATATGCAAACATCTCTGCAATATGTGCACCAAGGATACTCTGCTGTGTCCCTGTTGTAACTCCAGTTCCAGTAATCCTGTTCCCCGGGCTATTATGGGTAGCCCTCACCAGAGTGATGGATTAGAAGACAGCCATGGGATCACAGTTGCCCACCTCTTTCTACCAAATAGTAAAAAGAACGGAGAAAATCTTGTATTAGGCCGGTCCTTGCCTGCCTATCCCAATGATGACTATGGTTGCACCATTACAAAATCTCACATAAGGTTTTCTCCCATGACATGTTGCCAAAAGCTTTTAAAACTGGAGTGAATGTGGTATTCTCTCTCTCCCCCTGCCCCCACTCCCAGAAGCTATGAGCTCTTCCACAGTTTTAGAAGACAAGACAAAAGACAAATAGTGATTTGTATTCAGAGAAGGAAACAATCTTGGGTGATTTCAAGAATCTCAATGAATGTAGGATTTTCATATATCCTGAACTTTGTTGTAGGGAAAAATGCACCTTCTCTCAAGAATTCACACATTTGCAGGATATACAGGGTGTTCACAGTCTATTTAAATATTTAATTATGCAAAATAGCTAAAAAGTATACAGTTGGTTATACAGTTTGTTGTGTATACAGCAACAGTTCAATCTATGAAGAAACGTATGTAAAAGCTTTCGAGAAATGTTCACATTATATTAGGAAAGATGCATGAAAAAGCTGTGCGAAATTCACTGTGAGGAGGAACAGAAATCTTACAACTCAGCACGAAACAGGTTTGGAAAAAAATTGAGGATTCACATAGACAAAATTGAGACAGAGAATTTTACATTCCTTTCTAAATCTGTAGAGATGCTGTATTTGAGCTGCTGGTTATTGAGACCATGTTCTGTGAGGACCTTTTTGTTCCCTCTTATTATGATTCAAGCACCACCCACCTGTTGAGGAAGGCAGGCACTGCATATTATTGTTATCTTTTGTTAAAAACTGGAGTGGGAGGTTGGATGTGGGCCTATGGAATAAAAATCCGAAGGCACAAATCTGTCGAGATCAGTTTCCTTGACTCAGTAACTGTTGCCAGGCCCTCGGTGGACCGTTTCCTTTTCTTCAGGGCCTGATAGATTTCACCAAAGGTCTGATTCATAAATGGAGGGTGGTTTATAAACAGTATCAACAACACTGTCTGTACCTTGCATAATAAAAGCTCTAACACTCTGCTTGGAATAAATTATGGAAATGTACAAATTAATTCAAGCATTTCTCTCATAATTAATGGAGAATTTTCACAGAAATTTGAATAAGGTTGGAAATGGGCTTAGAAGAAGGAACAAGTCGTAAGACAAGAAACAGAGCTTTACCTGTCATGCAGGAGAAAGCTGTGGCATGCTTGCTGTGGATATGTTCAGGAGTTTTCAGCAACCATGACAAGATGAATGAACACGGAATCATAGAGCAATGGAGTTGAAAAGGGCCTATAAGGCTGTAAGGGTCAGCTCCCAGTTCGAGGCAAGAATGGTTGTCTTAACTTTGCTTCCGCAAGGCAAACAGGGACTTGTAGTCTCGAAAGAGCCAAATTGAGGGTGGGAAGAAGGAGGGGGTGATCAAAGACTATGCTGTTTTGTTTGATATTCTGGGTATTAAACCATCTCTGGGACTTTGAAGCAGTCTTAACACCAGCCTCCATCCTGATACCATTGTGTGGTGTATTCCATCTCCCTCAAAAGATTCTCAACTCCTGATAGGCAACATCTTCTATCAAGACTGCATTTTTTTGATACAATGCTTTGATAAAGATAGCATGTGGCTATCGAAAGCTTAGCTTATTTTTTTTTTGTTTGTTTTAGTAGTGACCAATAAAGGTATCACCAAGCCTCTTTGGAAATAACTTTCTCTTGAATACCTTCACTGTTGGAATGTGCATTACCTACTGAGGAAATTGGTTCCATTGTCCTATTGTTCTAACAGAAAGGTTTTCCTGATACTCATTGAAATCTGACTTCCTCTAACTTGATCCTATGGTTACATGTCCTGCATTCTGGAATGACTGAGAAGGGGTCCTGCTATCATATATATCTCCTCAATCTTTCTTTCTCAAGACTAAACATGCCCAGTTCTTTCAGTCTTTCCTTATAAGGCTTGGTTTTCAGTCTCCTCATCATCCTTGTTGTCCTATCTGGCCATGTATGATTGTATGCTGTGATTTTTTTCCCTTTTCATTTTATAACTATTTTAATGAAATTTTCAGATTTGTATATTTGCACAGACATAACATGACTGGTTGGGTGGACCCATAATAGTCTTCTTCATTTCTTAGAAATGTTCTCTTCAGAAACATTTTCAGGCTTATAATAGTCAAGCATACATTATATTACAGAAGTGAATACACCCCCTCACATTTTGTAAATATTTTTGAATATTTTTATCACTTTTGTTGCCAGCGGTTTAGACATTAATGGCTGTGTATTGCGTTATTGTGAGGGGACAGCACATTTATACTGTTATGCAAGCTGTATACTCACGACTTTACATTGTAGCCAAGTGTCATTTCTCTAGTGTTGTCACATGAAAAGATATACTAAAATATTTATGAAATGTGAGGGGGTGTTCTCACTTCTGTGATATACTGGAAATACTGTATTTATTCCAACAGTATGGATAATATGTCGGGGAAATCCATATTGCACAGCATCCTCCTGGGGAGGCTCTCTGAGTTAGGGATTGGTGGCTCTGCTCTGGCGTGGTTCCAATCCTTCTTAGGGGACCAACTCCAGAGAGTACAGCTTGGCAAGATGACCTCTGTCCCGTGGTTCCCCAGTTGTGGGCTGCCACAGGGGTCAATCATCTCCCCCGTGCTTTTTAATATCTGTATGAGACTGCTGGGGAGGATCCTTAGGGGATATGGAGCTTCATGTCATCAATATGCAGATGACACTCAGCTCTTCATCTCCTTACCATCTGCAGTGGATGCTGTCCTGTCTCTGGAGCGCTGCCTGGATGCTTTACTGGAATGTATGGGAGCCAACAGACTAAAGTTGAACCTGGACAATATGGAAGTCCTTCAGGTGGGGGAACCCCCCCCCCAGTATCAGTGGCTTGGGAAGCTCTCTCTCTAATTTGAGGGAGTGACTCTTTCCATAAAGGACGGGGTGCTCAACCTGGGTGTCTGATTGGACCCAGCCCACACCACAGAACCCCAGGTGATGTGGTCGGTGCATTTCCACCTGCAGTGGATTGCTTGACTGAGGCCCTTCCTTGACAAGGGGGACCTTACCACACTGGTCCACTTGTACTCTTGAGATTAGACTACTGTAGTCTGGCTCTACACTGCAATAAACACCAGAACAGACTACTCTAGTGCACTCTATACTGGGTTGCCTATGAGATTAGTGTGGAGACTGCAGCTAGTGCAGAACACACTGGCCAGATTATTAACAGGGACTAAAAGACACCATCACATGACCCCTGTTCTGGGTGCTCTGCACTGGCTGTCAATACACTCCCACATTGATTTCAAGGTTTTAATGATGATATACAAAGCCCTAAACCAGTGATGGCGAACCTTTTAGAGACCGAGTGCCCAAAATATGATTCAAAACCCACTAATTTTTCACAAAGTGCCAATATGGCAATTTCACCTGAATACAGGTGGCTGTGAAGGGGCGAGGTTGGGTGCCCACAGAAAGGACTCTGAGTGCCACCTTTGGCAACCGTGCCATAGGTTCACCAACAGTGCCCTAAACAGTGTGGGACCTTGATATCTGTCAGAATGGTTACTTCCAAATACAACTGCCCGCACTACTTGTTCATCTCAAGTGGGGCTTTTGAGGATGCCAGTACTGAGAGAGGCATGAAAAACATCAACAAAAACAGGGCCTTTTCAGTAATTGCTCCTCATTTCTGGAATAAACTGCCCCCAGATATATGCTTGGGTGCTGCACTTAAGATCTTCAAAAACCAGTTAAAACTTGGCCCTTTAGAATGGCTTTCCCAGAACCTTAATCTTGATCCTTCTAACATCCGAAAATATTTTCTCTGTCTCTTGTTATAATTTGGTTTTATTTCATTTTGGCGCTAGAATCCGGCCATTCTGAGTGTCCCGCGGCTGGCTGGCCCGCCCCTCCCTTCCCCTCCTTCACCCCATTAAAAAAAAAATCTTCCGCCAACACTGACACCGTTGGGAAGCTTGAGGGGCTGGGCCGGCCGGCCGGCCGGTGACGAGACGCTTGTGGGTGGGCGGGCAAGGGGGCGGGCCATCAGCAGCAGCACTGCCGGGAAACTTGGGCTGGGCGCGCCCACGGGGGTGGTGCACGGGCAGGCCACCGGCATAGCCGGGAACATTGTGAGGTTGGGCGCATGCGTGGTCAGTGGGTGGGGCTTATGTATCAATGGGTGGGGCTTGCAGTGGGCTGGCAGGGTCAGGGAGCAACCGGCCCCTGACACATTCTCAGCCACCAAATCTGGCCCTCCTTACAAAAAGTTTGGGCACCCCCTGCTGTAAAGGGTAAAGTTAAAGGTCCCCCCCCCCGAACATGCGTGCTAGTCGTGTCCAACTCTAGGAGTGGAACTCATCTGTTTCTAAGCCAAAGAGCCAATGTTGTGCAAGTCGCTGGCCATGTGGCTGGCATGGCTGAACACATTTCTGCGCACATTTCTTTACCTTCCCACTTTTTACAACAGTAGCTATTTATCTATTCGTATTTACATACATTCGAACTGCTAGGCTGGCAGGAGCTGGATTGCATTTAACTGCTTTTGGACCAATAGGAAAAGTGTAATCTGTCTGTGAATATCCCCTCTTGCTGTAAGGAAACTAAATGAGTGAGGAAAATAATTTTAAGGCCACAAATCTGCTTGTACTGTAATAATTTATTGCAACCCCATCCCAACTTGTGATTGGTTTGGTGGCTGAATCAGAAGACAACCAATCAGAAGACACCAGATCAAGTTACATACAGTGGTACCTTGTATAAAGGAATTAATTTGTTCAAAATGAAATTATGTTAAGCAAATTTTCCTCTATACAAATTCCCATAGGAATGCATTGAAAACAGAGTAATCCCATTTTTATGTTGTATGGATTCTCCCCATAGGCGATTACGTTAAGCAAATTTCCTCTATCTCCGGATTTTTTTGTGTTGTACAAATTTTATGTTATACAAGCCGTTTGTTATACAAGGATTGGTTATGGATAGGATTGGTTATGTTGTAGCAAAGCCCAATCAAAACCTCCCAGCATGAAAAGGTTGCAGCCCTCTACAAGGAGAGGGGGGAGCCATTTTGTCAGGGAAAAAAGGCTGGACCCATTCAATTCAGATAAATATATGCAGAGAGACGAAAAACCAAATTTGCTCATTTTATAAAGGGAGCAAATCCCATGTTGTTTGACCATGTAATCACCCTCATAATGTCTGTAACCCCTCCAGCCCTGGTGCCACCACACCACTAATTTTGTGTTACTTATGCTAGTCTTGCAAATAGACAGTTGGCTTGCCAGAGTAATACTTTCAATAGTGTGAGTAATATGTATTTGGATCAAGTCAACACGTTGACCGGGTTCTAAAACTATCCATAGGCTTCTTATTTTTCTAACCATGGTGCTAGAACTACTGCCGTATATTCAATGGGTAACAGGTTATAACTCTTTGAGTAATCATTAGCTGAAATATATTTCACCAAAAGTGATTTGTTGATTGATTGATTGACTGACTGACTGACTGATTGAGTGAGTGAGTGAGTGGATTTATATACTGCCCATCTGGCAGCCAGACCCCTCCAGATGTTAGCTTCTGGAGAACATGCTTAGTATTTGAGCTGTTTAACTAACCTTGATTTGCAAAGATTGTGAATGTTACTTTGAAGTGAAAATTACTGGAATTACCTACCTGCCTACCTATCTAAGACTATGGCTTCATGAACAAAATGAGGTGGTAAAATGAGTCAGATTGTTTCAGATAGCCATTTGGTAAAAAATCTTTATAAGCAGAAAAGTTACTCACACAAGGAAGTTGGTTATGTTAAAAGTGTTCTTGTTATTGGTTAAAGTAGGGAGCATTCAAAAATTGAACTTGTCATCTTACGTCTAAAGTAATCCAGTCTACAGTTTTACTACAGAAAACATAATCAAGATTGTTTGATTTTTGTATGATGGTAAAGAGTGCTTGTTTTTATTTTATTTCCAGACCATCAGAAATTGGAGCGAGAAGCTCGAATTTGCCGTCTCTTGAAGCATTCCAACATTGGTAATTATCTTTCTTTTTCAAAAATGGGTTTGAATGGGTCTGTGAGTCTTGTATAGTACTGTATATTGTTTCCCTCAGAGCACTGTGGATTAGAGCACTCCTTCAGTATTGGGAAGAATGAGGAAATGTTTGTTCACTAATGAGAGCTGGTATTCTGATTACCAGCCAGGCTGAGGCAATTGCCCAGAATCTATTCCAACAACTCTGTCACGTTTATGTTCTTGCTGGTGTGGTTCAGTTTTAGCATTTCAGATTCTAGAATGTTATGTTCAAAAAACAAGAGTGGGTGATACTTTCATTAGAGCGCTACAATCTCACAGATAGGCACTATTTTTTTGAGCTGGTGATGTGTGCGCAAAAGAAACAGGAATATCCCCAAACCTATGACCAGATCTGATGGCTGGGCTGTATTGTGTACAGTTTTCCCTCCCAACGTTATCATGTTATGGAAACCATGTACACACACATTTCATTAATTTTTTATCGCAGTTTTCCAGACCGCTTATTTCACGAAGAATATGACATAATAGCTGAAATAAAGAATTCGCAATGAAATTCAAATAGTGGCATTACAAATATCAAGCAGCTTTACAAACCTGCAAAATAAAAGAGGCCGAGAAGTGAGGCTTCCAATTTATAGTTCACCTTGGTTTCACGCCACCTTGGTCTGAATAGACTTGTTAAAGGGACAGTGGACTGAATAGGCTCGTTCGATGTACAGTGGCCCGGGATGTGTGAAAGTCACATCTATGCAACCCTACCGAATGCCTTTAAGTATGGGTCATTAGCCATGGCTTTCCTGGAGGTAAGTATTTTTAGAACCTGATTAATTAATAATATTGGTCTATAAGAGATCATATCTTTCTTGGGTTTTAAAATAACTATAATTAAAGATTGCTTCCGGGATTGGGGAATATCTACCCCCTCTATTATTGCATTATTTTTTTAAACTTAGGTCTAGTAAAAGTGATTTTTTTTAAAAAAAATCTTCTAATGCTCTGGGCCCAATCCATCATACTATATTTTTTATTTATTTTGAATACTTTTACCCCACCTTTCTCCTTGGAAACAAACCCAAGGTGGCTTACAATAACGAGGGACAATATACAGCCCAGAACATTTAAGACATATTCAAGTTAAGAACAGGGAATTAGAAGAGTCATCTTAGAACATTAAAAGGTAATATTAAAGCTACAAAGAGCACACACACAAAAAAAATAATCCATTATGTATATCTTTTAATATGTATGTGTGTATGTGTGTATTATTATTATTATTATTATTATTATTATTATTATTATTATTATTATTATTATTATTATTATTATTATTATTATTATTATTATTCTAGTGGTACCTTGTATAAAGGAATTAATTCGTTCCAAATAAAATTATGTTAAGCAGATTTTCCTTTATACTTTCCCATAAGAATGCACTAAAAACAGAGTGATCCCTAATTGCGACCATTTTTATGTTGTACAGATTCGCCCCATAGACGATTCTGTTAAGCAAATTTCCCCTATCTCCAGAATATTTTATGTTGTACAGATTTTATGTTATACAAACCATTTGTTATATGAGGATCCACTGTATTATTATTATTATTATTATTATTATTATTATTATTATTATTATTATTATTATTATTATTATTATTATTATTATTTCAATTTCTATACCGCCCATTTGGCAAAAAGCTGCTCTGGGCAGTTTACAATAAAAAACAAACGATTACAGTATATAGCGTACAAGAATATAATAAAAAACAAGAATAATTACTGACAAGGACATAATTAAATCAACACCAACATGTATGTTTATCTGCCAGTTTAATTTGTTGGTGTTTCTGACACAAAGAAAGAAAGAAAGAAAGAAAGAAAGAAAGAAAGAAAGAAAAGAAAGAAAGAAAGAAAGAAAGTTGTATGATCTGTGTAGGACAAGTTTTATGACGCTTCTGCTTGGATAGATTTATACATGTTCTCATGTAAGTCCATGATATTCCTGTTGTGGGCCAAAGGGGCCCTACATTAGATTAGACAGTTTTTTCTTCCTTTTTCCTCCAGGAAATAAGTTGCCCATTGTAGATGTTTTTTTCTGGATGTGGTGGTTATTTTGCACAATACCCAGTTCAGAGAACTGATTCACGATCTGCAATCTCCTTCTGTATTTTTCTTTGCCTGATGAATAGGATGCTGATTAAGTGCTTCAGTAATTTTTTGGAGATATTATAGTATAATCTTCAACTGTAGTCAGTGGGATATGTTGAATGGAAAGGGTTTTTTCATTGTAAGTTTCTTGGGAATGTTATCTTATCATTTGCATTTGGTAAGGAAAATGGTGTCTGTTTGTACCTGATATGTTTCTTCAGGAAGTCGATGGATCTCCATTCGATTCAGCTGAATCCGTTCTTTCAATCATTATGGTTTTTGAAGGGTTTAACTATCATTTTCAACTATACCTTCAAAAAATATAGTTAAAAATACATGTTCATCATGATGACCATAACGTCCACATTCTCTTAGTCTTGTTGACTAGATATGGTGCAGTGATGTTGATGGAGGCTTTTTGAAAGTAAAGCATGGATTTCAGCATAGAGCACTGATTCTCAAACTTCGGTAATCCAGGTGGTGTTGGACTACAATTCCCAGAAGCCTCAGCCAGCACAGCTGGTGGTGAAGGCTTCTGGGAATACAGTTCAAGAACATCTGGGTTATTCCCATGGTTGGGAAGCAGTGGCACAGAACAAAATATGCATCCTGTTTAGAAGCATTCATTCTGTATTTATGTTCTTACTAGGCATGTGTCATCTGAGCACTCTTGGAGGTTTAGTCACTTTAGAAATAAATTTCTATGCCCCCCTTGGTGTTTAATCATCCTTGTTCTTAAATAATAATATAATGTTTGAAAATGTGGAGAGCGTATCTGAATACTCCAAGTTGAAATTTGTTGGCTCGTACACTATGTGCTCACACCAGTTCCCCTTATTAACTAAGGGCACTTTTACATGACCTCTAAAATCCGGTGGCAACTTAAATTCGGACCAAATATTGTGGGGGTTTGTCGCTCTTCCTGTGTTCCCACCCCTCTGCACTCCATTGTTTCTGTCTGCATGAGGGGAGGGAGAAGAAAAGGGAGGAAAAAATGCA
The DNA here is from genome assembly GCA_023846285.1 of Phrynocephalus versicolor. Lineage (NCBI taxonomy): Eukaryota > Metazoa > Chordata > Lepidosauria > Squamata > Agamidae > Phrynocephalus > Phrynocephalus versicolor. Next base: position 13,026,682 of record JAHTLZ010000327.1, on the reverse strand, counting down.
GGCTCACCTCCGTCTGCCGGTCGAAGCAGCCCCGAGCAGCCCCGTAGTGATTCCTGTCTCTTAAAGGGGTGGCGGAGACAAAAAAAACAAACAGAAGGCGAGGGAGCCTGGCATTCGCAGCTTTACAATCCACAGCGAAAGATTTTTTACCTCCTTGAGGCCAGGTACTTGAAAAGTGTGCTGGGACGCACTTAGGTGGGCGTGGTCGTACTTAATTTTTTTTAAAGTCCGGAGCTGGTGGGAAAACATTTTTAAGCTCCGGATCTGGTAGCCCTTTGCCTCGGATTTTAGGGGTCGTGTAAAAGCGCCCTAAGTTGATTTACCCTTAAGTGCTGACCCAAGACATTTTATTGCATGCAATGACTGGCAAGTTTCCCACTATATTTCATGTCCAGAGATGAACTGTACTTGCAGTTGAGTTTAACTTTAACATTCTGCCTCAAAAGCAGTACAAAGCAAGCTAGTTACAGGCTAGAAGCAAGGCAGTCCATATAGCACTAAGACTCTGCACTCAAGTTTGACCACATACTCTAATTAGGAAGAAATGAGAAATTATCACTCAGTAGTAAAGTGGTTATGCTAACCGGAGGATTGTGGGAGCTAAAGTCAAAAAGTCATTCTTCCAACTCTGAAATGAACGGAGCCTCTAGGAATCAGTGGTTAATAATTATGGCTCCAAGCAGCAGGCCCTGGGATTTCGGTAAGGAGTATTTAGGCAACGGCGGCAAAATAAGATGTCAGACTAGATGGGCATTTAGTCTAATTGAGGAAGCATATTCTTATCTTCTTAATGTATAACCTAATTTCTACCCAGCCATTTTACAAATGTTTGGCTTAGGAATTGATTTCTAGCCAGGCACAGTTGGTGGGATCATACAGTAAAGTTTTTGAGTCTATATTTTTTGTTGCTAGTTATTTTTATTTTTATTTCCTGCCTTTTAATTTGTTATATTGTCTATTAATAAAATAATATAAAAGACACACTGCACAAAGTGGGAGGGAATGTTAAATACAAACAATAGTGATGGTTGTTAGCTAGCCTCTACTGGAAAAGGGACTTCTGATCCTCCTCCAAGGACTCTTTCTAGAGTTTGATCTTCTGAGGCAGTGAAGTGACTGTTTCCTGCCCTTAAAGAAGCCCTCTGTGACCACCTGTGGCCATTGTGGTTATGAATAAGAGGTTGATTAAAGGGAGACTGCACAGCACCTATCACCCTTTCCACCGTCCATTGTCTATCCCAGTGGTTCTCAAGCTGTGGGTCCCCAGATGTTCCTGGACTGCAACTCCCAGAAGTTTTCATCACTAGCTGAGCTGACCAGGATTTCTGGGAGTTGCAGTCCAGGAACATCTGGCGACCTACAGGTTGAGAACCACTGGTCTGTCCCAACGTCCCTCCTGTTCCCCTCAACAGTATGTCAGTATTTATATCAGGCAGAGGTGAGGTTTATGCTTCTTCAAGGAACTGCATGGTACAGTATATTTAATTGCAAGCCTTATCCTCTTCCTTTTTACGCACAAGCTCTCCCAATAGAAAAAAGGTCAATACAGTGGTACCTTGTATAAAGGAATGAATTCACTCCACATGAAATTATGTTAAGCAAATTTTCCTTTATACAAATTTCCCATAGGAATGCATTGAAAACAGAGTGATCCCATTTTTATGTTCTACAGATTCACCCCATAGGCGATTATGTTAAGCAAATTTCCCCTATCTCTGGGATTTTTTAAGTTGTACAAAACAGGTTGAGGTTGCCTCCATTATCCCATAACATCTGTTGCTTGAAGCTGTTATCACGCTTAGCCTAACAAGGTAGCAGGGTGGCAGTCTTATTTTGCATACATGCGTTGAAAGATTACTTGAAAAGAAAACTACATTCAAAGTGGTCTAAAATCTGTAAAGAACATGTGAGTAGTTTTAATCCCACAACAATGAACTGATCCTTCTGACATTGCTGGCTTGTATCCAGACACAGAACTGATGACAAAACATTTCAAGGCATAAAGACAGAGGAGAAAAAAACAGGAGAAGGAAGTTGCAAGTGTTTCGGTCCAGATGTTAGGAAGTACTGCCTTGGCCTGTATAATGTACCCTTTGTGTTCTTTTGCAGTTCGTCTCCATGACAGTATATCAGAGGAAGGCTTCCATTATCTCGTCTTCGATCTGTAAGTAGTAAATCAAGTCTTGATAGTATCAGTACTTCCTTTTCTTGTACCTGATGCTGTGACCAGTAACTCAGCAAACCTCACACCAATTCCTCAAATGGAATTCACCTGTTTTTGAGAATCATTCCCTTGTGCTTCTTTGGCACATCATTGTCACTGCTGTAGCTTATTCTCTTTGAAGTGATACATGCAGAATTGCCATCCCCCTCCTCATAAATGTGGTACAGTCAGTGTTATCCTTAATAGTGTATACAGAAAGCGGCTGCAACTCCTGTTCTTCCAGTAGCATTGGGGGCAGGTTGGAAGGAGTAGGAAGAAAGATGGCAGAAAGTTGGCAGTGATTCTGGGCCACTCATATGCTACACAAGTAAAGGTAAAGGTTCCCTCCGCACATGTGCGCTAGTCATGTCCAGCTCCAGGGGCGGTGCTCATCTCAGTTTCTAAACCAAAGAGCCAGGGTTGTGCAAGTCCCTGGCCACGTGGCCGGCATGGCTGAACGCATTTCTGCACACGGAACACTGTTTACCATCCTGCTTTTTATGGCAGTACCTATTTATCTACTTGCATTTGTATGCTTTTGAACTGCTAGGTTGGCAGGAGCTGGGATTAAGAGCGGGAGCTCATGGCACCCAGGATTCGAACCGCCGAGCTGCCGCCTTTGCAGCCGAGAGTTTCAGTGTTCTAGCCCGAGGAACCCCCACGCCCCATGATGCTACATATGCTACATACAGCATAGCTAAACGGGTGTTTAGACAATTACAGGGCCATGGTAAACCACAGACTTAAAGCTGCTACTGATGCAATAATTTTGCTTATTTCCCCTCCCTTGGCAAAGCATTCCTTTTCTTAGGATGGCTGCAGACTTTTACTAAGTGTTTGAGGGGCTTGTGGAGACACTCTGTGCTATGCTTGGCTGCTTCTCACTTCATTCCAGATATAGAAGTGGGTGATCTCATTTCTCCTCCTCTCTGACAGCTCCAGTTAAGCAGAATACTATATTTAGCTCTCCTCTGAGTCAGTTCAGCTCCTGCTTCTGTTTTTTCTGGGGTCACACAGACCTTGTCATGTCCCTAGTCTGCAAAGGGAAGACTAAGAGCAAACGTTCAGGTTTTAACCCCCAGACAACTTGGAAAAACATACCTGCAGCCTCAGATATGAATTGGACCAGCTGCTGTTGCATTCATGCTGAGCTTTGTATTCTCACTGTATACAGACATGTGTGGATTGTGTGGAGCAAATGCATAGTACCCTAATTCTAAAACTGATGTCTGGACAGTGCCCTAGTTGCCTGTCTTATTTTTGTTGCCCTGCACCGCCTTTAATTATACATGTAATATACCAGGCCTGCCCAACAGGTAGCCCGAAGGGTTCAAAAGTAGCCTGCCAGTCATCAATTTAAAAAGTGAGGGGATAAGTTCTCCATCCCTCCCTCTCCCATCCCAAGGGCCACCACTGGCCCAGCAAAGTTCTGGGTCTGCCAGCCCACTGTCTCAGCTGAATGGGGCAGTCCAAGGGCCATGATGCATTGAAATCTGTTCCCTCCAGAACGGATTAATTGATTTTCAATGCATTCCTATGGGAAACCACTGCTCTACTTACAATTTTTTTAAACTTATGAGCATGTGCTCAGAATGGATAAAATCCATAAGGAGAGGTTTTAGCATAGTAGCCCTCAGGCACCTCGGCCTGTTCAAAGTTGGACAGCCCTGTAATATACCCTTGACACTGAGTAGGCTTATATGATCATTTTTTTTCATATAGCAAGATTCATACAGGAAGGAGATGTATTTATAATCTTTAGCCTAAAGCACCCTAGCACTCGTATCTCTTGCTGAAAAGGAAGTACAATCTTCAGCTAACTGCTCTGCTCTGCTTATTGGTCATCTTCATCCGAAGAATCCTTCTGAATGCTGAGGGCACTGGAACTGATAACCGTCAGAAGGCCTGTCAGGCTTGCTCCTCGAAAGACAGCTAAGATGTCTGAGGAGCGCGGATGTCCACCGTATCTAAATATTAATCTGGTGTAACCTTACTTTCTCTTAGAGCCCATTTCAAATTATCACTTTGGTCGCAGAACTGTTTCTGCCTTTCCTCCCTGTAAGAAAATGGGACTACTCATGATAACCTCACATAAACACAGAGCTATCACTAGATTCTTTTTTTCCCCAGACAGAACTACCGCACTTCCTTGAGCAGCCGCTTTTACATCGCCTTATCTCCTCCCGTGGTCACATGGTCACTACAGCAGTTCAGCAGTCCACACTTCAGCAGTTGCTTAGCGGTCGGCTTCCCTGTTTGCACTTGGCTGAACCGCTTTAAACTACGACAGGGAAACGGCAGAAACAGGGGTGGGGGGTGGGGAGACCCCAAAAAGGCTGTGTAGTATGTCCGCAAATACAACCAAATTGCTTTAAAAGGGGGTGCAGGAACCGATTTTAAAAAACACCACCCCCAGTGCTCGTCGCAAGGAAAAAACGACACAGCGTGGTGGCCAAGGGGGCTCTTCAGAAAAAGCAATTTGAAAAGCGGAAAGTGATTTTTAAGGCAATTTGCCTTTAAGGAAAAGGTGTCTTGACTCTAACGTGCGGTAGCGGTGAAAAAAGATTTCCCACATAACAGCTGTAGTCCCAAGATTGGCTTTGTCAGGACCATGTTCCTATGACTTAGTCTCAAAATGTGCAGCATGTCCCAGAGGTTTCTGGTGTTGGACATGGAGTTAAACATAAAAAATATATAGGAGGAAGTAAAAGGAGGAAGATGGCATTACTTACTTTGGAAAGTCAGTTTTCTATCCAAATGAGGGTGAGCTTTTGGGAATAAAGATGAAAAAGCTTCAGAGCTACAAGGACAAAATGGAAAAAAATGGTGCCTAGCTTAGGGAGGGCATGGAAAGCTAACTGTCTTAAGACGTCGGTTCTGTTGCCCTTTGTTTCAGATTCCACTGCTCCTAATACTTCCATGGGCTTAGTAATGACAGCAGAGTACCTTGCTCAGTGCTATATTTCTAAACAGGCATTGTTTCTCGCGGCATTGTTTCTAATCTAACCCAAATGTAATGACTAGTGATCTGTGTAATTGGCCTAGTAACATTATTCTGCTATAACGCTCCTTTTTAACTTCAGTTACTTTTCCTTTCCTTTTCCAAAACATTATCAGTGCTCTCTGTGTTATCTACTTGCTATTATAATGGCATAGAAAGAGAAGAGTAGATAATCTACTTCTTTCCTGCTGAAGAGCTGCAGTGCCAGTCGCAGGATTTGAAAAGCCCTTAGGCAAAGTGGACTTCAGTGAGTCTACCTCACTGTTTCCTACCTGATTTCCCTTAGCCCTTTGCTTCTCTTTTGCCCACAGAGTCATTTGAGGTAAGTGGGAGGAATGTTTAGATCTATTTCTTCACTGTTATCACTGCTTGTGTGAGAGAGCAGTTGAACACATAGCATGGCAGCAAGGAGAGTAGGAGGCCTGGATACTTCGGAGGTCACTCCCTGGCTTTGACAGGTGCCCAATAATGCTAATTTTGATGCTGGTCTTGAATACCTTTCTAGCAGAATGGAAACAAAAACACAACCTTTTCTGTTTTGGAACTGGTGAAACTTCACACATCAGTTTGTTTAGGAAATGGGATGCAGAAAAACAGAACCCGCGATAACTATCTCTAGTCTCTCAGGAACAGCTAGGTCAGTAATGGTGGACCTTTGGCACTCCAGATGTTTTTGACCGCAACTCCCAGAATTCCAAGCCTGTATTTATTGCCAATGACAAAGGACTGGGAGCTGTGGTCCAAAACATGTGGAGTGGCAGAGGTTCGCCACCACTGAGCTAGGTAGTTCATCCTCAAGAAAGTACCATGGCAAACATTTAGACTGTGTTTGAACTTATGCCCTGTGTTATGTATTGCAGGGTCACGGGTGGTGAGCTTTTTGAAGACATTGTTGCCAGAGAATACTACAGTGAAGCCGATGCAAGGTGAGTGGTGACTTCATCTCCATCTGCCCTCTCCATATTCCTTCCTTCCCCCCACCCTACCCCTTCTTTCTGTTCCCTGACAACCAAGACAGCTTGTACCTATGCAACATTAATCCACCCATTATCAGGGCAAAAGATGGAACTCAAAAGGTATCAAAAGGGTTTGACAAAACCTTAAGCTTTGGCACCACCGGTTGCCGTGACATTGCCCCATTGCCACATGCCGTTCCAGAGCTACTTCCTTGGGAATTATGTCTGATGGTTGGATTGCATCAGAGAATGGGGCTCCCGTTTCTTCGATAGCAGTGAAGAAGACAGAATTTCAGTAGATGATGCTTATCTTGCATTATGGTGATGTAGGGTAAGAAGAAAAAAATTCACCCAAGCCCTCCTTTCTTTTACATCAAGGTACAAGAGCTGTGTCCTCTTAATATATCTGATTAAAAGAACTCCCTTCAAAATGGATTTTTACCAAGACACAGACAGTCTCTATATTCTAAAGAAAAGAGTAGTGGACAGGAGAGGTTTGGTTTAAGAGCTGGCTCAGCTGAAAACATATTTTTCTACACCACCTGACATGAGGCTGATTGTCATAAGATCCAAACCAACATAGCATATGGGACCCTTTCTTCAGAGTATGCTTTTCGGGGAAGTTTCAGTGCAGTGCACACACTTTTGACTTTTGCCAATGTGGCATATCTGCAAGGAAGTGACCTATTTCCCCTGAACTTTTCCTTTGAGGCAGGGCCAAAGGATTAAAGGGCACCTGCTTCCTATTAGAACCAACGTTTTCATAAACACACCAGTGTGTACTTATAAACAATATATAAGAGAATGAAAAGGAAGGCTTCTGAGAGGAACATCGTCAGTCCTTTTGTCTACATGTTTTTCTCAGCTGCCTGAGAAAACAGTATCTCTCTGTTTATGATCTTTTGTTCTTTCTGTAATCAAGACCAGTTCGCTTCAGAACTTTCCCAGCGAACTTCCACAATAGCACCTACAGGACATAACATGATGGAGGCCAAAGTCAGCATTTTTATCCACCCACTCGCTGATCCCATTTCAACTTCAAATAGATTTTGCTTCAGCTAGGCTAGGATATGTGCTTTCCAGTCTACTAAGGTAGCAAGAATGATTCGGGATTGAAGCAGAAGAATCAGAGCAAACAGTAAAGATTGGACAGACACAATTGCTCATGATTAACCCTTGTTGGCCAAGACATGAATAACGGGTGTGGAGCCACAGGGTGCAGTAGCTGACAGTGCAGGGATCACAGGTTTAAGGGTAGCATCAAGCAATAGATCTGAGAAAAATTCCAATCAGGAATATAGCAAATGAAGTTCAATGTATATCAGCAGTAAGTGGAAGGGACCTGTCTGTTTGACTGATGCAGAGCAACAAGGTCTATGGGTTGGAATTTGAAAGATAGGGACAAAATATGGACGCAGAAGTAAGATTATCATAGTAAATGGATGCCAGTATTCATCAAGAACGGTGTATTCATCACGAACTGTATTCATCAAGAACTGTGTAGAGGGATCTTTTGTGCTAAAATAAAAATTGGCATTCACTCATTTCTGCTTCCCTTAGCCATTTCAGTATCTTAGGCATGGGGAGAAGGAGGATCCCATGGAAGGAACTATGCTAGCCATCAGAGGTCATATTACACATGATTACTACCTGATTCTAACAATTCTATGTAATTCCTCCGTTCCTGTAGTACTGGAGTAGTGTGGCGTATATGCACAGAGAAGCCACAACCAGTAGAAATGGGCACAAATACAAAAACGAATCAGGACGTTTGTTAAAAATGATTGACTTGGTTGGTTTGGGTTTGTCCAAACCAGAGGAGCCTATTCCCCCCACCCCCCATTTAATAACCTTGAAGGTTTGTTTCTCTCTCCCCTGCAAACCTGCCTCCCTTTCCCACCACCCTGTTGCCCCCCTACCTTGTTCTGTCACCACCTTCTAGAACAGTGACACAGCTTCCTTTCTGGGAGCCTGACTTGTCTCCCCACATGTGTCGACCTCTTAGCTGAAAGGCAGGCACATGCTCACCAGCAGCCAGCCAGATCCATCCGGCTGCTAAAAAGAAAAGAAAAGAAAAGCATTAAGTTTTATCCTTGATTTTTTTTATTTGCAGCTGGCCAGGAATTGGCCAGCTGCTAAAAAGGGAAAAAAAATATATGATGATGAATTTTTGCAACCACCTGGTACTCAGCAGGTTGCTAAAGAAAAAAGTAAAAACAGTTGTTAGCATTTTCTTCTTTCTTTCGCAGCTCACTGAGTCCTGGAGGACTGCTTAGTTTTCTTTTTCTTTTTCTTTTTAGCAGGTGCCTGGTTTGGCTACCTGCCTCTGCTCATGCAGCCACCTTTCAATTTAGAGGTGGTTGCACAGATGTAGATAGCAGGCCTGGGCCCCAAATGGAAGCCAGGCTGCTGTCTCTAGATGGTGATGGTCAAGGTGGTAATGGCAGCAGAAGAGCAAGGCAGTCGGAGACAGGTATGGGGAGGCAGCTTGGGTTTGTTGTTGTTGTTGTTGTTTCTTTGTTTTGATAGATGGTGGATTGTTTTAAAAAATGTCCTGAACAAAGTGACAAACGGGTTTGTGGTTTGTTCAGGAAAAAATTCTTAGGTTTTTGGTTTGTAGACTTCCACAAACCAAGATAAATCGCCATTTGTGTGGTTCGTGTCCATCTCTAACAGTCTTCTTGTAACATCAGAGCCAGCCCTGTTATTTTGTGATTGTAAATTCCATGTGCCAAGTCTCTGCTCTCTTGATGACTGTTGGCACAATATAATATATTGTGTTAATATATTCATGTTAATAGTGAAAAATGGTGTCATTCATAGTCTATATTATATTATATTAAAAACAGTAAATAATTATGAATATAATTACTGTGTCGTATTTCAGTACATCTAAAACTGGTTACAAATCAGGGATTTCCTAACTGGCAGGCGCACCTTTGCTCCTCATAGTATGTGATTGTAGCTTTTATTGAAGTTCACTTGTGGATCTTCCCTGTAATAATAGACTTAGATTATTTTTCAAAATGTCTTTCTCACTGTGGGGCTCCATAAATTATATGGCAAAATAAATATGGTTCTTTTTCATAGCCTCTCTAAAACACAGTTGGGGTGATCTGCACAAGCATGGAGCCTCAGTGGAACCTTCTAGAGAAGGAAATCATGGGAAACTGGTGAGGTACCAGTTGCTTGGAGAAGGGCGAACGTTGTCCCTATCTTCAAAGAGAGCAGAAAGTAGGAATCTGGAAACTACAGACTAGTCAGACTGACATCAATTCTAGAAAAAAATCCTGCAACAGATGATTAAGCAGTCACTATGCAAGCGCCTAGAAAACAATACAGCAATAACTAGAAGCCAACATGGATTTGTCAAGAACAAATCCTGCCAGATTAACCTGATCTCATTTCTGGATCAGGTGTCCTAAGCACATCCGATCTCGCCTGATTTTGGAAACTAAGCAGGGTCGACCTGCTTTGGATGTACTTGGATGGGCGACCATTGGGTGCTGTAGGCTCCTGGAGTAGGAACCGGCAAACCACTCCAGTATTCCTGCCAAGAAAACTCCATGGACATGGGGTCACGAAGAGTCTGTCACGACTGTAATGACACAACACACACAACCTCCCTGGTAGACTGAGGGAATGCTGTAGACATAATATATCTCAAATTTAGCAAAGCTTTTGACAAAGTGCCCCATGATATCCTGATTAGGAAGCTAGCTCGGTGTGGACTGGATAAATCAAGTATAAGGTAGGTACACAATGGGCTACATAATTGTACTCAGAAGGTGATGATTAATGGCTACTTCTTAATGTGGGAGAGGTAACAAGTGGGGTAGCCTAGGGCCTAGATCTGGGCCCAGTGCTCTTCAACATTTTATTAAAGATGTAGATCGGGGGTGCAGAGAATACTAATCGAATATGCAGATGAAACAAAATTGGATGGAGGAAGACAGAAACAAAATTCAAAATGGTCTAGATCTAGATGAGAAGAACAGAATAAAATTTTAAAAGGATAAGTGTAAAAGTACTGCAATGCTCAGTTCTTTTTCTAGGTTGAAAAAGCCAAATGCACAGTTATGAGATGCGGTGGGGTAGCGGGGGGATACCTGGCTTAGCAGTAGTACAAGAGAGAAGGATTTTGGAAAAAATTTAGATCACAATCTGACTATGAGCCAACAGTACGATGCGGCTGGGGAAACAAAAGGCAAATACTGTTTAGGTTGCATTAATAGAAGCATAGTGTCCAGATCTTGCAGGGTACTAGTTCTGCTCTATTGGGCAGTGGTTAGGCTTCTTCTTGAGTACTGTGTCCAGTTCTGGGCACTGTACTTCCAAAAAGATGCTGACAAATTGGAACAAGTTTTAGGAGGGCAACAAGAATAATTTGGGGACTCAAAGAACCGAGCATGTTTAGCCTTGAGAAAAGATAGTACTTTTCAAATACTTAAAAGGCTGACATACAGAGGAGAGACAGGATCTGTTCTCGATCAACCCAGAATGCAGGACATGCAACAACAGAAAGCCAGGTTTCAGTTGGATATCAGGAAAAACTTCCCAACTGTTAGAGCAGTACTGCAATGGAACCAATTACCTCAAGAGGTGGTGAGTATTCCAACACTGGAAGCATCCAACAGTAATTTAGACAACCACCTAGCAGATAGCCTATGATTTGTATTCCTGTCTTGAGCAGGAGTTGGACTGGGTGGCCTTGTACGCCTCTTCCAACTTCATGATTCTATATTCTTTGTGTCTATGATTCTGTGACCAGGAAAAAATATATTTGTTTTGCCCCCAACACACAAACATGTACACAATACGATATGTGCTTTGGTGTCAAGGCTCTCTCCTCTGTTTCTTTCTGCTGCCACACTGAGAGCCTTGTTTGGTCAGTCAGCTTCTGTGATTTGATGCAGGAAGAAAGGAAAGAGAGAGAGAATGCTATTTGATATTTCTCTTTACTATTCTTAATTACCCAAATATCTTATTAATTCCCCCTATGACACCACCTCCCAGCTTTGGCCTTCCCTGGCTGTGGCTCTCCTCCTTCCCATTTCCTACTGTTCATGGCCTCTACAGGCCGTTTAAAATGTTGCATCTCTTGCAACAAAAAGATCCCCTTTTCCCTGGAGGAAGCCCATTTGGAAGCCTAAAACACCTCTGCCCTCATTGCAAGAAGTTTAGATGTGGAATTCTCTGTAGCTGCCTCTTTAGAGTCAAATTTCATCCTTGGGGGGAATCCTCCCAGTTGGGACGGATAATCACTCAACCTGTTTGCAAATCAGTGCCTCCAGTGAAGGCTATGAAAAAGACCATCTCAGAGACAGTCAGACAACATCATTCGGGGAACCCTTCCCATTCCAAGGAGCAAGGGGCCACTTCAGTGTTGACCTCAACACTTGCTGTCCGATCTTGACCTCCCAAAGTCAAGTCTTCGATGCCAACATCCAGAGCCATAAGCCTGAAACTGTCAACGCTGAGCGAACAGAAGAAGTTAATAGACAAATCTTCCACAGTGGGCCCATAACCACCTAAGAAAACAAAACCTTTGAAAGTTAAATCCTTGAAGGCTGATTTGGCACCAACTCCATGGCCTCCTATTGAATTTCAGGACCTGATTTGCGTCCAATCTGTCTCTGAATATTAGGGCCTTCTGACTCATCAGCCATCTCCACGTCCCTCTCACTCCCCTGAATGGAACAATATATATAGATCAGTTAGTTGCATCTCCAGCTGCTCTTTCGCATTTTTCCCGATCCCCAAGCAGGACTTCAGATGTAGACTTGGATGACTCAGATGCCGTTGGATAAGTGGGTCCCCTGAGCCTTTATGCAGCTGTGCTTTTAACTCATGGGCACTGCCACAAACACTGCCAGACTTTTCCCTTTTGCCTACTTGCATAGACCTACTTGCTACTAGTATATTTGGCACCATCACCTCTCAGTGTTGCACCAGAAGTCTGTGTGTCTGCTTTTTTTAGTCATTGACATTCCCCTTTACTTCAGTCCCATCTGAATGCTCAACACTGTGGGTAGAACCATCTGTTTCAAAGCAGAGTGACCATCATATGGAAACCCCACCTGTGCTTGGCACTGCTTAGCCCCTAACCTCAAGGAAATCCTGTTGGAATACGAAGAAGCGTACAGACCCTTCAGCCTTCTAAGCACTGATGGCTACTGTCCCTCTGCAGGCATCGGACACTTTCAGGGCAGTACCACTGATCTCCATTCTATGCTGCTTCAGTTTGAGCTGATGGCATCTCAACATCAACAGTGTGCTACCATCTCTTGATGCCCAATCCCCCCCAAACTGTCATGGAGCTCCAGTTGAAACTGATAAGATTTAACAAGCTCAATCACAACAATCTTACCACAGAGGTAATCAACACTAATGAGGTTTGACACGAACCTCCCATTGCAGTCAAGCAGCCCTTGGTGTCGAAGCTTCAGCACCAACAGCCTTCATAAATTCAGCAATCAGATGTTAACTTAAGTTTTATGGTGTCTCTCAAACCCAAACCATCAGATCATGGCTTTCAATCTCAGACTTCATCGGTCCTAACATCACCTGGAACCACCATCTCTGAGAACTTCCAGACATACACCCAGTTAATGAAGTCCCTTGAATCAAGGTGCACAGATATTCCACAGAACCTTCTGACCACTTATATGACCCAATCACGAACAGAGCTCCCAAGCCTCTTAATTCTTTAAATTCCCAGTCCACAAGCACTTTCTCAAGGGCTTAGCCCATATCTATTCTGATGCCCGTCCACTGTCTCCCCAGTCGTCCTTAATGTTAGTCTCTGACATCTCACACAGTCACCCTTCGAGCCATTGGCCTCTATAGACATAGATCTTTCAGATTTAAAACTGTGTTCTCATTGAAAATTGCCTCAGCCAGAGGAGTCAGTGAGCGTTCATACTTCGCAATTCTACCCAGATAAAGTTTGACTATTCATGGTTGCTTCGTTCCTCCTGAAAGTGATTTTCCAGTCCCACCTCTTTCAGTCCATCATCCTTCTGTCTTTTTTCCCACCTCCATCCACTCCTCAGGAGTGCGTCCTTCATATGCTGGAATCCAATCCTTTCCTTTTATATGACCCACACACACAGTTCTTTTGCCAGTCTACTGGTTGTTTTTGTTAGCTCCCAGGCCTCTTCAAAGGGCCTACAAGTCTCTGCCTAACACATATCTAACTACTATTCGGCTGGCCCACACCCCAGTATCAGCAGCTCTCTGGGCTCCTTCTGCTATGGGCTTGGTGGCATCCATGGCTTTCCTTAGGGACATTCCCCTCCAGGATATCTGCACAGCAGCCACCTGGACATCAAGCAAATATGAATGCCTTCTTTGGAAAGGTGATACTGTCTTCTACCTTGGCATGACACCCTCCTTCCAGGTATGTGATCCTAGTCACCCTAAGTGTGATTCACAGAGTCCGTGAAGAAGAAGAGGTTACCTACCTGTAACCATAGTTCTTCAAGGGGTCCTCTGTGAATTCATCCATCCCACAAATCTTGCCTTGTATGTCACACCCTCATTGGCAGCAACGGTTGACTTGAACTGAGAAGAAAGCTTTGGCACCAAGGTACATATGGGGGGGGGGCGCGCGGAGATAAACTAATTTATCTTTTTCTGGTCACAGAAGTGCTAGAAGGTTCTGATGAGGCTCTGCACATGTGTGGATTGCCCCAAATGTGATTTCACAGAGGACCACTTTAAGAGTTACTAAATACAGGTAAGTAATCTGTTCCTTCTTTTGGTGTGGCTCTGCTGAATTCAATGGAGTGAAAGCAGAAAGTGGTAGTTACAGTTGAATGCCTGCATTGGTATTAACAAACCCGCAGTTGCTGAAAACACAAAGAACATGACCAAAGCAAAATTTGTAAAGCCGTATGGCACAATGCTGTGGGGGAGCTAATAACTAATTCTTCAGTGCAGTAGAAGGTCACAGCAATTAGCTCTAAGCAAAGCAATTTCTCTTGAGGTGTATAAATGTTAACTTGAAGTATTTTGCTCTCAAAGCCGAACTAGAATGCGTATTTTATATTCCAGAGTACAGTGGTTCCTAACCTTTTCTAAGTTGTGACCCCGTTTTATAATAGCCAAGTAACTTGCGACCCCTCACCACATTTGCATAAAAAGGCATTTTTAATGGGGTAAAGTTATCCTTTCTGAGGAAGTGGAAGTTTCTTTCCCCCCTAGACACCCTCCTTCTCTTACATATATACACAGTAATTTGCAATAAATTAAGTTTTTCTCAATTAATGTATTCTTATTTATGCATACTATGGATAAAAGGAGGCCTTGGATACATTATTGCATTGTAGGGTATTGTTTTGGATTCTCACCATTGAATGCAGTCTTCCATGCTTTCCTTAATCCTTGATGGTCAGAGCAACAAGTTCTACGAATATCATGTGGTTTTGGTGTAAACCCTATCCAGAGAAATAGATCAAATAACGTTTAAAGGGAAATGTGTTGCTCCTGCTGTTGTGTTTTCAGCACAACATGCAATTTGCCAAAGCACAATCAGATTTGAAAATGAAGTCCGTGTTTACCGCCTGATGATCAGTTACAAAACAAACACAAGTTAATTTACAAAATGCTGAATGAGACGAGTTCCTGCTGGGAGAATCAGATACCTTTCATCAGTTTAAGGGCTTTCACTTCTGTTGGAATACTAACTGTATTGTTTAGTCTGGGCCTGGGAGTTCGTATGTATTTGTCTGCTTTTTCAGCTTCTGAAAATCAGCTCATTTACAGGTGCTGCTGTTGAGTTTGTACTTCAAGTGCTTTGGGTGCTTACTTCTAGGTGCTTGTCAGATAAATATTTTTTCCTGGTGTCTCAGTCTCTTTGAGGGATGTTGGGCCAATTTCTAGTGGGGTCATTCTAGAGCAGTCGTTTTCAACCTGTGGGTCCCCAGATGTTCTCGAACTGCAACTCCCAGAAATCCCTTCCAGCACAGCGAGTGGTGGAGGCTTCTGGGAGTTGCAGTCCAGGAACAACTGGGGACGCACAGGTTGAGAACCACGGTTCTAGAGACATTGCTGTGGAAACAGGTCTACTTTCCTTATGTGCAGTCTCGTTGTCCTTTGCAAAAGCAAGCAGCCTAGCCTTGCTAACTGAGCAACCTTCCTAGAGCTCACCAGGGAGAAGGAGGGTGGTTAGAACATGAGCCTCAGCACATCACTGTAACTAGACAAAATGGCATCTGGACCCAAATACATACTTGTGAGAAAAGCTCTTGTATCATCTGTTGTGGATGCTACTCTCTTCAGGACCAGGAAGCACAGGTGAAGATCAAGGATGATGGAAGTTGTAGTCCCAGAACTTCTGGTGGCTTCCAGATTGAAGGCTGGGATTAGATGAGACTGGCAATGCAGGTGAAGTAGGTTCAGCTATATTGTGTAATCTGTTCTTCATCCCATTTAAAATGGATTCTTACAGTAGACTGAGGTGCAGCTTTCAAGATGACTGCAAAAGTAAGTTGCACCATGCGAAATCAGCTGCAGTGGCAAAGGTGTTTCCTTAGACATGTTTAACAGAATATTAAAATACACTTTTACTTAGATGTAAAAGTTGTTTCAAAGAGGTAATCAGAGAGCAATTAAAGCAAATAGGAAGTGGAACTCTCAGTAACACAGCATGACTGCAAAGTTAGTTTTCACTTGTGATACAACTTTGCAAGTGATTAAGTAATATATTTAAGAGACTTTTAACTCCCACCTTTTCTTACCTTGTTCCCAAACCAGGTAATAAGAATAAAATGCAGCAAAATTAAAAGCATAGTTCACCATTGAAACCATCAACACCTGAAAACCTGACATATATTAAAGGTCCTATTTGGGTTTCTCAAATTTTCTTTTTCTTTGCCTGGCCATCTTTAGTTACTGGTCAGGGTGTGTTTAACAAGTTTGTAAGTTCAAATATTAAAATCACCTCTGGATAAGTTAGCCTCGATTTCACTGAATACTAAACATCCTTAAAAGACTGACTGATGTGGTCATGGGTCTGTTGTTGTCTGAAACAGCTAAGACTAGAATAATTTGTAAAAAGTTACTTGTTGAGGCTACAGCTCAGAATCACCTACCCTTCATGGCCTGTGACAGTGCTGGCGGAGAAATCTGAGAACTGTAATTAAAACAGTAACTTTTCTGAGCTCTGTGAATTCCAGGTACTTGCTCATTTCAGAGATGAGTACAGACAATAACTGTTGAAGGTTTTGATCCTGACCCAGAATCAGTTTTTAAGATCTGCATTATATTATCTCATTATCTAACTCATGGAACATGACATTCTCA
Organism: Phrynocephalus versicolor; assembly: GCA_023846285.1. Lineage (NCBI taxonomy): Eukaryota > Metazoa > Chordata > Lepidosauria > Squamata > Agamidae > Phrynocephalus > Phrynocephalus versicolor. Next base: position 13,010,214 of record JAHTLZ010000327.1, on the reverse strand, counting down.
TGTCACAAATAGACTCCAAGGATACCCTGTCTCTCAGTGTTTATTGCAATAAATGCAGGTTTACAGTTGAGGTTATATATAACCTGCCTTTGTATAAAGAGCCAAAATTCATTTTCTAATTTTTAAGAGTATGTTCCCACCAGACGAGGCTTTTTTGTGCTACACTGCAGTCAAGACTTAACTATGGGTGATTTAGCTTTTGTTGCTCTTATTTTAAAGTAAATGATTAGAACGTATTTGAAATAAATTCCTTCAACACTGTATGGTGTTGAAGACTAAAATTAAAGTAGAACAGTAGCTGAGATTATCAGCCTACTTTATGAAATCAGAATGGCCTGTTGAGACTTGAACTTCATGTCCTCTTGACGATACTTTGGTGAAAGAAATGTTCTATTTTCAGATGGCCTTGCTTCTACAGTTCATATACGTAAGTGCTTTCTGCCCATATCCAGCATTGGTCCTTCATGGATTGTATACAGTACTTTCCTCTAGCTTCCTAAACGGAACCTAAGGTAGCTGACTTTCCCTGGGGCATTTCCTTCCTGCCTGGCATTTTGCTTTATTATCTGGATCTAAATCCAAAAGAGTGATCCATGAGGGAATCCATCATGGCTCACAAGGATTAGATGTGCGCTTTATGCACAGTTGCTGCTCGGATTGCATCTGAATATGTCCACTGGTATCATCTCCCTGTTTCCATGTCAGATTTCATGTATGTCTCTCTTTCAACTTCCCCATTTTCTCCTCCAAGCAGTGTCCCTGAATACTGGTTGTCTGTGTGTCTGTGGCTGTCTCATTGTTGCTTGATTTATCTTTAGTTTGGAGTTCTGTTTACACAACCCAGACATTATGTTGCAGAAAAGATAGGTGGATGGAGGAGCCCCCTTTCTTATTCCCACACAGTTCCTAGTGCCATTAACAGCCTTATGTGTACACCTTTGATAACCCTTTATGGTCTCTGAACTTTCAAAATATTGTTTCTCTCCTTCTCTTGCCCTTTATCAACCCTGTCCCCTGTCCCTTGCCATTGATCCTTCCATCTGTCCCTGTGTTTCTCCATTTGTCTCTTCCCTTTTCCTTCTTAATTTCTAAATTTTCTTTCTTGCCAGAAATGTTTTTGGTATTGTCTTCTATTCTTGTTTGTTCTCCTGCTCTATAAATCTATTCTGTCTTTCTCCAGTGTGTGGTTTCTCCATTTTTCACCGCATTGATCCCTGATCCTCATTGTCTTCCTCTTGATCCCTATTCCTGATCTGCCTCCTCTCTCCACTCTTCCTTCCTTCGTATTTCTGATTTCTTCCCAGTTTGAACTTGCATGGCATAGCACATCCCTTCTGTGCAAAACTTCAGGAAGAAAAGTTGGGGGCAGACAAGTAGGGGGATCTTGAAACCTTCTACACATGCCAGCATCAGGGCCTAGATTTGCCATCGGGTCCCAATACATATGGGGTCAACCATTTTCTTGTCTATATCAAGAAACAAAAGAAGCTAAAACAATTTGGCTTGATTCTATTAGCATTCATTATTTCATCACTTCAGTCCCTTCCTAACTTGCTGTTATGTGTGTGTTCTGTTCTTTCTCCCTCTCTCTCTTTCTCTCAATCTCTCACCTTCCTCTCCTCCTTCCCCTTGGGTCTTGATTCACATCTATTATCTTGTTGACCAGAATTTGTTTCTCAGTACTGGCCCTGTTTCTATTTTGGGCCAAAGCATTTCCCTGTTGCTTTCAGGGTCAGAGGTCATACAGTGTAGGTAGGGCAAGTGGTGCATAGCCATATGTTGAAGGGTTGGAGTGATGGGTTATGCTAGGGTTATTTAAATAACAGTGGTACCTTGTATAAAGGAAATAATTCGTTCCAAATGAAATTATATTAAGCAAATTTTCCTTTATACAAATTTCCCATAGGAATGCATTGAAAACGGAGTAATCCCTAATCACAACCATTTTTATGTTCTACAGATTCATCCCATAGGTGATTCTGTTAAGCAAATTTCCCCTATCTCTGGAATTTTTTATGTTGTACAGATTTTATGTTATACAAACCGTTTGTTATACGAGGGTCCACTGTATTAGAAGTGGCAAAGCTATTCCTTAAACATCTTACCTTGAAAGGCCTGTTAGGGTCATTATACGTCGGTTCTGACTCAATAGTAGACAACACACACAAAGTGATAAGAATATCCAGATCAACATGTGATTGGGGTTAGGAATGGAAATGCTTTTCTACTGGATAGCAGCAGGGATGTTTTTCTCATCTTGGCTCTACCTGTGGTGTTCTGAGAATGTGGCTTGTCATTTTTATAGTATCTTGGCAGTCATGGCACATCTTGTGTTTTGAATGTTTCTTATTGTGGATAATATGCACAAATGATTCCATTTCTTTACTTAATTAATTTCTAATGTAGTCCAAGTGTAGTTCAGTATAGAAGTGTTATATGAAAAACCCACTACATTGTAATTCAGATGCCTTTTTTAAAAAGTTGCTTGGCCCTACTCACAAATGATGTTAGAGAATTGGAAATGTTATGGTATTGCAGGTGGGACCAAATGTTTTGGGACTGCAGCTCCCGGGATTCTTCATGACTGACGATGCTTGCCAGTACTGAAACAATTATAGAAAATGTGAGGCCTCCAGGTGTTAGACTGACAATTTCATCATTACAGCCGTTACCACCCTAAGTAATAGATTTCTGAGCAAGAAGGAAATGTACCAAATAAGGCTGGTTTTCCCTTTCCAAAAAACCATGTAGTATTTAAGGATCGTCAAGACTCTGTAGCAGCAGCAGCAGTACAGGCTAATAGGCTATTGCCAATGAGAAACATAAATGCAGAGATCTGGGTTGTACCTAGATATTATATACCTAGGTATCTGTACCTTTTGGAAGATTTGAAGCTAGTTGTCCCAAATGCTCTTATGTTACCTGTTAATAATCTGATATGTTAATATGACTTCTGTGATACTTCTGAAACAAACAAAGACCGACCTCTGGAAGCTAAGCAAGAAGTATTCAGTATATTATACTTAAAATCATGCTATCAGATGGGGAAAATAGGATAATTTTAAGCCATTTGGCCATTAGTACCTGTAGTGTTTTCTTGTGCTAGTATATAACTATGCTTTGTATAGAAAATAGTAATGTAGAGCACATAGGATAGGGTAGCAAGGTAACAAAGAACTGAGAAGTTCTTTGTTTTGATCTCTGTGACTCACACATAGGGTCACAGAGCCTGTGTGAGGCCCTCCTTCAGATTCTTCTAGAGCTCATAGCTTTATCATTAGCGTCATCCTTACCCTCACACTCGTATTTCTGTGCTTCACAATCTCTTCCTCGGTTTCTTTCTTTCTACTGCAAGAACATCATTCAAGAGCTTTCTAGTGTGGGAGGATTCTCTCCATTGTACATAGTTTTCTGTTTGGGTTGTCTCTCTTCTTTCTTCACCTTGTTGACCTAGTAATGAGAAAAAACACATTTGATCCCAATTTGTAAATCCCCATAAAAAACACCAGCTGCAGACAATGGTGGCATGATTCTCTCAATATCAATGGACTCCTGGGACCTGAACAAGTGGGATCCTGGGTGGACATATGCACTACAGACCATTGCCTGGTACTGTTCCAACTTATAGCCAAGCACATGGCACAAGCACACTGACAGATTCTTCCCAAACTCAGGAGTAGACAGCTTCAATACAAAGGATGATATTGAAATACACTCTCAAACACAAATGGGATCAGTCAAAACAAAAGAAAGAAACATAAAAAACAGGACAAGTCAACTTCAGCAACTGTAGTTTCAAGTGCTGGTGCCACCAGCAGTCTTATCAACAATACTTTCCAGCTTGCTTGAGTCACCTTCAGACTTTGCCACTTCCTCATTTGTTTAACCGTGGCCTCCACCACATGACAGAGGTGCCTCATGATTAAAACAAAGTGATGCCTTGGCTCTATTTTTAAAGGGAAGTTCTGCAGCACCTTGCAAAATATTGCTGAGACCAAACATAATTGATACTAACCAAATAGCCTCCAATACAAGAAGAAGACTTCTCTTCACACCCTCAGCAGTAGTACAGGAAGCAAACCTAAGAGACTTCCGCTCACCACTGACACAAAGACCAGACTTGTTTCTCTCTGGGAGAAATTGCAGTTCTCCCTCTGCATTGGTATCACTGCCTTGACACCCAGTGTCATTCAAGAGCTTATCTCAGTAGCCATATCACCACCACTTCTACCATTACTCATCCAGACCCACTAGGGGAGACTACTGGACATAAAGGTAATTAGATTATGACTGGTATAACTTCATCCAATACTGTACCACCATTCCGAACATAACTGATATTATTCCTCACGCAATAATAATCACTCACCACTCACTGAGATTGGTCCCTTACTTCATATCATCCCGCATATATTACACATTGCTAACTTCAATAGTCTCCAGACTGCCACCAGACATATATTTAACACAACACTCTTCCATATTTCATTTTTACCACCAAGGTCACGTTCTGTACCACCATTGCCACCATCATTTACAATCTCAACAGTTAATATGTCAGTATCATTGGTATTCGTCTTCTCTTTTCATTAATTTGCTTACTTTGTATCCCAAGAAAGAGGAGGAATTTAGTATTTATCATTTGTCATTTTTGTGGCCTCTAAGGCCCTGTTTAAATACTGTGTCTCGCAGCATTAAGATATCACCAACAGACAGCCACAAGAAGTGTTTCTGCTGTCTGGATTAAAAAATTTCCTTTGGGAGCAGTTACTTTTGGTTATCGCCTCAACCTTAACTCCAACCATGTGTAAAATCCCATCTAGAGGCACTGTGGTGGAGGCAGTTAAGAATTATAAGGATACTGATAATCCAAAATCTCCATGGCAAACTTTCAGCGTTGAAGGTCAAAGAAACCATTGATGCCCAGGTCTGCTTCACCTACTTTGATACCAAAAAAAGTCAGTTCCAGTCTTTGATACCCCACACTGGTTGGCATAGAGACATCAAAAGGTGCAGGGTGACTCAGACTGCTGATGGTTCTCAGAACTGAAATGCCTCCAAATCAAGAGGTAAAAAAGAATAAAACAACAACAACAAAGCATAAATCAGTGAGTCCTGACCAGTGAACTATGTCTTCAAAACCTTAGAAGCCAAGGAAAGATCATTCATTCAGGCCAAAGAGTACCGAGCTGGTACCTGCCAGAGCTAAAGAACTGGACATTTATTTGTCATGAAAGGAAAAAAAACAGAAGAGTGACTCACAAACCGACACAGATTCTACTCATATGTAAAAGGATCAGGAGTCCTCTCCATCTGTTTCTTTAACTTTTCCTAAGTTGGATGTAGGATATTTCAATACCTTATCTTCTTTTGATGACATCTTTAACTACTTGGATATCATGTTGAGGATAGTAAAATCACTCAAGATTAAGATAGTTAGATTATATCCGAGGTTTGACCAAATCCAAAAGAACAATTTTAACCAGTACAGATTAAAACAATACTTCAAACATTATCTGACTGAGTTGAAGAGTCCTGGTAAAAGCCTCTTTCATATAATCAACACCCAAAAGTATAAAGTCAGACAAGAGGACGCATCCTTTCTTTTCAAGCACCTCTCGCCAAATTCAATAACTGTTGAAATCTTCCGAGCCAGATCTAAAGGTAAACCACTATAGATAAGGAGGGGCAAAAAAAATGGATTTGATCGGTAGGTTTACTTGTTTTGCATCTGCCCTTGGAATATATCACTTCATATGGGACAAAATGCAACTTCTCATATAAAGATTGCAAGAAAACAAAAGGACTCTAGCTATGACCTTTCAACAAAAACTATATCTTTGGCAACTCAACGAATTTACTTGGCTAGATATTTTATTCTATGTAGATGATTGGATTCAAGCAAAGGAAGAGCTTATTTTCCACATGAATGAGTGACCAAAATAATTTCACTGGCTTCAAAGTTTCGACCAAACAAGAAACATTCAGCACTCATGGTACTGATACTGTTGAGTAGTCCACGCCAGGCATAAAATGAGACTTCTGCAGTCACTGCTACTGATTCTTTACAGCACTGTGAACAACAGTGGGCAGAAGAAGGTTTCAGTAACCAAAGAAGGGGCACTCCTCTTAATGTATATTTCTTGTGAGGACAATCAGATTGCAGAAGCCATAAGCAGGAATCAGAGGCAGACTCACATATGGAAGCTCTCAGACAAAATTTACAAACATATAACACAGAATTGGGAATTGCCACAAATAAACCTTTTGTTACTCAAAATAACAGAAATGTGAAATGTAGTGCTCTTGCACAAGCAAGGGAGGAAATTCCATGAGGTGGCTTGCATTTTCATAAACTTAGTAGAGTGCCCTGATGTATTAGATCCTCCCATTTCTGTTAATTCACCAGATCATTATGAAAATCAAACCGGAGGACATAGATGTGATCCTATTAACCCTTTGGTGGCCACAACAGCCATGGTTCATGACCCTGCTTCTAATGACAGTGAACAGTCTGAGACTTAACATGCTCTGACATATCACAGTGGTCAGATCTGTCACCCCAACTGAGAACATGGAAATTTCTCCTATATTAACAAGAGTTCTTTGGAAGTCAAGAAAGAAATCCATTAGAAAGTAGTATTATTACAAGCGGAGGAAGAGATATTATTACAAGTGTGTGTTGGGGGGGGGATTGAAAGAGCTTGTAAAGTCAATTTATGGGCCATATTTACCAGTGTCATTACAAGTGTGCCTTGCTTTTTATTGAGCCTTAAAGAGAAAGGTCCTTCAGAGTCCTCCATTAAGGTTTGTATGTGTTGTGTTGTTACAGTCGTGACCCATGTCGGTCATGACTGTAACGACACAACACACACAAACCTTAATGGAGGACTGTGAAGGACCTTTCTCTTTAAGGCTCAATAAAAAGCGAGGCACACTTTTTAGTCTGCTATTAAGCCACTCCTTAAACATCCCACCTTGAAAACAGTGTTAGAGTCATTATAAGTTGGTTCATTATAAGTTGATGGCACAGAGCAACAACAAATATTTTTATTCTATTTGTTCAAGGCAGTAAATGAAGAAAAGAGATGTGGTCTGGAAAGGATGTATATGTGCATTGTATGAAGAATTTGTGTGCCCATAGTGATAAAAGCAGGGCTTTTTGACAGAGCTTTTTCAGGTCTTTTTACTCATCATAGCTGGGGGATTTCTTGGCACTGCCGCCCAAAAAGGAAAAACAAAATTCCAAACATATTTTAAAGTTCTGAGATTTTAATTCTTTCAGAGAATGCTTATGGCATCACGCTAGGCAGTGATGTATTCTAGTACATATACATGACACCTGGGGGGGATATGATTGAGACATACAAAATATGCAGGACATGAGCAAAGTGGATAGAGGGATGCTCTTCTCCCTCTCACAAAATACCAGAACTAGGGGACATACACTCAAATTGAGGGCTGGGAGAGTAATAACAGACAAAAGAAAATATTTTTTCACCCAGCATGTTGTTAGTCTGTGGAACTCCCTGCCACAGGATGTGGTGATGGCATCTGGCCTGGATGCCTTCAAAAAGGGATTGGACAGATTCCTGGAGGAAAAGTCCATCACAGCTTACAAACCATGATAGAGATGTATCATCTCCAGGCTTAAAACTGGGGTTCTTCAAGGTCCAGATGCAGGGAAGTGGTATCAGGAGACAAAGATCTAGTCTCCTGCGCTCCCAGAAGCATTTGGTAGGGGCACAGTGAGATACAGGAAGCTGGACTAGCTGGGCCTTTGGCCTGATCCAGCAAGGCTCTTCTTATGTTCTTATGACTTGGAGAATTGTGGTTGGGTTCACATCAAATGGGTTGTTACTGTGCAACTCTCTGGTCCCTTCAAACAAACATAAACCTTATAGTGTATCGTCTACAGCCTTTTTCGCAGGTGCTGTGACATATATGTTTCCACCATTCAGGAAGGATGATTTTCCAGATGGGTGTGTGAATTAAGAAATCAGTATGATTTCCTTGAATTCTACTAGGGTTGTCTGTAGGATTGAGAGGACAATCTAGTGGTCTACTTTTCTTATGTTCACTCTTGGCAGTAGGCTAATAGAGCTGTGGCAGCAGTCATTTAGCAGCCACTATTGTTAGGTTATTGGTGTGAGACCAATACTAGGGTACTGTGGGGCATTTAACACTGCAGCTCACATTCCCAATCTCTATGCCCAATGCAGCTTACAAAATAGAAAAACATGACTTATCTTAAAATATGTAGAATTTCTGCTTGTCGCAAACATCTGGTGGTAAGGAAACTCTAGCAGAAAATCAAATTTGAAACTCCTTTCAGCATGTGTTCTTGGAGCATGCAACTTTGTCTAGTTACCTGTTCTGTTACCAAATTAGGATTTCAAGGCATTGATTCAGTTGGAGGCAGAGCAAAACAACTCTTTGAAGTACTGTAGCAGAATACCATGTGTGTGTTTGTGGCTGGGGCGAGAATGAGAGAGAGAGAGAGAGAATGAAATTGTTCTTTTTCCTTTTGATATATCATTTAAAAATATTGGAAAGTATAATAAAAAATTGGTTTCTGCTTTGTTCGTTGAACAGCCCCATATTTCCAGAAAGAAACAAGTTTAAGAACTGAGCTCTTAAATATACAGCCACAGTCTCCATCTTTCGTGTCCAGAGGCAAATATGGTCATTGCTGAAGCAAAATACTTCTTCAGAGCCTTCATATGATAAAATGATATTCAGATAGAACCCCAATTTGTACAGTTATAAATTTGTTTCCAGGTGGCACTGGGCATTGTTGTTGTCTTACTTACTTCCAATTATTTGAGGATGTTTTTTTTCCAGACCTGATTTATGGTTATTACTTGCTGTAGAGTTATAGCTTCAGTCTGCTCAGTGCTGGCTCAGGTGATCCCCACCTAAGCCTTGTAGTAATATATTCTGAATATAGAGTTCCCCACCCCACTCCACTTTTCTGTACCAGCCAGTATGGAAGGAATCAAGCAAAGGTGTGGTGCCTTCTTTGGTTCTTCTTGGGATGTATGCAAATATTTATGCTGAACATTTCTACTGTCATTACTTTCTTGTCAGAATGGGCCTTAGTAGATCAACATGGATAATGCATATACTGTACTTTATAATTAGATATAAGGTTCCTACCTTCTCTAGATGGGGAAAAGAAATCTGGTTGTTGCATAGTTTTGTACACTGAGAAAGTGTATGTGAAGATTTAGTGATGCTGATGGACCAGTAATGAGTGCAAGCAAATGAATAACATAATTAGTCTGGTTAGCCTGAAATATCTGGTAACCCATTGAAAACTTTATTTAATAGTGCTGGCTTCAGAGCTGAGGCTACTATCATTAAACTGTCCCGAGCCAAAGCTGCAGGTGACCACTTAAATTCCCCACAATGTTCCAGCACAATACTAAAGTCAAGAGCATTTTATGAAATGAAAATGGCGGCCAGCTGCTGGCAGGTACAGAGAGGCTAGGGAAGGTATCAGCACTGGCTGGCCCCTTGGCATTTGTTCAGCGATAGTGGCGATTTCTGACGCCAGATCGGATTATTTGATCTGCTGGCTGTGCAGCTGCCAAACAAGATCGATAGACAGTAATGGGGTAGAGGTTGGGATTTGAGGGAGAGATGACAAGTTTCTTTGCAGTGGTTCCAGATACGCTGTTCTTTACTTTTCTTCAGTGCAGCACCCATACCATCTGCTATATAATGCATCTCCTGGCTGCCAGTATTTCAGTCAATCTTGGGTCCTTGCCTTTTTTCCCCTTTTTCCTTGGGGGTGCAGTGCCTTGCATCTTCAGTCTTATCCTCTGTCTCCTGGAATTACTTTCTGCAGGGGGTGGTGAAATGCCTCATTTTATAGCTAGAACCTGAAAGGAAGTCAGGTTCCTATATTTTTTCCATTCCCCTTTCCTTCTTTTCCTTTTCCTTCTCCTCTTCCTTCTCCGTTTTCCCTTTCCTTATTCCGCCCCCCCATTATACCTCTACCCCACCAGCCTGTGCAGTTGTTACCACTCACCGTGAACTAACACCCCCCCTGGTGTTTGCATGCAGTCATTGCATCCAGCAGATCCTGGAGGCTGTTCTCCATTGCCACCAAATGGGGGTCGTCCACAGAGACCTCAAGGTGAGTTTTCTTCCCCACTGCTCTGTCCGTCTGTCCGTCTTTGTATCCTTGCATGTTTTTTCCCCATGAAAAAAATAAATAAATGGACCAGTTCTCAGTTATTTAAAGCAAATTTCATGACGCTCCTGTTGCAGGATCCTTATGTAATCACCCTTATGGAAAGCTGCAAGTTATTGCCTGATCTTCAATTAGGATACTTCTGTGACAGTCCAATCAGAAATCAGCTTCATGATACCTGCAAATGTATTTGTCTTTGCTCTCTCTCTCTCGCTCTCTCCCCCTCCCCACTCTGTAATCTCTTCCCTTTGGCTGACCCATGAGATCCACATTGGAGTGCTTTTGTTCAGACCCCCCAGATGAAATCTTTCACTTTCCCTCTGGAGGTACATTTGAGGCAGACACTCATTCTGCAGCTTACCACTTTCTGGCTGACCTAAACTTTTTTACTATCATGGAAAGGAAGGACAGAGGGGAAGCTTAGTAATAGTTGGTTGCCACATAGTGGTAAAAATTACAAACTTCACCTTTCACTTTACAGTAATTTAGAAAGCAGGCCAGACATTTGAAACGGGGTTGTGCAGAAAAGTTCTTACTTCAGAATCCGAACAGGGTGGCGGTGGTCCAGATGACTTTGAAGTCCACCAGCACTCATTTTTTCCTTGGAACATTTTTCACAGCCAGTGGGGGCTGCACAGTTTGTTTAGCTGATTTTATTTGCTTCTCATTTAATTGCCAAGGCTATGGGAATGACTTGAATTTCTTAGAGAACATATCCTACATTTGTAGTTTTGTTGCTGCAGAAAAAAAGAGTATTTTTCCCACATAGTAAGATCAGAAATGCAGAAAGGTACCTGCTTGGTCAGCACAGAATTTCAAGATGCATTGACCTTAAAATTTCAAACAGCTAATAAATCGGGGGCCTTTCAGTTCCTTGCGTTCCAGGGAAAACACAGGAGATTTCTGGCTGAGCAGATACTAGCAATTATTCCTACTTCTATCACTCCTCTAATCCCAAGTATATGCCATTGTCTGGCCACTGACTGAATGCTTTGTGGTTGCCCTGTGACATTTGATAGTCCTGGTAAATAAGATTGTTTTGGTTTTGCATGTTGCATGGGGAAGTGTGCGCTTACCCCTTAGTGCTGTTTGGCTAATCAGAGCTGATTTCTGGGCAGCTGTTGGGTGACATTTTTTTTTGGGGGGGGCATGCGTTGGTGAGGCCTAGAACAGCCAACCTGCAATGCTTTCAGTAAATTACTCATTGGGCTTCCCAGCTGCCCCCTGCCTTCTCCAGTTTTTTTTTTCCACCACTCATCTTCTCACCTCAACCATTTCTAACTTTTCCTCCTCCCATGGTGGGTATGTGGGGTGAGATTTCAATATGATCAGTGTTGTCTAAGGTTGAAACAGATGTGATTTTTCTCCAGATGTTTGCATGCATTCTGTCTAGTTTAAATGTGTGCAAATGATTGTTTGCTGTTACTGATGTATTGGATTCTTGTTTGTTTGTTTACTCTCTGTCTGGCCTCTTTATAAAAATCTTCAAGTAGCCCAAGTCACTTAGTGTTATAAAGAGATCCTGTTTGAGTCTAATGGAGTCTTAAGGGTTTAGCCATGCCTGTGTCTTCCGAGAGTTGCAATGGGATAAAGGTGAATCGTTACAATAACTGTCTCTTTGTTTGCAAGGTGTAAAAGAAGCTGCTTTCTGACTAGTTCTGTGATGTTTGTGGTTGCTGAAAAGGTTCTGGGCTTACCCTTTCATTCTACCTCTGGTGTATTTGCTGATCCTTTCTGTTTAGGGCTTTCAGACAGGAACTGACAATCGTTGAGGCTTTTTAGACTACAGCTGACAGACACTTTTGGCAACCATAACACCCAAGCTGGCAAAATTAGGAAGTTGTAGTCCAAAAAGTAATACTTTCATACTTGGGAATTTGTCAAAAATATGAAAACTTTTAGGCTTGAAACAGTATCTTTCAGCTCAATGCATACACTACCTTACCATTTCTGCAACATGATCAGTAGATTTATTCTGAGGTTGGAGAAAGATCTGATATTCAAAAGTTCTTTTTGGGGACTTCCTTACAGTGGCCTGTTTTTGAGATGGCATTGGTTTTGAAATTGCCAACGACCTAAAATGTGACCAAAAGCAGAATGCTTTTTTTAAAAAAAGCATATCATTTAAAATGTTTGGAGAGCTTTGAATAGTGTTACTCATACAGTGAGTTCTGCTGCTGTGCATTACATTGGTAGTAAAGAAAATTAGGCTAGTTTATGCATACAGCATTACACTTATAGTAATAACTCAGCAGATTTTGTGGTTCTTCGCTACGAAGCTTTTCCCCTTTTCAAACTGTTGTTGAAATAACGCTCATGAGATATTACAAACACATGAGATAGTTTTCTGGTTACTTTTTTGCCCCTTTGCTCATTTCCTATACATGTACATGCCATTTGGAATTCGGCCTCTATTCTAAAGAAGGGAACCTTTGCATATAATATATTATTATAATTGGTGCTAGCAATGACCCCCTATATGATAATCTGAGAGATGACTCTATATTTAATAATAACTCGACATGACATGTACTTGTACTAGCCCTTTTCTTTTAAAGGTACAATCTTTCTTGTTTAGCATTGTCCATGGCATGGACTGATTATATGATTTCCAGTGAAATAAAGCCTTTGATCCAGAGGTAATGGTACTCTGTTGTAAAGGAGGTGCGAGGAATGTTTTGTCTATGTTATAATGAATATATACAGAAGCAAATAGACTTGGTTGTGTTCATGCAAATTCTTTGATCTTTTCAGTTAAGATAAAGGGAGCAATTCTCCATCTGACTTTGTGAAACAGGTAGCAAGAATTAAAATTTTTAACAAAGCAGTGAATACTTGGAAAGACAAATCCTTCAGAATTTTACTACAGTTCATGGGGAACAGACTATGTTAAAGTACCCAAATTGAACACCACTATAATACCTTTATTAGTACCAAGTGAATCATCTAAAAGTGATGGGCAGACTTCTGAACTCACCACCATAACTTTATGCTAGATGATAGAATACAAAACAAAAATAGACACATACGATTTCAAAACAAAAAAGAGGAGTGAGAAATAAAATGTTTGGTCAGCGTGATTTATAAGCTTCCACCTATAGATTATAACAACGATTTTTGTGCCATTCTGTACATGTTTACACTGAAGTTAGTTTCTCTGTATTCAGTAGGCATGTTTGCTAATTTAATTAAGTTAAAGCAGCAGTGGGACAAATGTGGTCTTCCAGATGCTTGAATAGAACACCTGTGAGTCTGCACCATTGGTTATGTCGGTTATGCATGGGGGGGGGAGTTGCTGTCCAACAATATTTGGAGCACTGTGCATTCCCAACCCAGGTAAAAACAATGACTGCAAAATAGTTGTCTAATAAATGTTTAATACAGTATCCAGAAGAAACAATGAATGATCTCCATTTGAAGACGCAGAGTGAGCTGTCAAAAAGTATTTAAATAGAGGACTCAGTAAGACTATCCATTGGCCTAGTTCGTCACTAAAATGTCTTGCAGATGTGTAATAACTCCTCTCATTCATCAAACAAGATCAGTGTGGCAACTTACCTGATAATGTTTTCTATTGCTGGTGACATTAGCTGTACTGTTGCCAAAATCTAAGCATAATAATTTGAAGGTGAGTCTCCTTGATTATGATAGAAGTTACTGCAAACGTATTAGGATTACTAATTTATTTAACTTTCACTAAACGAGCATTAGTGCTATTTCCAAACCCTTTTAATGAGTGAGTTAAACACCAAGCAGAGGGATGAAGAAGCATGAAGATAACATATGCTTTTTCATATCTAATATGTGTTTTATTACTTGTTGGTTGATTGTTTTCTGTGTTTTGACTCTTTGAACAGTTCAAGTAGAAGTGAGTGCAGAGGAATAATTTATAATGTTTATATATTCTCCTTCACGTCTTGTGAAGTTATGGCAAAGATACTTTCAGCCAATCTTAGATGTCTGGTTGGTACTTTCCTAGGTGGTTTAGAATCATAACAAATACCTTGTATTTATGTTGTAAAACAGTGTGTGAGTTGGTCTTTACATATGGAAATATGTTGTATATTTGTGTGCTGGTGTCTAGAACATAGATTTATAACTAATACCGGAAATAAAATATTTTTGTGATAGAAGATGGTCTCTTCCACATCTAATGGGTCTTCTGAGATGCTTTATTTCTTGAATATATGGTGATCCCCTCAGCTCCATATTATTTACTTATCAGTCAATCCCATTTGGGAGAGTTGAAAACTTGGGTTAGAAAAGAGAGGTATAAAGAAATATCATGTCTGAATCTTCTCTCTGATTTATAAAATCAGTAATAATTTGACTCATGAAATCATTGGGATTCAGGTTGGTCAAAACTAACCTAACTTCCCTGGATTTTAGCGGGTTTACTCTGAGTATGACTACATCTGGAACTAACCCATATTATGGAGTGGTTTTTCATATACATTGAAACTTGATGGTGGTGAAGGATCCTGAGTGGTGGATGATTTAATGTATCCACTCCAGTGTGGATATGTCCCTTTGTAGAGTAATATAGTATTGCCAAAAAACTGCAAATAGGATACAATATTCATTCTGTAGAATAAGGGTGGGTTGAGAGGAATGTCCTATGTTAAATCTCCCAGTTGTGGCACTTGAGTGAGCTATCATTCTGCCAGGGATGTAATGTTTCAAATTGGACCTTTAGTGGCAAAGTAACATAAGGAGATGGAAGCTAAGAGGTGGCACATTTGTCTAAGTATGGCATTTTCCCTGCACATGGAAAAAGAAAGAAAAAAAAAAGGGGGGGAGAAGTTTCATAGTGTTGTGTTTTTTTAAAAATCCATCACAGCCATTCACCGCTAGATGCCATTTCTACAGCAGGCACTCCTTAGTAGAAAAAAACTATTACTAGTTAACCAAAAGTGATGAAAATTTTATAAAACCAGTTGTTGGCTCTCCAGCACAATCCCAAGTAAGTTAATGGGGAGGTACGTTGTCCTATGTCACACCAAGACTCAATCCTTATGAATCTCTATTCTGTTTCCTTTGTGAAAATTACTTTTGTGTGCTAATTATTTGACTTGACTGTATGAATTGGACAGTGGTTTCCTTTATTCTCCCATAGTTTTCTTCCTGAAAGGATTAAGTAGAAATGTGCAGAGTGTGTAGGGCATCGCCTTTTTACAAATGTGCCTGGTGACACATTGGCAGCCCAAACTTATTTCTCTTGCCAGAACTGGAATACTTTCTCTTCCTATATTATTTGTAACACAGCCAAAATTTCCTATGGAATATTTGAATCATTGACTTCTGTCTTTCCTGCATTCTGTCTGAAAGTCTCCAGGCCATATTATAGTTGTAATCAAAATTAATTCAAACCTCATTGCAAATCAAATTGTACACACTTTCAGCTGTTTGCAATGAACAAATAAAAGCACTTGAAACAGCTCAACACAACAAAGTGGTTTCCCCAAATTCAACTGAAAATGCAACTTTTCAGGAATTCTGTAGCCTCATAATTATTCAAACCCTTCACGGCAAGCATCTTTGGTACTTAGTATAGTGTCCTTTTGCTGTTTTGACATGCTGCAAATGAAACGAATACCCAGAACCAGTTTATGACAGCATTCTTTAGAAATGTGAGTACATTCCTTCTTCAAATCCTACCAGAGATTTTCTGTGGGGCTCAAGTCAGGCGACTGTGATGGAAACTGTAGAATCTTCCAGGACTACATCTGCAACCAATTCTTAGTGGAATTTGAGGTACGCTCTGGATCATTGTCATTTTAGGAGGCCCAGTGGCACCCAAGCTTCAGCTTCTTCACAGAAGGCATGATGTTTTCTCCTAGCATTTCCTAATAGTTTAATTAATCCATCTTGCTTTCCACATACTGCAGGTTTCCAGAGTCAGAGAATGCAAAGCATCACTGAGCCACCAGCATGCTTAACTGTAGGGAGAATGTCCTTTGCAGCATATTCTTTATTCTTCTTCCCCCAGATGTGCAGCTGCTCCATCAGGCCAAAAAGTTCCTGTTTTGCTCCATCACTCCAAAGAACAGAATCCTTTTCTTGTGGGTCAACAGTGACGTTTGTCTTGGATTTCTGGCATAGAAACCTTCTGTGTTTAGAGTGTCTTATCGTACAATCTGAAACCTCTGTGCCTGTTGCAACCAATTCTTGGAGGCGTTTTGTAGTCACTTGCATGTTTTTTTCAACCTGCCTCCTCAGAAATCTAGTTGCAGCCATTAATAATTTCTTTTTTTGCCCCATCCAGGAAGTTTAATCACTGTTCCTTTTTTGTATCCTTTTCCTTGAATGTGAAAGGTGGCTGTCTGTTCTCTTGACTTTCTGGACCATTCCTTTGACTTAATATTTCTAACACACAGTCAAATGTGATACTCAACAAACCTCAAGCCATTTGAGGTATTTGTTGTGTTCTAGCTCAGACACACCTGGTGCAACTCATGAAGCCCTTGATTAGCTGCATCAAGTGTGCTTCAGCCAATATCTGTTTTGCAAATTAGCCTTCTGAGAGAGGCTGATCAGGTGGGTTGAATAATTTTCAGGCAGCCAAATTCCTTAAAAGTTGCATTTTCAGTTGAACTAGGGAAAACCACTTGGGGCCTTTTCACACGACCCCTAAGATCCGCTGGCCACTTAAATTCGGACCAGACATCTTGGGGGTTCGTTGCTCTTCCTGCGTCCCCACCCCTCCGCACTTCCTTGCTCCTGTCTGCGTGAGGGGAAGGAGAAATAAAAGAGAGGAAAAAATGCAGGCTCACCTCCGTCTGCCAGTCGAAGCCCAGTCGTAGTCCTGATTCCTTCTCTTAAAGGGGCGGGAGGCAAACAAAACCCAAACAGAAGCGAGGAGAGCCCGGCACTGACCAGATTACATCCGGACCTGGGGATTTTCACCCTCCAAGAGCAGGTACATGAAAAGTGCGCTGGGACGCGCTTAGGTGGGCGTGGTCGCACTTAATTTCCTGCAAACTCTGGAGCTGGTGGGGAGACAATTGTAAGCTCTGGAGCTGGCAGCCATTTGCTGCGGAGTTTAGGGGTCGTGTACAAATACCCTTGAAGTATTCTACGTGTTGAGCAATTTCAAATGCTTTTGTTTGATTTTTTTCCCTTTGTAAACAGCTAAAAGTCTGTAAATGTTGACAATAAACCTGATTTGCAATAAGAGGTGAATGGTTTTGAATGCAACTGTAACCAGGGGACAGGAAGAAAATAGGGGAAATTTGACACAGAGCACATATCATTAATATCAATAGGTAGAGCAAAAAAGTCCGAGCAAAGAATGGAGGGGAGCCCTTTCCTATGCATGTTTTGTGGATAGAATGTTGTCTGTTGTGTTGTTGTCAGTTTATAAGCTGGTAACTGGAAAGCAACAAGATCCAAGTTACTGCTCTGTCTCCCTAATGTTGCAATAATTAGCCTTGTTTTTAGCTTCATGACTATAATGATGACAATTCCAGTTTATTAGGTATACCTCACATTTCTACATTCTGAATCAAAGTAGCTAGGGGGAATTGGAAGAGTAAAGGATTGCCTTCAATCTTCTGCAGGCCAGTAGGCCAGTCCATTCATCAGGACTCACAGGCCAAGCTGTGAACCACATCCATTATGTGATATAAGCAGAAGGCAAACCCATGGACGTCAGTTTTTTTTTCCAGAGCCAGTTGCTGCAGATAAGTTAAGTAACTAAAGTAGCAAGCAATTCATGAAATTAAGCTAATTAGCTAATCTTATCTGATAGTGAAGTTGGTGATAAATTAGACCATAGTCATAAATTAGACCAAAGTCTTTATAATTGAACAAAATCCATTTGTGGGATTTCTCTCCCCATCTAAATGTGACTCTACAGTATGTTTGAAATCACCAAGTTACTCATCACAAAGGTGTCAGAAGCCCAAGAATCATCATCGGCTTTCATTTTTAACTATCTTTTTCTCTCCCTCTTTTTAATGAATGTTCCAATGCTTTGATGAGTCAAGGGCCAGACATTTTGGAGGTGCAAATATTGAGAGATTCCCAGTGTTGTGCAGTGGATAATACCCGGATTCAGAAGACCTTGGTTCAAATCCTTGCTCAGCCAGAAATTCACGATGGGGTGACAATTTTAAAATCACTCTGTAAATAACACACAGCTATATAACCCGACTAAGGTCACTATGAGCCACTTGATTTGATAACAAATAGCACACACACACACATATGATGTGTAGTGTAGTGTAAGTTTTATCGGTACATAGGACAAAAGCCAGAGGCCTGTCAGTCCTCTTCCAGATCTCGAATGCTGCTCTTGTGTGCAGGAATCTATTCACGGGGCAGTTCCAGTATAACCAGAGAAGTACAGTTTTAGACTCACACTACAAAGCGCAATGTGTTTTTTTCTGACACAACTTCATTAAAAAACAAATTACGTCTCAGATGGATTATCCCTCCAAGCACTCTTTGAGAATAATGAAATGGCGAAGCTATTTTCTGTGTTCCCCTTTCCAATAGACTTGGTCTAATGAATTTCCAATTCCTGCCAATTCCTGAAAAGTGCCATTTGCAAAAGCAAGAAGAGTCTTCACTGGTATAGAATGGAATCTGAGGAGAGTCCATAAATAGAAGAGATGAATGTGGATCACTGAGCAATCTTGTCTGTGTCCACGCAGAAGAAGCCTTACTGTATTTGGTGTATGAAACTGTTTTTGATTGGCTCTTGCATGATATAATGAAATAATCCTCAGGATCAGCAACCCAGCCAGCCAGCCATAATGTCCAAATAGTCAGCCCTCCACCAAGGTTGCACGTTACAAGGGTGTGTTGCCATTAAGTCTTTGCTCAAGTGTCCTAGCTAGGGAACAGGGTTATCTTCAGAAATGAGACTGCTTCTCTCACACACCTTTGGGGAGTGATTGCAAGTTTCTGATCACCTTCTGCAAACTTGTTGCTGTTTCTGTTGTTGTTGTTGCTGCTGCTGTTGTTCCTATTTATCCCCCCCTCCTTTTTGGACATTAAACCA
Organism: Phrynocephalus versicolor; assembly: GCA_023846285.1. Classification (NCBI taxonomy): domain Eukaryota; kingdom Metazoa; phylum Chordata; class Lepidosauria; order Squamata; family Agamidae; genus Phrynocephalus; species Phrynocephalus versicolor. Next base: position 12,991,006 of record JAHTLZ010000327.1, on the reverse strand, counting down.
AACCCAAACAAAACATGACTCTTACTAAAATGGCACCCTGTGTTGAATTGGGTCACCATGACAGCCGGAGAACCTGCTTCTGGCCAGCAAATGCAAAGGTGCAGCGGTGAAGTTGGCAGATTTTGGTTTGGCGATTGAGGTGCAAGGAGACCAGCAGGCCTGGTTTGGTGAGTGCCAGATGGAATAACCATCCCTCCCCTTTTTCAGTTTATTTTCCTTATCCAGTCATCAGCAAACAAAAATGTTGAATTTTGCTTCTCCCCTTCCCCCCCCCCCCACCTCAGGCTTTGCAGGGACTCCTGGCTATCTTTCTCCTGAGGTTCTACGCAAAGAAGCTTATGGGAAACCGGTGGACATTTGGGCATGTGGTAAGACTAAGCGGCCAGTTGTCAAGGTGCCGTTTATCAGGATTTTAGAACTGTAGTGGCGATTCCTGTATTTAATTGGCTACTGTGTCTTAGAACTATCCAACTGTAGATGGATCCAGGTTGTGGTGGGCAATGTTGTTTTTAGACTATTCAGCACAGCCAATCCTTAGGGCAGGTGGGAGCTGCAATTTAATATAATTTAGAGGGCCACAATTTGCCCATCCTGGTCTAATTGTTTAGAAGACATCTACCCACATGCTAGGAACTGAAAGTTTAGCTCTATAGAAGAGGCAACTCTGGATGTAGATTTTCCAGTCAACAGTCCTTGTTTACTCTAAAAGTACAATTTATTTATTTCTTAGTACTTTAATTGACTTATATATATATCTTATTTATAGAAATATCACACAGGAAAAAAAGTAAATCAGCATATTGAGTTTTAAAATATCTTTGCACTCATGCAATAGTAGTTATTTTAATGGGATAGCAAGCTACCAATTTTTACCATTTATCTCCCATCAGGATGCAGCTCAGCCAGTGCTTTCTAAGGTGGGAAATAGAGCTCTAAAACTCCACATCAAAAAAAAAAAAATCAAAAGGCAGACAAAAACAGTCATAGTCAGAGAAGTTATAGAAAAGATGTAGAAGGTGTAGAGCAGGGGTCCTCAACCTAAGGCCCCAGGGCCGGATGCGCCCCCCCAAGGTCCTGAATCCGGCCCCCGGGACCAATTGCAACCCCCCCACCTACCCCCTACTTTGTGAGCAAGCCAGCCTCCGCAGCTGCTTCTATTGCTGAGGCAGTTCAAAGTAGTGGGCTATGTCACTTCTCCCACTCCCCCCAATTACCGCCTAGATGATCAGCATGCTGGCTAGTAGGGCATTCAAAGTGGGAGGGCTACGGCAAGGTCCCCTGCTCCCCCCACCCACTGTGGTCCGGCCCCCAGTGGTGTCTGGGACGTGGTGAACCGGCCCGCTGTTTGAAAACTTTGAGAACCCCTGGTGTAGAGAATGCAGGGAGAATGAGAAATGCATTCTTAGGGAGTGCAAGATATTATTTCGGTTATAGTGGAATAGTGCTGGTATTAAACTGAGTCATCACTTTTAGTCTACTATGTATGTCCCCTTCCGTTACAGAATACAGTATAAGAAGCTGTCTTGTGTCAGAGAGCACAGTTGCTCTGCCTAATAATGGAGTCTTGGTCTGTTCTGACTGGCAGATGCTATCCAAAATTTCAGACAGAAGTTTTTTTCTACTCCTATCTGCAGATGTTAGTGACTGAATGCCGAACTTATTCCTTTGAGTCTTTGTGTTCTAGTCCTGGAGTCTAGTCAGTGAAGACCTGCTAAGGCAATTGGCCACCAATGCCAAAATGAGAACAATGTGCTTCTCTTAAACCATGAAGGTTATCATTAATAAGAAAAACAAACCAAGGATGCATGCCTGTGTTAAGGTGGAGGAAATACTTAACGTTCCAGCTATTATTTTCTCTCAAGCCTGGGTAGATAGACAAAGCGACACAGAGACTAAGTCCACTGTTGTAATTGTGCTGGTATCTCCTTCATTTGTCTAGGCGTTATTCTTTACATCTTACTCGTTGGATATCCTCCTTTCTGGGATGAAGACCAGCACAAACTATACCAACAGATTAAGGCTGGAGCCTACGATGTGAGTAGTTTCTATTCCTTTTTTAATATATATTTTAGTCCTTATCTGGCAGAAGAAGGCAATAATGCCAGTCTGCCAGCATGGTGGCTCAGTGGACTAAGGCTTCCAAAAACTGTTGGCTGCAAAGTCAGCAGCTCGACGGTTCGAATCCCGGGTGCCACACAGTGGAGCGAGCTCCCGCTGATAACCCCAGCTCCTGCCAACCTAGCAGTTTGAAAGCATGTAAATGCAAGCAGATAAATAGCTACAATACTGTCGTAAAAAGCGGGAAGATAAACGGTGTTCTATGCTCAGAAATGTGTTCAGCCATGCTGGCTGCATGACCATGGACTGGCACAACACTGGCTCTATGGTTTAAAAACAAACGAGACCCCCCTAGAGTCGGACACGACTAGCACGCATGTATGTGTGGGGAACCTTTACCCTTACCTTGCTACGGCACTAGGGTCCTTTAAAAAGAGAGAGGAAGAGGAAATTATACTGTAGAGGTACTGCATAGGCACCTACTGCTTGGAGTTTTTGGTTTACAGTATTTGTTTGTAGAGATGGGCACGAATCAGAAAAATGGCATTTCGTTTGTCGTTTGGAGGGTCCGTTTCGGTTCGTTTCCGTTTTTCGTGAATGTTTGCAAGCCTTTAATATTGAAACATTTCTGCTAATGTTCCCACAAATAGTGATCTGAAGGTGATGTTTTGAATATTAAAGCCCCCCTCCCCCATCTTGAGACTCCTGAAGGCTTTCTAATGGCAGAACATCATTAGAACTTTAAAAGAGGTTGTGGTAGGAAGTTTACAACTTAATTAAATGAAAGATATCTGTCTGATAGCTCCTGGCAAAAATTTGTGCTAACAACACTTCAGCTGTTGATTTGCTAGTACATTCCATTAATATCACACTGACCCCAGTGTCATGAAAAAATCTCTTATGTTGTCATTGATGTAGAAAGCCTTTCTATTTGAGATGGTTTCCTGATTTATAAACAAACATGTCCTCCAGCTGTATTTTTTTTGGGGGGGGGGCAACATGATCTACTATTTCTCTGATCAGTCACTTGATGTGTCTTTTGTATCCCATGTTGTGTGAGCCTTACAAATAATGGAAGCGGACATGATCTTAAAATCTTAGCTAGTTTTATAAAGCATGTACTATGTTTCCAAAAGAAGGTAGTATGGAAAATTTAACAAAAATAGATATTCAATGAGATGGTAAAATAAAATGAAATAAAAGATAAGGTATTGGAGCTGATAAATTACACTTGCTTCAGACCGCACTGAGCTTTAGTTATGGAAAATTGCTTAAATTATGATGACAGAATCTAGACAGACCTTAGAACTGTCCCTGATGCATTTGACTTTCAGTGATTTAAAAAGAAATATTATTTTGGCTCTAAGTATCCCTCGTCATTTAACATCGATGTTCTCTCTGGCATAACCTCTTTTTAATATATTCTTATCCTCAAGTTTCCTTCTCCTGAGTGGGATACAGTCACCCCTGAAGCAAAAAACCTCATAAACCAGATGCTAACAATCAACCCTGCAAAGAGAATCACAGCTCATGAAGCTCTGAAACATCCATGGGTCTGTGTAAGTATCATTGCTCCTTTGGTCTAATCGGCACTCGGTGACTAATGTTCTTCTATGTAGTGGAAATAGTGAAGTCTCCTAGTTTTACTTTTTCATGGAAATCTCATAGTACCCTGTGGTGCAGCACTGGCTTGTATTAATTACAGGCAAAACAATGAGCCTTCAGTCACACATGCATATACATATGCACACGTTTTATCTCTGTTTTTCTCTTTTTCTTTCTATATTCAATTTTCATGCCAGATCACAAGCTTTAGACTTCGCTCACTTTATTCCATCCTTTTCTCCCTTTCCAGCAACGCTCAACGGTGGCCTCCATGATGCACAGACAGGAGACTGTCGAGTGTCTGAAAAAATTCAACGCCAGAAGGAAGCTCAAGGTAAGAGATTGACACACCAGTTAGCTTTTTAAAGTGCTGAATGTGAATTCTGTAACTCAGGTGTTTTGATTCTATGTCTGTCTGTAGTTCTGGTACTCCATGGCTTTTTCGCTTTTCCTCCCTGGTTGTCGCTTCTGTTCATAAGTCATATTTAACTGTCTTTCATCGCTGGGTCACTTCTTGAATGTTTCAATTTCATTCTCTTTCCTGTCATTTCCCCCCCAAACAAAATCTGTGGCAATCTAGTATTCACTGTCTAATTCCTATCCTATCCTATCTTTGTCCTTGTTTTATTCTCTAACCCCCCCTTCCCCATTTGAACAGACTCAATTTTTTCCTTCTATGCCCATGACATCTATTTGTCTATCTTCTTTTCTTTCATGCAGAGCACACTGTGTGCAACAGCCTTCATTTGTAGTCTATGGTCCCTTCAGTCTGTCTTTTGTTTCTTACATTCTGCTAAGACTGCTTTCAGATTTGCATCGATCCTTTATAACTCTTAAATTGTGTTCCCTCCATCTTTCCTTGTGCATCGCCTTCCGTGCTGTTGCTTGTTCAGTCCTCCTTAACTTCCTCTCTTCCTTTGGGTTTCCGTGGCAGTCCGTGTGTGCAGTTGAACTCTTCAGCATCCTTGGTTGTTCCAGCATCATAACTGTTTCTTTTTTTAATTAAAGATTTTACAAGAATTTTCAAACGAAAATAATCAATATCTGCCAATTTCCAGTTATCTCTGCTTCCTTGGACTGCTCTTCTGGCAAGTCCCAGTCCCCTCATTCTCTAATACCTCTCTATACTAAGGATACAGCTACAAATGAGTAACTTGCTGTTCCAAAATGTACAATATCTGATGCTGCTTAGCTGAGCTTAGGAAAAAGGGAGTGAAGAGACACTTGATAATAGTGTATACTGTACAATTATGCAAGGTGCAGAAGAGGTGCCATCAAACTAGCTTCCATAGTCAACCACTAAAGCTGAATGTTTGAAGGTTCCAGACAGATGAAACACTTCTTCATGCAGTGCATATTTATGCTAGGCAGTCTGCTGTCTATAAATATGTCATAATGGCCACCAAGCTGGAGAGCTTTAAAGGGGGGATAGTACAAACTCATGGAATTCCCATTCGTGGCTACTAGTCATGATGCATGCATATCCCATCTGTATACCAGTTGTTGGGACGTGCAGAGCAAAACCCTGCTGTTATTCTTTTACCTTATCTGTGGGCTTCCCTGAGATTGGTTATTGTAGGAAAAAATTGCTGGACTAGAGGGAGCTTTGGTTCAATTCAGCACGGCTCTTTCTATGTTCTTTAGGACATCATTGGCAATGGCTGCCCAAAATAAGGTTACATGTACCGCTTCTGTGCAACAGCTCACGTATAATCTGTGGTCTTTAATATGATTGTTAGGGTTCTGAAGAATCTCCATCACAAGCTTTCCTAATCTAACCTAGTGGATTGAAGAACAATCACAAGCCATTTTAGAAATCGAGACAGAGGATCTATGCAATGTTTTATAGACAACCATTGCTCCTTATTGTAGGCTTACACAGCCATCTATTCTTCCCCAACTTATGCAAAAATCTTCCATTCTGTATCAAGAGGCACAAGAATTCTGTGCAATTTTTAAAAAGAAATGTCTTTATTTTCTCTTTTAGGGTGCAATACTTACCACTATGTTGGCCACAAGAAACTTCTCAGGTGAGAGCTTTGCATTGCTTAATGAAGAAAAAAATGTGTGCGAGGGGGGAGGAAAATCACATCTAACCTGTTTCCATTCCCCTTTTGATTTTAAAGAAACATTTAATTTAAAAGAAACATTCTAACAGAGGCAAGGTATTTTGGAGCCTCGCAAATACATCCAGTATCCATGCTTTTCCACGAATACAGATATTGTATAATCCTGGGCTTGGAGTGTTACATTCGTTCTCTTTCTCTTCTTGTTCTGGTGCTCTCCTGCATGGCAGCATTGTGACGTGGAAAATAATGTATTGGGACCAGGAGTAGAACACAAACTATTATTTTCACTGACAAGATTGTCCAGTCTCTCTCTGAATATAAAATCAATAACTGAAGTAATCCAGTGTGCCCCAGGATGCCCCCCTATTATTTTCCCTATCAAAAATTCTGATTGTGATCCAGTTGACGTCTCTTTCTCCACTCCAGTTGCATGTATTGCTCTTCCCTTCCGTTCCCTTCCTTGCTGAAGCTTTGCAAAAAACAGTACAAATATTTTGATCCAACGTTGTCTGCGAAAGAACACTGCTCTTGCAGGAAAGCAAACTTACCCAAAGGTTCCATCTCTCCCCACTGCCATCCCAACCACAGTATGTCCCACTCCGATCTTCCAAACTATCTATAACGCCGGAGGCATTCAAGAGAAATTTAGACAACTACTTGGTAATTATCCTATGATATGTATTCCTGCCTGTTGGGGGTTGGATTCAATGGCCTTGTAGGTCCCTTCCAATTTCATGGTTCTATAGTAACTATATTTCTCAGAAGCACTTTTATTTCTTTCGCACAACTTGATTTGCAAATTAATGCCAAGTATATTCCAAGAGCTTAACTGTGAATTGTGCCCTGTGCCTACTTCTTCAAAATCTCGTTGCACTCTCATTGGAGGTCTGAAAAGACAACCCTGCTATTCTCTAGTGCTTTTCCAATTTCATTAGGTCATCCTATTTTGGAAAATAATTATAAACTTGCTATTTTAATATTAAATAGGACACCTTGAGAGCAAAAGTGTTGGTTTGTGGAATGTTAACTCGTGTGCACACTCGTGGTGTTTCCTTTTTTTATTTGTTACTGTCATGAAAGTCTTCATTTTCTAAATGAATCAAGTGCTTTTGTTGCAGGGGAAGTGAGTTACTCTCTGAGGCTAGAGAGTGTCTGCAGTTTGAGAGACAGAGGGTATAAGATGGCTGAGTAGATTCCTCAAGTAAGAACCGACCCACTCTCACTATTTTTCCTTCCTCACTCCACCTACAGTATTTCCTTTCCCATCACTGTTCATGGACTTATCAAGGCCCCATGAATTTATAGCGATGGCATGATCCATATTCTGCAGCTGGAAAAACCCTTATTCTTCAAGCATGGGGAGGGCTGCAAACTTTTCCTAATGTTATGTATAAAATTTGTTATGTAAGAACCAACAATGAAAGCAAGATTTCAGGACATGAAATCATCACTATCTTTGGAGACAGTTTGTAACTTTTTGACAGAAAGTGGGTGTCAAAAGACAAAAGTGACTGAGAAGCAGTAATATTTTGGAGATATCGAGGAAAAGGAACTAAAATGGCCAAATGTTTTTGTAAAGTGTGATCCCTGGCAAAAGGAGATCAGAGCCTCTTTGTTCTGCTCTAGGTTTGTTGCTAGCTACAGGGATTGACTGAATCTCCTGGAAATTTATCTGGGGGAGCCATAGGAATTTAATGCCTGTCCAATCCTTCCAGCTGGAAAACAGGTGACAGGTACCATGTACCTGCCTTCTCCAATCCATTTATTCCCCACCACTGAGAAGTTAAATGACTCAGTTGCCAGATTCTGAGGATTTCTGCATTACTACAGAGTGGCTAGTAATCCTAACTAACTCAGAGACCTCTGAACTAGGTGGAGCAAGGTGAATGTGCATTTGGAACATGATTCTTCAGCCATGAGCTTATAGAAGCATAACAGAAGGAAAGTCAAAGACAGTTTCAAAAGTTAATTGATCATGTTATTATTAATGCTGTAAAGAAACTCTGGAAACCACTGCAGAAATGGTATGTGGCTCGCATATTTCTCATGCTACATAATGACTGATGACCTTTTAGCAGTTTCAAACTCAGTGTTTTTCTTTAATAGTCTTTGCATCTTATATTCCTGCTACAATCACTGGTATAAGGTTAGTTCTGGTGCAATTACCATACAGTACTTTTGTGCCCCATCCTGGAATGGAAAACCCAGTAGCATTAAGGGAATCATCTAGAGTCTACAGAACTCTTGATCTTGTGACCTGGTTATATTGTCCCATCCTAATATCATACTGGAGGGGGTTTCCAGGAAAAGTGAAAGAAGATGTGTAGGAATAAAGCTTGATTAGATGAAAAGATCCATGGAATGTGAACAGGTGAATGCACGTTTGCTACCAATAGTCATGCCTCTTCATCTCAACTTTAACTCTAATCTTTTCTGCTTCCTTTGTCTCCTTTCTTTCCCCTTCTTTCTTTCCCTCACTCTTTCTGTCTCTGTTTCTCTCTGTTTTTCCGTAACTCTTACCCCATCCCTTTCCCTGTTTGCTGTCCTTTATTTCTCTTTCCCTACCTGGTGCTAACAGTGGGCAGACAGACCACCGCTCCCGCCACAATGTCTGCAGCAGCCTCCGGTGCCACCATGGGGTTGGTGGAGCAAGGTAGATGTGTCCAGAAAAGATCCTCCTCACTTCCCCCGTTTTCACTTTGGAGTCTGAGTGCATGATGTGTTATTCACCATAAGCACCTCATTCCACCCTGTTTGAGAATGCAGGGCAACTATTTGAAAAAGATGAGGTCAAGTACCAGTAGGTTACCTCTGAAGGTGACTGTGGGCCTTTTCACACAATCCCTGAAATCCGCAACAAATGGCTCCCAGATCCGGAGCTTAAAATTGTTTCCCTACCAGCTCCGGAGTTTACAAAAAATTAAGTGCGACCACGCCCACCTAAGCGCGTCCCAGCACACTTTTCAAGTACCTGCTCTCTGGGGGTGAAAAATTCCTGATGCGGATGTAACATAGTGAATGCCGGGCTCTCCTCGCTTCTGTTGTTGTTGTTTTGCCCCCCACCCCTTTAAGAGATACTAAGAGACTGGAATGCTGCCTGGAGCAGAGTGAGACGGCAGAACGGAGGTGAGCCGGCATACTTTTCTTCCTTTTTCTCTCCCTCCCCTCACGCAGCCAGCAGCCAGGAGTACGGAGGGGGTGGGAACACAGGAACAGCTACAAACCCCCAAGATCTCTGGTCCGAATTTAAGTGGCCAGCGGATCTTAGGGGTTGTGTGAAAAGGCTCTGTCTTGCTTTCCAGTGGTGTGGGAATTCCTCCTTGTTCTATCAAATTGGTAGTTGGAAACACTATCATGAAAATATTACAGGAAAATAATTAATCAGGGTTCCCACAATTGAGACCAGTTATTGCTAATATGGAGCAACAGTATACGCTTTGAGTATTAAGTGAGGAAAACAGTGCAGGTTTTCAATGGAACAAGAAAGGCAAGATTTGTGCTTGGGTGATAATGGTGTCAGCTAAAGTTTACCATTCAGCTTTCCTAGTAGGCAAGCATTGTCATGGCACATCTTTCAAATATTGTTCCTCCATATATACTTTAGAGCTGGCCGGAAGGCTCAGTGAGCTACTTATCTGGCTATGGAACCAGACATAGGGAGCTTGATTCTGCACTGTGTGCCCCGGAAGAGTCAGCCTGTGTAAGCCTTGGGCATTTCAGCTATCATCTATGAAATTCTGAGCACTCTACCTAGAAAACCCTGTCATGTCAGAATTGACTTGACAGCATACTATAGCAATACTCTATATTGTATGCATGTATGTAATTACATACATGTAGCTTCAAGTATGTAGAAGTATGTAGCTTCAAGAAAATTGTGTGTACTTCTTATTGAACAATCACCTTCATCCAAATGAGATGTCAGTCCAGAAAGTCATCACACACAACAGGGACTTAAAAGCCAATCTTTTGTGTCCCAAAAGGAGAAGCAAATGCCATGGTGAAAGTTATCATCCTCTACTTTGGGTCTAGTCAGTGATGGCTCCTTAGAGCTTAACGAAGCAAAGTTATTTGAAAAAGTGTTAGGCAACCCAAAAACCACACCAGGAGAACTGGACATGGCTTCTTACCTAGCAGGTGCCATCAGAATATGAAAGGTTTTTCCCATAAAGTTCTGCATGGTCCAGAAGATTCTGCAGTGAACTCTCATTTTTAGTGTTTTCTGATTTCTAGGTGATACATAGGCCTTCAAAAATCAGGGTATAAATGTAAAGAAGAGACCCTTTGCCATATGTGGTGGGCATATGATGAGGTAAAGAGATACTGGAGAATGGTACAAGACATATTACAAAAAATATTAGTTTGTACCATTCCATTTAAACCTGAAATATTTATGTTAAATATTATGCCAGAAATGAAAGATGTTAAGGGAAAACATTTATTAATACACATGATAACTATAGCAAGAGTCTTATTTGCTTAATACTGGAAAACAGTGGAAATACCAACCGAGAAGAGCTCTTGGAAAAATGCTTTGAATCAGCAGAGATGGACATGCTATCAGAACTGCTGAAAGATAAAGACTTACAGAAGGCAAAAGAAAGCTGGAAACGACTCTACATTTTTTTTATAAAAAGAAATTTGTAATTAAATAGCTCCAATAGTATAGTAGATACATAATTATCATTGTCAAAATAATAGAAATAGTGTAAACACTCTCCTTTTTTACCTGTAGAACCCCAACCTGTTACCTATCCCTAATAGTTATCCCTTTTTGTGTGGAAAAAAAATAGGGTATTGGACTACAAATGAAATAATTCCCCAAACTTTATGGTGAATGGTTGGAGGATTCTGGTCATAATTATACAAAAAAGCAACATCTCCCAATTCATGGGACTGGCATTCCACAATACGTTTGTTGGAAGATGCAGCATGAGGTAAATATGGATTGGAGACTTTAGCATCCGAGTATATGTTTGTTTTGTTTTGTTTTGTTTTGGAAATATCCTGGAATAGTTGGTCAAAAGATTACATTTTTGGATATGTAAATATTTACAGCATACAGTAATCCCCTGTTTATCATGGGAGTTAGGGACCCAAACTGACCCACATAAAGGGAAATCCGTGTTATGCGGATGTTGGGTTGGGTCGGGACTAGGGGCCCTGTTTGGGGCCTCCTGCACTTACCTCAGGCCTGGCACTGCCCGGGCCTGTCGGAAGCCCCATAAGTGTTTCTGGGACCTCCAACCAGCCCAGGAAGCCTGTTGGAAGCCCACTCAGGGCAGCACCAGGCCTGGGGTAAGTGCAGGAGGCCCCAAACAGGCCCACACGGCTTGCCCCAGTAGCCCTTGCCTTCAGACACTGCGGTTCAGCAATATACCAGGAACGCAGTACAGTATATGAGTTACAGTATAATATAGTTATGTTCCTTTCCAGTAGATTTATTTGAATTGTCAGCAGTGAAGTAATATTCACTCATTCATCATGACAGTGCTTTTTGGTGCTGCTTTAACAAGCAAAGGCAAATTGCTGTTGAGATTTCTAAAAGGGAACCTGGAATACTGCAGTCTTTGCTCCCTGGCTATTTAATTCTAATTGGGAACATGTGAATTCATGTACAGTATTCCTTAAAGCAATTCTCCTGACGTCTTTTTTAAAACTACTTACTATAGAAGTGGAAGAACATTGGGTGGCTTTCCCTATAGAGTACATCCTGTTCATTTCAACATAAAAGTGTAATTGTCTTACTAACAGTAGTGTGTGCTTGTGTTCGTGAGCCGAGCTATGAAGGCAAATGTTTTATGCACCAGTATAGTCAGTTTCTGTTTCAAGGCTTTGTTTTTCAAAGCTTCAATTCATTCACCCATGAGGTAAAGAGAATCATACTTTTTGTCCTATTGAAATTAGACGGAATTCCCCAGGAGTGCACCTTTTTTTCCACACAAAAAGGGAGACTTAAGCAGCTGTCTCATAGATCTCACTGAGCAAAATCCTCTTGGTGTGACTTCATGTGGTATAGCCCAGATATGTGTGTGGGGAAAAACATCTATTTTGAAGCAATTACAGACGTCATTCCCCTTCCCTTAATAAGAAAAATTGCTGCTAGATGTCTATTGTCAGTCCTGTAATAGTTGCCTCATGAACCTATCCTAGGGTTCCTGTGGGATTCCCTGAGGCGGAAGGAAGCTTTAGAAAGCCTCAGGACCTAAAAAAAATTAGTGGCTAGGAAGCTTTTAATTACTTAATTTGCTTCCACCACCAAAATTGGGTTATGCCAGGAGAAGATTATAACAGGATTTTGCCCATTGATTTTTATTTGTATTTTTATTTTTATATTTTGCACAGTGAGGTGTTGGTACTTAGTGCAGGCTCAGAACATTTTGATCCATTTGTCCAAAAGGCTGTTGCAGGAGTGGATCGAACAAATAGGATTCTAACCTAGTCTGTTTGTATTTCCTTTTGCTGTAAGATTGATTATGCACTTACAAGATTGTGGCTCTGGTATTTTATTTACTACAAAAATAGTTGTGCCATTACTACAGTTATTTTTGTAATCTTGATCTCTTTGAGATCAGCAGTAGAAGTTCATATCCTCAATTATATGATTATATTATTTATTTATTTGGCTCCATATGGTAGAAGGCCTTTAACTTAGCCATATATACTTCACCCTGGACAGTTATTACATATTAACCACAGTAGGCCATGTATAAAATGGCAGTAATACTAAGCTGGAAGTGTTGCTGCTGAAAAGACAGATGAAATAAGGATTGCAAAATTAAAAATGCTTTTTGCTCATAAGTAGTGGGAATATTCAAGGACTTCAGACAACGTACCCTGAATGGCCATAGTGGCAAGGATACAGCTGTGAGAATATGTTCCCTAAATGTCCAGTTAACATAGACAATTCTTGGGGCATGCAGACAAGGGTTCCCTTTATGCCTCCCCCCCCACCCCATGCCAACTCTCAAGTGAATGTTGGCTCTTTGCTTGTCTTAGCCATTTGCCCTGTCTGCACCTCAGCTTTGCCTGCAGGTTGAATGTACTAAGTGATGCATGAATGTGGTGTAATCCAGATGCATGATCCAGGACTTTGTCCAGTCAGATTTATTCTGAAAAGATGGATGAGGGTTTCTGCTTATGTCTCTGCTCATGTTGGTACTGCATGTGATCTGCATGGCAGGCAGCAGTGATGTGACTAGTCTGAACTAATACAGTCAGTATTAATGCCACTTTAAAAACACACCTCAGAATTTCAGTGTGAATGCAGTGTAATGAAGAAACAAATGAGAAATACCAGTGCATCAGCTCTTTGGAGCAATAGATTCTACCTTGATGTGTCTTGTACTGTGTCTTGTGAAGGCTGTGTTTTTGAAAGGCGCCCCATGATTTTGGATAATGCATTTTACCCGTGGCAGCTAATAAATTACAGTATGCCAGGAAAAGTGTTTTGAAATCCAGATTTGTTCAAGTTGACTATAAAGTTGGAAGGCAAATGACATGGAAGGGACAATTGAGATTTTGACAAAAAAGTGATAGATTGCAGTTATTTCACTTAATACACTAAGAATATCAATAACATTCAGGCTGTTGACACCTGGAAATAATTCTTCTCTAATTTAATATACTTGCTCTTTGTAATTTCTGAAACTGTTCAGTAAATCCAGGTTTAATTTGAGAATTGGTGTCACTAGGCATGCAATTTTTTAAATGTATTTATTTATTTATTTATTTATTTATTTATTTATTTATTTATTTATTTATTTATTTATTTATATTTATATTTCTATACTGCCCCCTTAGTGCAAACTGCACTACCTGCGGCAGTTTTAGCAAGATTTGGTAGAGTTACATTTCTGGACTGCAGCTCCCAGAATCCTACAGTCATTGTTATGTTTGGCTATGCTGGCTGAGGAATTCTTGCAGGTATAGTTCTAAAAATATTTTTTCCAGCTTCAAAATCAACAGTGTGACTCAGGTAGCAATCTTATATACCACCTTCCCACAAATGGAATCCTCCAAAAACTTTGAACTGCATTACACATAATGCCCAACCTATGTGCTTGGATGACTCCTATAAAAACTACTGTAATGGGATCTGTTTTTAGTAGACTTTTCTGAATATTGCTTTTTAAAAATAGCTGCACTTATATTCAGATAAACTAAGTGAGAGGATGATTACGGCTCAATAATAGCAAAAGTTTTGCAAACAAAAGAAGACCACATATAGAGTCTTTAATTCATGGCGAGGAAAAGGTTAATTGTGTTATTTCCTGTTTTATTTTTTACATTGCAAAACTATCCCTTAACCAGAGATCTCTGTGTGACATGCAAATTGAAAAAGTAAATATAAGATAGAGTGAAGGAATTAGTTGAATAACTCTCAAAATAACTGCCTGCTATTGTCTGGAAATAATAGACGATGAATGAAGTGCAGGATGATTGGAGGAGGGCTAATGTTCCTGTCTTCAAAAAGGAGGAACCTAGGAACTACAGAACAGTCAGTCAGATATTGATCCCAGGAAAAATTCTGGAGCAGATTATAAATTGGTTATGCTATAAGAACCCTGATAGCAATGCAGTAACAACTAGAAGCTAGCATGAGTTTATAAAGAACAAATCTTGTCAATCTTATCTTAGGTTTGATTTGAGTAACTCCCTTGTAGATAGTGGGAATGCTGTAGATGCAATGTATCTTGACTTTAGCGAAGCCTTTGACAAAGTGCCCCATGATATTCTGATTACCAACTAACTAGATGTGGGCTGGATAGAACAAGTGTCAGGTGGGGATCAGGTGTTTACATAATCATACTCAGAGGGTGATTATTAATGGAGTCTTCTCAAACAAGAAGAATTCTACAAGACTCAGTCCTGAGCCTGGTGAGTTGGTAGGGGGTATGCTCCAAAAAGTAGTGTGGTCCCAAACTATGGAGGGCTTTATATATATAAGCATCAAAACCTTCAACCTGATCTGGGACACAGTGCATCAGCAGTGCAGACCTTCCCTAGGGGCTTAACATATATGTTGAACAGCATTGGGAAATTGACAACCCTGGTGTGAGAGTCCAGAGAGCCAACAACTCATTCCCAAGCTGGACTCTCAGGACACAGCGCTTGAGATGGAATCAGTGTGAGCTCAATGGTAGACTTCCAATCCCAGTGTCCAAGAGCCTAACCATGAGGATACAGTGGTCCACAGAATCAGAAGTTGCTGAAACGTCAAAAAGAACCAGCAGGGTAGTGCCATCTTAGCACTCTGATATGGCCTAAATCCGGATCAGAATGGATAAAGGCAGTTCTCTTCGTCCAGAAATGTCTAGAGCTGCTTAGCCACTACCCACTCCATCACCATGCCAATAAATGGTACGTTGGTGATTGGTTGAAAATTCTAAGATTGTCCATCACCATTTGTGGGCATCTGAATGGCTTGGATGAATATTTTCTTTATCCACAGTGGAAGGAATTCCTCCGTTAGTGAGGCGTCATAATATTCATGACCCAGCCCATCATAGTCCCATTGGCGGCTCTTTCTTCATCTGAATCTAGCTTTCTGTATGTATTCTAGAAATAAATTTAAAGATAAACAAATAAGAAGATTAAATAAACATTTATATGGTATGGTTGCTTGCTGGAAACCAGTCTGTTCTCCATATTCAATGTAGCACTCTTGTTTAGTTAATAGGTTAGGAATTAGGACAATAAAATATAAAATAAAAACCTCATTCTCATAAAAATAATTGAAGGGGGGTGTTTAGACAGGAGTGGGACTAAATTTTAATGAATGGGTATGAAATTTAATCAGAATCATTTGTGTTGCTCTGTATTTTCTTCCAGTGCTTTGAGGCCTAGTGAAGAGGACAGAACAGAACCAAACATACCCACCCACATGCAAAAACAAACGTGAAACCTTTTTCTTGTTCTTGTAACAATAGCAGCACCTCCCAATAGAAGAAATGTATCTTGTTCTTGCGTTGGAGAGTTCAGTTTGTAACCTAGGACTGGCTTGTCCTCAGTGCACATAAATTGGAATGATCTGATACTATGCATATTTTTAGAAATTATTTGATAAATATTTGAACACGCTGTCTTAAAATATTTTATTCATCATGTTAAAATTAAACAGTCCATAATCATTTTTTCTTTTTCCATTTTTTTTTGGGGGGGGGAACACAAAAATGCTTCAGGAAAAAAACAGGAGAAGCCCCCCCCCCCCACACACACACAATTTTCCTGTTTTTTTTTTCCGGCCAAGCAAGGTCATAGAATTTGAATTATAGTGGGTGAGCTATGCTTCTAGGTAGCATTATAATAGGATAAATGCAGGAACAAATGTGTAGAAAGGGGTAGTTAATGATATTTAATTGGACCCTTTCACATTCTATGACTATAGAGAGGTTTTTGTCATGGAATCCTATGTAATTGTAGCACTCATATCACTGTTGTCCAGAGGCATCCAGAGCTTCCTTATAATTTTAAATAAAAATGGAGGGAGACCTAGGGTGGATAATTACTCATTAATACCTGGCCTTGATTTAATAAGCTGTCTTGATTTTGTTTGGAACTCATAAAATTGCCTACAAAACCACTGCATTCATAACCAACATTATTTAGGCCATTTTGGCGTGGATTTATGCCATTTGGCATAAATAATAAGACCAAGGGGATAATCGCTACACAAATGGACCAACTGACATATACTGTATCAGACATTAGGATTGGCAAACACACAGAAACCTATTTCACATCATTTTAATTTACCAGGACATTCCATAGAAGATTTGAAATTGGCCATCCTAAAAAAAAGAAAACTGCAAAACAAAAAGCCTGAGATTAATCTATTATAGATATTCTCACATCCTTTGCTGTGAATAGCTTCTACTAAATACCTACATATCACAGACACTGTCATCACCATGTTCAACACCCACTGATTTTCTTTCTAGCTACAACCTTGATGCCATTTATAAATATTCATTATATTTCCTTTTCTTACTTCTGATACAGTAGACTTGTCCACGAAAGCTCACATTAAAAATATAGAAGTTAGTCTTTAAGGTGCCACCATGTTTTTGTCTTTATTTTGCTTTTTACTTTTCCCCCCATCTATAATGCATGCACAGACTAACACAGCTCCCCCTTCTACAACTACATCATGTAATTGTTGTCTCTCTGTCACCCACCTGCTCTATGAAGCATTACGTTTGCCTAGGTAAATTTCCTGGTTTATCTACGTTTGTCACAAATATATATGGCGGGGAAATAAAAGAGAATGGCGAGCAGGATTAAGCTGTCTGTCGTGGAAATAGATCATCTGTTAGAAATAATGTGGAAATGGTTGGTTGTGGTTCACTCCTTGTAGAAAAATGATGGAAAATAAATTTCCCCCCTTTTTGGCTGCAGCAACCCCATGGGCTACCATTCTTCCATTAATGTGGTGATTGTACGTATGGATTGTATCCTCCCTGTCGGTGTGAACAAAGTTCTCTGTAATGCTGCTTTTGTGGTGCTGGTGCTGCTGCTGCTGCTTCACTTATCCTTGGTGTCAAACAGGGCCTCTGCCCGAGATACCTTGCCTTCTGTCTCAACACTTTTTCCCCTTTTCTTCTCTTTTCCCCCACATCCCTCCTCAAAACCCTTCTTCTTACTGCCTGTCTCTCTCGCCTTTCCTCTTCTGTAAATTTCTGTAAGGTAAGCAAACTTTTTGTTGGGTTCTGTCCCTTAATAATACCTACATTGGGGGAGGGGAGGATTGAATTAAATGTGGGAGGTAGTTAATTTATGAGATCCAGAGAGTCAAGAAACAAATTGAGTCATTTTGCTCTGTGAATGGTGTTGGCACTTATCTCACTGTATCAATGTTTCTCCATTGAGTCTTTGTACTGGAATTAAGAATAGATTGCAATTCTGATGGAGTATGTGCCAGTTACAGTCTATAGACATAATAATACTGTAAGTGCTTCTTTGTTGTTCTGTGCCATGGAAACCACTTACTGTTTTTTGTTGTTGTTGTTTTTGGTTCCCCACAATTCCATCAACAATATACAAGTGATGGGTATTCCTCTTGGTCTCAGTCCTAACCTTTGCTGCATCTGCTATTAGCATCCTTCGTTATCCCTTTCTTGCCCTTGCCATGCATTTCATTTCAGTCCCTCAACTTCTGTACCATATCATTCTTGGGTCTCTCCTCAGCCAACAAAATAAACAAGAAAGAAAGAAAGAAAGAAAAAAACCACCATATTGAAGCTGACAGTAATCACAGAGGTTTCTCTGTAATGTGGACAAACTGTGCACCCTCCAATAATACCATGCCATCATTACACATTTAATACCTGTATACCGAATTGTTGATTATTCAGGTGTTAACAATATCTTAACAAGTTCTTCAATTGTAATCTACTGTTGGTAAAAGAAAAACAACATAAACTGAGTTACAGTATCATATAGGAAAGGATTCACAATACATTCAAAATACAGAAGAGGTGAGATCAGGGAATGATAAACTTAAAATGAGAAAAGTGGAGTATAGTAAGATACAATTGCTTCACAAACATAGCTGATTGGTTCTCTACAACTTGGGTAGTAAGCTTCTGAGTTTCTTGAGGACAAGGTGTATATTAAATGGTGGCTCCAAAGACTGTTTTTTGAAATCAGTTTGAAGTGCTGCTCTTTTTTTTTCAAGACTTAGGGAATCCTAGTGAAGGGGTTGCTTGTGACTCTTTCCAAGGATATCAAAATTGAAACCCTCCTATTGGATGGAAAAGCAGCTGCATTAGACTGTGTTCAAAGGATGTTGCCCCCTTTTTGCAAAGCATCTGAACATTTTCTAGTTGTTTTAAAATCAGGATATAGCTGCTTGGTATGGGTGAAAAGTGGCCATAATTAGCATGAAAGGAGAAACGTTACTGAGAATGAATGAAGCAAATAAACCATAGATATTTGCTTCCTGAGGCCAATGAGACAATGACTTAAGAATCTATTCATGCAAAAGGATGTTGTCCCACTTTATTTATAATGCCACTTTGTTAAGCTGAACACAGTGTGTCCTGCGTTGATTCCATAAGGTCAAGCATGCCAATTCAGGCAAACCAGTATGCGTCCAAGCCATTGACAATTTAAGAAGTGAAGAATTGTAAGTGAAGTATTAAATCAGAAACGTCTGCTGTGCAGAAGTACTAAAATCCCATTATTGACCTCCCTGCATTTGGGAGGTTGCCCACTGGTGGCACTTTGCTAACCATACTTCTGCTTTTGGCTTAGGGATATATTGGAACTCTGCCCACACTCACAGAGTGTGGGATTCCCTTTGTCCTCAATTCTTTTTCAGCAGTTTGAGAAAGAGCATCAATGAGCCTGTGGGTTTCCCTTTGGGGGGAGCAGGGAGGAGGCCATTCAAGGCAGCACAGAATATGTCTCATGACCCTGAGGGAGTTGCGACTAAAGCCTCTTCTTCCTTCCCCTGTGCAGCAGCTAAAAGTTTACTGAACAAGAAAGCTGACGGAGTGAAGGTATGTCTTCTTCTGGAGCTTATGGCATATTAACAGGAGTGACCACTTTACATCCAAATCTTGTTTTTTTCTAAATAGTTGCTAAACGAGGGAGTAGTGACCTCTGAGAGACTGAAGAACTATTCTCTTTTACCTTAGACTTGATATTCTTCTAATGTTGTTGCCTGTTCGTATGTCTTCTGAAAAAGATTATTTAGGAGGTCAGGGGTTTGTCCTCTACCACAACTTAAGCTGCACATATTGTCATGTAGACGGTGGGATTCTTTACCTTCTTTAAGACGTTTGGATGGTAGAAATGTGGATCCCCTCTATGAGAAATCCCTTGAGGTAGTTCCTTCTCCAACCCTTCTCTTTATTCCTTCTACATGTTGTTTTCGCTTCTGCAGCCTCAAACAAACAGCACCAAAGGCAGTGGCGGAGTCACAAGCCCGAAAGGGACCCTTCCTCCAGCCGCACTGGTATGATTTTCTTACACTTTTAATATAATACTTGTGATAAATGATTGAAGAGACAATGAGATCTGTCTGCTATCTTGATAAAGTCATTCCTACTTGAAAGCTTCCAATTGAACTGTAGGTGGTTTACAGTCGCACCCTCTCCACAACTTCAGCATTTCAAGAACAGCACACGTTATATTCCTGTGGCACCATGTATTGTTTTTCTTTTGTTCTTGAAATGTTGATCCATTGGGGGATATTTCTTGAGTTGTTATTGTGGGATCTTCATTTAAATTTAGATCATTCCACAGCTGGTACTGTGATGCCAGCATAATTGGTCTCATTTACCTAGAGCTAATTTAAGCACTAAATGTTTCTAAATGACAGCCGTGTATGCAGACATATTCAAATGGTAGAAAAATTCTGTTGCAGTAATGCATTGCAGAGTTGATTCTGAATGCCTGGGCATACCTTGCTGAAATGCAGGCAGATGAAAAAAATTAAGGCAAATAAATTCCTGAGCATCAACGACAAGAAACAAAGGTGCAGGTAGTTCCCCTGGCTGGTCTTATGTGAATGTAGGATGACACGACATGTGCACATCACTTTGCCAAGATTTCTACATACCTGTCCTAAAGTCTGCTGCTGTCCTATGGCTGGTCTTAGAGTAATTTTGATTAGTAGTAGCTACATACATTGTGTCACATTCCCACATAGCAGGTGATACCTGGGTTGCTATGTGACGATGCCATATTACAACATCATGTTGAAACAAGGTACATTTCTTTTTGTATTACAAAATACAAGACATATATTTAAAAGATTAAAATAAAACTTAACAACAGTGCTCCCCTCCACCAATGGGACCTCTTAAACAGTATTGCCCCTTAATATCCTCCCTTCCAGAACTGAATTGATTGTTGCTTTGGAACTTTACCCTTATTTCTTACAAGAACATATTCAATAAATCTACCCCATATATCATAAACATATCTCTTTTTAACTCTCCTTTCTTAATCTTTAAATTGCATGTCAATTTGCCATTAAAGGCAATATTCCAAACTGCGTTATACCATTCATCAATACATACTTCATAATTCCCCTTCCAATTCCTAGCTATGATTAATCTAGCCGCTGTCAAGAGATTAGTGATCAACTCTCTAGTTTTAAAGTCATAATATCCTAATAAATTATGAAAAAGCCAAAGTTATGGTTTTTGCTGAAAGACCAAAGATCTACAATTGGTCGATAAATAACCATAAAATTGAACAGACAAGGATCTTTAAATATCTAGGAGTGGTACTCCAATGTAATGTAATGCAAAGTCTTTGCAAAGTGCCTCCTGATATTCTGATTAGCAGGCTAACTAGGTGCAACGTGGATAGAACAACAGGTGGGTACATAGTAGGTTACAGAATAATATTCAGAGAGAGTTTATCAATGGCTCCTTCTAAAACTGGGAGTAGGGAATAAGTGAGGGATCACAACAGCCAGTCCTCTTCAGCATTTTTATTCATGACTAGGATATGGAGGTGCAGGGGATACTTATCAAATCTGTGGATGACACAAAATTCAGTGAAATAGCCAGTACCCTGGAAGACATATAAAAAAATTCAAAAATATTTTTTAAAAACTTGAGCACTGGGCTGAAAACAACAGAATGAAATGTAACAGGAATAAGTGCAAAGTTCTACATGTGCTAGAGGAACAAAACACGCCGTTAAAATATCGGGGATACTTGTCTCAGTAATACTATATGCAAGAAGGATCTTAAAATGGATGTGAATCATTGCAACAATGCAATGGGGCTACAAAAAAAGAAAGGCAAATGTTCTTTTAGATTGCATTAACCAAATGATCTAGATCGCCTTTATTTGGTACTGGTTAGGCCTCATCTTCAGTATTGTGTCCAGTTCTGGACACCACACTTTAAGAAGGATGCCAACAAATTGTAAAAGTTCAGAATAGGGTGGCATGAATGTTCAGGGGATTCAAAACAAAGCCTTAGGAGGAAAGACAAAACTAACATGGCTCACGGTTAGCATGTTCTTTTCAGAGCATGGTTTGTCCAGTATGCAAAACAAATAAGATTGTTTAATGCCCTATTAAATATATTGATTTTGATTACTGGTATCTTCATGCAGCACAGTGTGGCTGGAATCTGAAATTGTTTAGCCTAAAAATCAGCTTTGCTGGCTTGTAAGCACTGACTGGGGTTTCCTTAAACACCTTAAGGTTTGTTATGTATGAAAATCCTTCATTGTGTACACATTTACAGTTATGATAAAGTGCATTGAGGGGAGGTTGTTTGTTTGTTTGGAATTTAAAACCTGAGCGGTAGCCTCAAAGTCCGATACTGTAATCGTAAATTTTGCGGAACAACCAAGCTCAATCATTCATGACAACCAACCAAAAGTTTAACTCTTACCATCTCATTTTTTGGACTTTGTAATACAGCATACATTGCAACTAGTTAAAATCCAAATAACTATACAAACTCTCAGGAATAGCTATATGCTATAGTAGGGCATAATAATTCTACAATTTAATATGTTCTCATACATTCTGAGATGAATAAGCCCATTATGGGTTATTGTTATAAAATAGCAAAAATTAATTCTCTAGAACTCTTGTTCATATTTAGATGGTACAAAGTTAGGGTTTGGAGGAAGAAAAAGAAAGATTTTAAAACCGGGTCCAATGTAATGGCCATGGATCTCTTTGGCAGGCTGATCAAACATTTCATCAAGGTTATCTGTTTACAGTATCTTTCTTCTTTTTAGCCTTTACAAAGGCCCAGAGGATTTGCCCACTGTCTTGGATGACATACACATATCTCCTGCACTGGCTTTGGGCAAATACACTGGGAAAGTATAACAGTTTTATGTCATTGCAGCAGCAGATTTAATTTTTTTGGTTGCACTAGTTAAATATACAGAACTAGATTCAGAATTATTTCCCTTTTCTACTATACAGTACTAGAGGGAGTTGCAACATTTTATTTCATTTTATTTAAAAAGAAACAGTTGTGTGATGAACAAGAAAAATTCAAAGTCAGCATAAATTCAAAAACACCTTATTTGGACCAATAAAATATTAAAAGGCAAGCTTTCAAATCCTGCAGAATTGCATCTGGCTAGGCACTACCAAGTATGGACAAGGAGAGAAAGAACACTCCAAAAATCAACTTACCTAACTCTTAAAGCCACAAGACTGATAGTTAATGTTCCAAAGAAGGAGAAATGTAATCTTGAACAGCCATTTTCAGATGGACTTTTCAGTTCCCACTCCAAAACTGTGAGGTACAAAGGCTTTTGATAAAACTGTTCAAGTAAAGCTCTTACCCTACCCTGTTTTTCATAATTTTGTCTTAACATACAAGTTGGATTCCATCCCCTATGCTATAATATCAGAGACAAAACAAATGGAGCCTATACTAAAAATAGAGATGGACATTTTCTCAACCAAATGTAAACAATAGTTTGTTTGAGCTCTTTGAAATGGTAAGTGTGATATACAAAGCACATGGTTCATTATAGTAAATCAAAGTGATAAACAGCAGGTGGAAATATTGTATTGGTGAGCAAGTTCTACCAAAAATGTAGTGACCATGAGATTCCCCACATATTTCGTTTCTGTAGTAATTTCATTTTGTTTCATTTGTAATACATTTTTACAGTTGTTTCATTACAAAATGAAATGAAATGGAATGAAACACTATGCTCCTAAATGACCAAAATGACAGGAGAGCTTCCTCAAGCGATTCTAGGTAACCCCCTGAAATTTGGAAAAAAAATTGGGGTTCAGGGGGCCGAGCTATGAAGCTCCAAAGGATGTGGCCCTAGGAAAAAATCTTTCTAATTGGAATTGGAAGCCCAGCTATGGTGGCGCTATCAATCACCTGTGGCTTGGCTTCCGAAATTCCGAATCCAATTAGAAAGATTTTTTTCCTAGTACAGTGGTACCTTCTATAAAGGAATTAATTCGTTCCAAATGAAATTATGTTAAGCAAATTTTGCTTTATACAAATTTCCCATAGGAATGCCTTGAAAACAGAGTGATCCCATTTTTATGTTGTACAGATTTGCCCCATGGGCAATTCTGTTAAGCAAATTTCCCCTATCTCCGGAATTTTTTAATGTTGTACAAATTTTATGTTATACAAACTGTTTGTCCACTGTAATTTTCTAGTAATTTGTTACCTAACAAAATGATGAAATGGGATTTAGTTTTTTGTTTCGTGGCCAATGATGAGTCAATTCAAGTTGTAGAGCCATTTTGACTTTTATAGTTTCTTTTCTTATTTCTTGATAGTAACAACTGTTTGAACTGATTCCAACAGTGAGAACATTACGTAATCTTAGTTATATTGGTTACTTTCAAAGTGAAGAGCACACCAGTTATTGGTTGTAGTCCACCCAAACTATATAACCCATTCCACCACCCTCTGTTTCAGTAGGAGGTAATTCAGTTAA
This sequence comes from Phrynocephalus versicolor, assembly GCA_023846285.1. Taxonomy (NCBI): domain Eukaryota; kingdom Metazoa; phylum Chordata; class Lepidosauria; order Squamata; family Agamidae; genus Phrynocephalus; species Phrynocephalus versicolor. The sequence continues at coordinate 12,966,857 of JAHTLZ010000327.1, read as the reverse complement.
ATTGCATAGTATAACAAATCCATCACTAATTGCATTATGTACTTGCTATTAAAGAGTCTAACAAATCATTTGAGACTTCATGGGACTCAGTAATTTGAAACTTCTTTTCGCAACATGCTGGGTCATGGAAAGAAACAGTAGTTTGGGAAGAACTACAAGTTCTTTAGAGACAGTGTAGCAGAACTACCGATTATTTTTATGGCAGTGCCAAGAGAAGAAATATTTGCTGTTCCAGAGAAATGGAGTTCAAAATGTTGCCTTTTATTGGATACAACGAATATCTTTCCCAGTTCTGTTTGTCTAATTGTCCACTGAGAGATGTCTTGGCAATGGTGAAGACATAGGCATAGAAAACATTTTCTCAATTACTTCAACAGCTAGAACCTTGGGTGGCCTGTGGAACAAAATCAGGAAGTAGCTGGTGAATGCTTCAGTTCAATAAGTGACACTGTGGGTGAGAAAACAACTTTGGATCTTGAGAAACAACTTGGAAAAGTACATCCATTATCTCCTGTATATCCCTAGCAGACCCTCCCACCTACCGTTTCAGCCTCTTTAAATGAGAACTGGTTTTTTTTTAAAGAGAAGACATCAAACCTAGCTTTGTTCATCCAGTGAATCAGGTTTTGCTCGCCAACACTGACTTCTTGCCAGTACTGGCAGAATGGGCAGTGTTGGTTGCCATGTTGTTGTATAATGCATGGGCATAGAAATCTGCTTTTCTACAAATCCCCCAAGAGCTACTTTTTTTAAAAGAGGCTGTTTTCAGGGAATACCATGCTTTCCTCAACTGAAGTCCTTAGCTTTCAAACACATAGGAAAGTTTTGCTGGCTGGAATGATCCAGGTCACATGTGCCAGTAAAATGATGGGTCCTTTTCTTATGAATAATCCCACTGCCATTAAAAAAAATCTGAATTGTGATCCTTGGACCAGATGTGGTCTTTGGACACTGTTGTGCTTTTTAGAGGTGATGGGGCTTGTATGTAGCCTCCTCTGGAGAACCTGTTTATAGCTAAATGTATTTGAGAGAACATTTTAAACAAATTTAAATGTATTTGAGAGAAACATTTTGAGAGTAGATTTATTTTCCTACCAGCTCCCCTCCTCAACAGGGTGATTTGAGGCAACAAATAATCCTTATTTATTTATGAATACACCTCTCATGCAAATGTACTAGGATGGTTGAGAAAAATATGGAAGACTGAAAGTACAATAAAACCACAAAACATTGCAAGAGAAGCAGATCAGAGCAGACTAAACTCAAGCAAATATCAAAATTTAAAATTCCTTGGCAAACAGGTCCGTCTTAATCTGCCTCACATTTCCTTGAACTTTCATAGAGAAGTTGTACAGAAAATAAAATTCAGCATGTATCTCCTTTTCCCAGTGTTACAGGATGTCATACTTGACAAATTACGTCTTACAAAAAACTATAGTAGTTGGTCATCAAACAAATTCCAAAATCCATATTGCGACTATAAAATACCGGCCAAGTACCGGTAAAAAGAGACAAAATGTGCAGGCTTTCAAGATCTCCAAATATTATTTTAAGATAAGATGGTGCAAAAAACCCAGGTATTTAATAACATAGTTACTCAGTGTATATGTCTGATTAGTTTATTCCGGCACAGTATGCGTTTTCATTAAATTTATTTTTTCAAGAACATCCTCTCCAACACACACTCTCTCTCTCACACACACAGGTAAGTACCTCTTTAAATTTTCTTAACGCATGATAAGATATGCCACCATTGTTGATTGAGAAGGTAAGTATTCAGCCGTGAATATGATTAATCCACTCACTCCAAAGAGGTTCTCTTTTGTCTCTTCCTCCTGTGTGAAAAATGAAGAGACTAACACAAGCACTTTTGGGACTGCAGCTCACTGAATACCCCAGTCAGGATATGCTGGGATATATAGTCTTACAAAGGAAATTATCCATCCTCTGGAAGGTTGAAGGAAGGTCATGGAGCCCTTCTGAACCAGATATGCAATTTGTTTTGAATTCAGACCTCTCTTTTGGTATAAGATGAGAGGGTCTGATCAGAGAAATTTCTATTCTTCTTTTGCCTTTTCTTCTTCCCTTTGATCCCAGGTAGAAACCATATTGAGATATTAACAACTGAGGTATGACTTGACCACACCTATGCAGGGAGCTCCGTACTGCCATTTTCTCTTCCTTGATATTTCTATCATTCTTCCTATTGTAATAGTCATTTCAGCTTGAAGAAGGGTTGAATGTAGGTTCAGCTTGCAATTTCCATTTATAAGGCTTACAACAAGCTTGCCATGGGATTGAATATGATTTTTGGCTTCATTCATGGAAACTCCAGTTTTGATTCTTCTCTTCCTGATTTACTCTGCCACTTTCTGTTGGTTAATCATTTGCCTTTTGCTGAACTAATTACCTTTTGCTTTTTTCCCTTTCATTTTGTTACTCCCTTCCCTGCTCTTATGTGGGTCTTGGTCTGTCTTCACTTTCTACCTTTCTCTTCATATTTTTGTCATCGATTTCTATTCCATATCCTCTCCTCTTCCAACTGCCACCTCTTTTTTTCCCTTTCATTTATTTCTCTTCCTTGTTTTATTCTTTTTTGGTTCATCCTTCCTTCTCCTGTAGGAACCTCAAACCACCGTTATCCATAACCCAGTGGACGGCATTAAGGTACTGCTGCCTGTCTTTCCTTCTCCTCAGTTTGCCCTTTTGTGATCTTGAATAAAAATTGACTTTTCTGCTCCTTGCATTGCTGTATAATTTCACCTCTGGGGACAGACCGTAGGCTCGGGTTTTGCACCTCTTGTCTGTTTCAGTACGTCTGAAACCTGAAAGAGAAAATACAACTGACATGCAGACGTTTAAAATACAAGCTGTTGTTATCAGTTTATTAGAGGCACACTTCAGATAAATCTGAACTGTGGCTGTTCAACTGAATCTCCCATGGGGATGAGTCTTCCTAATTAGTCTGTAAATGCCCAGGAGGATGGATGTGATTCTGGAGCAAGGTCATTTCCATTCACCTACAATATCATTTTAAAGACTCAGCCTCCTTGAGGAACCACAAATGGTACGATTTTATGGAAGGTGGATAAAAAAAGTATTCAGAAGTCTCCACATATTGGTCCCGTATTGTTTAGGCCTATGAAGACTGAGATGTGAAAGACACAAAGAGGGAGAATGCCCATAGTCTCATTTGCCATCTCGAACTATGTTTCCCAGGGAGTACTCCTTGGCGTAGTTTCAGTAAAGGGGACAGGAGGGGGAAGGAAGCCTTTACTCTGACCCCAGAGGAGGTAACCAGAGGACAGCAATAATGAGCTTCTTCATTCTGAAGCGAAAGAACGCAGCCAGGCAGACCAAAGAGATCAATCCAAGAGGTCGGATTGGCCAAGGATTTGACATATCTCCTCCATGCCACTATCATCCATTGCTTGGACACAGCCCTCTCCTTCAACCAAACCTGCATTTTCTTACCCATTCTCTGCTGGAGGGATTTTTGTTTGTTTGTTTGTTTACATGATTTTTATGCTTCCTCTTCAAGCCCGTTCACCCAGTGCATTTGACATAGCTGTTAAATGGACCTTGGGGAAGTAGGACAATTAAAAAAAAAAACTAGCTTGGGATGAAAACACCTCAGGTTAGGTAGAAGCCAGGCAAACAAAGTGCATCACTGGTTGTGTCTCCCTAAACCTTTTCTGTTTTAGATTAATATTAAATAATTGTAGTAATAATATTACGTATTATGTACATTTTTAAAAAGTGAAATGAATATACTATGTGTGAAAATTCTTGTTTTTGGCTAAAGACTGTGAAGGGCCTGTGGAAAGCCAATATAATGTTTCTGTTGTATTCTTGGGTATGCCTTTTTATCAAGGGACAGTAGAAAATACAAGGTGAAAATTGTTAAAAATTATTTATTCTTTGTGGTGTCCGTGTATGCACATAACAAGTGGTTTGTGCGCCTATACAGATGCTGTCGGAAAGTTCTAGAGCAGTGATGGCAAACCTTTTAGAGACCGATTCAAAACCCACTATTTTTTCGCAAAGTGCCAATACAGCAATTTAACCTGAATACAGGTGACTGTGAAGGGGCGATGTCAGGTGCCCACAGAAAGGGCTCTGAGGGCCACCTTTGGCACCCGTGCCATAGGTTTGCCAACACTGTTCTAGAGCCTCAAATATGAAAGCGCCTCTATACTGCACAAACGTGTTTCTGCTCCCCTCAGTTCTTTTTTGACTGTTACTCCAAACCACCCGAAGGAATGCTTCCAAGCCTCTATTCTGTTACCTTGCCATTAGAGAAGTCCTCTGCCGTTTTTTCTCTTCCCTTTTTCCTTCTCCTTTTTGTAAAAGAGAGAAAGAGTTAGTGAGTTATAGAGAGAGTTTCATTTTTTCCACCACTGTCCCACAGTTCTGCCATTCCATTCCTCAATCAAGGGCCTCTGCCTGAAATGAAGAAGTATGCTACTTGTTGCAAAAAGATCCCCCATGGGACAGGCACGATACTTGCTTATATGGCCTTGGGGGAAACCCATTTACTTCAGTTCTGTGAAATCTGCAAGGGCTTCACTGCCCTCACACTGCAGAGTCAACACTCTTGGCTTTGGTCCCTTCCCTTGGGAACAATCCCTTTGAGCCACAAATCCTACTCCCGGGGCATTGTTAGCTACTCAGTTGGATCAACCAGCTATACTGGGAAAGACCGGGACATAGAGTCCATTCTTTCGTCCTCCTTGAAACCACTGTCAAAGTCAATGAATAAATCAGAGCATAGTGCCCACAAGCATGGAATAGCCCTCAAAACTGAGGCATCAGAGGAGAAGAAGAAGGAAACAGCAGTTTGCCAGTACTGATGCCACTATGGCTACCTTGGATCCTCAGTTGCCGATTTGAGTGCCTATCTCAGCTCCTGTTACTGATGCCCAGTACACGGTTTGTCGGTATCAGAGGGTGAATGTTTGAGCCTCTCTGTACAGAGTGTTGCCACTTTGTCCTGCAGTGCAATCTCTTCAGACCCCCTTGGAAGGTCACCCTTTGCCACCACCTTCTGAGGATGAGTGACAGTTCAGATAGAGATCCCTTTCCCTTATGCAACCGTCTCCATAACCATGATAGCATGGTAGGGAGAATAGAACAGATTTCATTCAGCATTGCAGAATAGAACAGATTTCATTCAGCGTCCATACTTCTGCTCTCACTGGAAGAAATCCCTTTCATAAGTCACCTTCTGAACGGTCCAAAGCATCTGATTGGTCAGCTCACCAACATTTCACCTCTGCTTCCTTTTCTGCCAAATGCAAGCTCGGTTGTATCTAGCAATTCACTAGTTTAAAACTAGCGATTGTTTAGGTTTAAAACAAGTGATTATTTGGTCTTTCTTAATAAATAGAAATATTGCATTTGAAAATATCATATATATTGAGAAGGTTCTTTCCTGTATTCATTCACATAGATAACTCTTCCAAGTACATCATGTATTCTCCTGTTTTTTTCTGTGCTGTATAAAAAGTTCAGTTCTGGTTTTACTCTGGTACAATTTACCAGATTAATTTTTTGATCTTAATCTAATGATGGAAACTGTTTGTAGAAAGTATGGGTGACAGTATGAATTTTGAAGCCCTAAGTGAGTATGGGTCTGAGCGCTTTGTGAACTGATATTAAGCTAGACTCTCCCATTTGTGTGATGTGAGAAGTAAAATACGGTAGCATCTGGACAACACACAATCCTCCTGTTTGACCACGGTAACTGTATAATGTATTTCAGTGGCATTTCTGGTTCTCCCAGCAGTTTAGAGTTCAAAATAAATATTCGCAAAGCAAACCACTGAAGATTTTCTTCCTTGCAAACTTTCTCAGTAATGCTGCTCTTTTTGGCTAGTGGCATCATGTTATTTTTGTAAATTTCTGTGCGTTCATCCTTCCTGATACCGATCTCTTTTGCTACATAATTAAACTTATTTTGGAGCAATAAAATAATTAATGATCTAGAAATGGGCACAAACCACTGGTTTGACAGTTTGTGCCAATTCATCCTTTGGATGAACAGGTGTTCAGTGCTTTCCAGCCACTGGCGTAACTAGGGAAGGGCAGAAGAGTGTATTTGCCCCAGGCCGCGCAGTAAACTGGGGGTGCCTGGAGGAGGAGCAGGAGGAGGAAGCCATGCGCTATCCCGACTGTAGTCCTTTTACCCCACTAAGGCTTGGTGATCCTTGGGGGAAAGGAGGAGAGGGAAGCAGGTGATTTTTCCCCCCAAGCAGCACCTCCATTGATTGCTCCCCCCCATTAAGGCTTGGTGATCATTAGCCTTGGGGAAATGAGGAGAGGGAAGCATGCAATGGAGGTACTGCTTGGGGGGGGAATCCCATTGCCTGCTTCTCTCTCTCCTCCTTGCTCTGGGTTAACGATCACCAAACCTTAGCTGAGGGAAAGGAAGAGGGGGAAGCATGCTACAGAGGTGATCCTTGGGGGGTCATTGCCTGCTTGGTGCTGTCTGCACGCTGTGCGGTTTGCACAGGAGAGCCTTAACTGGAAAGGAGACCCACAAAGAGGGCATGAGAAGGAGAGACCCTTCTTCCCCTCCCCCCCACTGTTCCCCCAGGATCTGCCCCCCTCCCCTCTTGCTGGGTGGGTGAGACACAGTCAGAGGGGAAGAGAGGGTGCAAAAACTGACTTTGTCCCCAGGCGCTCCAAACTCTAGCTACGCCAGTGTTACCAGCAGTTAAGATTGATGTCATAGCAACTAAGAGGCACAACATGGTAGATGTCAACATTTCCTATTATCAGGGGGAGGTAAAAGATAGTAAAATGTTATGTCTAGATATTGTTGAAGTTTTCTATCTTTTAAATTGGGAATTCAAGTCTAACTCACAGTGAGATATGTGTTCTCCAGAGATTATCTGGGATTTACCAATCTCACTGTCATGAAGATTTGTGGTGTTCCTCTTTTTCAAAACAAGGAAATTGGATAGATTGTCAAACCATATTTCTCTTTTCTGTCCAATATGTGAACCCAATTTAAATTCTATATTATGTTGGACTAGATTGACCATTTTGACTAATTTCCACTGTATTATTCTTGGGCAGGGTGCTTTGTGGCACTGTCCACAGTTGATCCAGATCTCAGAGGGTGATGTGAAGTGACTCCTGTCAGACATCTTGGCTATTTGCTGGTTGTGGCCCTCCTGGCACAGTCTTATCCCCTGTGCTGTTTAAAATATATGTGAACGTGCTGGAGAGTTTTTCAATAGTTCTGGAGTTCAGTGCTACCACTGTGTTTTATAACACCTAATTCTATCTCTCCTTTCCACCTAAATCTTAGGTAGCCACTTAAGTTTTAAGCCAGTACCTGGAGTCAATAATGGATTGGGTAAAACAATTTGAAAATCCGGACAAGACAGAGGTCACTTGGAAGGCAAATCAAGTAATAGCGATTCAGTCTTTGATGGATGCAATTATACTCCATGTGAAATCTCTGGGGTTCAGCTGTAGCGTACTCCTAAATTCATGCCTGAAACTGATGTCCATGCCCCAGCAATGACCAGGATTGCATTAACACAACTGGTGCTTCTGTTCCCTTCCTTGAAATGTCTGATTTAGCTATGCCACACCAGCATGAATTACACCCCAAGTGGATTAGCCTTACACTGAATATTGGGCTGTCTTTGAAGAATGGTCAGAAAAGTCCAAATCTGGTTCAAAGCAGTACAACTAGATTGCTAATTGCGGATAATTATAAAGAATGTATGGCTTTCTTCTTACAGTGGCCTTCCATCCTTCCCCAGGCCCACAACCCGTTCCCTGCAATGAAAGGGAGCCTTTGGGAGCCTTGGAACACAAATTCATCTAGGCCCTTATTACTTCTGGTCAAAAGTCCAAGTTGCACAACATTCATTTCTAGCCAAAGCCACTAACATTTGAGTCTTTCCTTTTCCTCTGTTTCTGCAGGAATCATCCGACAGCACAAACACCACCATAGAGGATGAAGACACGAAAGGTAATGTATTTAAGGAGCTAGCTGGAAAGTTCCTAAGCCATAAAGCTGAACCCTTGTTGGATCTTTGCAAGTCATATAAATATGCATGGGTGGTTAGAAGGTGGGCTGGGTGAATGGCGGCCAGCTAGACAAAATGGTAAGAAAGACAATAGCCAAAATAAGGTGTTTTATATGCTTTATAAGCTGACTCAGGTCTCTCTGTTGGGGAGAAAGGGAAGGGATTAATTAATTACTTATTGAAATAAGTAGAGAAATAATTGTGTTTGGTTTTTGAGACCCTGAGTAGTCACATACAATGTCCCACATTTGTCATTCTTATCATCTCTCTCCTTGGCTAATTTTTAATGAATCCTGGTGAATAGTCACTTAAATTGAGAAAGCATCTACGAGTGTTGACCTATGAGGAGCCACAATGTGAAGTAATGTTTCTGGGTTTGTTGCGTGACTTGCCCGTTCATGCACTTGGAGCAATTTTAGCGAGTTGGAGAAATGGGAGGGAGAGGTGTTATACCGTAGTATTGCCTACCTTTCTCTCATACCAGAATTCTGCCATGGAATTTACACCATGGCGGCAGAATAGGTGCTTTGCATAAGAGTGGTTCCCAGATCAATGTCTGATTGAACAATGTCAGACACTAGGTTTGAGAGCCTCCTAAGACATGCTTTCTGTCAGATAGCTCATTTTTTTGAACGAAACATTTTGAAAGTCGTATTTTGATGCTGTCCAAGAGTAGTAAAGCAGCAAACAGAGGGCTTTCATGTCTCATAGAATTCATCCATAGTTGTTTTTTTAAAGTTAAGCCTAAAAGGAAAAGGAGGGAGAAATGAAATTGCAATGGAGAAATCACCTTCTCCCATTCTTTTGTGGCCTAGCATATAACAATAGGGGAAGTGAAAACTCTTTTTATTAAAATTGTGAGTGAAATTTAGCTATGCACGAGGAAGTCCCTATTTACAAATGCTGTGCAAAACAAGCTATTCTGTGCTTTCCAGATCACTGTATTCAATGTCAACCATATCATTTTGTTTGGTTATTAGTCCAGTAAGAGAAACCAGAGGTGTCATTCAGTGCTGTTTATTGCAATAAACAGCAAATATGTTAAGAGAGAGTAAAGTTAGCTTTGCTTCTGTATTTCGTTTTGTATGATAAATTTGAACATACGGATGAGAAGCTGGGGTAGCAGTGGCTTAAACTTGTGTTTCAACAGCTCATTAAGCTACAGGACCAAAACAGTTGTACGAGCAAGTTAAACATTGAAAGAGATCACTGTCACTTCAGGTGTGCCAATGAACAATGTGAATTAAGAGAAAAAAGTCAAGGTTCTCCCCGCACATGTGTGCTAATCGTGTCCGACTCTAGGGTTGGTGCTCATCTCCATATTCAGACCGAAGAGCCAGTGCTGTGCAAGTCCGTGGCCACGTGGTTGGCATGGCTGCAACGAAACACTGTTTTGCCTTCTTGCGTTTTGTGGCGGTACCTATTTATCTGCTTGCATTTACATGTTTTTGAACTGCTAGGTTTGCAGGAGCTGGGGTTATCAGCGGGAGCTTGCTCCGTTGCGTGGCACCCAGGATTCGAACCGCTGAGCTGCCGACCTTGCGGGCGACAGTTTTCAGTTCTAGGTCAATAATCTTAACTATTTTTTCAGAGCTACACTGAAAATTTAGCAATTTCAAATTATATCAATATGGAACCCAGTTCTGCTTTTGGCCAGCATTGAGAAGGAAATCAAATAAACCATCCACCCAACCAGAAGAAAATAGCTGCACTGCCTGCAATAAGAGAGGGAAGGCTTTTCTGTTGCTGTCTCCAAATAGTGGAACTCCTTCCCATGGGTGGTCAAGCTCTTTGCTGCCATTCCAAAGGAAGGCAAGTACTTTCACTTCAGGCAGGCTTAATCTCTGTAATTGGCTGCCTGAGATTTGCTATTCTGGTTGTTTTGGTCCCCCTCCCCCGGTTCTAGTTTGTTTTGTTGTAATAAAACTAGAACTGCAGAGTTGGAAGGGGGTTTTATGGATTATCAGGCCCCTTGTCAAGGAGGCATTATGAGGAGTTCAACTGCCAGCCTCTGGTTCTACAGCCAGATACCTAAACCACTCAACTATCCAGCTGTTCCACCACCCCCCTTCCAGGTTTTATATTGTAAGCATTCTGGATCACACGCTGACACGCTGCGTCTGAAATAACCTTTGTTTTTAGCAACTGAAATTGCTGTGGTGCTGTCCTATTAGATTTTAACTTATGGCATGATGTCGAACATTCTCTGTATCTCAACCTCAATACTTCCCTTTCATTCTCATTGTTAATATGATCGTGATATTATAATACAATAGACATTATACAAGGATGTTATGAGAATTGTTGTAAAATACTCTTGTAGATATTGCTCTGAACTATAATATGGAAAAGCACCACGCAATCGCTGTGGTATATTGTTTCTCCCCATCACATCCACCAGATAGATGTTACCTGCCATCTTTGTATATCCCCCTCCTTTTTTGGTTCTATTGATTCTATTTTACCATAGTTTTTTTCCTTTTTACCGTTAATGTATTTCCCTTCTTTCCCATTCATTATCTCTTTTCTGTTCCCGCCAAAACTGAAATTTTGTCTGTCTTGTAGAACTTTCTCTTTTCTCTTTATGCTGTTTCTTCCATTCTCTCTCTCTCTCTTTCATCCATTCTCACCAGTTAAAACAACTGATAATGAGCTTGTAAAAAGCCAGGTAAATCCAGGATCTGCCCCTGAACTTCCTCCCAATCTGCAGACATTTCCGATACCATCTGCCACAACTGCTGCTATTGCTGCTGCTTGTAAGTTAACAAGTCCCTGTTTTTCTAAACTCTGCATTCCACTTAGCATGGATAAGACTTCACAACAAATGTCTGAAGGCTGAAGTCCTGGTACATGAATAAATTTGCCTCTCCTCCAACCTATTTATTCCCTCTTTTCTTGTTCTTTTTTGATGACAGGGATCAGAGACATAATTCTGAATTTACAGTTCCCTATGACATATCGCCTCAGGAAAGAACAATTTCCTTAGACTGTAATTTGGGAACATGCCATGATCAGAAAGCATCATTTCTGATGCCGGCTTGTTCACAAAACATTGTTTAAGTAAACCGTTTTTTGAGTTCAGGCATTGTATTTATTTATTTATATTTATATTTGTACTTATTAACTGCCCAACTTTCCCTCAGGAACTCTGGGCAGTTTACAATAAATTGTGAAGGAAAAACAACTCTAGAATACATCATTTAAAAATTAAAAAGCAGTATAATTAAAAAGCTTTAGAAACATCCTCAAAAATACATGAAAGATCATCCGAGTTCTTATAAAAAATACTGAATGTTTTTTTAAAATGATCTTCGACTCTCACAGTCAAAGGCAATGAAGTTTGTATGAGTCAGAGATTTATGGTTTGGTCATGTACTGGAAAACAATGGTTTCCCATTGCATCTGACCCATATGTCTTTTCTGAAGGTGATAGAAAGAAAGAATGTCCCTGTTGATTTTTATGGGGACCTAAGTAGAACAACTGTAATCTAGATCTAATATATTATGAATCTAGCTTTAGTGTCCATAAACAGATAAGAGCATAATCTATGTTTCAGTTCATGTCAGGAAGAGGGTGATTGGATGGGGACTAATGGTCACTTTTCATTTCATGTTCCTATTTCACAACCCATTTTTTTCAGCTTTCTTAATTCCTCTGTTATTTTCGCATTGTGTTTGTTTTCTGTTGTCCTCCTTTGTCTTCCCTTTTCAAATCTGTGTCAGCTGCCAAGCTGTCTGATGTACTAGGCTTGGTAAAAAGAGGATCAGGGAGCCCAGAATCTGAAGAGTCAGCAGCTTCAGTCTCTTCACCCTGCGTATCTCCAGCTATTGCAAACCTTCCACCTCCACAGTGTAAGTAATTGGACAGTCACTAGGGTTTGCTGTACTGCATGGTTTTTAGACTGAAAATCCAGCAGTGTCTGTACTGGAATGGCTTCGTGGCTTTTTATATTATAGGTTGCACTACTCCAGTCACCTTTACTGAAAATAAATTCTTGCTGGGGCTGGGTGTTTACTAGAAACAATTGGGAGGTAAGTCTTAAAAGCCTCTCCAAAACAAAACAATCCCCTAATCAGATTATGTTAAATTAAAGGGTCTTCAGCATCAAAACCATAGGTTTTCCCCACTTCTAGTATGTGCACTCTGTGCTACTAATACTGTGCACATCTTCTGCAAGAGATTTATAACTAGTCCTATGGAACATAGTAAGACTAAGGAGATAAGCAAATACACACAGCAAAACAAGGCAAACACAATGTCAATGAGCACCCACCCACCTATCCCTCCACCCACCCACCCATCCCTCCACCCACCCACCCATCCATCTCTAAAATTTGCATACCACTCAATTAGTGTTAGGCACTTTTCTGGGCAGTTTACATTAAAAAGACAATTAATGAAATAAAACAAACAAAAAGCAAAAAGTCTTCTGCTTATGTGCCGCCCCATAGCACTTCAAGCACTCTGGGCAGTTTACAATGTAATTATATAGGCTACGCATCCCCCCCCCCCCCCCCAGCTGGGTACATTTTACAGACCTCAGAAGGATAAAAGGCTGAGTCAGCCATGATCTGGCTACCTGGGATTGAACCCCAGGTCATGAGGAAAGTTTTAGCTTCAGTACAGACATTTAACCACTGTGCCATGAGGCTCCTTATCCAAACAAGACACTAAATAATCAGAAGCAAAATTGAGAAGGACTCTTGTGGCACACCACGGCCAGTAAGTGACCCGGCCGGCCCAGCGGGGAGGGGATGGCACCTGGGGTACCAAGTAGCACTGTTGATGCAAAGTGGTTCATGGGCTTTGTGCCCCTCTCTAGTCCTGAGTTTGTTCTCTTAACCTCTCTTCTAAGTCTTTTTTCTTTTATATCCTATATTTAAAAAGTTGTTTTCTTTCCTTGTCTTATCTTCCTTGCTCTCATCTATCTCGCCCCAGCTGCCAAATTCTCTGATGTATTAGGCATGGTGAAACAAGGCTCCAAGCCACCAAAAGCAGAAGAACCAAAGCCTTCCATTTCTTTGCCCTTTACACCACCTGTTCTTGCAAATCCTTCTCCTGCTCAGTGTAAGTAGAATGTGACACTAGGGATGAGGGGACTTGTTAGATCCATCAAGTTTCTTTACTCTTCTGCTTTGCTGTGGAGCATCACAAGGAAGAATATTGTTTAGCAGTTGTTTCACCAGATTTGATATTTTGGAAGGACTTGTTTAAACACATTTTTGGAGATGGGAACAAGTCAAGGTTTTGTGGTTCTGCAGCACAGCTGTTCCATGGGCTCCCGGGCTTCCTAATGCCTCCCCAGCAGAGGCACCCAGAGGCAGTGTCATTGAGAAGGTGGGGCTGGAAACCTGTCCTGATGCCACTGGGTGGGTGCTGGCAAAGCAACTTGTGCCTCTCTCTTCTTGAAATATTGCTCACACATATTTATTCTCGCCTTCACATGATTCTCAGGCTAAACTATGCCAAAGATGTATAAATGCCATCCATCCCATCATTTCTGCAAAAGCCACCAATGCAATTGTTTGCATCACGATTATGGAGAGAAGCCTGGAAAACAAAAACAAAACAATATTTTAAAACCAAGACCCTCCAATTAACTAGGGCCATTTCCCAAACTTTAGCTTCTGGTTTGCTTCTTGAACCTTTAAACCAAGGATCAGCAACTATGGGCTTCAACAAACCTTTTGACAAAGGACTGTGGGAGTTGTGGTCCAAACATCTGGAGTGTGAAAGGTTCGCCACCACTGCTACTGTATATAGTCCCCAAATACTTTGAAGTTGTAGTTAAAAACTTAAACTTAAAGAATTGGGCATGTTTAGTCTTGAAAAAAAGACAGAGGAATGATAGAATTTTTCAAATACTGGAAAAGTAGTCTTGAAGAAAGAATCCTTTCTAAATCATGCCAAAGTGCAGCACACATAATAATGGGCTCAGGCTATAGGACAGTGGTGGCAAACCTTCGGCACTCCAGATGTTTTGAATCACAACACCCACAGTCCTTTGTCATTGGCAATACAGGCTTGGAATTATGGTAGTTGTGGTCCAAAACATCTTTGGGGGCCAAAGGCTCACCACCACTGTTATAGGATGCCACATTTCGATTGAATATCAGGAAAAAATGTCTTAACTGTTAGAGCAATGTGACAATAGGACCAGTTACCTTACTAGGTGGTGAGCGCTCCCACGGTGGAGGCTTTCAGGAGAAACTTGGACAACCATCTGATATATAGTTTGATTTGGGTTCCTGCATTGAGCAGGAGGTTGAACTCAACAAATCGAGTTACTGAAAGGCACATTCACACTTTATCAGAGGTCTTCCTTTCTTTTCTCTAACCTCTTATCCTAGTTATTTATTTTGCATGTATTGCCCATTCTGTTGTTTTTCTGTTGTTGGTATTTGGGGGGGTGATATCTTCATTTTCTTCTCCCTCATCTCACCCCAGCTACCAAGTTGTCCGATGTATTAGGCATGGTGAAAAGGGACTATGGCCCCCCAGATGCTGAAGAGCCAAAACCTTCTGTCACTCTGCCCAGCCCAGCTTCAGGTGTTGCAAATCCTCTTCCTTCCCAGTGTAAGTAGCAGGTCTTGCCTGAATGGAGCTGGTGTTTCACAAACAGTCAGCAGAATTTCCCTCCCTGGGTTTTTTTCTTCAAAAAAAAAACAAAACACAAAACATTGCGATTCAATAGGTAGTTTCCTTAGAGAGCAATACTAAAGCAGTGTGTGTCCATAAATTTTAATATACATCTTAAGGCTTAAATAAATATCACAAGTCTTGGCATAACTTAGGTATTAATGCGCTGGTTTTCTCTACAGTCTCGTTTTCAGCCCCAAAGCAGTTTCTGTCCCCACATGCTGGACAATTGTTCACTTGCAATACAAACCTCAAGAAATCTGAATATATGCATGTACTGGAGCATGCTTCTTTTGAGAAAATAATTATGCATTTCCCCTTCTTCCTAGCTTCATACTGCATATACTGATCAGCCACATTAAAACCACCTGCCTACTATGTAGGTCCCTCCTTGTGCTGCCAAAATGGCTAAATGTTTTCCACAAGACTTCTAAACATGTCCTGTGTTATCTGGCACCAAGACATTAGCAGTAGATTATTTTAAGTCCTGCAAAAGCTGAGAGGTGGTGCCTCCATGGATCGGATTTGATGTTCCAGCTCATTCCATAGATACTTAATCAGATTGACTGACACCTGGGGAAGACCAAGGCAAACATAATTTCTGTCATGTCCCTCAGATCATTCCTGAACAGTGTTTGCAGTGTGGCAGGGTGCATTTCAGGACACAAAGGTGCATCCTGCTGAAAGAGACCCCTGCCATCAGGAAAAACCATTGCTGTGAAGAAGTGTACGTGGTCTGCAAAAATCTCTAAATGAGTCGTATGTGTAAAATTAGCATCTACTGTATCTAAACACCAGGACCTCAGAATCCAACAGAACATTGCCCAGAGCATAACCCTGCCTCTATTGGCTGGCCTTCTTCCCATAATGCATCCTGCTACCAAGTAAACAACGCACATGCCCCCGACCATCCACCTGATCTAAAAGAAAATGTCATTCATTAGGCAGGCAACCTTCTTCTATTGCTCCAAGGTCCAGTTCTGAGGCATTGGTCATGTCCTTGCTGAAGGCATTTTGATGATTGATAGGAATAACTCTGAGTACTCTGACCAGATTGCAGCTATGCCACCCCGTATGCAGCAAACTGCAATTAAGTATGGGTTCTATCACCTTTCTATCATGGCCAGCGTTAGATGTTTCAACCCTTTGAGCTACAGTAGCTCTTCTATATGATGGGTTAACCTTTGCTCCCTGTGTGCATTCACGAGCCTTGGGCACCCATGGCCCTCATACTGGTTCACCAGCTGTTCATCCTTGCATCACTGCATACTGGGAATACCCCACAACACATGCTGTTTTGGTGATGCTTTGATCCAGTTATTTAGCCATCACTATTTGTCCCTTGTCAGAGGCACTCAGATCTTTTTTCTGGCCCATATTTCCTCCTTTCATCACACGAAATTCAAAAACCGACTGTTCGCTTGCTACCTGATATATCCCAGCCTTTAACAAGTACCATTGTAACAATATAACCAACACTATTGACTTCACCTGTCAGTGGTGTTAATGTTGTGGCTGATCAGTATACAGTCTGAACTAATCTAGACCTTGTTTTGCATGCCTTGGGTGAATTGCCTAAGCAAGCTTTCCTAAATAATGCCCATCAAATTGCTCACATTGGGATGATACGTTTTGTGATCTACTGTAGTATAAAAGGGCCATGTGAGCAACTCATCTGTCCTAAAGATCCATTATCACCTAACTGATTTATGAAAATCATAGATATTCGGAAATCTAGAAAGGTTAGCAGGACTTTATGCTACTCTAAACCTCAGGGCCCCTGTCTCTGCCAGTTTTACCCCATGTTCATCAGGAAAGTCTGAAGCAGATTTTAAGCTCATTTAGCTAAATGCTCCTAGTAATGTTTTTAGAGCATATTATATAATCTAAGAAGGTCTTTCGGGGGTGGAACCAGCAAAAATGGAAATACTGCGGCCTGACTGCTCTGTGTGGCCTCTCCCTGTTATATTCCTCACACTTGTATATCCACTCAGTTTAAACAATTGAGAAGTGAACTCCTTCAAAACTAGACCAGGGAGAATATCTCATATGTGTGTGTCGTATGTGTGAAACGATATCTGAAGGAATCCCTACTCTATCATGCCCCATTCCTCTTTCTTAGCCCTTTCCCCATACTTTCCTTTTCCTACTTCCTTCATTGATCCTCTGCTACATCCCCATGGTGTCTTTCTCATATTTTTCTCCCTTCTCTCATCTGCCCTGTCCCAGCTGCCAAACTGTGTGATGTATTAGGTACAGTGAAAAAGAGCCCTATACCACCAGAGAGTGAGGAGTCCAAATCTTCCGTCACATTTCCATGCCCATCTTCTGTTGATACCAACCCCCTTCCTCTCCAGTGTAAGTAGGGGGGCGGGAAAGGAGTTGCTCAGGTGTCTTCTGTCTGTGGTCACTCTTAAGTGCTTCTGGAATTTTCAAGTGGTTTAGTACAGACTTTAAGCAACTACTTTTGTGGATTGGAACAGGGGCTTTTGAGAGCTGTGTAGTCCAAACTTTCCCAAGCTCTGGACCTGGATGCATAATAAGATGGATGCCCAATGTGTCTAAGTCTGTACTGACTGACGTTATTTCCATGTAGGCTATCTATGTGAACATCTGACTTTCAAGGCTCAAACTGTATTACCAGTAGTTATGTGGTAGTATTTTTATCTGTCCTTCCAGGAGTTCAAGACAGTGTTTATCATACGTTGTCCTATTGGGTTAAATTAGGCCTTGCATAAGGTCACCGTAACTCAAAAGAAAGTACCAGTAGGTAGCCCATTGGATGTTTTCCAGCTCCCTTGAGGTCTACCCAGTACTGTATAACCCATGTTGAGAAATTAGGGGTGTTGCTGGCCCAGATGTCCAGAGTGCTTCACCTTTTTTCAGTGCAGAACAAGATACATTACGGCCATCTTCATTGAAGAAAGGCTTTGGGGGTGGGGAGGTTTTGGTATGTTTCATTCAATAAATTGCAATTTTCGATCGCCAGGTAAGAGCCGTCTTTTCATTTGATTAGCCACAATTTGTCTCTAAAGCACTCTCACTCTCATTGTTCGTCATTAAGATGTGTTTGGTTCATCTTGAAGACGTTCTCAGAACCCCTCCTTGATATCTTCTTCCTTGTGTTTCTAGTTCTCCCCCACCTCCCGCTTCATTCACTTTTGTTTATTTTATTATTCTTTTCTCCATGCCTTTTTTCATCTGTCTCAACACCAGCCACCAAGTTGTCTGATGTCCTATGCATGGTGAAGCGGGGCTGTGGAGCCCCAGAAGCTGAGGGGCCAAAGCCTGCTATCACCCAGATTTTCCCACTTCCACTGATTGCAAACGCTCTGCCTTCAGATCGTAAGTAGCACAGTCCCATGGGGACTAACAGCTGAGCCCCCACGTGTTCTGGAAGGACCTTTCGCTTTACTACTATGAAAAGGGGAATAAACAACAACAGCCTAACAGTGTTGCTGCATGGCTTTGAACCCAAAACACAGAGGCCTCACCAGACAGATAGGAATGCAGATTCATGTGTGTTAACACAACCTGAGAATTCACATTGTATTTCAGCTTGTGTGCCTCAAAGTTATCTTGGTAAGTGAAAAGTACTGTGGTTTGTTGATATACCTAGACATTGCAGGTATTGACCTATGATGCTTCTGAATTGTATTTAAATATGGAGGAGAAAGGGCTCACAATTGTTGGGATCCCCAGCTCCCATATCTATGATCGCTAACTACCAGTTAGAGCTAAAGGAGGTACAGCCCAACACTGCCTGCCCATCCATGTTCTCCAAGGCGACATTAGCCACACATAGAAAATGTAGCTACCATCTCTTAAACATATATCTTCCTGTGACGTTTCTCTCTCTAGCTCTTTCCTGAATATACACAATATTTGGATATTCAGAAGTAC
Source organism: Phrynocephalus versicolor (assembly GCA_023846285.1). NCBI lineage: Eukaryota > Metazoa > Chordata > Lepidosauria > Squamata > Agamidae > Phrynocephalus > Phrynocephalus versicolor. Next base: position 12,948,263 of record JAHTLZ010000327.1, on the reverse strand, counting down.
ACATATATAGAGCAACTGACTGTGTTCATCAGGAATACTTACAAATAATTGTTTCCCATGCAGTTTAGGCATTCACATAACAGATACAGATAGGATGGTTGTCTTGTTAAGAAACTGACGAAATGAAGCTTGCACAAAAGGAAGGATCCTTCCTTATACAAGTTGATCTGACTTTATTGACTTTTGGCTTTCTTACAATAATAAATGTACAGTATTTCCAATTCACACAAAAGTTAATACACAACCATGTTAGCTTTCCAGGCTGCTGAAAAAGAAGTGCTACTTCTGCTTCCATTGATATTCTTAGTGCTTCTCTACTAAACCTTTGGTTTTTATTAACCAAAGATGCAGGAGTTCATGCTAATATGAACTTGGCTAAGTCTCTAAACTTGAGATCCAGGACTTAGGCTTGGTAACTTAGGGCTGATCCAGACCTGATCCAAAACAGTGTATTCAGCCCCATTAGAAACACTGATAAAGTGTTCTTTGCACTTTATAGCCATTGCAGGGCAAATGGTGGTTGCTCTCTCTCTCTCTCTCTCTCTCTCTCTCTCTCTGTCCTGAACTACCTTTCTCCTGTAGAAAAAAACAGGACTCCCAGGCAGTGGTGTTTCTTTACAGGGGTTAGATAGCAACTTGGCACATTGCAGCTGGAGGGAGACACTGGCAGGTACGAACAGAAAGATGTGAGAGAAAAAGGTGGTAGGGTAGGGCATAAAGAGAGTCTTCTGTTTAAAGTGAAGAAGGTATGGCAAGCAAGTTCACAGGTAAGAAATAATTTTTCTAGAAAGGTAGAAAAGATGCACTATATTTCCATGGGGGCGGGGGGTGGAGGATGACCAGATTTGTCCTCGAGATAAGATCAGAATCGTGGCTACTTGGACTGGCAACTCACTCTTCCATAACAACTTGCATATTTAAAATAATTTAATTCACCTCTACCCATTTATAAAATGTGCATTTACCTGTAATCAGAGGTGAAAGGACAGAATTCTCTCTTTTACACAGCAGTCCTATGCATGTTTAGCTCTTCTTTCTTGAATGGAGCTTACCCCTGAGTAAATTTCAGAATGGCAAGCTGAGTGTGCTGTTTAACATCTACATATACGAATTGTTCTAACTATGTTGGTAGGATATGGTGAGGTATTAGTACAGAGAGACAGAATCCCCTTGAATGATATACAAGAATGGATAAAAAGAAGAAAATGGCTTCTGAACTACTGCAATCCCATTATGCTTAGGATATAATGGAGGCTGGTTTGCTGCGTTCATTCCCTGATTACATCCAGGTGGTGGAATGTTCATCACCTTGTGCATGGTGGATGGTAGCTCTCCTTGTTAAATCAAACTTATTCAGGGCTGGGATATTCCATTTGGTTACTTTGCAGACTGCAGCTCATACAGCTATGTTGCCAGGGATAAATAGCATTATATTGAAAGTCAATATTTTGCAAGCAGTGGGAAAAGTCTGTTTTGTCTCCACCTTTATTCAGAATTGGAACTGCTCCAGGGTCTGGAGAGCTATGAGAAGACCTCCTTCATTTTTAAAAGACACTAAACGCAATCTGGTTGGTGGAATTGGAACCCAGAAGAAATATCTTAATATTTTCTTGGTTTAAATTACTCCTTGGTATATGCTGCATTGTGAAACAGAACCTGATTAAATGTAAATTGCAGAGTTTTCTGGAATTCTGTCTTTTAGAACTTTATGGGTTGTGTTTTGGCCTTGTTATTTTAATATATTTTCAGTTATCTGAGGGTGCAGTCATGCTTTGAAAAATCCTGATTTTGAATCAGGCTTAGTAAGTTTGAAATCAATTTAAGAAATTCTGACTACATTATATACAACAAAGGATGATTTTGCCCACGAAGTGTGAATTTTTGGCTAGAAAGATAAGTATTTTATTCAGCTATGAGAAAGTCATTTATTTTAGATTATTTGTGAAACTGGTTTATTTTGAATAGTTTCAGCACTTGTAAATGTCTTTGTTGGTGTAAATTGTGCCCCTGGGGTTTTTTGATTATTGTATGCTGGGATCACAGGTTTCTGGCTGCAAGAAAACATTGAAATCTGATCTCTTATATATGACAGTTTGAAAGAAATAAAAAAACAAATATTTAAAAATAGCACTGGTGGTGGTGAGTGGATGCGAGAGGCAGACAGTGCAAGAGTGAGTCAGTTTTGTCCTGTGCCTGCTCAGCTTTGCACTGAGTAAGGCGGTTACTTCATGTCCGTTTTGTCTCTGTTAGTGTTGCGCTTAGGAGTGATACAAAAAATGTTACTTCACGTCCATTGTGCAACTACTGAAATTTGTCTCAACCACGCCCCCGGAACGGGTGCTAAGCGTGACAATACTGTATCTGGTGCTGGGGTAGTATTTTCCCTTGTCACTCTTTGTTCCCGCTTTCTGCTCTGAGACAAGACACAGTGTAGTAACGACTGTCATGCAACAAAACATTTGTTATTTTGACTTCAGAAGCGAAATATCAAAAAAGAATTTTTCAGCCCCCCTCCAAAAAAAAAAAGAAGAAGAAGAAGAAGGAAAAAGGAAGCTAGACAAATTCAGTGTTTGTCACAGTATAAGACCGTGAGGTAACACTTGTCACGAGACAAGTTATCACGACCATGGGAACACTGAAACAGGGACAAAACTACGTGATCGCGACCCACGGTGTCACGGTACAAAACTAGTCCCGGAACAAAGAAGGATGTGAAGTAACCGCCTAAATCTCACAGCCACTCACCATTGCTGATGCCAGTATTATTTTTAATAACACTTTCCTTGAGTTTGCTAAAGCAGCCTGTTGCTTTAAGGTGTGGCAAAGGATGCTCCCCATTTGCCAATGTTGAACCAAAAATGAACTCTCAGTCCTGTCAGCTTTTGTACATGGAGGGGTGCCATCTTGTTCGTTGTCTCAGCCAACAAAATGCCTTGGGTTGGGCCTGAGGCATTAAAAGTCTACAGGATGGGTCACAGGCTGTGGATCACAGGTTGTGCAACTCGAGCTTTGGGGAGAGATAAGCCTGCCTTGCTTGTCACGCTTCCAGTGGGTTATGTGTGTTTCTGTGTGTCCCAAGTCTTTTTTCCAGCCTGAGAAGGGTGTGGGTTAGGCAATGTGGTGTCTACATATTTCAAATGCAGATACTTATGCAAAAACAGTGAGGTGCTCTCCAAGCTGTGCATGGAACCAATGCTCAAGCTACACCTCAAATGGCATTTCATTTATTTTCATTTAAAGCATTTTAGCCTCTTTAGCCAAAAAGGGTTCCCAAAATAACTTGCAAATGCCCAAATACGACAGTACATACCCCCAGGCTTAAAATCTAAATGACACACCAGGAAGAGAATGATGGCGAGAGAGCAGTACAGAAAAGTGAAGTCAGATGCCTGTTCTTAAAATTACCTTTCTGATCACAAGCAGCTGGGCTGTATAGAGTTTGGGTGGCTTGATGGCTGGTTTCCTGGTAGGCTAGGTGATAACCTGGGGGAGCCAAAAGTGAGGGTCTCTCGGCCAAGGTAATAGAATAGCTCTTCTTCGCTTCTCTTGACTCTGTGTCACTTAGGTCCACATCTGGCACTCTGATAAGATGGGAAACACCAGTTGTGTGGATATGGGATGTAATTTCTAAGGTTTCCCATACCTGTTAATCCTCCTTTATAAGTTCTGGTGCTGTAAGATTTATGGGAAGTTGGGATCCAAAGTCCACTGGGGGAAAAAGTCCATTGATGATCACTCCAGTCAGGATTAGGGAGGGGTCTAGGCTAGTGGTGGCCAACCTTCGGCACTCCAAATGTTTTGGACTACAACTCCCACAGTCCTTTGTGGTTGGCAGTAAAGGCTTGGAATTCTGGGAGTGGTGGTCCAAAACACCTGGAGTGCCAAAGGTTCGCCATCACTGGTCTAGGCTGAGGGTGACATGGCTTCTGCAGGTCTTGCAAGGGCAAAAGTTTCCAAATTTTTCTGCTCCAAGGAGATGACCTTGCTGAGACTGTTGATATGTCTGCCACTCGAGTATTGTATTATTCATAGTGTTTGCTCTAACTGGGTCACTTGTAAATTCCAATGTGTGCTGGTTATAGAGTTACCTGAATTTTCAGTCCACGAACTTATACGGCAGTCAGCAAGGAAGATTCTGTGTTTGTGCTGGAGCATATTATGGCATGTGAGGGCTCAAATATTATCCTACTGGTAATATTTGGTGGCTGGCATTTTCCGGTAACCTAAAGTCTACAGAAGCAAAGTATGCAGCCCCCACTTTTGGCTGTTACCCCTGTTTATTTGTTTTTCCCTTGGGATAAGACCTTTCCAGAGTTTATAAGGACTACTTTATATTACAAATCCCAGAACCCTGAGGAATCCTGGGAGTTGCAGTCCAAAAAATAACTCTCCCAAGCTCTAGAATTACCTATGTAATTCTTTATTACTGAGTGGGTGTCTCTTACACCCTTTCCATGGAGGTTTCATACTTAGCATTGCGTCCCTCAAGGTGGTAGGAGGAGGAGTCGGCCCTTATGTGAGGCTTTTATAGCAACATATATCATGTGCTTCCCCATAAGTGACGGCAGTGATGGCTGAGTGAGAATTTGAATCTCATTCTTACTAGTCTAATTCACTGAAAAAGAGCTAGTTTGTTTAACAAAGGACAGGATGTGCAAAAGCAGGGTTTTTTTTAAACTAGGTCTTCCGAACATATAAATCACCCACTTTCACTGACACTTTGTACTTTCCCCTCTCCCTCTTTGTTTCTCTCTTTGTGTTTCTACTTTGTTCCACTTAACAGCCCGCAAGCAAGAAATCATCAAGATAACAGAGCAACTGATAGAAGCGGTGAACAATGGGGACTTTGAGGCCTATGCGTGAGTAGCCTGCATGAGTTTGCATAGTTTAGTTTAGCTTAGTTCAGTTCAATTTGGTTTGAGATATTGTCCTCAAAACCTAGTTTTGTTTGTTTCCTGAGGTGATGCAACCCAGCACTTTGTTGGGTCACACTGATTTGCTCATTTGTTAGCAAAAATTCTCATTTCTTTGGGGTAAAATAAATATTGTGAAAACAGTAGCAGAGATTTCCTGAGGTTTAATAGAGGAGGACATTTCAGTATCTCTGGGATCTATGTCTGCAGATGATCTCTTAAAATGACCAGGAATCCTTTAAAAAAACAAGTGCTTCAACTATCCATGTTCAGCTGTCCCTTCAAAAAGATTCCTCGTAGCTTTACTTGACTTTATTGTCCAGTCATGGACCCAGAATTGGAACAAGAACAATTAAAACAGAGATAAGTACACTAATTTACATACATCAAAAGTTAAAAGCAGTTTGTTATCTTAATGGAGCATTTTATGTGATCTTACAACCCAGACTAGAAACGTCACCACTATCCTCATAGCTATTTCTCTCTGCTTTCTGGCTGTCTAGAAAAATCTGTGATCCAGGCCTAACTTCTTTTGAACCTGAAGCTTTAGGCAACCTAGTCGAAGGGATGGATTTCCACAGATTTTACTTTGAAAACTGTGAGTACATATTGTTGCATGTAAGATGTGTTCTTGTTTTTTCTTCAGAAGGCTTTTCTTCAGCAGCCGAAGAACCAAGATGAGGAACAACATGTGGTACTTCCCTTTTAAAAGATTTCTATATCTTCACCTCTTATCGATTGTTGGAAATATGTGAAAGATGAATGCTTAGGACTGTCCTAGCAATCACTGGGGCTTCCTTAGGAGACCCAACTTAACTGAGGACACTTCAGCCTCTGCTTGAAACTTGCACCAACAAACAAAAGGCTCTTTGTAACTGGTTCATATTCTGTAATATACTCTTAAAAAGCATGTGATCCAAAATGCTGAGTTGGTTCCAAAATTAGCTCATATCTATGAACTGAACCCACAAAAAAATTAAGTTATATTTATTTAATTATTTAAAATATGCATATCTCACCTTTCTCTTAAAAAGGCTGTGTTTCAGTCCAAAACATCACCATTATTAAACTTTTCCTGGGACAGTGTCATTTCCCAAGTTCTGACATTCTTCCATATTGTAAAATCCTGTTTCTACAGAAGACTAGCCTGTATATATAACCATGCACATACAAACCCAATGGTTGTGACGTTTTAAATTTCCCCTTTAGAGTTTTAAATTTTTCTCCCAGGCCTTAGTAGGAAGTGTCTGTGGAAAGCAATCTGCAGAAATTCTTTCAAGGTCTCCAAAGGAACTAGCTGTCACTAATTATTCCCATCCAAAACAAAATGTTAAACAACAAAAATAGGCACCCAGAAATTCATACTATTAAAAAATATACTATTAAAAAACCCTTCCGGGTTTGGTTTGGTTTTGCTTTTGTCATGCATGTTTCGCTAGACCCATAATGACCCCCTCCGTACAAACTCATTCTAGTTTTGTGTTTGTGCCCTTCCAGTGTTATCGAAGAACAACAAGCCCATTCACACAACCATCCTGAACCCTCACGTGCATGTCATTGGAGAAGATGCCGCCTGCATCGCCTACATCCGCTTGACGCAGTACATTGATGGTCAGGGCCGCCCTCGTACATGTCAGTCAGAAGAGACTCGCGTCTGGCACCGCCGGGATGGCAAATGGCAAAACGTTCACTTCCACTGCTCGGGAGCACCAGTAGCACCACTCCAGTGAAGGTAAAGCAACCATGGCTATACTTCCCTTTGGGTTTTCAAAATAATAACAACAATAACAATAATAATAATAATCAGAATGTACTAGTCCAGGCCTGCCCAACAGGTAGACCGGGGCTACCAGTAGCCCGTGAAGGGTTCAAAACTAGCCCGCCAGCCATCAATAAAAAATGTGAAGTGATAAGTTCTCCACTTCTACCTCCCCCATCCCAAGGACCACCACTGCCTCAGCAAAGCTCTGGGTCTGCCAGCCCACTGTCTCAGCCGAGCGGGGCAGTTCAAGGGCCATGGCACAGTCCCCTGCTCTCCCTACCGGCCAGATGATCAACATGCCACTGTCTTGTGACCAATTGAGTTGTTGGTGCAGAGCGGAGGAAAGAATCCCTCCAGAAAGGATTAATTGATTTTCAATGCGTTCCTATGGGAAACTGCTGCTCTACTTAGAATTTTTTTACTTACGAGCATATGCTTGGAACAGATAAAATTCGTAAGTAGAGGTTTTAGTGTAGTAGCCCTCAGACACTTTCTTCCGGAAAGACCTCGGCCTGTTCAAAGTTGGACAGCCCTGTACTAGTCCAGCAACTGAAACAGTTTTGTTTTTCAGGAAGATACACACTTAAGCTAAAATATTTGGTACTCTATTTTCTTCATTTAAAAGCAATTAAAGAGTTTTAAAAATGGGGCCAAAATCCAATTGTTAGTCTCAGCTAAAACAGACCAGTTGAATGTGTGAGATTTAGAAAGCATTAGCTTTTCACTCATACCTTGGTTCAGTGGGGCAACTGTAGCAGGGACTAACAGTTGGATGTATGCTTACCCCAGGGAAATATGAGGGGGTCATGTGTCAGGGTTGTGATTTATCCAAAAGCCAGCCAACGTGGATTCTAAACAGAAAGAGCCCTGAGCAGATAGTCAGAGCTGCAGAAACCGGGCCCAAGAAAGGTTTGTTTCCTCAAAAATAAAGTTGGCTGAACACTTTATGTATCAATGCATTTGCAAACAGGTGGCGCTCAAGCAACCTGTCACAGCATCTCCACTCTGCCCTCACTTATGTCTTTCAGAATGAATGCTGGCGGTTCGGGTTTCATCCCAAAGGAGACGGTGATTTGAGCTCATCCGCTAGCCGGGAGCAGCGGTGACAAGCACGTGGCCGCATGCTCGTGTGTCCCCCCCCCCTCATTCTCTGCCCTCCCTCGTTTCATTCCCAGGGCTTGTGTTTGAAAAAAAAAAAAAAAATTACAAAACAAAAAAGAAAAAAAGAAAAAAACAAAAGAAAAAGGGAAAAAATCCAACCAGACTCAATTCTTTAAGAAAATTTTTTTAAAAATCCGCAAACCCAGCCAAACCAATCCAGCTGTCTGACTCGCAGCGTGGCCGCCCTGCGCCTTCCGCCGTTCCCCACCAACTCCCATTTCTTTGTGTCCAGCTGTTCAGGTGACCAGATGTTGCAATGAAAATGTCTCAACAAACAGAAAAGCTCCACCCCTCTTTGTTGACTCCAGTTTTGAATTATAGACATGACACACATGCGCGCACACACGCACACACTTTTACAGTATATTTGCATTCTCTGCCAAAGCATGGGCCTTCTCCAGTGGTCGTGTTTGCGCTTGGAAGTCTGTGACCTGTATTACTGTTTTTGTTTTTGTTTTGTTTTGTTTTGTTTTTTTGCCGAGGAGGTTCTCCCTGAGATCTCGGGTAGACAAGTTTCGTTTCTCCTCTTCTAGATGTGGTTGTGGATTCTGACGATGATTATAATAATAATTATTCAGTCTATTCTATTGTTCTTTTGGATAGGCGGTCACTCCTTCTAAAGGAGGCGTCTCTTTGCTTTCTGGAACCCTTCTGTACGATCCCAACTGAGCCTTTGGCCATTTGCCAGACTGCCAGGGTCTTACATGAAGGATAGCATTGCCTTAGAGACAGACCAATAGGTCCCACAGATGTTATGAATGCCTGGCTTCTCATTGGCATCCACATTTTCCAAGCATCCCCAACCCTGACCTCTCATAAAGGGCTACCAACAGTGGAGTTGTCGTGGCTGTGTCCCTGCCATAGGTTTGTTACTGGAGCTTGGGAAGTCCTAGCTTCAGGGCTGACAAAGTCCTGGTATTTTGCTAATAGAACTAGGGAGAAGAGTGGTTGACGCTATGAAATCTTTTCCTCTTCCGTATCTTTGGCACCGATGCCCTGCAGAGAAGAAGGGAATGTCCTGCTTTAAGGCAATCTGTCTTCACCTCCTCCTTTTAAATGCCCAACAATATAGTAGTTATTTAACCAATCCCCCCCCCAAAAAAAATAATAATAATTCAAGTGAAGAAAGTAGGGAAGAAAATTCTGCCTTGGTGGATCTGCTCTAAATTTTTATCGACTGGGGGGGGGGGAGAAGAGCTGGGAAGCTACGTTTGAGCTTGCCATTCTCTCCCTTTTTCCTTCTGCAGCCTGTGCATTCGGTTTCAAAGAGAAGGAACCTCTTGGCAACAAACTCTCTGGAAATATACCTGCAGGAGGGAAAAAGCCACTTTGAGTAACTCTGGGAGTGAATTCTAGAGGCAACCCCCAACAAGCTAAGCCAAAAGGGGGAAATTCTCCACTTGGACCAAGCTTTAGCACAAAGGTATTCTAGAGCTTGTTGGCTTTTAAATATTGGATCAGAACTAAGCCAACACGAGCTGCATCAAATGCTGTGGAATAGCAGTCACGACCAGCTATCACCGCCATTAGGTCCTAATGGAAAGCAAGGCAAGAACGTCCATCCTCTGTTTATTGTGCCTGCATAGGAGGCAGTAGACATTTGCCTCGAGAGCAGCACAGCTTGAAAAATGACAGGGCATTTGTTAATATGGAAGCTCCTTTCCCTTGCCTCTTCATATTGATCCATCAAGGAAACAGTGCTCCCTTTCAATTGCTCAGCATTTCACACCCTCAAAACCGCTCCTTCCCCTGGTTGGCTTTATTTACTCCCCTTGATGCTCTTTGTGGACCACGGCCCCACGGCCTGAGGGCTAGAGATACTTCTTCTTGGGTCACCTTCCTGTGAAACTGTTCCGTGTGTTCTCCACCTCTTGCCCCAGTGCTAAGCATATCATAAATCTACTTTTTCAATGAACACAGCACCATCAGAGAGGCCGCTGTCCATAATGTTGATTCCTGCCTGCAGGGGAATAAATAGTACAATCAGCTGTGAATTAAGGGATTTCTAACGATTTCTCCATATATGCTGCAGGGATAAACAGACACATAGGAACGTTTAGGTTGCAGTCTGCTGGCTCCCTACATGAAGGGTTGTGGGCTCACCTCTGACTATCTCTGTATCAGGTCCGGAATGTTAAGCATCAGAACCAATAAAGAAGGAAGAATTGTGGTAGGTGGCAAGAGCCCTTATTTAAAGTTAAGGTCCTGTAGAAGTTGCCCAAACAAAGAGCTTAGATAGACAGTAGACTGGTCATGTGAATTGCCATTTCTCCTTGACATTCTCACTTGCACTTTGTTACCAATCATCCTGATCAGATATTTGGCCTGTAAACTTCAATTGTATATAGTTCTTGTGAAAAAAAAGCTATAAATCTAATGCTGTATCTTTGGTTACGCTTGCGAAATAGCTGGGTTATTAAATGATTAAAGTAATTGCCAAGAGAAAGGAAATGGTTCTACATTACAGTAGGGCAAGATCACCCAAGAAGCACTCTTATGCGCTTCTCTCGACTTATGTGCCACTTCCACCAGTGGCCTTTACGTCTAGGTGTTGGTTTGTCTCGATTTCTACCGGTGGCAGTTTCCTTAAATAGCTGGGTAACCCATTAGCCATTATATGCTCAGGTGATGCTCAGATAGATGTGTGTGTGTGTGTGTGTGCATGCGTGCGTGCACTTATTGTAGACAAGGAATATGAGCTGGTGATATTTAGTAACCCAGCCTAACTCCCAACTTATAGCTGAAAGAGCTTATCAGACTACAGACTGATTAGCATTTTCTCCTAATAAAAAACAGTGGTGCACCAGCTATTCAGATGGATGTGTCAACTGCATAAAGAGCCCTAATCACTAGTTATGCTGCCTCCCCTTCACAAAGAATTGCTTGGTAGAACCCTCTAATTAAGTATCTAGGAGGGAGAGAAGGAGCAATTACCTTGGATACACAAACTCTGCCTTTCCTCTTTTCAGACTTGTTTACAAAACTGGAGAAGGAATGTGATTACTGTACTTTGAATACTGAGAGATTGGCTTAGGTGACAAGAGATCCACTGGCAGGTGTGACTTCAGTACCAAACTAGCGGCAAGGCATTTCTGCTTCTGGAAAGGAGAAAGGGCATAATGGATGGAATTTCTTACAAATGCTTGGACTGAAAGTGCAGAATTGAACATTCAGAATTGAATTCCATAACCGTTCTCAGCATCAGTTACTTCAGTTTTATCCCAAGATGTTTACATTGTGCTAATTCTGGTTTGCTGTGGTTTGGTATTTGTTTAACTAAGAAATAATAACTCCCAAGATAATAAAGAGAAGTGGAGAGACAATGAAAAGTGGTGCCTATGATGCTGTACCCTTAGCTCACAGATGCCTTCAGTGTCTACACAGATAACTCTGGGCCGGGCTCAATGCTCTGAATCAGAGCATTGGACACCATCAAAATACACATTCCAGGGGAGTTGCTGCACTTCCAATTCCACTTACGATTCATTCAGTGGACTAGCAGCACCCATAAGAAGCTGCGTTGTCATCATGCCAAAGCAACAATGATTATTACTAGAAATACCTCCGCAGGTAATGCACTCCCAGTGTGGCATTTTGTTCTGCTTTCTCTTTGCCAGCCTCCAGTGTTGATCCCAGCAAGTGCTGGAAGCACTATAAAGTCAAGGTCATAAAACAGTTACTTGTTTCCCTGAAGGTGCAACGATAACATGGTACCACTGCTGAACTTCAGGATGAATTCAGGCCCTTATGCCTTGCTATTACTGCTACTGCATATAGTTTGATAGAAGAAAACATTTCCCCCAAAACTTCAGTGACATGAATAATGGTCAACAGCACGTATTAGTTCCATTAAAGAAACCTGCATACTTCTTGCCACAGCTAGGTTGTGTGTAATACCGGGGTAATAGTGAAGGTTCATTACTACAACTGCAGTGCTTAAGAGCCATTACATCTTAAATATTATACTGGAAACTAGTGGTACCCTGTCTTGGGTCCCTATATATTTTGAACTAAAACTCCCAGAAATCCTGGCCAGCAAAGCTAGTGGTGAAAAACTTGGGAGTTTTGATCCAAAAACTTCTGGGGTCCCAAGATAGAAAACCATAGCTGTAAACAACTCCTTGGAGGTGTTTTAATGCACCTTAGCAATGCAATGCAAAGATCATCTCTATGTATGGATAATGTCCAATGTAGAAAGTAGGCTTTTGGGAACTCCTGATGAGTGTATTAGTTGGCAGCTCAGAAGAAAGGCTTTGGATTGAGTACATCTCTAAAACAGTCTTCCATTATCCTTACAGAGCCACTCTGGTCCTCAAGATGACCCCAGACCATTAATTGTCGAAGAGATTCCATATAGTGCAGTGTCTTGACATTATCCTCAAGGTTCTTACAGCATTTAACACTGGCACCACTGAAATGGAGTAGATCAGGAGTTGGCAACTCAGGAGGAGTAAAATGGTCAAAATCAAATCGTCATTTTCCACTGGTGTAACTTGCGACAGCAAACTGCTACAAATGGTGAAGTTAGCATAGACATAAATTGCAATTCATTACATTCGCTGATATAACTTGGAGAACTTTGGCCATGTTTTGAGACATTTATTTCTACTGAGATGCAAAATCAGTAACATGCAGGGAAATGATATTGGGCAGAGATGCCAAGGGAAAAGGACATTTAACAGTTTCCTACACCATTTCTATACCATCTTGCAATCATTCTTCACAATCCATTAATTCAGTATATCAACAGGATATGTAATTCAAAGCTATTGTTAAAAAGAAATAGGGAAGGATGTGTATTTACATACTTTTAAGCAAACTAATATCTCTTAATTCCATAGTCATGTATTATGTGCTTTGTTTAGACCTATAGCTTGCTTACACTGTAGAATGCATATTTACCCTGATTTTGCCTTTAATTAGTCTTAGACATTCTCAGCCCTGCCTATGAATACATACCTTAAATGTAAGTTTTCCCTGTTTCATTCTTTATGTTTGTGAGAAGTGTAGAACAGCCACTGTGGTGATTTAGTTAGGAAACAGTTGTTACTGATAAGGCATTAATAATGCCAGCATTATTAAAGCGGTAGCCAGGATCAAAAAGATCTATACAGACCAATAGACACAGCTTTAGAGTACAATTGCCAAGACAGATAAACCCTGACAACAGCAAGACTAAAATACATGTGCCAGCTTTTGCTGGGTACATCCCTGGAACGGAAGCGGTATGTGGTTTAAGAGGTATGCTCCAGTATTTTTGCAACACTGGTAGATGTCCTGAATATGCATTTCAGCACACATTTAAATTAGCCACAGTGGCTAATTATGTGCCCCATTATGAGAAAGCGCTTATGCCACCTGTGATCTCTCCTTAAGAAATCGATAATAGTCATTTTGTCTTTTGAACTAATCTTAATTCCATCTGAACTTGGGGGCACTGCATCTTGTTTTGCATTTAGTTGAAACAAACCAGGATATCAAACCAGTTTGGGCCTGGTTTGTTGTAACTGGCAACAATTAAAAGAAACACAGCTGCTGCGGAATGTAAAAAGCTCATCATCTGTTTCCAAATTATTGTTTTACTGTTTAGTACTTGAGTATATCGTGCCATGGAGCATATCCCCCTGTTTGTTATAAGCTACTAAACTTGAGATATGTTTGCTACATATAAAAAGTAAAAGCAGCAGTCAGTTCCCAAACTCAGGACTACTACACATGTTCCTGGAAGAGAACTCCCAGAAACTGGTCAGTATATCCAGTGATCAGGACTTCTGGGAGTTAGGATTCAGGAACATATGACAGTCCCAAGTTTGGAGGTGCATACTTGGTGAGCTACAAATATAGCAAATTTGGGTCCGACTGCTCTTAAAAAAAAAAAAAAATAGAATGTGGTTGGGTGTTGTCATGTAAGCGAGTCAATGAAAATGAAAACTGATAAAGTTGTCCCAAAGCATTCATATTGGCTACATAAATGATGGCTTCCAGAAAGTGAGTCAGGTGGAATCTCTTATCACATGTTCTGCCACTGTTGTGGGAAGGCAATGCAACTTTTCGAAAGTTTTGGTATGTGCAGCTTCTCTTATACAGAACATACTGGCTGTTGCAGAGTAAATGGGATAATGTGCCAGAATATGTGAGGAAGAATTTCATGCCTACTTCCCTTGGCTCCCAATAGAAATAATAATTATAAAACATCTGGCTAAGCGACAACCCCCATTCATGCCACTTGAATTTAGAATGGTTCAAGATATTGAAAGTAGATTAATATCACACATTCTGTATATAGGTTAAATCAATATACACCTTAGATTAGGATCCAAAGCCAAGTGACTATACCTCAATGCAAGTTCAGGTTGCATTCGAGCAGTACTAAAGTTCCTAGTACTTTCTTTGTTGTGTGTTTGATAGGAAGCCGTGATTTTTCTTTCTTGGAACTATGTCGGTTAGATAAAGACGTCAACGGCAATTTTTGAGCAAGAAATGGGAAAACATTATTTTGGGTAGAAACAAGTTTATTTTTAAGCCAGCAAGTCAGCTTTGAGTTACTGGAGAAAATACTAGCAAAACCAGAACTGGGCTGTGGTCTGAAGGATACAGCATGCAGTAGAAAACTGTACTTCTGGCAGGGCTGTTCTTTCATGGGTATGGGCCAAAGGACTGTATTCTTTATGCAATGTTCGATCACATCTCTTATTTTGCCATATTTTAATCTTCCAAGGCTTTCCCCAGAGTGGTAGTGCTTTGTGCGAGTGGTACACAGAAGCTGAAAAGTTACAAATTAGAGTGCAAACTGTATACACCTTCTAATGGCATTCCATTATATCACAGTGTGATCTCTGGCATCACCCTAAGCTGCTCTCATCCATGCTTGACATAGCCACTGCTATGTACTGTGAGGCAGGGGGTGGGTGGCGAAGGTGTGCCCCCCAGTTGCCAGTGCCAATGGACAGCGATTAAGCAATAGACAAAAGTGAGGCATGATCAGCATTTGAATCCAACACCGTTTTGAGAGCACACACTGCCTCTTGTTGAGCCGCTCTGCCTTTGATCAGAACAACTGTTAATTCTTTATTCTGTTGACAGATCCATTCCATAGATAATCTGCATCCCCCCAAAAGTAAAAGAGCTGATTTATGGCACATGTTTTCTCACGGAGGTTATACCAAAAAAAAAGTGTGATCTAGCGCATGCCTGTTTTCAAACATTTATACACAAAGTGTCTTGCTTGAGCAACATACAGCACATGGCATGCGAGCAGCACTAGAGAACAATCAGGAGGAAATAGAAAAGATTCTTGTTCTTCCAAGGTCCTCAAAAGAGGACTAGAAAGTGAGAGCGTCTGTACTGCCCTTTGAAATCTTGCATATCTTGCCTGCAAGACCCAGATCCTAGTGGACTGCTGCACCTTTGGCAGTTCTGCAACTTGGCAGTCCTCCGTTCTGGGAAGACAAAGGAGCTTGCGGCTTCACTTCACCCAGAAGCAAATGTTTAAAGCCTGCTTGTGTCTTGTGATCAGACTAGTCTAGTGGTTAGATCAAGTTTATGCCAGCTTTGTGTCATGAAATGCATCTGCACTTTGATTTTTGTCATCTATTTACAGCAGCTATAAGCTGCGTGAGACAGACCTGTTTTATCTTTTGAGGGCTAGGCTGCCCAGTGAATTAATTGCCCAGGGAATTAAGACTCTTCCAGAAAGAGGCAAGACTGGACTGAAAGGGAGACACCACAATTGAGAATTAGGTGAGAGAACAAGACAAACTGCTTGTTACCGGTAGGAGGAGCAAAACCACGTTGGTCTTTGGAAATAGAACCAGTGGATTCTGTCAAGCACAGAGGGGGTGCATGACATACACTAGTGCAGGCATTGTCTTGTCCACTCCTAGAAGGCCATTCCTCAACCCTCATGCATTTCACATGGCTAATGAATGTAAGGGGCAATAGGACCAAGACAGAATGACTGAGTAAGGTGGGAGAGGGGGGGAGGGAGTGGTCATTGGTGGGGGGGGGGGGGGGGGGGTCCCACCAGCACTGACACAGCATTGAAAGCACTTTATTGTAAGAGATTATGAGATGATCTCTTACTCCTGCCCAGTCCCGGGACTGGGCTTTGCACTGCGCCACCATACCCACTGGAGAAGTGTTCAGAGGAGGGCAAGGGTGCAGAGTGTAAAATGATGCTCCTCTTTCTAGATGAGGCTTAGGAGATGACATTGCCTTGCCATCTGCCCCCATCCCAACCCAGTCGTAACCTCTCGGCACAGAGAAGAACAGAAGGCACGCTGCTGGGGTTTTTTGGTCAAACATGTCTTTTCCTCTTGTCAATCAATACACAATCCAATCAAGAGTTAAGCTGGCTCATCTTCCCACCCCACTCCTGTGCAAACACCTACCTGGGTGACAGTGCTTCCAAGATGGAAACATTCAGCAAAATACAACATGGAGGAGATATGTTAAGAGCCAACACATTCGGGCTGATTTGCCTTTTCTCTCAGAAGCACCTTTATTTCTGCATTTCTTTTCCAGGGAAAGGGGTTGGAAACAGGGGAGGTGGATATGGGATTAAACATGCAAGGAGAGTAAGAATTCACATATAGGGCATAATATAATATGCTTGTATGGTTTCTGTGGAAGACAAACTTGAGAAATGTTTCTACATCCATGTATATGAAAAAATAAGCCGCATGTTGAAACAGGTGTTTCATTATCAAACATTAATGTACTGGGGGCCTCCTCCCCATTGTGTTCACCTTGTTTACTATGGGTATTTTTGGATTGGGGGAGGGGGGTTGTATTTTCTTTTGCATGACCTTTAAATAAAATTTAAATCTATATATCTATATCTATATCTTACGAACTACAAGCAAAGCTGAGCTGTTAGTCTGTCCCATGAATGCTGGTGGATCTTTCCTCTTTCTGACTTAATTCTCCTTTTCTTTTTCTTGCCATTTCACTGTCATTTCTTTCTGAGCCTTGTAAGTGTAAAAATGATTCTGACTTTGTTTCTGTCTTGGGAAACTGCAAATAAAAACACAAAGGAAAAAAAAAAGTCTTGCCGCAGCTTCTGGCTGTGTTCCTGAACGTCTATATTTGTTTCCTCAGAAAGATAGTTTAAAGTTCTTTAAAGGAAATGCGGAGAACAATCCTGTACTCTGCGCAGAGCTGGATATTGAACACCGTAAACATGAAAAGCGTATGTGTGTCAAAGAAACAAGTCAGGAGAATTCCTCAGCTTCCATCTGCCTAAGGGAACTTCTAGATATAAAAGCCAAAGAAAATACAGTAGGACCCGCGTATCTGCAAGGGATTAGTTCCTGGTCACCCTGCGGATAATGAAATCCGGGGATAAGAGCAAACTTTCTTATCTGAGAGTGACAGTGGCAATAGCAGTGGAGGGGGGCAAAAGTGGTGTCGCCACCCTGCCCATCCTTCCTTTGCACCCCCCGGGCCACCTTTTCTTCCTACTTTTTGCTGTTTTGCTTGATGGGGTGTGGGGTAGACACCCTGCCAGTGGTTGGCAGGGTGCGGCTAGAGAAGCTAAACAAGGCACAGGGGGGCCCATCGGGTACAGCAGGCCTGCCCAAAGTCCGGCCCGGGGGGGGGGGGCAAATGCGGCCCGTCAGGCAATTCTGAGTGGCCCACGGCTGGCTGGCCTGCCCCTCCCTCCCCCTCCTTCACCCCATGTTTTTTTTTAAAGAAAGTAGGTGGGGCTTGCAGTGGGGTGGCAGGGTTGGGGAGCAACCGGCCCCTGACACATTCTCAGCCACCAAATCTGGCCCTCCTTACAAAAAGTTTGGGCACCCCTGGGGTAGAGGAAACAGTGGAGGAAAAAGCGGCAGTTCTCGGGCACCCCTCCACCTAGTAGGACAGGTCTGTCTCCCCCTCCACCACCAGTACGGACACCTGAGCAGCCCCAACAATCCCCACAAGCACCCTGTCGAACCCTGCCAGGGTGTTACAGGTGGGCTCTCGTGGGCTGCACAGCCTCCACTTCCGCCGCCAATGTCGTGGGTGGGCACTCAAGAGGCTGTGTGGCCTCTGCTGCTGCTGCTACGGCAGGCAGGAGCTTATGGGCTGCACCGCCTCTGCATCTGCCACCACCACCAATGTTGCTGGCAAGCACTCGTGAGCCGTGCAGCCTCTGCCTCCACCGCTGCAGGCGGGCACTCATGGGCCACACAGCCTCTGCCATTGCCACTAATAACACCTCTGGCGGGCACCCCTGGGCCGCACAGCGTCTGCAGCTACGCCAACTGGGCTGGTGCACCGCCACCGTCCCTGCCCCTCACACCACCACTCACCATCCATGGAGAAGCAGATCCAGGCATGCTACTTGAGAAGATTTGTACACAGCCATTTAAAAAATCATTCAGAGCCTCTGACGGAGCTTATCCCCAGCTCGAGCATCCATCTCTCTGAGGAAGAGACTCACTGCTTTGTGGTCAAATTGCTTCATTCAGCCTTGCCTTGTTCTGCCCTAGGTTTTCATCTCATCTTCTACTTGGTGACACTACTGGTGTCACTACTTGGCACTCTGTCATGCTCCTTATATATTCATGATATGTGAGTGCCAAATGCACAAGCTTAACAAGCCTGTGACTGACTCGTCTCCACTGTTCCTCCAGACAAGGTCAGAAATAACCTTTTCCCTCATCTCAATTTAAGAAAATACATAATTCAAGTCCGCAGAATTTTTTGCAACCAATATAATTTTCCAAAAACTGAACCATATAAGAACTATAATATGTACCAAGACTCTTGTATGGCTATGATGAGACACAGTCATTTTTAATAGTCAAGTGATAACTTTATCCACATAGGTACAATCCAGTACATAGGAAAGTTAAGTAACATTAAAATACAATCTTAGGTAAAAGTTTCCATATTAGAAAGAAAAGTAAGACCAGGTGGGGACATATAGGCCGATGGGGAAATGGCTAACTAATTAATTTTCTCTCTGCTTCTCTGAAAACACCTCTGAAGTTATTTCCATGGAAAGACTGACCAGCTACTGAACTGTCCTCCGCAGATAGTAAAAAGAACTCACTGCCGCTCTCTCTCCAATCCTCTCATATTACAAACAGTCATTTGCATCAAAATAACAGCCCATAAAGGAAGATAACTACATCAGAGATGGACTTGACAAAATATACAACTGCCTCTGGAGTGGGGTGGGGAGAAAAGAAAAATTAAGGCCGTTGATTACTGGCACCAAGAAGGTTGCTGCGTTGATGATGCCGCCGGCTGCACACTGCTGACTGAAGTCTGCAGTAGGCCAAGATGTGCACTGGCATAATTCCTTCTCCGGCAAGGCACAGAGTTCAGTGCAGTGGGACTAGTCTGAGGTCACCCACTGCACTCACCACTGCATAGGTCACTTAAGAGAACAAAATCTCCTTAGAATTCTGAAGTTCTCACTTGCCGCATTTCACTCCTTCAACTCTTGGCTTGGTGTATGTTTGGAAATGCGGGTGATTTGCAGATTGGTAGCGAACCTAGCTGAAGAGGTCATGAAAGCAACCTCTGGATAGGCAACCAGAGAAGCAAAAAAGAACCGAAAGGAATGCACACATGCTCGCAGCCCAGCAAAAAAGCTTCGGCTCTACTTTGGATTGCCATTGGGTATCCTGGTATTATTTGTCCTCTTCTGCTCTGTCCCTTGACCTCACCAAAGACGCTCTACAAATGGTGCCACATCAATCGGAGAGGACAGGTGCTGCCATTCAGATGTTTTGGAACCACAACTCACATCAGGCTTAAGCGTTAATCATCCTAACCAAGTCTAATAGGGTTAGAGTCCAACACTGCCCAGAGGGCCAAAGATTCTATCTTGCCTGGGCAAATAAAATGTAACGCAAGTATTATTATTCCTTTTCCCATGAGGAAAGTCAGGCCGTTATGGCATTTCCTTAGGGAACCCCATCAGCTAAAGGCGGACTTTTCAGAATATATTTGGGCATGCACATCAACCACCATTGTGGCATGGAAAAGGGAGAACGATAGCTGGAAAAAAATCTAAGACCCCAAAAGAATGGGCCTTAGGGATTTCCAGCATTCCTGACACAAAGACCAAAACATTTTTTGTATTTACAGAAACCAAACAGCAACAGCAAACTCAGGGATAGGTGTAGTGTCAATGTAGGCCCAAACAAGAACATCACAAGACTAACAGACTTAAGGCCAATATAAGACAGACAGGTCACACACTACACAAGATTCTGATATAGTTCCTGGTACAAAGCAGCAGACGATGCCTCTGGGCAACAGCACAATGCAACACTCATGGCCGCTGGTTAACACAATGGCAGAGACACCACCTAACAGGTGATGAGTAGCCAGAATGCAGAACGCATTTCCACACTGTGACAAAAGCAATAAAAGCCACTGCATATAAAACTAACCCAGCCCCCAAACCAGCTTAGGTGCAAGAGATATCCAATAGGTAATGCTACACCATGCGTTTTAAAATGTGCTTGACAAATAGCAATACTGCTGGGTGTGAAAATTAGCTGTCAAAAGGTGCATATCTCCTTGGCAAACCATATTATGTACATCAATAAAGAACTCACAGGTCAAGTAATTTTCATCCCCATGCCCGTAGATCTCTTCTGTTAGATTATGAAACATTTGTCACACTACCCTGTCTTTCAATCCTTGGAAACTCAGAAGATGGATGTTAAGACCCCCTCTGTGTTACCTCGCCAGTTTGAATGGGACTACAGAACCAAAGACCCCCTCTGTGTTACCTCGCCAGTTTGAATGGGACTACAGAAGAACCCCTGTATCTACGGAGTTTTGGTTCCAAGCCCCCTCCCCCGTGGCAGGCAGTCAACTCAGAAGAAAAAGAGCGCTTGTGGGCCCTTTGTTTTTGAGGTGGGTGGGTGGGGCACAAGGGAGTCGCACAGTGTGCCGCCACTGCTGTTGGTCTCTTCTGGCCTGCCATGGCTGGTGTAGCACATGCCACCCCGACACCCCAGCTTGAGGAAAAGCAACAAGTGCTGGTGGTGGTTTGTGCTGAGAAATGTGGCCAGAAGGCAAGGAGGGAGGTGCTCAGGAGTGCTTGACAGGCCGCAACCTGCCCTGTTGCAATGAATGCTTTGACCCCACATCTCTTTAAACAGCCTCCAGGAGGATGTGCCACTCCTTGGCCAGGAAAGGCAGTGCGGGGGGGGGGGGGGCACACAATGAAAGAGCTGCCCTTCAATCTGGACCATGGTCAACTCCAGCTAATTGAAACCATAGTAATTGAGACTGCAGATACAGAGGTGCTACTGTGTTTTAACATACAAGGGAACTCACCATCACCAGAGATACAGCACTAAGACAGGGAAGGCAGGACTTGGCACTGGCTCAACCTCCAGAACATTGAACTGTTTTGAGTGTTACGTACGCAAACAGCAAAAGAAGGTATGTAGGTCCACATCTGTTTGCAAGTTTCAGAAAGAGTTGAGCAGAACAGCAATCAACCACAATGCTAAAATAAGATCCCCTTTGGTACCAGTGGAAAAATCAGTATTCTCATCCCCATAAAATACAAGCATCTTAAAGTCCAAGATGTCTTCTGTCCCAGAATAGGAAGAAAAGACCGCTTTCATTTCATGAACGCCAACGCCATTTTCTTTCCATGTACCCAGTTGGGCTGCACTGGTTTCCTCAAGAAGCACCGACTGCCACTGTAGATTGTTTGGGGACTTAAATCTTCTTAGTATTTCAATCCACAGTCCCAAATATGAATGAAAGCCTGACAGTCCAGAGCATGTAGTGGGTTGCAGCAATGAGTGTCACATGATCTCACAACATGAGTTCTGTTTCCGGGCCTTGAAGGACATTCAAAAGAAGCACATGAACGTACAATGAGAAACACTGCTTTATGTAAATGGCAGGGGTCTCATCTAAAATTACTATTTACCATATAAGAAAATGATTACCAATAATCTCAGAATCGCATTCATCTCTTTGTCACATACGAGACCTCTAAAGCCAAGATTTTTTTCCCTTTGAAACAGAGGGACAATTGAAATGCTCTAAAACCTTAAACTAGTAGCTTTTCTGTTGTAAACTACAATTCCCACTGGCTACTCTGAACAGCAATCTGAAATCTAAAATACCTGAAAGGCAACAGGTCAGAGGAAGGCTGCTCTAATGGCCTTCAAGTGTTAACAAACTAACAAACAAATAAACAAAAAACCCTTGCCCTGCCTTAGTTTAAGAAAATTTATTCCAGTGGTCTAGCTTTACAGCTCTGTCAGAACTACACTCAAAAGCATTTACTACAAGAAACAGATCAGCAATTTTATAAGTACCTTTCTATCCTGCTGAAACTTCATTGAGAGATGGGGCCCCATGCTTAGTTCAGAGAACACACCATCAGCATTACTATCAGCTCAAAAGACTCCATGCACCCACCCATCACCTACAAATACTCTGCTAAAAAGAATTCTATGTCATAGGGATAATATGGCCTATGGCCAGATGATACTTACAGTTTTGTAGAAGGCTTTTGACTGAGTCCCAAGAACCTCTGATTTGGAGACTAAATCGTCCAGTTTCTCTCCTCGTTCTAATAAGGACTCCATTGTATTGTGCTGAGTGGGAAAACACAAAGCTGAACAAGGACTGCTGAATGTAGCAATTCTCATGGAGCCAGCTATAAAAGCTCCTGGAGATGGTCATTATACTGATACAGCTGGTATCACACTACTGTCTACTAGAACTATACATTCAAGCTCTCTTCTCTCTGAATTTCAGTTTTCATTTCATATAACACCACCATTTATTTTTGCTGTTTTACAATTTTGCTTTTGAAGTCAAGGAGGAAGGATTTGGAATCCTACATGCGCTGTGGGTTCCACTCTTTCTCTTTCACAGTATTCCTCACTTCAATTCATTCTCACAGGCATGCAAAGTTGTATACACACAAACACATATGGCTTGCAAAAAGGCTACATTTTAGTAGTGGATACATTAGTGGATACAAAAAGGCTACATTTTAGTAGTGGATACATTAGACACTTGCTGTTCTAGTAGGAGCTGTATTTCTACACGCTTCCACAAACAAAAGAGTACAGTATCAAATGTCTTGCATATTTGTCCTATGTGTTCATTTCTATAAAGAAAGCTCATTTTACCTAGGGTGAAATTTACTCCTATGGCCCTAAAGACTCCTATAACAATTATATGCCCTCAAGTTGATTCCTACTTAAGTGTCTCTCCAAAGATTTTCTAGGTTATGATATACTCCAACACAATGTCCTGGGAAAGCTCACTCGATGGCGCCACAAGGATGAGAAGGCAGAAGAAGCAACCGTGCGCGCGGAGAGAGGGGCGCAGGGGGAGGTGGGAAGCCACAAAAAGGCTCTCCAGGAGCAAGTTGAGGGAAACACCACTTCTGAATCTGCCCAGGGGTGTCGGGGTGTGGAGGAGAGAAACTGGGAGAGCTTTGCACAGTGCCTTCTGGCCACCTGCATTGTGTCTACAGTATTTTTAATATATTCCCCCCCCCTCAATCCACAGATAAGAGAATCAGCGGATAGTGAATCAGCAGATAAGGGGGCCATACTGTATCTGCAACTGTGCTATCCCATGCTCAGGACACCACTTTCATATTCTTACAGCTGAACTTGAATATGTGAGTTAAAGTTAGCTGTCACCATTATCTGAACTTGGTATGAGTTTTACTCAGCTTTGACATCAGCAAAATTCAACAGCTCTAGCACTCAATTCCAAGAAATCACTCTCCCACGCCCTAGAATAGCTGAGGGCGCAACAGGAACCTGCCACTTAAGAGAGATTACACAGCTGTCTTTCTAGCGGCATACTAGCACAGCTCCTAATCCCTTTTATATTGCTTAGACCGGTGGTTCTCAATCTTGAGTCACCCTGGTGTTCTTGGACTACAGTTCCCAGAAGCCTTTGCCACCAGCTGTGCATGCCGGGGTTTCTAGGAGTTGCAGTGCGAGAACTCTGGGGTGACTCCAAATTGAGAACCACTGGCCTAGACAGACCAAAAGGAAATAGGTTTCATAAATGTAATCTCTTCCTCGTAAAATGACCTGCTCATTGTGATACAGAGCATTCCAGAACAGTGAAGAATGCAGCCACTCTGCAGGATGAGCACAGCACAGTGTATCTGGAGCACTGGGCTCATTATGAGAGAAGATCAAGATAGTGACAACACCATAACCACTTGCAAGGGGAGTTGACAGCCAGAGCAGCAACCATGACCTAGTTCTGCCTGCCAATTTGGAGAATTACAAGGATCTATTAAGAGCCTCATTTAGAAGCCAGTCACTCCTAGGAACTGGAACAGGCACTGAGCTCTATTCCGTCTGGAGAAAAAAAACATCTATTCAGGAAAAAAGAAAGGGAAGCTTGTTTTTGTAGCAGTCAGAGCTTTACCGGAAAGGAATTCTAGGACCTAGGAATCCAGTTACCCTCAAAATGTCTCAGGCTTACAATGCAGTGGAAACTGGGAACAGGGCGTCCTGCACTTTCCCCTGGCTTTTAACAAAGTCTTCCAAAATTCAGTGGAGCTGTCATGGCCTATACATATGCCTCTTACCAGAATGACTTTGGTCTCATCCAGCTCCGCTTGAACTTTTGTCATTGCATCTGCTTCACGGGGATTCTAGAAGAGGAATACAATGCTTTACTTCAAGGAGACTACTTACTACTAGGACAATCCAGTAAAAATTTAGTTGGCCACTGTAAAATCAGGAAAGTGAATGATTCCAAGTATCTCAAGCTATATACAGACCAAGTGGCAACCTTGACATTTTGACAATGACCCTCTTAATGGAAAAAGTATATTCCTCTCCTCTGCTGAAATATTATGATTTTGACCGCATAGTAAGAATTTAAATGCGGGCAAGAATATGACACTGAAGTTACTAACAAGAGTGCCTTAAATCATACAATACCAGCCATGTAATCAATAAGCTGATTACATTCTGTCAATACTGGAAGGAAAACAGTCACAACAGGTGCACTAAGGTGGAAAACCATCACTCGGGGGGGG
>JAHTLZ010000327.1:12874577-12918413 GCA_023846285.1 Phrynocephalus versicolor | reverse complement strand
CCTCGTCCAATCCATAACCAGGGCCAGGGAGTATTCCAGGGTATGTACGTCTTCCCCTGTTGCAGATGAGAATAAGAGACAGAGTTGCATGTCATCAGCACACTGATGACAATGTAATCCAAATATCTGAATGACCTCCCCCCAGCAGGTTCATATAGGTGTTAAAGGGCATTGGGGAGATGTTCGACCACCGTGAGACTCCACACTCCAGCAGATTCTTGACTTTAATACTACTATATATTATTTCTTATCAGCCAGTTCAGAATATCCATTCCTTGGTTTTCAAAGCCAATGTCAGTCTAAAGAAGACATGCAGCAGGGTCAACGAACAGCAAGATCAATCTCTCCTGATACCTATTAGTACTAATAGGATGAAAGCAGCAGGTCTTGCTGAGGTTGTTCAGTCACTGGGTCAACATTGAAAGTAGAGGTGATGTGTGGATATAGACAACACACCCACCTTAGGTCCTCTGACACTCCCGCATCTCTTTGGTTTCCCGGGACTGAATTATGGACGTATCTGCATCGATTGAGGAGCACAGCATGTTTCTCCTTGAAAGTAGGTTTATGTGACCCATAATCATGGTGGAAGTGGTGGTGCGATGAGGACTAGCCTCCTCGTGGTGCACCCTGGCAACTTGACTTATCACGGCTAAACAATCTACACATTTCAGGTGCTGGACCTGACAAGGATTTCCCAGCATGAAGAATCACCCTGGACACTGAAATTGTGAAATCTTATGCAATAAAGATGTATTCTGTTATGCCATTTACAAAAAATAACAAATGATGGAAGTGGAACTAGTTGCTAAGCCGCACAGTTGAGTGGTTGCTGTAGCAGCAACAGAGAGATAATATGGTTGTTATGCTCATTTGAATTAAGCCTATTCCCATGGTAGCACTATTCCGCTTGACAGGTTTAATGACCAGAAAGAAAAGAAGGGCTTTAGTGAGGTGACACCACAACAGGATTTAATCTATTGCCATGGCTATATAAGGTACATCTGGAGACCCCAGGGAACAGCCTGTGTGTCAAGAAGAAATGGGAAGGTGTAACCCAGGGAGAAAGCCAAGTCCAGACGAGTACTGTAGCTGAATAAACAGGAAGTTGGTGGGTGACCAAGGGACATATGCGACGCTCCCACGCTCTGCTACCTGAGAAGAAGGGAGAACTTTTCAGACTAAGAAAGGCCTTGTTCCTTTGGCTTTTTTGTCAGGATGCAGGTCAGCAGTACACAGCCTCCTCACAGAATGGACATTCCTTCTCAATCTACAACCGTGTGAAGCAAAAAGCCGACGAGGAGTCTTGGAAACACTACGTTTGGGCCAGAGAGAAAATCCAGAGACCCAAGGTAAAGGGGAAGAGGAAATTTTGTCACGTGCCACGCCATTTCAAAAGGAGAGGAAACAACCTTATACATGAAATAAACAAGCTAAGAAAGTGGAATATCTTCAACGGCGACAGGAAGGACTGCCCTCTTTGCTAAGGACAAGCAAGGAAAGGAGGTGGGTGGGGTGCCGTGGAAGAAGGCAACTTGGCTTGGTGCATCTCTCTTGACTTTCTGGGAGAGTAATAAGTTGAGAGCTATCCCCTGCTGGTACTGACAACTGCCCCAATGCTGGATCACAGAGCTAAGATGGACAGCTCCAAGAAGGAGAAGGTACAGTAGTGTGATTTATATTTGTTTTCTGGCAATCTCCCGGGTGGATGTGAATTTTACTTATGGAAGACTACCTTGCAGAAAAGTAGACAAGTATGTGATAATTTTTTAAAGACAAGTCAATAAGGTTGCCAAGGCAGAATCTGGAAAATATACATGTAGATTTCCACTGCCAAGTGCCGTCGAGGGAGAAGACAGCTGTGACTTTTTCTGACCCTTTAGTTTCTTGTCCATTACCCCTTCGCCATTTGCTGTAACAGGCACAGCTTCAAGTGCTTTAGTCAGAGCAGAGAAGAGTACAGGTGATGGGATTGGGGATGGGGTGGGGAAAGAGAGGGGCGAATGGGACTCTCTCTAGGGGTATTTCTGTGAAATGCAATGGGGAGACTAAAATGGCCTAGGCCACCATCTGGCAGCCCTACCAGTGGATGGTTCCACTTGAGCAAACCAAAAGAACCGTCTTTTGAAAGTAAAGACCTGCGTCCAAATTTCTGAATTTCCCAATACTTGTTTCCAATTTTCTCCAACGGTACCCCTGGTCTTTTGCTGAAAGACTAAAGTTCAAAAGGAGATGGCTGATTTTGAGAACCTCCATTTTTTGATTTACAGAGTTGTATTGCCCTAAAGGGATACCCAGTGTGGTGTAGTGGATAGTTTGATGATCTAGGATTCAGGATTGGAAGCCTGAGTTCAAATCCATTCTCACCCATGGAAACTCACTAGGGGTGAAGAACTGGTTAAATATCCTTAAAGAGCTCATCTTGAAAGCCCTATTAAGGCCACTATGTCACTTCTGACTTGACAACACATAACAACATGACATCACCTTGAAGATGGAGTTAATTCAGAGTATTGCCTATTACTAATCTATCATTTTATAATAATAGTATCAACACTCCAGAGACATCACATCTATTTCAGTCCATCATCTCCACAGTCATTGTATTCCCTTCTACAAGACCATTGTACATGTAAGAAACTGAGTCATAGGTGTGGATGATGAGGTTGTAGTCCAAACACATCAGGAGAATGCCAAGCTGGGAAGATAGTTATGACTGTATTTGTGGGGCATGTCACATTTGTAGTCAGGCACACTCAGAGAAGTTGTTCTCGTGGTTTTGGGTCATAGGTGTTTGACAAAATGCATAAACGTTTTTTCAGATTTGCTGTATTTCTGGGAAGTGAGAAGGTTTACTACCTGCTAGAAATTATAAAATGAGTTATTGGATCCTTGGACAGGTGTGTTCCTAACTGTACACTGCTATCATAATCCCGTGTATCTAAAATTTGTCAAACCTAGGCGGTTACTTCACGTCCTACCTTGTTCCGCAATTACATTTGTACCGTGACAGCGTTGTTCGCGGTCACATGGTTTCCGTTCAGTTCCTGTTTCCGTTTACTCACGGGCGTGATTGCTAGTCTTGTGGCAACTTACTTCACGGTCATGTTCTGTGACAAATTCTGAATTTGTCTTGCTTTCTTAACCCTTTTTTAAAATATTGTAAATAAAACTTTTTCAATATTTCGATTTACTGGTCTTCCAGGATTTACACGTCAATGCTACAGAATTTTCAGTACTTTCTTTAATAAACATTTGCACTGCATGGTGTTTCCCATATAATGTTTGGAATCATGAAGGGTTAAGTCAATCACAGGCTGTAAGAGAAATTACTATTCCGTCTGACTCATATGTTGGCTTCCTTCTTTGAATATACAAAAGGTGTTCTTCAGGAACCTTTTCTGCAGCATAGAAACATAGAATGTTTTGTTATTGTGTGCCATCAACTCAGTTCCAACTTATGATGACTTACTGTGTCTTCAAAGTGCCTGAGTTTGTCAAATAATTTGTTTATCCTTGCCACCTCTTTTGAGTGAGTGATGAGTGGGAATTTCCAGTTAGGTTCCCTGAGTCCTGATACCCAGTATAGTATAATGGTTAGATTAAGATACTACCAGTAGGACTCAGTAACTGAATGGTGACAAATCTTTGGCTGACTCAACAGATAATCCTATAGATCAGAAAGCAAAAGGCAATTTTTACTTGCTACAGAAAGAAGTGAATGTGAATTTAAAGACATTCTGGGATCAAGGGTAGTTGGGACAGAGACCTCTGACTCTCCAGATTACAATTGCTATGGGTTTCGTAAGAGCACCTCTTCTGAATATATATACTAGAGATGGGCACAAATAAAAAAATGGCATTTTGTTTGTTGTTTGTCGTTTGGAGGGTCTGTTTCGGTTCGTTTCCATTTTTCGTGAATTTTGCAAAAAAATCGTTTTTTGTTTTCGTTCGTTTCGTTCCCATTTCATTACCATTTATTTCAATTTTTTGTGATTTTTTAAGGATTTTAAGCAATTCACTCATATTGCAGTAATGGAAATGAAACGCATGACAAAATTTCTGGTGTTTCTGTTCGTTTTGTTTCATTTTAGAGACAAATTCGTTTGTCGGTTCATTACATAACAAAACGAAAAAACGGAAACGGAAACGGAAAATTGTTCGTTTCGTGCCCATCTCTAATATATACTATACTGTATATCCACAAAGCTCTCCTCCAGGAAATGTGGCTGAGATTTGGACAAGAAACCTACTTGTGAAACGCCATTTGAATAAGGAAAAGAGTACATTACAGTAGGACCCCAGTATCCACTGCTTCATTAACCACTGATTCAGTTATCCACAGTTGGCAGAGGAAAATATAAAATAAATAATTCAGCAGCTGCAAAGCAAGCTACTGTTATAAACAGCAGTTGTAAAGCAAGCTACTGTAAAAAAAAACACACAGCAGTTTTGGGGGTTTTGGTGTTCTCTCTTATCCACCATTTTCATTATCCATGGGAAGGCCTAGAACCAATCCCCAGTGGATACCAGAGTCCTACTGTATTTCTTCTTTGGCAGGGCTGCTGTCATGTGGCTGGTCATGTGACTCATTCTGCAATTGATCTTCTAGCTAGCATAAGGTGGGGCATATGAAAGAGAACTTCCATAGCAGGGGGTGGGAGTGGGTGCAGTTATACTATCACACTTCCTCTCTGATCCCTTAACAGGAATCTGTCAATAAAATATGAAAGGCTATTTTCAAAAGGCTTACCAAGCGGAATCTTTGTTTAACAATCTGAATTTAACTGAATCATTTCCAGCTTAGGCTCTGGGGGTGGTGGTAATATTTGTATACAAAGATTTAAAACTATGAGTTGCAACATGGGAACAGTTAATATTTATTCCATGGTTTGGCCTTTTATCAACAAAATAAATTTTTGTTTTATTTTGATTAGATTTGTTCTGCTTGTTTTTGGAGGGCATTTTTGGATGTAGTATGCTGTCCCGCTTGTCTTAGAAAAAGGATAGAAATGTGAGATTAAAAATGTTGAATATTGAATGATTCACAAGGTGAATAGAATCATAGGGTTCGGATCATGAGATACAGTATTTCTGCTTCTGTCAGGATATATTTAATAGTCGTGTGCCCACCACTTCTGGTGTCCCATTTTAATAATGACATTAACAAGCCAGATCACATCCATAGATGAGTGACCAGGATGGTGAGATGCTGTAGACCAAGTTGTCTGAAGAATAATTGAAAATGTTTTTTATATTTCGCCTCAAACCTGGATGCTCTGCTCTATTCCTCTCCTTGGTTAAGATCACATACAATGTCGTTCTCTCTTTCTTGTTTCCTCAACAAATTAATATAATCTGAGCAAATAAAGAGCTAGATTTCCGGCCAGAAAAATTATATTCAGTCGTTTGCATTATGGATTTAGCGTGCTGCCTTAGGAATGACCACCTGGATGTTTCAAACCAAACCAACAGAGGTAGAATTTCAAAGCACACACCGTGGTTTGAATTCCACAAGCTGGAGTCCAAGAAGCGTTTAAAATACTGTATGTGCAGCTCATAGCTGATTACAGTGAGGGGAATGCCTTAAGACTCTCAAAACAAAAAACAAAACCAGCTTTTACCCCACTTCATGTCAGTAGTTTGACTACTGCCGAAGGCCTGGTCATGACATAAACTCTTGCATCAAATTGCTGAGCCAATACCAGTTAAGTGGTGTAGATGGAGCACTCAGCCATAAGGCGATCTTTTAAATATTAACCCTGTAGCTGCGCTGACCACAAGCAGCAGTCACCTGGCTTACGAAGCAATGACTGACAACTAAAGCCTGGATACTCTATCAAGAAGCAGGAATTGATCATGAAAAGCAAAATTGAGGATTGCTCACTCCCACAGTTCCCCAGAGGTTATTTTAATGTGTGCCATCTTGGGATACATTTTTATATAGAACATAGGGAATTAATGTGGAATTAACTATTTTGTTTGAAACAAATAAGAAAGAAGCATAAAATGGAATGGAAATTCTCTTTTTGGGATGGATAGAAATTGGATGTTTTGGTTAACAGTAAGAACTTATTAACATTCACACATTTTTTCATAAATCTGCCCAAAAGAACTTCAGATAGAATAAACCGAATGTGGGAGAAAATGAAGTTGACAGGTTCACAGATCCAGGAAGAAACTTCAGATTCTATAATTTTGTCCTTTTACACTTCACCCAGTTTGTGGTTCTCAATTAGGACTGACTTGACCACCTCTTTTCAAAAATCTTGATGTTAAAATTTTGATATCAGCAAATATAGCATGCTCCACGAATAGTTGCAGGAATAGCTGCTGCTAAAGAATATAGCCAATACAAGTGATTGAGATTTCAGTATTTATAAGATCCTTTTAAAATGTCTTAATTATTTGACAGAAAGATATTTATTTGTTTATTTATCTATTTATTTTTACAAATACAGGAATCATTAAGAGTAGGCATGGATTGGTAGGAGGAAGATAAAGGAGACCTGGGGTGTGAAACTCAAAGGAAATAAAATTTAAATTTAAAAATCAGAGGACAATCTTTTAAAGGAAGGAAAATGTGTACAGAGATGAACGCTAGATCATGTTTGTACACACACAAACATGGTGGATTTAAGCTTCTGTCATTATGCTCTAGGAACAGCAATAATATTCTTCTAGGAGATAGCTGACAAGATTGGGACTGTGGGGTGGTTGTATTATATTTCCAAAGGCATCATATGTGGCATATTGCATTGTGTACTAATGGAGGCTTGGTAAAGGCCTGCTAGGGGAAAAATCTGCAGCCCCAATGTAAATACATTTCCTAAGAGCTAGCAACTTTGCTCAAATGGACCTTGTATGTCTATCCAGTAGATGGTATAGACACTATAGGGGCCTCTTGAAGTCTTAATAGTATTTATCTTAAAAGTGATTGATTCTCTGTAGATGTCTAATGGGGCACTATTTTCCTTACTCTGCATTGCCCTTTTGGTATTTTCAATAACAGCCTAGTTGTGGCTTAAAATGCAAATAAATATATCATCTTCATTTATCTTTATTGGGCAGGTTTTTTAAAAAAACAACTATTACTAAATTTTATATTTAATTTTAGATCTTTTTCCATTCAGGTTGTACTGGATTGCAGACAGCCTCTTACCACCTACTAGCATTACTTGGAAGTAGAGGAAAATTAGTCACATGAGGATGCACTTTGACTCTTACATTTCTGAAAGAGAAATGTACAAAGGTGCAATTTCCAGATTTTTCTTCTCTGTCTCATAGTAAGTACACCTTATAGTAGATGTGTACTGAATTTCAAGTTCATCCATCTTAATATAATATATTCTTGAAGGCTTTCACAGCCGGGATCAGCTAGCCCGAAAAACTCACAACAATCATCTTAATATAAATTATAGGTTTAGGAAATGATGAGTCCTTTTCCAAGGAGAAATTATGGGTCCTATTCCAAGGAGAAAGGCGGGGTAAAAATACTCTAAAATAAATAAATAAATAATAACAGCCTCTTATGCTGCTTGTCTGTCCATCCCAGCTCACATGCTCCATAAGTATTCTGTTATTGAGTACCAGCCTTTCTTGTTAGGCAGCATATGCTGGGAAGGAGGTACTTACATTTTGGAGAATTTAATAGCCCACTACCAAAGAGTGAAATGGAGGAGACTTCCCTGAAGACAGTATAGAAGTAAAAACCACTTGCTGATGCGTATAGAGTTGTCGCAGAAACCAGTCTGTCTTTTGCCTCAGCCAAATCCCACTGCCCGTTGAGCTAAGGCTCACACTTTCTTTTATGAAGAAAAAGGAAAAGATTCCCCCCGCACATGTGTGCTACTCGTGTCCAACTCTAGGGGCAGTGCTCATCGGCGTATTCAAGCCAAAGAGCCAGTGTTGTGCAAGTCCGTGGCTACATGGCCGGCATGGCTGTAAGGAAACACTGTTTTCTCTTCCCACTTTTTATGGCAGTACCTATTTATCTACTTGCATTTTACATGCTTTTGAACTGCTAGGTTGGCAGGAGCTGGGGTTATCCACAGGAGATCGCTCCGGTGCATGGCACCCAGGATTCGAACCGCCGAGCTGCCGACTTTGCAGCTGACAGTTTTCGGAAGCCTTAGTCCACTGAGCCACCACGCCCCTATGTTTCCTTTTATGAAAACTTCATCCTTATTTGTCATTAGCTGGGATGATTCTATGCTCTCATTAAACATGGTCCCTCTTGTGGATGCTTATGCCCTCCTGACACATCTTTCTTTGGTTATTGATGGAAAACCGCAGCAGTGAGAATGGTGATGATCTCACAGCTAGAGCTTTGTAAATAACTGGAATGAAACAGGTTTTTTTAAAACCCATTTAAACACTTACTCTGGTCTGGCTTCCCTCCTGCCCAACTGTGCAATCCAAGGAAACAAATTTGCCACCGGGATCTTCTCTACAGTCCAGAAAAGGATTGGTTCATTAGCTTAAAAGAACTGTGTTTGAGCCACAAATGAACAGTTTGTTTGTCTTTGGGAACATCTGCTAGGAATTATGGGATGTTAGTTGAGGGTCGTACTGTCATATAGAATGCCAAATAGTTATCTTGTTTGTGTGCCTGCTTGGGGTCGGGAAGGGGAGAATGTATTTCTGACACTTAGCAGACACATGATCTTAAACTAGCTAAACTTAAAATGAGAGATGAGAGAACAAATGTTTCACCACCAAGAATAAAAATTAGTGATAGCAATAAAACAGGCGATGGATGAATATGATACCGTGGCGTGATAGCATTGATAAGAAGCTGCAAGAAACACACAAGGAATGAGAATACTGTAGGCTCAGACTAAATATGGCAGTGGTGAAGGAGCAGAATGGGTGAAAAAAACAGAAAAATATAGGGATAAAACTTCTCAGATACCTGGGAACAGATAATTTTGCTTCCACCACTGTACTTTTACAGAGTATGTTGAGATAAGTTAGCATTGTTTTAGGAAAGTTATTTTGTAAGATTACTGCTATATAATATACAATATATAGAATATACAATGGAACTAATTACCTCAGTTACTTCAGGAGGTGGTGAGTGCTTCAACATTGGAGGTATTCAAGAGAAATTTGGACAACCACCTGGCAGAAATCCTTTGATTTGTATTCCTGCATGGAGTGGAGGTTGGATCGCCTTATATGACCCCTACCGACTTCACGATTCTATGGTTCAATGCTGGATAAATTTCTTGGAAGTATGCATGGCAATCTAAATTTGTAATAATTAATGGCATTGCCACTTATTATCTTTTGCAAGTGCCAAACCAAAAATGGTTTAAGTTCATTGACTAGAATTACATAGTTGCTGAGCCCTAAAAACACAAATTAAATTTTGTATGCATTAGAAATAGAGCTATGTAGAGGATAGAGTTCAAATATAAATGAAGTCAAATATAAATGAATATTCTCAGTCATCCAGGTGAGGTTATTTTGAAGTTGAGTCAGGGCAGCTGGACTTCTTGAGAGATTGAAACATTTCACTACTCATCCAAGCCGCTTCGTCAGTCTGAGGAAGGTTAGTGGCAAGGCCTCCAATTAATAGTTAGCCTGAAACTGGATACAGATGAAACCATGGTATCCTTTGATGTTACATCTCTCTTCACCAGCATTCCCACCACCGATGCCCTAACAACAGTAAAGAAGAGACTAAGAGAAGACAGCACCCTCACCATCAGAAGCAGCCTCAACCCAGACCAGATATGCCTGCTCTTGGACATGTATTTCATGTAGAGAGGGGACTTCTACAGACAGAAGCAGGGTTGTGCCATGGGTTCCCCAGTGTCACCCATTGTTGCTAATCTATACATGGAAGAAGTGGAGAAGAAAGCATTCAACACCTTCCCAGGGATGAGACCATCCCACTGATTCAGGTATGTAGATGTTACCTGGGTGAAAATCAAGACTCAGGAAGTACAGGCCTTTACAGACCACATCTATGTGGTGGACCCAAATATTAAGTTCACCAGGTAGGACACCCAAGATCACAGGTTGGCTTTCCTGGATTGTGCAGTCAACAAAAGTGACCTGTGAACAGAAGTTTACAGGAAACCCACCCACATAGACCAGTACTTACTATTTGACTCCCGCAATCCATTAAAACACAAATTAGGAGTCATCAGGACTCTAAACCACAGAGCACAGAGCATCCACACCTCCATAGAAGCCAAGAAGAAGGAAGACAGACACATGAAGACAGTGCTTAAGGCCTGTGGTTAACCAAAGTGAGCTTTCAATAAAGCAGCATCCCGACCCAGAAGAACAATGGATCAGCCTGACACCCAGCCTGACACCTGGTCATTCCTTACATGGCTGTATATGAAAAGCTTAAAAGGATTTTTGGCAAACACCACATCCCCATTTATTTCAAACCTATGGACATATTAAGGTAGAGACTCATCCACCCAAAGGACCCAACACCAAAACACAAGAGGAGCAATATAGTATATGTGGCCCAATACAGTGAGTGTGCAGACCTCTACACTGGAGAAACTAAATAGCCATTAAACAGGAGGATGGCCCAACACAGGAGGGGCAAAAGCTCAGGACAAGAATCAGCAGTGTGTACCTCCAATTGAAGGGCAAGGGGCACTCATTCAAAGATGAAGATGTACACATATTAAACAGAGAAGATAGGTGGTTTGAAAGATGTGTCAGGGATGTCATTCATGTGTGCATTGAAAACCCTTCTCTCAACAGAGGTGGGGGACGCAGGTGTAATCTCTCCTACTTTTCAAACTGCCCTTTCTCCAGTCCCCAGACAAATCAGAAGTTTAGTTTTAATTTTAGTTTTATTTATGATTTGTATACTGCCTGCCTGCAAAAGCAACTCAAGACGGCGAACAACAATCCATTAACATAAACAAGAGATTAAAAGAAACAGAAGCACTTCACACCTCCACTAGCAAGGCCACAGCTAACAACCCATACTTAATGGATGTTGGGAAGGGTTGCATAGGTGGGACTTTCATGCACCCCAGGGACTACATGGGTATGCAGAAGCAAATGCACAATATGAAGACTTATTAAAGAGAACCAAAAATTTGTGGTTATGCAAATACAGTGGTACCTCTACTTAAGAATGGCTCGATGGAAGAGCAATTCGACTTAAGAGCAGAAAAACGGTTGGCATTTTAACTGCTGCCTTACAAATTTTTGGCAGACCACTGCTGCAGGTGCCATAGAGAACTTCCCTCTATAATAGCCACCATCAGCCAATCGCAGCCTCTGGTGCCATTGACTGACATCCCCTCCAACCTATCAAGCTGTAACTCACTCTTTTCCCCCTTCCTCTCCCTCCTCCTCCAGACCCAAGCCATTTGTGCCTTTTTCTTCACTGGCTCATGGTGACCCCTGTGAAATGGTCATTTGACCCCCAAAGGGGTCCCGACCACCAGGTTGGGAACCACTCGGTTAACTAGATAGTAGCAGGGCAGTAAGTTTATTAACTTGCCCTACTTGTCAGAGGACAGACTAACTATGATACTAGTTTGGGTATTGTCCGAAAGATATACTAGCAAACAGGCAAGAATTATGGCATTCTCCTTTAGAACACAGTGGTGCCCCAACTTAAGAGCACCTTGACTTAGGAGCAGAAAACTGTTGCCATTTTAACTGTCACCTTACAAATTTTAGATATGATCTGCTCGACTTACAATTTTTTTTATTTTTTTATTTTTTAACTTATTTTTTCAATTTTTTAGATAGGTACCCCAACTTAAGAGTAGTCCGACTTGAGAGCATGCATTCGGAATGGATTAAATACGTAAGTTGAGGTACCACTGTATCTCCTGCTGAACCTGTTGGAGTTATTTCAACCTTGTATGATGCCTCCAGTGAGTTTGAATGGATGCAACCTTTCTAGGTGTTGGTCAGTCAATCCAGTAATCCTTCCCTGTCCCTGATTTTGAAGAGAGCCACATCTCTTAGTTTAAATCTGCCTCCCCCAACTCCTTTTTCATCTGCTGGCAGTTAGCAGTTATGCTGTTAATAGGCAGTTAATATTGTCAGTGAAGTCATAATGTAGTGTGCAGGAAGCAGGCCATGGAAGCAGGTTATGAGTCTATTGAAGCCTGTTGCCATAAGGAGCCATTTTTGTACAGTATGTAGATAATTTTTATCTGTTCAGAAATGTGAGTAAATAGGACTTTTTATTCTTTCTTTTACCAAAGTCTCAGAGTCAATGACTAAGACTGCAAGGGCCAACTGAGACAATAAGGGCTGGTCTGCGCTGCAGAGACTTAAAGCTAATTCTTCTCTGCAAGTCCCTGCACTTCTGCTGTGTGACTAAAAGCTTGAACCAAAGCTCAAATTTGCAACAGAAATTGGGGCAACAAACAAATGTCCCCACCCCCCAGGGCTTTAGTAGCCTCCGATATGGAGAAAGCACTTCCCTTGAGTTTCTTTTCCTCACCTAGAACATTACGCGTCCTGCCGGATCAGGCCAAAAGGCTTATTTAGTATGTCCCGTTCCCCATAGGAGCTCATCAGATACCATGGGGAAGCCTCAAGCAGAATGAAAGGACAATATCTGTCTCCCTCTCATTGTTTCTCAGCAACTTTCAGAGGCATTCCACCATGGCTCCTGGAAGTCCTTAGCTGGATCCTCTTTTAGGATCATATGCATTTCTGCCTTTGTTTGGGTGTTTACACATGTTTCTTTTGTTCATCATTTCAGCATGCCTCAAGATTTTAAATGATGAGCTTTCTTGTAGATTTCTTGAATATATCTGAAGTCTTATGTACGAAGATTGGCAAGCAGAAATCACTGCTCAAATGTCATATTTTCACATAAGAATAATCACATTACAAAGACACTCTGCAAACATATGGAAAAGTTAAGTATAGAAAGACATACGAAGCCATGAAAGTTCTATCATTCATAAAAGCCCTTTGTCAGTTATGGTCTTCCACAGCCTTCTCTCTCTCCACTACATCATCCACATGCTGATGTTCTAATCACGGACAGCTGATGTGCTTAGAATGCCATTCTACTGTTTGCAATCATTGTTAGAGTTGCTGCTGATAATTGGCCTTCATTTTCTCTGCTGAGCAGTTGCTAGTTCTACTTCCTCTCCCGCTGAACCTTTAATCTTTTTGGGTTGGAGAGGTTGCCCTCAATATCAGCAGTGCTCAACCTTGAGCTTAAGCAAACACATAACCAAAAGAGAGAGGGGGGGAGAGAGAGAGGGAGGGCAGTCCCTCGGTCTGTCTTGTCAGCTTTTGACCAGGTAGCCACAAGTGTACGAGCGTACAGGCGACAGCAAGCAGGTTACTGATTGTGTCCCAGAGCAACTCTAGATTCAATGGACAAATTTGAAGGCTCACAATTCTCAATGAGGAAGAAAGCATGTGAGTTCTTGCAATTGGTAAGAGCTGTACAGCTGTACTTGGCTAAAATCTCTTCTCAACTCTCTTCTCTTATCTTCTAGAAGTAATTGCTTTGTGGATAGCTATCTTTGCAGTTTCAGAGATATTTGTGGGAGCACTCCCGTTTATTTAGAACATTTATTTAGAACTGGCCACAAGCATTTTCAACATTGATTGCTGTTGTTAATTAATTAATTTATTAAAAACACAGTTGACAACTCAATTAGTTACGTCATTGAGCCTGGTTTCCATTATAGGGACTCTTTTGTCCCTAGTGGTGGCCAAACTTTGGCCCTCCAGATGTTTTGGACCACAACTCCCACATTCCTTTGTCATTGGCAATACAGGCTTGGAATTCTGGGAGTTGTGGTCCAAAACATCTGGAGGGCCAAGTTTGGCCACCACTGTACAATGGAAACCACTCTCAATGAAGTAACCCTCTCCATTGCAATCAAATGCAATCATTCGTTTCCATTTGATCATACCCCGTGTTACTGAGAAGAGCTTAGCAGCACATCCAGAACTGGAGTGCTCTGCCCTGTATCCTTTTTTATTGTCATTGCATTTTAGGGTCAAAGTATACTTTTCTGATAGTGGCAAATATTCTATTCATCCCAGCATAATGTAAAGTTATGACACTGTAGTGGCTGTTGCACTCAACAACTGAATTATGAAAGTGAGCAATAGGCTATGCATTCCTGGCATGACCAGTTGCTTAGTACTGTTGTACACACACAAAGGTGCTTCAGGGATCCAACTTTCACTTCAACATTAGCATAGCTACTATACACACAACCTCAAATTGCACACAAGTAGTTGCACAGTAGGATTTTTGCTGGTATGTCATTAGATGAGAGAATTGCTTGAGTGATGGAAGATGACTGATTGTTAAAGGATATGTTTTCCACAGCTTCTATAGTTCAATAATTAGCTTTTATTGTTATTACAGTAGGACCCTGGTATCTGCTGGGGATTGGTTGCAGGCCTTACTGTGGACAATAATAACTGTGGATAAGAGAGAACAAACCCCGCCAAACAAAACGGCTGTTTTATGACAGTAGCTTGCTTTACAGCTGCTGTTTAGCGACAGTAGCTTGCAACTGCTGTTTGTGACAGTAGCTTGCTTTGCGGCTGCTGAATTATTTATTTAATGTTTTTCCTCTGCCAACCGTGGATAACTGAATCAGTGGATAATGAATAAGTGGATACAGAGAGCATACTGTATTATTATTATTGGGAGAGAACACAGGCTTTGTGTGCAAGTACAGTATGACTATTAAGATGCTAAAGCATACCACAGACCTATCTTTTGAATAATATTTCAGCTTCAACTGAACTGCTATCTGCAACATTTCATTTGATCATTTTGCAAGGAATGATACACTAATGGAAGATATTTACAACTTGGAGAAGCTACAGGCCATAGTGGTTGGGAATTTTGGGAGCTGTGTTGTAAAAAAAATCAATTGTTCTAAATGCAGGTTATTTTGGTGCACCTTTGTGAGCCATGACAGCTAAACATAATTTATATGAATAGCTGCAATAAGGGAACTGCTAAGGCACATCTCCATTCCTTCTTGCTTTTTCTTTTGCTTTTCAGTGAAATCTAATCAGTGAAAGTAGGAAGCCTAAATCTGAATTGGGCAAACATATGGTGTGACTTTGCAGGGATGCTTTTACCTTCTTGAATTTCCTCAGCTCTTTTGCTTTATCTGCCAGAAATCAAGAAATCCTAAATGAACAAATATTGCTAATATTGCTAGAACTAGGGTGGAATAGATTAGTAAGATTTTGAATTGCTCCATCACCGAGGTCACAAAGGGTCACAGGCTAAGTGACTGATTATATACCAAAGTACATTCTCTTTGCTCTTCTTCTTTTTTAAAAAAAAAAAAAATAGGATGCCAAGAACCACTGTAAATATTTACAGTTCGTTCTATATTTAGTTCTGTCAAATCTGTTTCGCCAAATGATGAAACAAGGCCTTTAGATCTGGCATACCACCAGCAACTAAAAATAGAAAATCAAGGTTGTTCAGATTGCTAATTTAGGCTCTGATCTCCCAACAGTTCGAATTCAGAGGACGAGGAGGTGGAGGGACACTTGAAATCCATATACCTAAGTCACAATTTCAACGCTATGTGTGGAGAATAGGTGATTTCACCACCTTCTGGGTGGCTCTTCACTGGCCTATGATTTTGAATGCTAGGCTGACGGGAAATCACTGTGAACTTTCATGTTTCAGCAGCATTACAGTTATACTTGGCATACAGGAGCTTTTTCCCTTGGGAAAATCGGCACGGTTTATAAATCTATAAATAAATAAATAAATAAATATAAAGGGAGAGGATATATTTGAATATACCAGTGTACCGTATTCTGTGAGCTGTGGCAGACAGCTCACAGTCTTTATTCATTTCTCAATTTATTAATGACATATTTGTTTATTAGTTACAGTGATATCCTTCCTTTCTTCCAGTGACAGGCAGCATGCCTGGCTCTCACCCTCCCCTCTTTATGCACACACCAGTCCCGTGAAGATAGTTTGAGTGAAGTGAACTGGTCCAAGGTTCCTCAGTGGGTTTCATGGCTAAGTGCAGATTTGAACTCCCTCCAGTCCAAGCCTGATACTGTAACCTCTATAAGACATCGAGTCTTTTAGGTATATTCCAGCTTTCTCCCAGTAGTGAGATTCAAGGCAACCCAATTTCCTGTCAATGTTCTCTCTGTATTTTCTGCTCCTAAATTTTCTTGTTTTTATTTGAGATGGATCGAGGGTGTAGAATTCGATCCTAATGTTGTTACTGCAGCTGGAAGTCACTGATTTATTACATTGGTGTCTTTCTTTTTTAAACAAACTGGAAGGCTTAAGATCCGTTTTTATTTATTTATTTTATTTATTTTTACAATTTATATGCCGCCCACTTCCCAAAGGTCTCTCAGAATCGTGCTGAGAGATAGGATAGGATGTGAGGTAATGAATAGTCTGTAGTTACCATTAAGCTTTGTTGGCTGAACAACGATTTGCAGCCACATTTCCCTCGTAAAGTTCGAAACTGAGACCGTTATCAGGGATCACAAAATAGATTTGGTCCATTTAAAGTTGCATTTAAAATATTCAGTTCTCTTTCCTGTGAAAGTTTCAAGTTTCCCCTCACTGTGCTTTTACTTTAGAAATTCCTTCCAGAAAATGGGGAAAGTCTTGACAAACCGGGACTTATCTATCAGACTTCGTACTCGAATACGTCGATCCTATGTATTCAGCATACTTCTCTATGGTGTTGAAACTTGGACCCTTATAGCCACATTATGCAAGAAGCTGGAAGCATTTGAAATGTGGACGTACAGACAAATTCTGAAGATACCTTGGACAGCCAGAGTCACTAATGTGGCTGTATTACAGTGCATGAAGTTAGAAATCCTCAATACTGTAAAGAAAAGAAAATTGCAGTATTTTGGACACATAACGCACAATAAGAAATACCATCTGCTGCAAGATATCCTTCAAGGAAAAATAAACAGGAAGTGTGGCCCAGGGCATAGAAGAACATCCTGGCTTAAGAACGTAAGACAATGGTCTGCAGTGAGCACAGCTTCTCTGTTTAGAATAGCTTTAGATCCGTGGTTCTGAACCTGTGGATCCCCAGATGTTCCTGGACTGCAGCTCCCAGAAGCCTCCACCACTTGCTGTGCTGGAAGGGATTTCTGGGAGTTGCAGTCCAGGAACATCTGGGGACCCACAGGTTGAGAACCACTGCTTTAGATAGAAACCAGTTCGGGCTACTGCTTGCCAACGTTCTACGAGGACATGGCACTTGAAGAAGAAGTGCTTTTACCCAAGTTGACTTATTTGACTCCTTGTTTAGGGTAATGGTGATTTATTTATTTTTTTGCAGTTGACACCTTAGTGTCATATCATCAAAGTAACATGGAAGGCAGAACAATTCCATGATGTTTATTAACATTGTGACATAAAGGAAAGGATATATGTATATGTATATTTGCTTATCCACATCAACTTCTTGGAGAGTTGTGGATCTCTGTCTTCTTCTAGGTGGAGCAGATCCTATCAGAATTCCGGCTTCAGGAAGAGGATCTGAAAAAGGTGATGCGCCGGATGCAGAAGGAAATGGACCGAGGGCTAAAGCTGGAGACACACGAGGAAGCCTCTGTGAAAATGTTGCCCACTTATGTACGCTCTACCCCTGAAGGATCAGGTAATTCCTTATCCTGTTTAGAATACCTTATAGGAAATGTAAATACTGCTTTCTCTCAATACTGCCCCTGTCATTCTGGTGCCTACCCAAAAAAAGATCCAAATGATAGCTACTGCCACCTTTTAATGGCATCTCATACCAACAACCACTTAAGGTCTCTCTCTACCTCGCTTTTATATCCGCTAATTTCCTTCTTTGCTTTTTATAAATTTTATTTTAAACTGAACAACTGAAAAATATAACTGTGGTTCTGCCAGTGGTGTTACTGGTTTTATTTACCCAGCATTTTGTTAGTCTGTGGAATTCCCTGCCACAGGATGTGGTGATGGCATCTGGCTTGGATGCCTTCAAAAGGGGATTGGACAGATTCCTGGAGGAAAAGTCCATCACAGGTCACAAACCATGATTGAAATGTATAATCTCCAGGCTTAAAACCAGGGTACTTCAAGGACCAGATGCAGGCGAGGGGTATCAGGAGACAGATATTTAGTCTCGTGCACTCCCAGACGCATCTGGTGGGGCCACTGTAAGATACAGGAAGCTGGACTAGATGGGCCTTTGGCCTGATCCAGCATGGCTCTTCTTATGTTCTTGTCTTCTACGTGAGTTTCGGATCAAGCTACAGACTGAAGATTAACCTAGAATCCAAGGAAGAAGGAGGGCCCCTCCCATCCTGAAATATCATCTGAACAAGCATGTCCTGGTTTTATTCTGACATTTACCAAAATTAATCTGGCAGTTCCACTAATTCATTAGTTTTTAATATACTTTGCTGCTTAAGCATTTGTGTCATATTGCTAGCTAAGCAATATTGCCAAACAAAGCATCTTATTTAATTTCCATCTTTCCTCCACAACTTTTATCAGAGATTGACAATATATGTGTTGACCACATCGTTGGGAATAGAGATGATATGACTGCTTTTGTTTATGATAAAATGTGGTAATTTCCGACTTAACTACTATTAAAATAATCATGCTGTGAGAGGAAAATGGAGTAGGAACAGCCATGTTTACCGCTTGGAGCTCTTTGGAGAAGGAAGTGGACTATAAATGTAATGAATGAATGCACGCCATGAGCAAAAGAATCAATGCACGCTGGTTTTCCAGAGGTTGGAGATTTCCTTTCTTTGGATCTTGGCGGCACCAATTTCCGAGTGATGCTTGTAAAAGTGGGTGAAGGTGAAGGAGGACAATGGAATGTGAAGACCAAGCACCAAATGTATTCCATCCCAGAGGATGCCATGACAGGAACAGCTGAAATGGTGAGTTAGATGATCAGTTTTAAGAGTAACACATTATGTTTTTGCAGATGGGTGTCAGGATTCTCATTTTCAGTAGCTGAGTTGGCTGAGTGGTTCTGAAAGTTGTAAACCCAAAAACTACCTTTTTAAAATGTTGATCCATTATCTCTCACATGAGGACAGCTGATGTCTGCAAACACATGCACCTTCCTTCATCTTGACATTCCCCTACCAAATATCATCATATTCTTATTTCTTTTTTCTTCTTCTATTTTTCTTCATTACCATAAATGCAAATACAGTGGACCCTCGTATAATAAGCAGTTTGTTTAACAAAAAATCTGCTTAAAGGAAAAAATTTCTAGAGATAGGGGGGAATCGCCTATAGGGCGAATCCGTACAACAGAAAAGCAGTTGTGATTAGGGATTAATCTGTTTTCAGTGCATTCCTATGGGAAATTTGTACAAATTTAATTTGGAATGAATTAATTCCTTTATACAAGTTACCACTGTAAATGGCAGCTGCTTGATTAAGGGTCAGAAGCACATCTGCCTAACTTTAATTAGGATGTTTGTAGTTATTTGTGAATTTTAAAATATTTTGTTATGAACCAACTTGGGTCTCACTCCCCACAATAGAAATAAAATAATTAAATAAATAAACCAAATTACAAAAAAAGACAAGGGGGAAAGGGTAGGGAACAGAGGAGGTTTTAGATGTGGGTGACAAAGGAACCTGGAATCCCTATAAAATTATGCGTTTAGGATAAGGCAAAGCATTTTAAAGGCCTTTTCTGGTAGTATAATAAAAATCAAAATTGATACCATAGTTATACCTTCTAGAACAGTGGTTTTCGCAAGTCCTAGAACTGCCAGTCCAAGAACACATGGGTTGTCCAAGACTCTAGGGCAGAATGCCACCTAGTGGTGTGTAACGGATGTTCAACAATCCTGTCGAGTTCATTAGCAGGAAGGAGCAGAATTGGACTTCTTTTTCTTGAGAGATAAAAACGTTTCGCTGCTCATCCAAACAGCTTCATCAGTCTGAAGAAAGCTAGTTGCGAGTCCTTCATCTTATAGTCCTTTGACTTCTTGTCATCTGGTCTG
Source organism: Phrynocephalus versicolor (assembly GCA_023846285.1). NCBI lineage: Eukaryota > Metazoa > Chordata > Lepidosauria > Squamata > Agamidae > Phrynocephalus > Phrynocephalus versicolor. Next base: position 12,898,439 of record JAHTLZ010000327.1, on the reverse strand, counting down.
AAACAGGCTCATAAGATGACCAGTAGCCTGAATAGGCTCATTAGGTGAACAATAGTCTCAATAGGCTCAAAAATTATACAGTACTTTGAAACTGGATATCGGATATGCACCAAATGAGGGACAGATATAGCAGAAGGTCTGCACTTGCTCTGTGCTAAATTTAGGGACAGATGGGCAAATGGCTTTCAATTTATCTGATTAAAATCAATCTAAAATCTGATTAAAAGTAAAACTTGCCCCCATGAAGACATTGGCAACTTTTTCTATCTACAGATTTAAAACAGATCAACAGATCAAATAGTGTACGTTGACAATACAATACCTGCTAATTTTGAAAGAGATATGAGAGTCTGCAGCAGCGATGGCGAAACTTTGGCCCTCCAGATGTTTTGGACCACAACTCCCATAATTCCGAGTCTAGATTGCCAGTGACAAAAGACTGTGGGAGTTGTGGCCCAAAACATCTGGAGGGCCAAAGGTTTGCCACCACTGGTCTACAGGATGCCATTCACACTTGCTGAAAAACAGCCCTGACTATAGATTTGTGCTCGGGTGAGAAATGGTTAACCGATGAAATAAGGAGTCAGCTTTTGGGATTTTCCCTTGTGCTGTGTCACTTTTTGAATGGTACGAAGTACAGTAAGATATCCTGTAGACCAGGCATGTCCAAACTTTGGCCCTCCAGGACCGCAGGACCACAACTTCCACAGTCCTTTGTCATTGGCAATCTAAGCTTAGAATTCTGGGACTTGTGGTCCAAAACATCAGGAGGTCGAAGTCTGGACATGCCTGCTGTAGACATTCTATCCCTCCTTTGCTCGGTATCCTTTTTTTGTGTTGGCAATGCAGGCACAAAGATTGCACAGAAATACTGTGCCATTTCCTGGCATTTTGAATCATGGTTATGGAAGTACAATATCCCACATTCACAAACCAACATTTGTTTTAGAAGATTAATGAAATACTGTAGCAGCAATAGCAACCCAAAACATGACTATGGATCTTTCTCCTCTGTTTGGCATTTCGAGAGAAGTAAGTCTTGGGGAACCAGCTGGTTGGCCAGATGCTTAAGACAGCAGGAGCTCCTCCACCTTGAACATCTCTTGTCCTGCAAGGAACATCTGCTGAAGTTCCTTCTTCTCCACAACTGTTCAAGGCCTGCAGGAACGCTTTTGCATCTGGCCATCCTACAGGATGTCTTTGATGCTGCCTCAAAACTCATTGTGGGCAGCTTCCAAGCAAGGCTGATTACAAATATGGAAGAGAAATGATCACTGAACTGCACTGATCTTTTTTGATTCTCCCCCACCCCCCACCCCAGCTCTTCGATTACATTTCAGAATGTATCTCTGACTTCCTAGACAAACATCAGATGAAGCACAAAAAGCTACCTCTGGGTTTCACATTTTCCTTCCCTGTTCGACATGAAGACATTGACAAGGTAGGTTTGAGGATGTGGACCTCTTCCTCTTATAGACCTGTCCCGTTTTTCCTGCATGAGCTGGTGAACTATTTATTGCAATCTAGAGGCGCACACTATTTCTTCTTCTTTAGCATAATACCTATTCCGTAGACTGGAAGGTGATGCTCAGGGGACAGAAGTTGTCCATGCTTTTCATGACATGTGGTTTTTCTATAATGTAATTGTTAATTGTTTTATTCTGCTTGTAAGCTGCCTTGAATATTTGTTAGAAGAATCAGGTATAAACGCTGCACATAGTACATGTGTATGTTAAAGAGACATGCTGTACTGTATGTGTGTTGTGTGTGCTGTGTCGTTATAGTCGTGATCGACTCTCCGTGGCCCCATCTCCAGGGAGTTTTCTTGGCAGGAATACTGGAGTGGTTTGCTAGTTCCTACTCCAGGCGCCTACAGCACCTGGTATATTCCCTGGTGGTCTCCCATCCAAGTACTAACCAGGGCCAACCCTGCGTAGCTTCTGAAATCAGGCGAGATTGGATGTGCTTTGGGCATCTAGGCAGCACTGTACTGTATATCTATGTATATTTGGGATAAAAAGTAATATGGAGGTTCATTTGACCCTATCTAGACCTTAGGATCAGCTGTGAAGACCCTGTTTATGGACCCTTTCATTAGGATTTATTAGTCTGATAAGCACTGCGAGGCAGGGGCTGTCAGATCTGACCCCTTGTCGATGGAACTTCCAGTGGAGGGATACATAAATCCTGCTGTGCTGGATCTTCTTTGAAGATTTTATTTTAAACTAATTTTCACCAATATCTAGAGCAGGCACACCCAAACTTCGGCCCTCCTGATGTTTTGGACCACAACTCCCAGAATTCTAAGCCTGTATTTCCAATGGCAAAGGAATGTGGGAGTTGTGGTCCAAAACATCTGGAGGGCTGAAGTTTGGGCATGCCTGATCTAGTGTCCAGTGCTATTTTCAGCTGTCACTATAGGTCAGCTGTTTTTAATGAGAATGCATAGCACTGTGTATTGCTGCTGTGCTGCTGCTTAAGCAATCTAACATTTTAATATGGGCTATCATTTATAATAGTAGATGGATTTAATTGACTTTGTTTTATATAGGATCTATTTTTTAGCTGGTGCGAGCCAACTTTAAAAAAATCAGGAAAATGCTTACCAAAGTTTTGGGCTAAAGTGGTGAAATTGTGGGAGGTATATCGCAATTCCCCACTGTATCCAAATTAAGAGATTTTTTTTTACCCAGCATGTTGTTAGTCTGTGGAATTCCCTGCCACAGGATGTGGTGATGGCATCTGGCCTGGATGCCTTCAAAAGGGGATTGGACAGATTCCTGGAGGAAAAGTCCATCACAGGTTACAAACCATGATGGAGATGTGTAATCTCCAGGCTTAAAACCGGGGTACTTCAAGGGCCAGATGCAGGGGAGTGGTATCAGGAGACAGATATCTAGTCTCGTGCGCTCCTAGACACATTTGGTGGGGCCTCTGTGAGATACAGGAAGCTAGACTACGTGGGCCTTTGGCCTGATCCAGCATGGCTCTTCTTATGTTCTTATGTTAAGAGACTGAGATGGTGGGCAACCAGGACCACACTGGCCATAGTGTTGCTACTCCTGGTCAAGGCTTTGCAGATGTGGTTAGACTTCAGCTCTGATTAGCTCTCTCCAGCATGCCTTATGGTTAGGGGCTATAGGAGCTGCAGGGCACAACATTTTGAGCGTGAAGTATACACCTTCTCAGTGTACGGCCAATGCCCAGGTACCAGTAAATCAAAGGTGTTCCTGGGTCTGATCTTATATTAAAACCCCATGCATTAAAAGGACATACAAAAAGTCAAAAGTTGTGTGCGAGTGCTCTAGATTCTAGGAGAATGGTCGCCATAAATGTCCTCCTCCTGTCTTGCCATCTAACTGCATGTTTGCTTGCAGTGCAGTGCAGCTGGATTTTCAACAGAAATCACCTTGCCCCAATGTAGGTGCCATTGTGACCAAGGTGGTTATGCTCATGTTGTTATATTTGAACCGATCCCTTCCATCTCTTTGTTTCTGCAGGGGATCCTCTTGAACTGGACTAAAGGCTTCAAAGCCTCAGGAGCTGAAGGGAACAATGTAGTGGGGCTTTTGAGAGATGCTATCAAACGGCGAGGGGTAAGATGATTATTTATTTATTTATTTTTATATTTGTACACCGCAGTCTGATTTTCCTCAAACGGGAACTCTGGGCGGTTAACAACAAAGATTTATCAGACAACCCAAAACATAATAATAATGGTAATAATAATCTAAAGAAAGAAAAGAAAAAAGAAAAACAATAATACAAAAACCACAGTGAAACAACAACAAGACAGCAAGTACCCGGCAAGAGGGAATAGTAATAATAAAAATACTAATAATCAAACAAACAAACAAAAAACACAGGGAACACCACACTCCTAGCAATTGCCGAAGGCATCCTTGAACAGCCAGGTCTTCACAACCTTTTTAAAGGATGTCAGGGATGGAGCCTGGCGAATCTCGCTTGGCAGTTTATTCCATGCCACCGGGCCGGCCACCGAGATATATTTTGTGCTCTTAGGGCTCTGTCCCACGTCCCTTTAAAAGCAGTTTAAATTACTAGATAAACTGTGTCTAAAAATGCCGTCCCCACGGCCACTGGACTTTTTGGAAAAAAAAGAAAACCCGGTAATGCCCCTTTAAGCGAGGTTTCTGTGACTCACTCAAGAGGTAAGGAATGTTTTGCCTCACTTTGATAATCCACCTTTTAAGGAAGCAGATGCTGTGGGACCACGCAGATGATCTGGGTTTCTTCTTTTTTTAACTCATAGCACCGACCGGCTGTTCCTGGGGCCGATCAGCACTTTTAAAAAAAAAATTCTTTTCACCTACGGAGAAACAGGAAGCTCCATGTGGTGCCCTAAGCTTTAATTTCCCCCAGCCAAGTGGTCCATTTTTTTCAAATGCTAGTTCCACCTCCTGGCCAAGGGGGCTGAACTGCACTTTAAAATAAAAAACCAGCTTGGGACGTGAGAACTCCTGTCCCACTTATTCAATCACGTGATGGGACAAAGAGGAAAAGCCGGACCTTCAGAAGATCAGGATCAAAACCCAGGTGAGATAGCAGCTCAGCCAGTTTCATTGTACACTGGTTGTACAATGACAATAAAGGTTTTTAAAGCCTTAGACAGAGATGGCTCTTAGACAGAGACGGCAGACATCTTGGGTTGTTGTTGCTGAGGGTGGGAAGTAGCTATGAGATGCTGGACGACTGAGCTCTTGGGTCCGCACCACCCATTCATTGACCCCCTTTAGATAATTTACATCCTTCAGGTGCGTCAAACATCATTGGCCAGTTTGCTTCTGGACTTGGAATGGAGGTCCCATTCTTGGCCTTCACTTCAGGCAGCAAAGGGTCAAAGGCTTTTCCACTTCCACATCACTGTCAGAAGCCTTTCCCTGCTCCGGAACCTTTTAGCACAGAGATGGGTAATCTCTGTGAACCTCCCTTTTATTTGGGAGGTTCCTCCCACAAGAGTTCTGTGGCTTCCTCCACAATCTCCATCCACAAGAGTTCTCTGGCTATGCTAGGCTCTTGTGTGATTCCTCCAAATGGTTTTCAGCTGGCTTGTTCCTTCTCTGAGGAGACTTTGGCATCACGGTACCTCTTTCCACCTTTTGTAGGACTTTGAGATGGATGTGGTTGCCATGGTCAATGACACAGTAGCAACCATGATATCCTGCTACTATGAGGACCATCGATGTGAAGTTGGCATGATAGTAGGTAAGCCATGTGTTCTTGTAAATTCCTCCTTGGGTAGAACGGAACCAATGCATGCCGGAGTGTTCATTCTTCTGTATCTGTACTGGTTGCAGGTTTATATTGGGTATAAAGAGCTGAATTACAGCAGATTTGACTGTTGATATAGTACCTCCAGCCTAGTATTGTCTACTCAGACTGCCAACAATTTGTTAATTGAGGAGTGTGGAACCTGCAGGCCATAGGCAGCCCCACACGAATGCCTTGAATACCTCTGTTGTTGCTAGTGGTGCTGTCGTGCAGCTGAACAGTAAAGAAAGCTGAGAGGGAAAAAACCTGGCCCCCTTTCCCAGGTTTCTGATCTTTACAAGCCCTTGTAACAAAGTAACATTTGCACAATTTGCATGATTCTGCTGAATTTGAACACAAACAAACAAAAACATATCAAGAGCGTCACAAAAAAATGACTTGCACCCCCACAGATGGAGAGGAATAATTTTGCACTTTGGCACATGGGAAGATAACACAAAAATGATTTATCAGATTCTTTCAACTAGAAATGCCTAGGATCGGACTGCCCACAACATGTGTACCATGCCAATGAGCGATGAAGCCTTCCCACAGCCACCACGTCAAATCTCTCTCTGTGTTGCTAGCATATCTGTGAAGGTTGACCGAAGCCTCAGAGATCGGCTGACAGGCTTAAAAGAGCCTCTGCCTGTTGACACTTGTGTTGAACTTAACCGATAATTCGTTCTAAATGGCCATTAATATACTGTTCTTGTCCCTGTACATTGAAACACATTGCTCAGTCATTCTAGTGCAGATTACGAAAGAACATTGGGGAAGCATCGTGTGCTCAGTTTTCCTGTAAAAGGCAGGGAGGGGAGGAGGAGTGTGTACCAGAAGAGATTAAAAACAAGTATCTGATAGGCCCTTTTATTTGAGGAAGTGCAAGACTGTTTACAATGCTATGGGGCCAGGTTGCCTAGAAAGAGTCTTTCAATGTGCTCAAACGCTTAATGTAGTCAAGATGTTACTTGAGGGTTCTGGGAATACCTTTCAGGCAGCAAGCAGATCTTCTCAAACGCTCCTTTATCCACACAGTCTCCTATACTGACATCCTTTGTGGTAGTGTTAATTTAAGTTAGAATATTTAAAAAAAACAGGAATATGAATGTGCATCGGGCGGAACTGAGGCCCAAGTGGCTTTGCTTCAATTAACTGCATTCTAGGTAATTCTAGGAATTACAGAGTTGTTTGCTCATTGAAAAAAAACAAGAGCAATCGTTCTGTGGTGCCAAAAGCACTCAGTGCAACTTTTCTTTCTGCAATAGGTTTGTGAAATGTAAATTGGCTAAGATGTATTACAGGTTTGTTTTCTATTCAATTCCATGGTAACATTTTTAAAAGATGCAAACCATATATGTAGAACATGCTTAATTAATTTTGACTGTTAAACTTATTGCATAACATTTTTAGTGTGACTAATTGTGTTGTTGCATGGGGCATCCTTTTAAAGTTTTTTTTTTTTTTGGAGGGGAGGGGGTACAGAACCAAAAGGTTCTGGGAGCGCACGAGACTAGATATCTGTCTCCTGATACCACTCCCCCGCATCTGGCCCTTGAAGTACCCTGGTTTTAAGCCTGGAGATTACACATCTCCATCATGATTTGTAACCTGTGATGGACTTTTCCTCCAGGAATCTGTCCAGTCCCCCTTTGAAGGCATCCGGGCCAGATGCCATCACCACATCCTGTGGCAGGGAGATCCACAGTCTAATAACATGCTGGGTAAAAAAAAATTTCTTTTGTCTGTTCTCACTCTCCCAGCCCTCAATTTGAGTGGATGTCCCCTAGTTCTGGTATTTTGTAAGAGGAAGAAGAGTGTCCCTCTATCCACTTTACTCATGCCTTGCATTTTTTTGTACGTCTCAAACATATCCCCCCCCCTCCAGGCACCTTTATAGGAAGGAGCTAAAACTCTCTTTTCCAGCATAATTGTTCCTGTTGAAATCAAAGTCTCCACCCACTACTTTAGGTTTGTTTTGTGTCTTGCTGTACTCAAAACCTCACCAATAATGGGTACACAAGGAATTGATGTTGTGCCGTTTGTGGATGGATGGACGTTAAGAATTTTCCTGCATCTCCAATCTGCCAGGCACCGGTTGTAATGCTTGCTACATGGAGGAGATGCAGAATGTGGAACTCGTGGAAGGTGATGAAGGCCGGATGTGTGTAAACACCGAATGGGGAGCGTTTGGGGCATCAGGAGAGCTGGATGAGTTCCTCCTGGAGTATGATCGTGTGGTGGACGAGACCTCGCTTAACCCCGGTCAGCAGCTGTAAGGAATATGTCAGATATAATTAACATAACTGGTTCTTGCTCTCCTGGTTTTCATGCTCCCCCACTCCCAATTGACCAGAGAATGGGGTGCACTTGGGCTATCACAGATCCTTTGGGGACACATAACTCATCTATGATTACAGCGAAGTTTATATATACCGTATCAGGAAAACCCATGGTTATTTCTGATCACTCTTTAGAGATAAGTGGTTGATACTTGCCTACAGGTTGAGTCAAGTAAAACGTGGAAAATCTTAAAGGATAAGAATATGAATGGAGTCCAGGGATAAGGAGATAATTTCCCTGCCTCTGGCGTTCCCTTCTTAGTTCTATCTCCACCCAAAATGTAAGTCTGCCTGATTCATATACAGTGGTACCTACCTCTTAAAACAAATGCAATTCATTCTACGGGTCTATTTGTTTTAAGAAAATCTTGTCTTCAGTTTCCCATAGGAATGCATTGGGAACAGATTACGGTAATCCATTACGGAGGCTAGAATAAAGACAAAAATAACCAGTTCTTTTTTTTCCTGGTGTGAAGCATCCCATAGGGATTTTTTTCTTGTCATGTGAAGCATGATATTCCTGGATTTTTTTTTCTTCCTACGAGTTTGTTGTCTTAAGGCATTTGTCTTAAGAGGTTCCACTGTATCTGAAACATGATCTATGGAGCCGGGAAATAATTTCAGCTTCTAATGACGTGCTATCTCTCATGTGTAGTGTGATCCTAAGAACAGAATTATCTCTAATGTTGCAGTTCCCTAAAATGTAATTAACTAATGCCCACCTGCATGCATTGGTTATTGAAATAAACATGTAGAGTCCAATGAAGAATGGTGGTTGTTATTTTTCTGTAAATCAGAGAAATGGCTGTTGCTGTCCAACTACAATAAGTTCATCTTTGCTCCCTATTCATGACAGATATGCATATATTGAGGACATACTGTATAGTTCGTATGTGTCTCTGGTTTGCATACAGTATACACACAAATTCCTACCTGTATATTACTAAGCTGATGAACTTCCCTCCTTTGCCCCAGGTATGAGAAGATCATAGGAGGAAAATACATGGGAGAGATTGTACGACTCGTGCTACTAAAACTTGTCAATGAAAATCTGCTCTTCGGTGGAGAAGCTTCAGAGCAGCTGAAAACCAAAGGATCATTTGAAACCCGTTTTATCTCTCAAGTTGAAAGGTTAGGTTTTGTACAGTATGTTCTGCTGCCCACATTTGCTGTGCGATCCCAGGCCTCCTTAGTCCAACAGTCTATCCACTAAATACTACACTAAGTATCTATTTCTCTCCTACCTGCCCACAGTCTCTGACATCTTCAGGATCTGCTGGGTCCTGAGCTACTACTCAGGGTAACTCAGTTGAAATGTGTATGTCTTTCCTTGGGTGGTTCATTTGCCATCCCTTGCAACCATTTTTTTTGCTCCAAATTCTAAGACCTTTTTGTTTCAGCTGTTGCTGCATCTAGCAAAATGGGACCATTCTCTCAAATGGACCTCCAAAATAGAAAAACAATGGGGTAATTGAAAAAACTGGAGGTCTTCATACATTAAGGCACTCTGCACCTCTGGCCAATGTTCTTTTCTCAAATAAAGTACACTTTTTCAACTCAAAATTTGCTAGTTCTTCAACCTCCTCTTCTTTCAACCTAAGAATTTTCTAAATGCTCAAGGTCTTTTAGAGCCAAAATTACATTGGATTGAAATAAGCATTTTGGACTACTATACAGTTTTTAGACTTCTTCAGTTTGCTGAATGATGGTCTCCCCAACCACTTTCTGGCCATAGTCCTTCAAGAGAGAGAAAGATAAAAAAAAGGAACCTACTGTGGGTACTGGGCAAGGAGAATTGGCCCAGATTTCCAAAACTTGCCCTCCCTGAGACCAAAGTAGGCCATCTTTCATTAATGCAACAAGGCAGAGGTAAATGGGTCACATCTCAATGGTAGAGCACATGTTATGAAAAGTCCACGATTCAACTCCTGGTATTTCCCAGTAGTGTTATAGAACACCCTTGTCCAATATTCCAGAGAACACAGTAGCTTACAGTTCTTGCTCTCAATCATTACACCTTAGAAAAGATATTTCAACCTTGAACAATGGGGGTGGGGTGGGGGAATTGGGGAACCATCCTGGGATCTCAGGAGATTTAGAATCAGCATCAGGTTCCCTTTTCCAGAAAAAGAAATGTCTTTCCTGGGGAGTAAATGCTAAGCAGTCTGTACTGTGGGGCCCCATTAATCCTTGATCTTTGCTAGTACAAAAACTGCTTTAGCACCCAAAGTTATTAGAAGTTATTATGCATTAAATTAGATGAAATGTCTCCATGAGATGTAGCTTCCTAGTTACCATATCTGTTTGAGAACTAGAGGGAATGAACACGTCTCCGACTTCCATGGTAAGAGAACTGAGCATGATGCTTCTTGTTCTCAGTGACACAGGTGACCGAAAACAGATCTACAACATTCTGACATCCTTCGGGCTGTTGCCCTCAGCAACGGACTGTGACATTGTTCGAATGGCGTGTGAGAGTGTTTCCACACGGGCTGCACAAATGTGTTCAGCTGGGCTGGCTGGTGTAATTAACCGCATGAGGGACAGCAGGAGTGAGGAGACCCTGAAGATAACAGTGGGAGTTGATGGTTCTGTCTACAAGCTCCATCCTAGGTGAGTGTTGGGCTCTTGAGTCTTTTAGAAAAATATTAATAATTCCTCAATCAGAGCTGTAAAAAATAACTGGAATGGTTTCCCTGTAACACAAGAATGGGGAGATCTGGCTCAACATATTTGGAAACCCTAACCAGCACAATACTAGTTGGTAAGAGATTATGGAAGCCATTGAAGCAAAACATTTGGAAGGCTAAAGTTTCACCTCTCCTTTTGTACCCGTAATAGAGCTAGAGGATCTTGTTGGATTCAGGATAGTGCTAGTCAACTTTCTGAAGATTTCTTCCCGTTTTGTTGTTGCCAGATTAAGGCTGCACTTGCATCCCACTAATGTAAGAAAGGATGGTCTGTTTCACTTATCATGGCAGAGACAGTTTGGAAAGGAACCACACTGAATAAAACTTCTTGACTCGTGACTTGACGAATCTCCACGAATGAATGAATGAATGCTTTATTGCAGTCAATGGCCAAATCTAAAGTACACACACACACACACACACACACACACACACACACACAGAGTACCAGTTACAGCAAAACGAGGAAGAACAAGGGAGGGGGGAATACCATATCAATTGAGCCAGACTAAATTGTGAGTGCTTGAGCAATTGTTGAAAACTTCTGAGCATGAATTATAATTGCCGCTGCACAGAATTTAGCTACATTAGACAGCATGCGTGAAGTAGGACATTCTACAGTGTATATATATTTTGCCCTGACAACAGGAGGCAGGTGTAAAATGCCTCCTTTAAATAAGGAGCAATAAGTTTTCCCCTAATTCCATCATATAAGGGACAATCTCCACGAAAAGATCTTACTTAGGAATATTTTTGTCTTCCCTGTTGAATTGTCTATATTTTCTGAATCCGCAGGAATGTTTCTGTGATATGTCAGACCTCTACTTCTATAGATGTTCTTGGATTGTCTTTGGTGGGATGTGAGTTGTATGGATTGGAGAAGGATAACAAAACTTTGTTGTAAATGTTGTGTTGTCCTTTACAACAAAGGAATGAACATGTTTCTTTATTCTAAATGCCTTTTGACTGTAAACCCCTAAGTTTTTGTGATCTCCTGTAGTGTGTACACATTATATTCCTTTGTTTTGTGATAGTTCATCACAGCTTAAACACCAGCTTGGTTTTTCACTCCATTTGCTTAGGCAAAGTCCTGAGAAATGACTACATGGATGAAACACTCAAGTGTTTTACAGTTTTTGATCTGACCTTAAGAGACAGGACTCACTGGTGAGATGTAAACCGTTTGCTACAGCAAAGGCTCGGACTTGTGCTGCTTTACATTGTATACCGTTTAATTATATATTACACAGAGATGGAGAGAGATTCCAACTGATTCCTTGGAAAATTACTTTTTTGAGACCACCGTTCCCAGAATTCCCTTACCAGGATGGCCATTGGCCATACTGACTGGGGATTCCAGGTACTATAATGCAGAAAAGTAACTTTTCCCACCTGTGTTTCTAATTTATGTAGTTATTGGTCCTCATAATAGTACAAAGCATTGAACATATTTGTCATTTATCAATGGAATCCCATATTTTGTTTGCTCAGAACTAAGATGCATTTGGGTCACTGGAATAATTACTCAGGTAACTATATATAGGATTTCAATCTTAAATCTTGATGACTGTTTTTTCACAGGAAAAAAAATCTGCTTTAATAGAAAAGTTTCTGAGGGGTGTGGGTGTGCTAACTTCCACCCCACCAACGGTTTTAATGTCTCAGTTCCCTCCAGCCATTTCCCACCCTGTGGGGTTCCTGGTATGTGTTTACTTTTGCAAAGCCATGCCTGGAGCTTGAGACATCTAAAGACATGGCTATTTAAAAAGGCGTTCCCTGGGCATTAATATTAATATAGGCTATGAAGGATTCACTGCTTATGCACTTTATTTTTTGCTTGTTTGTTTTTAGGCCATCTTGCTCCTGTTTGATGCTGAGATAGATATTGTTTTATTTTCTCACCATGTTTTTATTATTGGATGGTTTATTTATTGTGTGTTTCGATTGACATTGCTCAACTTTGTAAATCGCCCAGAGTAGCTGTGCAGCTAGTTGGAGCGGTATATAAATTGAATGAATGAATGAATGAATAAATAAATAAATAAATAATCACTGGGGTTGAGAGTTACAGCAGAAAAGTGGCAGGCAAGCAAAGGGTTAAGCTTGTACAATCATGTGAGAGATTTAGTTGAACCTTGATTCAACCCATTTGAAAGGATTGCCTAATGTACCCATGGCTGGAACTGGTGCACCTGCTTTTATTTGGTCTCATATATTAGTATTACTTAAGTAGCACTGTGCCGTTAGCAGCCAACTTCATGCTGCTAGACAGGAGATCAGAAACAATAGCTGGAAAAGGAAACTCCCAGGGACTGTGTTCAGAGCCCATGCTAAAACATAATTCTCTGAACTGGGTTTTTGGACATTGCAAAGGACACGTCCGCATATTATGGTGCCTTTCAAAGCTAGGTGCATAGTGCAGCAATGTGGTGGGAAAAGAATGCTGGGATTATGGGAAGTATAGTTCAAGACAGTCTTTTAAAAATGGTTACTTCATGTCCACTCTAATCCCGGGATGAAGTTCGTCGCGTGTTTCCACACGTCCTCATTCGTGATGCGATATGAAATTCCATGCCTTTGTTCTCCGGGTTTTTTTTCAGCCCGACCTTCCGTTTTTCGATGTTTTGATTCTCCGAAGCCGTGCCTTCAATGCGTTACGGAGCTGAGTTTGAGGCATTTGTCTTTTAATCTCTCTGCACTGTGTTGCTGAGTCCATAGGGAATGTACTGGCGAATGGCAGTTCACATTCCTGCCACTAGATGGAGAATGGCATGTTGCGTGACGAGCCTTACCTCACGGGCTCTCATATCAGAATGAGAAGCGAGATGAGGAGATTCCCGAGGCCAGGGAGGGGAATCTCTCATCCCGCTTAAATTGCAGTTCAGGGGTCGTGGTCGGGACGAACCCCCTTTGTCCCGTAATGGACGTGAAGTTAGATTTCTTCGTACCGGGCCCCAGCAGGACCGCGAACAGCGATGAGTTGGACGTGAAGTATCAGCCGTGTCTGTTGCATCAGATAAAACCGGAAATGTGGACAGAATCCGTGAATACCTGTCGTGTAGAGAGAAGTGATCCTTTGGTCTCAAACTCTTCTTTTTCTATCCCTTGCTTCCCAGTTTCAAAGATCGGTTCCATGCAACGGTCAGACAATTGACACCGGGCTGTGACATCACCTTTCTGGAATCGGAGGAAGGCAGTGGCAGAGGGGCCGCTCTCATTTCGGCAGTCGCCTGCAAAATGGCCTGCATGATTGGCCAGTGACCTGGCACCGGAAAGGACCATGAAAGGGAAGGGACCTGCCTGGGGAACATGACTCTTCCATCCAGAGGAGGCAGGTTGAGTTGTTTGAGACGGTGCCAAGGAACAGAGCCAACGGAAGGAAGCGGGGGTTTCTTTTTTGGAGGGGAGGTATGGGGGATGGAGTAACATTGGGTTTCTCATAACCTCTACCTGTAGATGACATAATAATCATTCAAAGAACCACAACCTCTCCTTTCTATTCTTAAAACCGTCTCCACTACTGTACAGTTTGTGGGGGCTTCAGTTGACGTAATAAGACATTTTATGTAGTTGAGCGGAGGTGGGATCAGGTAGGGGAACTAAGTAGTGAATCACGGTGTTCTAGAGGACGAATCAGGGATCTAGTTTGCCTGAAGGGATAGCAAAGTTCTGTTTCCTCCAAGTGGTACTGTATGGCAGGACTTTGGGTCAGATTCCAGGGTCCCACTGATATAGGAGGACCCCACATGTAGCAGCACTGGCTTACTGCATTTGGATGGTTGAAGTGATACACATTTACAATTGAAAGGATGGGGGTTTAAGACTATTACATTCTGAGTCTAGAATTTCCTAATTGAAGCACCGGTTTCTTTTGCAACCAATCAGGACCAGAAGGGAACCACAAATTCTACATTTTGTCCTTACCAACATTTGGTGAGAGACTGACCAACACTTTACAAGAAAGAATATGAACTAGAAATAAAAACCTCACTCTACTTTAAAAGGTGTGATAATATTTTTCAACAGCTCTTCCTTCTTGTTTTTTAATATGTGTCAAACAGAGCCTAAACTGCCGTGTTTCCAAGAAGATAAAAATTAATTGAAAAATAAGACTTCATTGAATTACCAATACTTTCCTGACTTTCCAGACTGATATCAAACGTAAACCCAAACTTTTAAACGTAAATTAAAGGGAGGGCTAAAGAACACTATTGGTTCAAAGTGTTGATCCCATACGTCAGGACAATCTCTGTGCCCTGTTTCAGAATGAATGATCATTAATACAGAGGGAGCTTGTGGTTGAACAAAAAGCTTATAGAGCTGTCAAAAAGCACGAAACATTTTATGATGAGAGAGTCATTAGAGATATCAAAGTGTTGGATCAGAGTCAAGACGCATCTAAACTAGCATTTTGTTTTCTACAGTGGCCAGTCTTGAATTTCATCAGGAAGCCCGCATGAGGGCAGTCAGTGCCCTTGTGATTATATTTCCATGCTACTGGCATTGGAAAGAATATACTGCATGACTCTTAAGAAGGTATATGTAGCTAGCCATCATAACTTGTAGCCATTGATAGCCATATGCTCCAGTCATCTGACTGGCAGCCGATCTTGCCCCAATTCCTTATCAGTTTTCCTTCTAGATACTGAAAAATAAAGCTTCATCCAGAAATTTAGAACTCTTGGTGCTAAATGTGAGGAGGCGCCTGAATATGGGGAAGTTGCTTCCCAAATCTCTAAGAGGGCACAAGAAGATTTCCTGGACAAAACTGCTTTTTTGAATTTTAAAATATGAGGGGTACATGTTGCCTGCCCCTGCTTCAGAAGGAAATGGTAAGAGGCCAGAATCCTATGATATTTGCATAACTTCCCGTGGCTCTCTGCAGCTTATTAATGAGATGCTGCAACTCATAAGAACATAAGAACATAAGAAGAGCCATGCTGGATCAGGCCAAAGGCCCATGTCGTCCAGCCTCCTGTATCTCACATTGGCCCGATACCCCTCCCCTGCATCTGGTCCTTGAAGTACCCTGGTTTTTAGCCTGGAGATTATACATCTCCATCATGGTTTGTAACCTGTGATGGACTTTTCCTCCAGGAATCTGTCCAATCCCCTTTTGAACTCATCTTGGTCATGTACATGTACATGGCCATGCACAAGATTCTACAACTGAGATGCACTCCAGCATCTCATCAGTTGGTCACAGTAAATGTACTTGAACCTCAAAAGAATTCTGGCCTAAGAGTCATAGAAACGGAGCCTCATTAACACACTGAGTTGTTAAGCCCTCACACAATAAATGTCAAGTATGAAATGTCCTTCTGCATGAACCCTGGAGCAATTTGCAGTAACACCAATCACCCAATTTACAGTAGATCAGCCCACCAAAGCAGATGAGACACAGAGAGACATTTCCCTCCCGCTCCACGTGAAGGCACTAAGATGCCATTTGGTTCACAAACTGCAATTCCATTTGTAGCTTAAAGGAATAAAACCAGCAACTAGCATCGTCAAGCTCCTGTTTAGAAAAATATGAGATCAACCAACGACCGGCTCACATTTTATAGTAGGGTGTGATAAAAAATAATAATGGCATGGATTTCCATTGACTAATTGTAAATCTACATCTGTGTACACTTTGGCCACAAGGATATTACACAGTCTTCCCCAATGGTGTTTTGGCTACAACTCTTGTGGTCCATTACCACAATCCATAATTAGAATTACTGTATAAGCCAAAACCATCTAGAGGGCCAAATCTTCTCCCAAGCTGCACTGGTGTGTTGAAACTTGTACAGGTATCACACAAGAAATGGCAACATGTGTCTCTTATTTTTTAGCATGTTCAGGTAATGTGTGGGAGGTTTGCCAACATACAGTATATGGATCATATATGCATAAACTCGTTTTGCATTACACCTGCACCAGAAGAAATGATACTATTCTGTTCATGACATGTAATGTTTGGGACCTTTACTTTGTCCTGTGGCAAATTTCATCACTCTGATCTTGACTTCTGGCTATACAGTTAGTTGTTTGGCACATGCTCTCTCTTCCCACTGACATAGTATTGATTCCCCCCCTCCCTCCCCCCAATATCTCCTGCTATCCTATTTATGGACCCAGGGGACCTTTTGTATTAAAAACAAATAAGAATAAAATTTGTAAAACATTGTAAAACTCATATTGGTTGTATCTGTTGTTTTAATCAAAACTATTAATGTGTGTAACAGTGTGTGTAGAGTTTGGAGTGCAAGATATTGTAGAAATTACAGGGCAACTAAAGCAAACCTCAGGGAAAATTCTTTAGCATGAAGTGGTAACTACATTCAGGCAAATTACAGGAGGGGCGTAGTGGCTCAGTGGACTAGGGCTTCCGAAAACTGTTGGCTGCAAAGTTGGCAGCGCGGCAGGTTCGAATCCCGGGTGCCACGCAGCAGAGCGAGCTCCTGCTGATGACCCCAGCTCCTGCCAACCCAGCAGTTCGAAAGCATGTAAATGCAAGTAGATAAATAGGTACCGCCATAAAAAGTGGGAAGGTAAAACAGTGTTTCCTTGCAGCCATGCTGGCCACGAGGCCAGGGACTTGCACAACACTGGCTCTTCGGCTTGAATACGGAGATGAGCACTGCCCCTAGAGTCGGACACGACTAGCACGGATGTGCGGGGGGAACACTTACCTCTACCTTTACATTCAGGCAAGAGTGCACAGGACTGCAGATCAAGAGGATTTGTGCATTTGAGAGGACACCTTCTCGGAGAAAAATGCATGCACGCACGCAGTAGCAGAGGTGGCGGAGGGCGTGGCGTCACCAAGCTTTAGGGGAAAGAAGGACTGCTGGGCGGCAGGAGGGTGCACGGCTTCCTCCTGCTGCTCCCCCTCCAGGCTGAGCCCGTGGCAGATGTACCCCTCTGCCCCCCCCCCCAGATATGTCCCTAATGCTTTATTATCTTCTATAAAGGTAAGTCTTTTAGTTCATGGCAAATAACCTTGTTATGTTCCTTCCCCACTATTTAGCGAGCCTATGCCCTATAAATATAAAAAGAAGAAATTATGCCACAAAAGGGGTCTAAGCTTTTCCATCATTAAGTTGAAAATTTTAATTACAAGTGACTGTGGCTAAATCCTTATGGTAGCCTCATCTAGTCTGTTGAACCAGCTGGCAAACACTGAACCGGAATTTATGTAAATCACATTAGAATTGGCTTAGAATTTTGGTCTGTTGGTAACGTAACATTTCCAAGCTCTGAAATACATACTTAACCAGTGAACATTCTGACACCACTGTAGCACAGAGGAGAAAAAGTTATGGTAATTTTCTTAAGAAGTGCACTAAAGATACAGAAAAGTTTATTAAAACAAAAACTACTTCATCATACAGGTTATGCATGACTATTTCTGACATAAATTATTGCAACAAACGGCTACCTGCCGCATTGCCTCTTCTGTACAGAATGAAACACAGCCCAGAATGTCAGCTTTTTTTCCCTTTTTTTTGGGGGGGGGGTCAAGGAAAACCTTCCGAGTATGCTGTCACCCACTCCTTATCAACAGAGAGGGTATTTGAGCTAGTACTGCCAAGTTTGGTTCTCTCCTGTTACTAGGGTCTCAATTTAGCTCACTGAGTGATAAGCGGTGGGATATATTCCGAGATCCTGCTTGACACCATCCAGACCTTTGTTCTTCCACAGAATATCTAAGATGGTGAGTACTTCACGTCTGTCTCGGCTTTTCCACATACTTTGCAAGTGATGGGTTTTGGACGAAACTATGCTGCTCTCCCAATCCCACAGAGAAATAAAATCAGCAGTTGCTTTCATCTTACAGTGTGTGTACTAAACTACAACATCTGTAACTGGCTGAGGGATTCTGGGAACTCTAGAATAAAAGTTTTGGAGAAAGAAAGCCAACGGGGACAGTATTCATTGTTTTGTTTAACTATTTGGTAGGACAGAGCAAAAAGGCACAGCAGGCTAGAATGTATGCAGGCAAGAAGGGACATGCTCGGGGGTGGGCTGGGGTGGGGACACAATATGAGATGCTGAAAAGATCTGTAACTGGATCCCAGAGTATCATACTACTATTGCACACTTATGGGGAGCGTCAACATATTACCATATTATTCATCTTTAAAGTAAATTTCCGAACTACGCATTCAGATAATGACTTTGGGTGGTCATTTGATCCAAGGAGATGCACCATTAGAGAGGCAGAACATGGGGGTTACTGTGTAAAGCTAATACTTTACAGGTAGAATGACAGGTTGTCCTTATTTTGCCTGACAAGAATTAGAGTACAGTATTCATTGTGTAGGTGTGCCTCACAATTATTCATCTTAAACATGGACAGTTCCTTTTTTCCAATGCTACACTAGATTTTTGTTGCATTTTGGCTTTGGGGGAGATACTTCGAAATTATACAGTACATGCATTTTAGCACCAAAGGTTTTCATGTTTCAGGTTCCTTCTCTAACTCTTGGGATAAGAAAGAAGTTAACTATTTGGTAGGTCAGATCAACTGGAACTCTGCTCTTTTCCATTTGTGTTTTGGAGCAAAAACACAGTCCCAAGCATGCCTATTCAAAGAGAAGTCGCCCGGTTCTTATTGGACCTTAATCCCTGTTAAGTGGGTATAGGGTGGCATATTCATGCTATTGAATATTCAGAGTTGCTTCTGAATAGCTCATAGGACTGCGGTGTAAATGTGACATTTTAAAAATACTGTATTCCTAAATCCTTATTTGGCAGGAGTACATAGTATGGTATATTGCCCTTCCACCTTCACCAAGCCCAGTCTTTCGGTCAGCCCCCAAACAGCTGCTCTACATAGGTAACAAGACCCTCTTTGGCCACAGTCCTACCAGTGTTTTCTGCGTAGTTTCCCGGCAGCGAACTGCGTAGTAAAAGATTGTGTGCTAACCGGGAAGAGAAGTTAATTCTGGTCCTGGCCAACCACGCCCCTGCAACAGCAGTTTCAGCGAAGTTTCCTAAACCACCGCCAGGGGCTGGATTTAGAAACTCCACTCGAAAATGCTTACTTATTTGCTTCTGTAACCATGACAGGACCCTGAAAATACGCAGTAAAATCATTTGTTCCCCTTTAACACCACGGAGGCTTGGAAAATAGAGCCGGAAAGAAGGACAAAATGCAAAGTAGACAGGTAGAGATGGAACCAGATTAAGAAAATACAATGCAGAAGAGAGGACACTAACTGCACATTAAAAACCACATGACCACTCCCCAAAAATATGCAGGAAATTTATATATGCAGAAAACTCTGGTAAGGCCACGTCCTTTGTTTCCCCATTTAGAACCAGGACAATAGGTTCTTACGCTACCGTTGTGTGCTTTACTTTCAGGCCAGCAGGAAAGCTGGGAGCAAAGCTGCTGCAAAGCGGGCTCAGAGAGGATCTTCCAACGTCTTCTCCATGTTTGAACAGTCACAGATCCAAGAGTTCAAGGAGGTGAGAAGATTGGGATCCATCAACCATTTTCTTACTAGGCCAAGGTCATCAATTCCAGTCCTAACCTATATCCAAAGTACCATGTTTTCCTCTGATCCCAGGAGGCTACCTATAAAACAAATTCAACCCATAGAAGCCTTCTCTTCGCCCATCCCAAATGTTAGGATAAGATGGCAACCAGGTTGACTCTACACAAGCAGAGTGGATGTTGCAGCCATTTCAAGCAGCAGAGGCTGTGGGGAGTCAACAGCAAAAACCAGGCGGAGGACAGCACGGTGTGTACTTCATGGATGAAGCACTGCTGTCCAGGACAGTGCGCTATGCTTTCCCTTCAGCAGTAATGAAGTAGGGCTGGATTGCCCACCCTGACTGGCTTTGCTGCATGGAATGGAATAACAACTTCTCCTCAGGCTCATGGCACTCACTGACCTTGATGTGACCGTTGCTGACTCAGGAAGCTGAATGGTGAAGGCAGGGCAAGTGATGACATCAAAAGCAAAGCAAAGTGTTCTGGTTATCACTTCAAGTAGTCTCTGGGCGGTTTACAGTATAATTATGCAGGCTACACATTGCCCCCCCCCCCACAAGCTGGGTACTCATTTTACCAACCTCAGAAGGATGGAAGGCTGAGTCAACCATGAGCCGGCTACCAGGGATTGAACCCTAGGTCGTGAGCACAGTATGGCCACTGTGCCACTTCATTGTTGTCATTAAAAGCTACAGTAGTACCTTGTATAAAGGAATTAATTCGCTCCAAATGAAATTCTGTTAAGCAAATTTCCCCTATCTCTGGAATTTTTTATGTTGTACAGATTTCATGTTATACAAACCGTTTCTTATATGAGGGTCCACAGTATTTGAATATGCCTATGGATGACCCAGGCTCAGTATGGAGTGAGATTCCTAGAAAAACAGGCAAGAATTTAAACAACTTCTTCAAATGCTTGTAGGGGAGGAGGAGGGGCAAAAATAAGTGAAAGAATTTGAGCTTTTAGGAAAAACCCTGCAAGCACGTTAGGTAAGTCATAAAGTCCTTTCTGCCAGGAGTTGCGCTGAATGGAGTTTTCATGGCTGAACATTTTTAGCAGTTTGAGGACTTCAGACTCTTCCCATCATTTCACTTCTTTCTGGTAATGTTCAGTGTCCTCTCTGCTCCTGATTTGCCTCAATTATAAAATAATGGATTCTTCCTGTATGGTATGTTATTAGGCCAGGAGGGGCCATGCACAAGGGTGTCATATAGAACCAGTTAACCAGCCAGACAGGGTATACCAAAACCAGGTTATCAGAGTGGAGACTGTGCTCCCAGCTGCCATTCTAAGAAAATAGCATTTTTGTTCTCTTCTGCTGTCAACATTCCCACACTGGCTCTGAAAATGGGACGGGAGCTGCATGTTTTACAGGATTATAGTTTTATAAAATGCATCCCATCTCTTGAGTTGTGGCTGAGTCCTTGTGAGTCGCGTGTGAATAAATCAAAACAAGCATGAAGGAAAACTCAGTTTTTGATTAAAAAAACCAATGGAGGTTTTGTGTTTGCATACAGATTCTGGTCAAGAAATGCTAACACATGGGTACACGACATAGATTTAAGTATTACTTGTACAAAGACATTTCCCTCCACTCAATGGAGAGATTTCAGGAGGGCTGGAGATGGTGGTTTCTAAAGGATGAAGTGGGAAGAAAGGAGGAGATTGTGTTTTCTAAAGGATGGAATAGGGAGGAAAGGAGTACAGTATTTGGATGACTTATTTATAGTGGAACAAAATTAGTTGTCAAGGAGAGAGAGAGAGAGAACAATGGATTAATTTGATTATTCTTTCTCCAAGGCATTCAGCTGCATTGACCAGAATCGTGATGGCATTATCAGTAAATCAGACTTAAAAGAGACATATGGCCAACTCGGTGAGTATGAATCCGCCCTCTGCAGGAACATCTAGCAGACAAAAATGAAAAAGCAGACATCTAGCAGACAAAATGAAAAAGTATGTCAGGTGTATATTCCGTGGAATGGAAGACATGGGGTTAAG
This sequence comes from Phrynocephalus versicolor, assembly GCA_023846285.1. NCBI lineage: Eukaryota > Metazoa > Chordata > Lepidosauria > Squamata > Agamidae > Phrynocephalus > Phrynocephalus versicolor. Next base: position 12,876,641 of record JAHTLZ010000327.1, on the reverse strand, counting down.
GAACAGAGACAACGATATATGATAGGAATTCTAGTCCTCAAAACACTAACAACCTGTTGGGTCCATTACACAGTTAACTTGCCCTCTGCTTTTTTTTTAGTCATGGAAGCCATTTGGGCATATAAACCTTCTTACCCAGTGATACAGTGGGACCAGGATGCATCAATGGGAAAACTAAGGTGGCATCATTTGTCAGCATCAGCTTATCTTGCTGACTCCCTCTTTCCACTGATTGTGGCTAGAGTCCTCGTAACAGTTTGAGGATGAAGCAATTTTTCCTAGATATTGGGAATTTATGCAAATGTAAAGAAAGCAGCGTTTTAAAATGTTACTAATGGTTTAAATGCTATAAAGGGGACATATCACATGTTGTTGGACTTCCCTTGGGGTGTGTGGTATAGGGAACACCACCACAAGTGCCTACAGTTCAAAATTTACAACTAAGCCTGGGTCGTCTCACACTGAGATGTAAAATTTCCAGAAACTTTGGAAGGAAATGGTGGGGGATCTGTTTTCCCCAATTTTTTTCTCCAACGTTTCTTCCATGGCTTCAATATTTCTGGAAGTTTTACACTGCTAGTCTCATGTCATGGAAAGCGACAGTTAGTCTACTAGTGAAGGCTTAAAACCTAAAACAAAAACAGAACAAGAAAACAAGAAAAACCACACAGTCCCATTTGTTTACTGAACTTGGCAACTTCTGCATACAAAGTATGTGTTCTATACCACTTAAGTAAGGTGGACATAAAAACAGAGCTAAAATGAAGATAGAAGACAGAAAGTTCTTAAAAATATAAGCGTTTGACATCTCTTTCTGGTGGCGATTGAGTCCAAGCCCTTGCTTGATGCAGGAATTCAAACAAATATATTTGACAGATGTCTTATTTTTCTCTTGAAAGTTTTCAGAGTAGGGGTGCTCACCTACTCTTGAGGTAACTGGTCATAGTGGTCTAACAGTTAGGATTTCCCCCCACCCCCGATATTCAACCAAAATCTGGACTGACAATCACCAAGAGAGATAAAATGCAAAATTTGAGACCTTCCTAACTGAGAAGTAGCAGGAAGAAGAAACCTAGCTTATCTGAACAATTTCTGATGATGTAGTGGCTGTGTTATTTTAGGAGCTGTGAGTACTTCACTTCTCTTCAGCTCTGGAGGGTGCCACTTTGATAAACAGCTTGTCACTTACAAAAGTAGGTAGGTCAGGAAATTCCATAGGTTTTTTTTAGTGCTCTTGCACTTTTCAGAGTCTACAAAGAGAATATACCTCACAGGAGTTCAGAAATCCAGGCGGCAACCTAGTTTACAAGCATTATTTGCTTAAGGATAATTGTGGAAATTGGTTGTATGTATGTATGTATGTATGTATGTATGTATGTATGTATGTATGTATGTATGTATGTATAGTACTGTGCCAAAGTTTCAGGCAGGTGTGAAAGAATGCTGTAAACAAAGAATGCTTTCCAAAATCTTTGTGTGGGAGAGACCTTGTTGAGGCCGTATAACTACCTTGTGTCTTGTTGCTGTGCTCAGTCTTGCCATGACATGAAACTGTCTTTCACAACATCACCTTGGTAGCAGAGTAAGGCTGTTCCTCGCCCAGTTTTAAGCCTACTACACAGCTTTTTCTGCTTCATTTCATGACTGGTTTTCACCCTACATGTGACATTGATGATCATTAGCACCAGTTTGGTATAATTGGTTGGTCATGACTATAATCCTACAAAATCCCTGACTTTCTGCAACTCTGCCTTTAAGAATTGATGCTTGTTTGGAGGCCAAAGATAGTAACACCAAATATTGATTTGATTTAGATTTTTCTTTTGTTCACTCACTTTGCATTTTGTAAATTGACAAAAATAAACAATCATCTATATTTCTGAAAGGTTTATTTACTGCATTCTTTCACACCTACCAAAAACCTTTGGCACAGTACCGTATGTATGTATGTATGTATGTATGTATGTATGTATGTATGTATGTATGTATGTATGTATGTATGTATGTATGTATGTATGTAGGTAGGTAGGTAGGTAGGTAGGTAGGTAGGTAGGTAGGTAGGTA
>JAHTLZ010000327.1:12851530-12874567 GCA_023846285.1 Phrynocephalus versicolor | reverse complement strand
GTAGGTAGGTAGGTAGGTAGGTAGGTAGGTAGGTAGGTAGGTAGGTAGGTAGGTAGGTAGGTAGGTAGGTAGGTAGGGTGTTCAACTGAACATAGAAAATATCAGTCACAAAATATACCTCCATTGGAAAATAACATGCTCCTTTTCTCCACAGGAAAAATAACTGTGAAGGACGAAGAGCTGGATGAAATGTTGAAGGAAGGGAAAGGGCCCATTAACTTCACCGTCTTCTTAACGCTCTTTGGGGAGAAACTGAATGGTGAGTTGGTATCAACTTGGGCATGGGCGAGAGAATAGCTTAGAAAAGCTGATTTTTGAACTAGAATTGCCAGAGGTCTGTGAAGATTCTCAGTTATCCAGATGAGGTTATCTGGAAGAGTCATGGCAACTGGACTTCTTTTCTTGTTAGGCGGAAATGTTTCACTACTCATCTAAGTAGCTTCTTCAGTCTGAGGAATGTTGGTAAGAGACCTCCAATTTATCCTCCATATTCGATTGACTTCACCGTGGTATGAATAAGAGATGAAGAAGGGCTGAGGTTGTGTGAACATCATACCTCTGCAGCCCCTCCCAACACTCAGCAAGCATGAGACGTTAGCAGTAGCCTCCCTGTTGGATGTGTGAAAGGGTTCTGTTTTTTCTGGGGATAGATGAAGTGGCAGCATGATAAATAGGGGACTGATTGTGCCTAAATCCACTACCCCTGCTGACAGAAGGATTTTCTATACAACCATGGCCTCCTTGACCACTCTCTTGAACCACGTATCGTCTCTGTCCAAGATGCGTTCATCTTCATGATTCGAAAGATCTCCTACCAGTCTTCCTCAGTCTGAAAAAAAGCTAATTCTGGATAGTATTTCCAGGTGTTTCCAGCAAAGATGGGTAGATAACAGCCCCAAGAACCTACCAGCTGGCTGCTCACTGGGAGCTTCTGTGAGTTTTAGTATAAAATATCAAATGTTTCTAACCTCTGAACTAGAGTTAGCATGAGTCCTGTATTGCAAACTTGAAAACATCCTATCTCAAGCTTCAGTCTGGTTTTTTAAAAAGGAACCATAAGTCATGGGAGCAGGAGCTTATGAACCTGCACAGAGATAACAAAATAAGGAGGCCCCCAGGTCACCTGCTCACAGTCTTCCCTCCTATTGTGAAATGTGCATTATATGCGTATTTAAATTACGGTAATAATTTCTATACATGGATCTATATGCATGCACAGTTTATTATATAAATCTTTGTCATATTTTGTCTGTCTAGTTAGGAAATGCTTCCTTTATTATTTTATTTATTTTTATTTTTGGCAATTTGAAAGTGACTACTACCATATTTTGGGCCCAATGTCCCTGAATGTACAGTGCTGAGCTTTTCCCAGCTTCCTTGTTCCCCCTTTTAACAAGAGCTCCTTTTTCATAGGCACTGACCCCGAGGACTCCATCCTTGCTGCTTTCAAACTCTTTGACCCTAATGGAACTGGCTATGTGAACAAAGAGGAGTAAGTTACACAGACTTTTTTTTTTTTTTTGGAGTTATAGTTTTCCAACTGGTAGCCGTGTCAGTCTGGGCAAGCATACGAACAAGAAACATAAATTGCCCGAAAACCATCAGACAGAGCTATGACGAATAATCCGCTACCTATCCAGTACTGATCACAGCGAGAGCCCTCCTGGTAACATCTCCAGTGATCAATTTGGAGCATTCTTTAAATCTAAAGGACCTGGACGGCCAACCTTTATCAGTAGATTTGATTGAAATATCTGTCACGCCGCCTTGCCCATTGAGTCTGACTCAATTTCAGCCACTGCCATTGCAAGAGGTGGACAGAGCGCTTGGATCAATGTTGCGCCACCACCTCCCCACAGGATCCTTGTCCAGCCTGGCTTATAAAAGTTGCCAGGCTGACTACTACGAAACGGGCCACTGGTATGATGAATGGGTCTTTCCTTGAGGGCTATTTTAAAGTACAGGGAGTCAGATCTCAGTTGGAAGGTCATTCCAAAGAGTTGGGACAACTACTGAGAAGGTGTGCAGCCTACCCTTTTACTTTTGCCCCTTCCTCAGAGTTACCAACTGTAGACTCCTGTTTTGGGATGAATGTGTACTATGGCTAGAATTTGGTGGATAAAGGCATTCAGTCAGGTAATGGGGTCCCAAACCATTTAGGGCTTTATAAGTAAGAGTCATCATAACCATGAAACTGTACACGTAACCAGTGACGTGTAGCCAGAGTGGGGGAGATATAATCATTCCAACTCAACCCCATCACCAGTCTAATTGCTCCATTCTGCACCTGCCTAAGCTTCCACACCAGCCTCAAAGGTTGTCCCACACAAAGGCTATTAAAGTAGCCAAGTCTTGAGACTATCAGCACATGAACCAAGGTGGTGAGACTTTTTTTGGTAAAGTCATGCATGTGACTGTTCATCCATCCGATTACACCCTGGTGTAATTCTGCATTTATTTTGATTTCCAGGTTTAAACAACTCCTAATGACACAGGCAGATAAGTTCACTGCTGAAGAGGTGAGGCAATTCTACAATTGTTTACAATGTTACCCATATTTCCTCCTTAAATCCAGATTTGTCGTTTCCGGGAATCTTGATTCTTACATTGAAATTAAAGCTGTAGGATTCTTTTCAAGAAATGTGTTACTATAGCCTGAAACAAGGTAAAATACATATTAAAGAAAGTGTTGTTCCCTGTATTTCTTCCACTGTGTAGAATCCTCAGGGATAATTGTTTTAGCAATCAGGCTTATGAATTAAGCCTGTATTTAATTTTCAATGTCCAGTCACAAAACAAACCACCATGGGAGGTACAGAGATGAGAAAAGCTTGTACTAAAATAAATTTATATACAGTATTTTCCTGTTTGAGTGAGCACTGCTTCTAAATACAAGATAAATGCATTATAAAGTTTGACCCTCAAGGAACTGGAAGCAGAAATGTTTTCAATCCCTCAGTTTATACAGTGAATATAGTAATTCAATAACAAGTGTCTTTCTATAGCTGTATTTTGAAACCCGCTGGAGTGGCTGTCAATTTACAATATATTATGTAGTTCAACAGCCATCTGGAAAGGCAAAGCAGTAGTAGACACTTAGCAAGTATTGGCCCGTAGTATTGTGAAAGCTACAAGAATGAATTTATTTCATCCACATTACTGGAGAAGGGATTGTGATGGGGAAGGGCATCCACAGATACCATATTAGAAAGTACCAGAGTCAACAATATTGGCTCAGTTCAATGTGATAACTCATTTTAATCCACACTCCTCCTTTGTTTTGTCTGCTTCCTAGGTAGAACAGATGTTTGCTCTGGCTCCTATAGATGTAGCTGGAAACATTGACTACAAATCTTTATGCTACATCATCACACATGGCGATGAGAAAGAAGACTGAGGAAATTAATAGGGTTTGACTACGATGAAATCTGCAGGGTATCCACCGCATGACTCATATTCCTGCAATAAAGGGATGAATGGAAAATGAACAAGGCTCTGACTTTGATGACAAGATATAAAATGTTAATGACTAAAACTGGGCACAACATTTGTGTTAGAAACTAAATGTGAAAATGGCTGATTGTCCACCAAGAAATGTCTCATTTAATCTATGTTAACAGTTTTCTCAAATTACTGAGTCAAGAAATAAATGGAGTGGTATGTGAAGATACTTATTACAGTACTCTATTTACTATTTTCTTCATTAGACAGTACTCTAAAGATGGGTGTGAAGATCTATCCTGAACAATATTATAGAACAATATTACAGCTCTTCCTGGAAAGGAGAAACAATGGCCAACTTTAGTTAGTGATGTCATTCTACAGTACATGGAAACATGGTAGACATACTACAAATCAGAGTGAGGTAAATCCCTCAGGTGGCAGATGATGGGGTGCACTTATGGACAATGGTGGCCGCCCCTGGCAGTATCGCCAGAAGCTCTGTCTGTTTCCCTCTTTTAGAAGACAGAGCAGTGCTTGCTACGAGGCAATCCAAGTTCTCCCACCACTAAAAATAAAGTACCACCAACCCAATGCATGGGGCTTCTCCCTTCTCACATCATGTGTACACAGTATCAGCCATACTACAACCACTTACCATCTTGTGCTAGAGAACACTGTCCTCTTTGGATTAAAGCAGGAAGAAGATGGAAACAATAAGGGGTGACTGGAAGGCAAAGTGGGATCCTGGCCAATATATGTTACCAGGGGAGAGAAAGAGCCAGAAATGGCCAAGTACCAATTCATTCCTGCCATATTGCCTTGGGTTTGCAGATCCTCAAGGACAAGGCATTCTTGAAATACAGTAGTTGATTTTTGTCTAGAATTGGCTCCAGGAAGCAGCCAACAAGGTGCAGCAGGAGTACCGCTAGAGTCTCCTTCTCAGAATCACAGAATCATAGAGATGGAAGATACAGTACCTCAAGGGCCATCCAGTCCAACGTCCTGCCATTCAGGAACCTCCTAATAACATGTACAGGTTCCCGGCCACTTACTTAAGTCCTCCTCCTCCATCCCTGGCCCTCTCTGACCTTTCTGGTCTTGTAGTAGGGCTTACCCTGGCTTGTCACGCAGCCTAAAGGTAGAAGCACATGGACAAAAAGCTTGCATTTTGGACCACTTGAAGTGCAGTCGAAACCAGGAAACTAGGAAAAACTGCCTTCTGTTGTGTACTTATACTGAACTCTTGACCTGTTTATGCAATGCAAAATTCACCACAAAGTTCTAATCAAACTTGATGGGGCCAACTATTTTTTTTACTGCTAAGCCCTTTTATTGCTAAGCTCTGATATTTGCTTTACCACTAGTCCTAACTGCATGGTGGATTCTAACCACCATGACTATACATGAATAGATACCAGTTCATAAATTTTGCAAGGAAAGGCCTAGAGGGAGTAGGGAATTCAGGAGTGCGCTGTCCCATCCTAGGCCCAACATGTATACTGTACCTTATTACCCTCCATGAAGGAGATGAATGTAAAAGGAAAGGGAGAAAGAGAAGCCAATATGGAAGAAGCGGAAAGAAGCAAGGAGAAAGGAGAACCAATCATAGAGGGTTTTATGGTGACAGAAGCGGAGGAGGGAAGTTGAAACAAAGACTGGGGAGATATAAAGGAAGAAAGGTGGGAGAGTTAGGAGTGTGAGATTCAGGTTCAGTCGAGAGAAGAGGATCCATTTGAATGAACAATACTGTGCATGTATTTCTGAAGATAAAAGGTCCTTGGAGGAAGGGGCCCACAACTGGATCAGGTGGCAGTGGGACTGAAGGGCCCCAGAGCCAAGTGGGCAAACACCCCTCTTGTGGGAGAGTTTGTGCTGGAAGCTTTAAATCTCTGAGGAAACAGACCAACAAGGAACACTTTGGGTCATACACATTTTGAGAACTTATTTTGAAATGTCCCAGCTAAAATTTATTTATTTATTATTTATTTATTTTTATTATTAAATTTATACCCCGCCCATCTTCCCAAGGGAACTCTGGGCGGCTTACAAAAGCTGATCGATTCAGCACATATCCATAACAACAAACACACAGAGAATTAAACAACATTAAAATAAAACCATATGGGAACCCTTGTAATAATATACGACACTCACAAAAAACATCTTAGCAATTGAGCAAGCAGGCAGCAGATGGCGGGGGGAAAAACCCGTTAAACTATTAAACTAGGTCACCAAAGGCCTCACGGAACATGATGGTTTTCACCGCTCTGCGAAAGGCCAGCAGAGACTCTGCAGAGCACAATTCACTGGGGAGGCTGTTCCACAGTGATGGGGCAGCCACCGAGAAGGCCCGATTACGGGTGGAGGTTCTTCTGGCCTCTCGGGGAGTGGCAACCCAAAGCGAGTGCGCTCGCAACTGCCGAACTGGTCGGGCCGAGGTTGATCGCTGGGCGATCCCCTCTGCCAGGTAGTCCGGGCCCAAGCCATTGAGGGTTTTATAAACTAAAACCAGGACCTTGAATCCGATCCGGGACGCAACGGGCAACCAATGCAGACGAGCCAAGACTGGAGTGATGCGGTCATAGCAACGCGTGCCCACCACCAGTCTGGCAGCTGCATTTTGTACCCGCTGCAGACGCCAGAGGAAAGTCAAGGGCAACCCCATGTAGAGGGTGTTGCAGTAGTCCAACCTCAAGATCACCAGTGCTTGTACCACTGTTCTCAGTGAGCTACCGTCTAGGTACAGGCGGATCTGGGAAATCGGACGTAGATGATAAAAAGCTATCCGGGTCACAGCAGCCACCTGGGTGTCCAGGGATAGTGCCGGATCCAGAACCACGCCCAGATTCCGAACCCTATCCGCCAGCCGGAGGGAAGGCAGTTGGATCATTCAAGCACAGAAGTGCACAAGCCTGCTGAAGTGCTAAATAAAAGTTTGCATTCTGTTACATGGTCTCTGAATGCGATGGATCCTGGTTGCGAGGAACCACCAATGGTAAAAGATGAACCCTATCATAAATTTTATGTGTACACAAATTTATATTAAACATATGACAACCAAAAAAGAAAACAACACCGCAGTACAACCAGTGTTCCCCATTGCAACTAGGATATTAACTTTTAAATTACCTCCCTCCACACACACACTTTTCTTGACTCTTTCTTTCTTTCTAATCAACAAACCCCAATTATCTCCAGAAAAACACTGAGTCTTGGGCTGGATTTTGTCCTTTCCTTTTTACAAAAATATGCTCTATAAATGCATCCCAAATATCCTTAAAATAATTAACCTTTAATATTCCTTTTTAACCTTCAATTTACATGTAAATAAACTTTACAGAAGTCTACATTTCTTTATACCATTCTTCCAGATAAAAATTCCAAGCTTTTGCAATAATTAATCTTGTAGCTGTTATCATAATAGTAATTAACTCTTCTCCCCCACCCCCACGTCCAAGAGTAGATTACCAAAAATATTTAGTAAAGCTATCATGGGAGATGTTTCAAATTTATACCTATAATTTCCTTAATCCTTTTGAATATATTTTATCAGACTTCCTGAATCCTCTTACATTAACACCACATGTGTAAATATGTACTGAGACTCTATCTACATCTCCAACATCAAATGAAACTTCAGAACTAAATGTATTTATTTATTTATTTTATTTAGAATATTTTACCCCACCTTTCTCCCAAAGATCCAGGGTGGTTAAATTCAGTTTAACCCAAATTAAGTACCATAACCAGATAGTTTATAATAAGTTGCACCCAGTGATGTGATCCTTTTCAGTGGCATCCCATATGATCCAGTTTCCTTGTTTAGCCACACTCTTTGTTTCTTTAGCTAAACAGGGAATTGAACTCAGCTGGCAGAATCCTAATCCAACACTCTACCCCATGTACCACAAAACCATGTTTTTCCCCAGCCTTCTGCATTTCCAGCAACTCACACCACCAAGATAGAAGGAGGTATCTTTAAAAACAAAATCGGGGGTGAAATTATATAAGACAAGAGGTCTCCTTGGGTCCTTTTCTAAGGAGAAAGGTGGGGTAAAAATACTCAAAAATAAATAAAATACTGTAAAATAATGATAACTGCTCTAGCCCTGAAGGAGGAAAGAGTGTATTCTATAACGACAACACCGGTGTGGTGACAAACGTTTGGCACTCCAGATGTTTCCCAAAATAACAAGTCTGCATTCCCAATGGCAAAGGGCTGTGGGAGTTGTGGTCCAAAACGTCTGGAATGCTAAGTCGGCCACCCTTTGGCATCCCAGATGTTTTGGACCACAACTCCCAGAATTCCGAGTTCAGATTGCCAATGACAAAGGGCTGTGGGAGTTGTGGTCCAAAACGACTGGCGTGCAGAAGGTTATGTACTGTATACTATTATATTCTATCTATTGCGTCGCGTCTTCCATTGTCCTACAGGGCAACTTTTGCCTTGCGAAGCAGGAGAGAAAGTTCAGAAAATCCTTTTCAGTTAGTCTTTTATTCCAGCCAAAAGAGCTGTCGTTCTACCAGTTTTAAGTCTAGAGAGAAATAGAGACGGAGCCATTTCAAGCGTCACTTCCTATAATAGACGCTTCTCTTTTGTTTTCTTTGGGCGTGCTCGAGTTTCGCGCGTTTTCTCCTCCTTGCAAATGTCTTCTGGGATTGCTGATCTCTTTTAAGAAAATCGGGCATGCAGTACTACCTGCTCCGACTTTTCATCCTGCCAGGGACAGGTGAGCGGGGGGAAAGGTGTCATGTGTGATAACAGTATCTGTAGGAGAAGGCTGGGGATCCAGAGGGGAGCGCGCGTAAGCGAGTGGGTTTTGGAGGCTGCCTTTTTGGGGGGGATTCCCTTTTCATCGTTACTAAGTCGTTTTTGAATGGGTGTGTGTGATGCAAGAGAAAATTCCAGAGGTGAAGGTTTTCGTCCCGATGGTCAGGGCGAGCAAAGGGTTTTTTCTTTCTTTCTTTTGTTTATCCTGCAAATGTTGTCTAAAGATGTTGTTTATTTATTTATTATGAATATTTTATCCCGCCTTTCTCCTTGGAAAAGGAGCCAAGAGGTGGCTTACAACAATGCGGTTGTTGTGTTGAGTTCAGGCTAATCCCAAACTTTTCTTGTATCAGAATAACTTAGCCAAAAAATTCTGAGACAAGCAGAGATCCAAATCACCATTCATTTATTCAGCTGGATAAAGGAAGGGGACCTTTCCCCCCTGAAGCAGAAGGAAAAAATCGCAACTAGCAGAGGCAGGGTACAAATTTAAGTACAGAAAGCATGAGATGCTCCTCCCCAATCAACAACATTCCTTAGGCAAGCTGTAACTCTTTGTTAGAGACATCCACCTAACCCATTCTCCTTGCCCCCCCCCCCCCAATTGATGTCTTTGAACATACAACACAGGATCTTCTTTCTCTCTTGCCAAGGCACAAACATTCCCGAAACAGTTTCAGACAGCTTACAAAACACACTAAGGTACAGATACAAAGGCATACAGAGGAATCAACATGGCATCACTTTGCTTCACTTGAATCCGTTAGTTTTTATTAATTCCCGGTCTCAACAGTTGTTGATCCTTGTCGTTGTCGTCATCATCATCATCAAATCCAGCCCCTGTCAAGGAGGTGCAGTAGGGCATCAAATGTCCAGCCCTGTGGCTCCACAGCTAGTGCCTTAAAAAAGTCTTTCGTCATATGAAATGAGCAAAAGTCACTTCTGCAGAAGTGGACGTGTCCACAAATGTTACATTAAAATACGAAAGTTAGTCTTTAAGGTGCCACGTGTTTCGTGTCTTTTGTTTTGTTATGTTTTTTCAGTAACATTTTAGGTATATGATGTAAGAACAAAAGCCTTTTTGTAAAAGAAATAAAGTCCCAGGACTCACGTTGCAACCCACTTTTTGCAACTCTAGAAGTCAGTTCTGTAACCATTTGCACACATGATTCCTATTTTCTCTGCAGAAAACCTCTGTGTAGACTTGCTGCCCTCCTGCAGACCATGTTCTCAGAGCAGGCTGTCCAGTGTGCAGAGAACCTCTTGACTTCCCCGTCTGCCACAGCCTCTACCTTTGCCCGTGTACCCATCACCAACTATACCAACTGCTCCCAGAACTTCAGACTTGGGGAACGAACGTTCAGTCGACAGTATGCCCACATCTATGCCACGCGCCTCATTCAGATGAGACCATTGTTGGTAGAGAGAGCCCGACGCAAATGGGGTAGGTTTGCTTTCAAAGTAGCATTCTTTTCTTGTGATGTGTGTTAAAAATTGAGAATACTAGTTGGTAATTGCTTGGAGTGAAAATTGCTTGGGCAAGAGGACAGATGTTGTATCAACTGTCCACTCTTTTAATGCATTAAACACTTTGTAGTCCCTCAGTTTTATTGTATAAACTTATGTATGGGTCATATGACCTCAATAAAATTTCTAAATATCAGGTAATCTCTTTCTGCAGAGGTTCTGTTTGTTACACTCTGACATGAAGCAACACTTATTATTTGGATGTTTTAAAATGGGTTTGCTACGAGTACAGTGTCATTGGATAGAAAGTCAAATTTGCTGGTCAAAGGATTGAAAAAAAATTAAAGCTTATATATGATGTGATGCAATTGTCCCAAGTTGTCACTAGAGTGCAGTATCTGTTCTATTTTTCATGAAGTCTCATGATATTTTCACAAGCTGGTTTACTGTTAAGGTGGTGGCTGACCTGCTTTTGACCTGCAGTAGAGAGCATCTATCAGTACTCTTGATTCAGCACTGAAACTCTCCTTCCGTATCCTGGGGTCATTGTGATTTTTAAAATGGGGCCTTTTCATTATTAATACAATGTTGTTCACTTCAAAGAGGATTGCTGGGTGCAGCATTTAATGTCAGTTTAAACCAGCTAAATGCTTTTTTTTCATCACACAAGGCTTTTCATGGTAGCAGGAGGGATCCCTCTGCTGATAGACTTATTATGAGCAAGCTGTATTTCTATTCAAGCTATTAGAGTTTAGGTATGACCGTGACACTTACAATTCAGATCAAGGACAAAATTTTCCTCTGGTCTGTCAGCTGAGTCAGTGGCTAAAGCAATAAAAACAAGCCTGTGTAGCTCCCTGCTTTTAACAAATAATATGAATTCACAAGTAATGTTGATTTACTGCGATATTTTTAGTTGTCTTTGTTGGTGCGTTGGACTGAAATTCAGGAGATCTTGCTTCTAGTCCTTGTTGAGATATAAAGCTCAATGTTGGGCCTAACCTAAATTGCAAGATAGCTATAAGAATGGAGTGGGCAGAAGTTATGCCCTGGAATTTTTGGTCATTGCTGTGTTGGTGGCTTCATACTGTATATGTAGTTTTCTATTTCTGGCTCGAGTAGATGCTTAGTATATGCTGATGTGATCGTTTCATGAAACTGTTACACATTTTTAAAAATAAGAAATAAAATCAGCTACCCTCGCCTCAGAAATGGGTGCAAAAGGGAAGCAAAGTCATGTGTGAGAGAAGTGCCCCCCTCTTTTCTTTATTCATCTTTGAAAAATTAATCCGTCCAATCTGCTGTCATTCTCTCAAAGGGATCAACATTACCGTAAAGAAGCTTTGTGAGCTGCAGCTAGGAGAAAAGTGCTGTGTGGTGGGAACACTCTTCAAGTCTATGCAGTTACAGCCTTCTATCCTCCGGGAAATCAGTGAAGAGGTAAGATCTTTATGCTTGCCCTGCCCATTCTTCATCATCATCCAACTCCCTTCAAATAAAAATGCTGTTATTCCTTTAAAACTAAGAATAAACATAATGAAAAATGTAATAAAATATAATAACATTGTTTTGAATTAAAAGAACAGCACATTTTTTTCTGGGCAAAAATCTTAAACTTTAAAAGCACAAAGCAAAATGTTCTACTCATGCTCACTTCAAGTAGTCCCTGGGTGGTTTACTGTTTAATTACAGCAGGCATGCCCAAACTTCGGCCCTCCAGATGTTTTGGACTGCAACTCCCACAGTCCTTTGCTATTTGCAATCTAATGGGAGTTGTGGTCCAAAACATCTGGAGGGCCGAAGTTTGGGCATGCCTGAATTACAGTATGCAGGGTACACATTGCCCCCCCCCCAGGATACCTTTTACATAAATTAGTTTAAACTAATCAAGATCTATTTTTCTTTTTCTTTGTGACTATTTCAGGGTCTTGTGCCTTCACATTCCCTTATGGCAATGGTGGTGAACCTTCAGCACTCCAGATGTTTTGAACCTCAACTCCCACAGTCCTTTGTCGGTGGCAGTGCAAGCTTGGAATTCTGGGAGCTGTGTTTGAAAACATTTGGAGTGCTGACGGTTTGCCACCACTGCCTTATGGGAACATGCATCACCATTTGGGAAACAGATTTTGGGTTAGAACAGGCATGTCCAAACTTTGGCCTTCCAGATGTTTTGGACCGCAACTCCTACAGTCCTTTGTCATTGGCAATCTAAGCTTAGAATTCTGGGAATTGTGGTCCAAAATATCAGGAGGGCCAAAGTTTGGACATGCCTGAATTAGAAGAAAGAGTCTCAGCCAGGGGAACGAATTTTTTCTTCATAAGAGGTCTTGTTAAAGATGCCTTAGACAGAAGCTTTCTCTAAAACTGACTGAACACTCAGGAAATAAAGGGTATATTACTGTAACTGAAAAAAAATCTGACTTTTTTCATTTATAATAGTTTTGGGAACTTATCAGTGGTTTAGGTCTATGGCTGCAAAGTTTGATTGGGTCTATGGATGGGCATTTCGTTTTGGAACCAGTAGGTTATGAAACGAACTACGCAAGCCCAGGTGATCCTCGGAACCGGCTGATACATGCAGATATAATTGCTTTACCTTTCTCTGTCTTGCGCACGGTTAAAATCCAACGAGGAGGCATGCTGCGATGTCATCTTTCCTGCTTAGTGCTTCTGACCAATCAGAGAGCGAGGCAGAATGATGCCTGCCCCTGCACAGCTCCTGATTGGCCAGCATCACAGATCGAGCACAGATGACATTGCAGCATGCTTCCTCGTTGGATTTTAACCCTGTGTGTGACAGAGAAAGGTAAAGCAATTGGATCTGCGTGTATCAGCCGGTTCCGAGGACCACCTGGGCTCGCGTGGTTCATTTCATAACCTACTGGTTCCGAAACGAAATGCCCATCCCTAATAGGGTCCCTTCCAGCTCTCTAGTTTCTTAGATTATTATTATTATTAGATAAGGAACGTGTTTTACAGCAAGGGAGCGTGCTTGTCCATCTAGCTGAAATCCTGTTCCACACTTACATAAAAAGCAGAGCGTTTCGTGGCAAACTGCCATGTTAAGAAATCTGCTAGTCATTAAATGTTGCATACTCAGCCTGGATAAGTCTTGACTGTGCTTAAAATGGTTGCTTCAAGATGCAGTATGTCGTTCGACAATCACACTGGATCTCCAGCGACCATGTTTAGCATGGTCAAGAGCATGAGACGGCAGGCTGGCCATCTGTTTGGCGAAGCTGCTGAATGTTCTTGAGAAAGAGAAATCATCTGCTGTGCTTGCCTTCAGAGGGGAAGGGGGATGACGTTTTCTGTTTCTTTTCAATGGTTGCTAACTGATATGTCTGTCCAGAAATGTCAGGGCTTGAGCACACAGGCCATAGATTCTGGGCGTGAGCAGCTTTCCTCTTCCAACTTGCATAAATACCAACACTACTTAACTGTATGCCAGGTGAATTATGAGTGCTTAACATGGAGACAACGCATTCTCTGTGTGGCGTATAGCTGCCATTTTTGCTGAACATGCCCTCTTTAGAAAAAAAAATCTCACATCTTGAATTATCTGTACTGCTGGCAGCATGACTTGATTCTTTTGCAAGAGCTAACTCTGGAAGGACCATTGTTGAGTAATAAGTTAAACTCACCCTAAGATGAACTCCACTAGAACAGCAGTTTATGATTGCAAACACATGTGTTGGAGCCAAACCACCAAATATTGGCTGTAGGAAGTAACAGACAGATGAGTAATATCATTTTTTGAAGTTCTCTGTAAAATGTGTCATATTTTTCCATGTATACAATACTATTTTTCCCTAAAATCATGGCACTAAACTTTAAGGGGCGTCGCATACATGGAAGTAAGCCTTTCCGGGAGGGTGGGGGTAGGGTGGAGGAGAACCCAAACTGACCTAGCTGTTTCCTTTCCTTTCCGTGTCCTGAAGACTCCTCTGTGCTTTGTTGTTTGCAAGGACCAGAGCCTTGTTTTTGGCGGGCAAAGGATTTTTTGGGTTTGTGGGAGAAGTAAATCTGTGCTGGTGCATGAGAGTTCAAAATAGGCTATAGCGAATTAAAACAAGAAATCGGTACAGCAAAGAGGATGAGAACCTACAAAACAATTTCTCTCTCTTTCTCTCTTTCTCTCATGAGGCAAACGAAGTAGTAATCTCCCCAGAGGAGTACTCTATGTGCTACAGTTATGAATTCTTGGATCTGTCTGTAATATTAGGTCTGTTTCTCAACCCAGCTATTAATAAAGTTAACATTGTCACCACAATGACTCATGGAAGCTTTTATTTAAAAAAATCTGCTTAAAAAGCAGTTTTGGTTTTGCCATATGGTTTATTGGATATCTCTCATTTTCCTCCTCTGTCATTCTGTGCGCCTATTTTTCAATGTCATCTTTTTTTAAAAGGCCAAGTGGTATCAAGTTAGTGGCACGTGGTATCATATGCCCTAATGCAACAGGAATGGCAGTGACTAAAAGTAGTAATTACATGATTAGAGGTCATTTTAAATCTTCTGGTCTCGCACCAAACTGCGTGGTAGTTCAGTGGTTTAGGCGTCTGGCTGTGGGGCTAGATATTGGGAGATCAGCCCCCCCCCACCCCCGGTGCCTTTTTGAGGGGCTGGACCCAGCTCTGTAGCTGGGTGGGGGTGGGGTTATAATAGTTTTCTTTGCACCAAGCGAGAACTACAAAACGTAGAGATAATTTATAACATTTTCTCCATCTCTAAGAAAATCAGAAAGAATAATGAATACATAAAATGGTAGTAAAATTACTAGAAATCAGAACTATTCACTGAAATCTCATAAGTTTATCACAGTTACATTTAATGGAATTCACAATCTAAAATTTTCCATACACAATTTTAGCACTTTCTTGGGGGGGGGGGGGCAAAGAACAGCAACTTTTCTTCAGGAAAACTGTTCCAAAGGAATAACAGAGAACCAGTTTCCACCTGAGAGCAGAATGCATTTTCAGCAAAACTTTACATATGTGGCCTGGAAGACCTATGGGTGAATGTTACCCATGAAGAGTTTTAAGAAAAGAGGCTGCTGCAAAACTGTTTCTAGTGGAGCCTCGCATCAAAAGTTTGTTGTCACGGTTGTTTCCTCATATCCAGTTGTTCCTTGCTTTTATAGCACAACCTGCCACCACAGCCTCCCCGTACCAAGTACATCCACCAATCAGATGAACTGATCTTGGAGGATGAGCTTCAGCGAATCAGACTGGAGGGAGCTATACAGATTGACAAGTTGGTGACAGGTAGGATAAATTAGAGAACCCTGAACCAAGGTATAGGATGCAAACAAATCCGTCCAATAACTAACACGAAACTTTTGTCTATTCCCTGATGTGGAATGTTATTTGCTGAAATTTTCATATTCCAAATATTTATATTTTTAGATATGTGTTGAAAATGCCTCTCAAATAGCCCATTTGGTGTTTTTTATATATTGCATGTTTTATTTTTATTGTATAGTGCCTTGACATCCTCAGATCTAAGCCATTGGTAATTCATAAATAAAATAAAATAAAATATTCTTTATTGTATGGAAGAGCATAGAAGTCAACTGTAGCCTCACTTCCTTCTCTTCTGTCTTAAAAAATTGCTTAACTCATGTTGTTCTAATGCAAGGCAACAGCAGTTGATACATTGTGGGTTAGGAAGTCCAGCAGAAAAGAGCTGTCTGCTGGTTCTCAACTATGATTGTCCTCAATAATTTTCAAATGGTCCCTCCTGCTTTGGAAATGTAAGGAAGCTTGGGAAAGTGAGTATGTAATTGGCCAGCTTAGAAAGACTCCCTACCCTACCATCTTCTGTGGCTTCCTCAGCATTAATTTATCTCAGCAAATACTCAGTGGATTGAGGCAAAACCTTGTCCCCTTGAGTATAAGGAGAGAACAGGACATGACTTTATGTCATTTTCCACACATGGTACGACATCACTGGGCATCAGTTCCAGGCCTTTCTGTGGATAATAAAAACCATGGATAAGAGAGAATGCCAAGACCCTCCCCCCCCCCGAAAAAACCCTGCTGTTTTGTGACAATAGCTCGCTTTACGGCTGATGTTTTGTGACAGTAGCTTGCTTTCCGGCTGCTGTTTGTGACAGCAGTTCACTTTACAGGAGCTGTTTTACAATCGTACCTTGCTTTATGGCTCCTGTTTTTGATAATAGCTTGCTTTGCAGAGGCTGAATTATTTATTTAAGTTTTCCTTCTGCCAATCGAGGATAACTGAATCAGTCTGTACGGGAGTCCTACTGTATCATGAATATGATGAGTCTGGGTTTTTGTTCAGAAACTGTTGGGAGTGAATTGTTACAAGTTTGCTCTCTTCTTCCTGTTGATTCAGGAACCATCCTGGCCGTCTGTGGCTCAGAGAAGGGTGATGGCAAGTTTTTTGTTGAAGATCACTGCTTTGCAGATATGCCCACCCAGCTGCCTATGATGGGGCCCAGCACGGACAGGTGAGCTTGACGTAGAAGCCGAAAAGACCTGTTGGATCAGACCAAGAGTGAAATTTGGGATGGTGCTTCTAACAAGAACCAATAGAATTGTGTTGTACAATTGTGACATAATTATAACACAATCATATATTATATACAGTGGAGCCTCGTATAACAAACAGCTTGTATAACATAAAATTTGTACAAGATAAAAAATTCTGGAGATAGGGGAAATTTGCTTAACATAATCGCCTATGGGGAAAATCTGTACAACATAAAATGGGATTACTCTGTTTTCAATGCATTCCTATGGGAATTTGTATAAAGGAATATTTGCTTAACAGAATTTTATTTGGAACGAATTAATTCCTTTATACAAGGTGCCACTGTAATTGTATTATATATACAATTATGTTATACCGCAATTACAAACAAGACACAGAGGCCCTAAAAAAGTGCAGAGAAGAGTAACTGAAATGAGAAGGGGACTGGAGGCTAAATCGTATGAAGAACAACTAAAAGAACCAGGGATGTTTAGCCTGACCAAGAAAAGACTCAGGAGAGACATGATAGCATTCTTCCAATATCTGAATGGTTGGCACAGGGAAGAGGGCATTGATTTATTCTCAACTGCACCTGTGAGGGTATGACAAGAACCAATTGGTGGAATCCTCAGAGGGAGTGCCCACCTGGAAGTCAGGAGAAATTTCCTGACAGTGGACAGTTTGCCTGGAGCTCGTCTTATAGATGGGGGGATCTTATAAATGGAAAATTGGATATTTGAAAATATTTACAGAGGATCAGCTATGTAATGGCACATGATTTAAGACAAAGACGAGAAGAATCTGCCATTTTAGGAAGGTTTTTGTGCTGTACGTTACTACTCTCCATTACTTGAGTATAGCGTGATTATATTTTAATCTGATTCTGTTGCCGTTCTACTTCATTTCTGTTATACCCTATGGTTGGAATGATTAATACAGTCCATTTTTCCTGCTTTTTAATAGTTTTCAGATATAAGCAAATTCAGAGCCCATATAGGGAGGCATATAGGATACATAAATTGATGCAATCAGAGTAATCACATCTCACTCCAGAAAGGTACACTGGGAGTTCTTTTGTAGAACAGGTCCTAGAAGTTGCCTGCAGAGGGTTTTTTATGATTACAAGGCATACTCGCCTCCCCTGCCCCCCCATATCACTTCAGATATTACCACCTTATTGGTAGGCTTGCTATCACATTATTTGTCACTAAAGTATAAAATGACCTATATACCCATCTCCTAATCCTCTATGGTTGAAATTGTATGGAGACCTTATTCACATTCACATTTTTGGTCATGCCCTTCCCATCCTGTATTATGACTGCAGAAGGTGAACACTTGCCAATTGTACTTTCCCCAAAAAATATTTATTATTGATTGATTGGATTTGTGTACACACAACACACACACACATCTGCGTGTAAGAGTCCAACTGTGGTTGCCCATCAAATATCCACCCATGTTCAGTCAATTTCACCATTGAGGCTACTAAAAACATGTAAGAATTATTATTTAAATGTGAAAAACTATGTTGGTCATTTAGGTCATTAGTTGTCTTGGTTTCTCTGCCTAAAAGGCCTGGAAAACAAGGCACCTGTTCCAGGCAAAAAATAAGGAAACAAAACAAAACAAAAGACAAAAAAACCCCATGTGTCACTTTAAAGACTAACTTTCATGTTTTAATGTAACGTTTCGTGGACACACATCCACTTCTTCAGACGTATAGCCGCAGAATGGCACCTGTTGTATGCCCTGGCTTATATCTTTTCCTGCAGGTTTGTCTTGCTGGTATCTGGTCTTGGCCTTGGTGGCAAGAGCGGAGAGAGCCTCCTGGGCACGCAGCTGCTTGTGGACATGGTGACGGGTCAGCTGGGTGCAGAGGCTGAGCAGTCCGGGGCAGCCCTCATATCTCGGGTCATCCTGGCCGGCAATTTACTCAGCCAGAATACCCAGAGCAGAGACACCGTTAATAAGGTAGACACATTCTCTCAGTAGAACCATTGACTTCGCATTTGTAACCTACCTGTCTTCTACCACATAAATACAGTAGGACCCCCATATCCACTGATCCATTATCCACGGATTCAGTTATCCACGGCTGGCAGAGGAAAAAATAAATACATAATTCAGCAGAGGCAAAGCAAGCTACTGTCACAAACAGCAGCTGTAAAGCAAGCTACTGTTGTAAAACAACTACTGTCACAAAACATCAGTTTTTTTGTGTGGGGGGGAGTTTGTTGGTGCTGTCTCTTATCCACGGTTTTCATTATCCACGGGAAGGCCTGGAACCAATCCCCAGTGGATACTGGGGCCCTACTGTATGTTTCTGGAGGGCTTCCCACCCCAGGTGTCTACCTGCTCTGTCTGTGATCGCTTCTGTCAGTCTTGGTTTCATTGCAAACCCAACTACATTTTCTGCCTCTCCTTCTTTCCTTCCAGGTGGTGAGGTTTTCTTTTTAATTCCCACATTGAAATCTTTATACATTTTTCGCACTTTACCCTTCCTTCGCCCATTTACTTACAGATTTGAACCACAAACAGTTTGTGGATATTGCTGAGGACATACTCCCCATCGATTTTAAAGCGCAACATTCCCCAGCCCGGCCCATGAGCTATCTCTCATTTTACTGAATCTGTGTCCCCGCAGAAACATAATTGTTAGTAGATGTGGCCGTTGTTTAGCATTACCCTTCATAAACCGTGCAGAAGTTTCAATACTGTTCACAGGGTTTTAACGGTGCTATTTAAGCGTTTCATTCCTTTTCTTACTTTCTCCTTTGATCTTTTTGCGTGCTTTTCTTCAGGCGAAGTACCTGACCAAGAAAACGCAGGCTGCCAGTGTGGAAGCTGTGAAAATGCTGGATGAAATCTTGTTGCAGCTGAGTGTGAGTGCTGTTCTCAGGAGGAGCTGGCGTTGGGAACTGGTGGCTGACTTTAGGTTAGCGGAGGGAGCACCTTTTAGGACCTAGTCCTAGGGCAGTCATGGTGAACCTTCGGCACTCCAGATGTTTTGGATATTGTGGCTGCTGCCCAGCATAGCAACTCTTCTGGCTGGCTGAGTGTCTGCTTTTACCCTTTCAGATCTCTGTACCTGTAGATGTGATGCCTGGGGAGTTTGATCCTACCAATTACATCCTGCCTCAGCAACCACTCCATCGGTGCATGTTTCCGCTGTCCAGTGCCTACTCCACCCTGCAGTTGGCCACCAACCCTTACCAAGCCAACATTGATGGTGTCAGGTAAAAGGTGTAATCCTGGCTCCTTGGAGCTGTTAAACATTTGGGTAGTGCTGTCAGCTATTCCATGTGTTTTGCTCGCATTATGACGTTGTCATCTTTACAGCAATCCTGCAAACCTTGAAGTATAAGATAAGTTCGCCTTATTTCCTTCCATTTTTAGGGGCGTGGTGGCTCAGTGGACTAAGGCTCCGAAAACTGTCGGCTACAAAGTCGGCAGCTCGGCAGTTCGAATCCCAGGTGCCATGCAGCGGAGTGAGCTGCCGCTGTTCACCCCAGTTCCTGGCAACCTAGTAGTTCATAAGCATGTAAATACAAGTAGATAAATAGGTACCGCCGTAAAAAGCGGGAAGGGAAAGCAGTGCTTCCTTGCAGCCATGCTGGCCACGTGGCCATGGACTTGCACAACACTGGCTCTTCGGCTTAAATATGAGATGAGCACCGCCCCTAGAGTTGGACACAACTAGCACGCATGTGCAGGGGAACCTTTTATTTATTTATTTTCTTCCATATTGAAAGTTTATTACTGTTCCACAATGGTAGGCATACATAAGATTGTTTGTTGCAACACACTCCCAGTGGCTAAGATGAAGGGATGATTTCTCTCCATGTACCCCTTATCCAGTTTTACTATCACTGTCCTGTTAGAGCTTGATATACTACCACAGGCATGTCCAAACTTTGGTTCTCCAGATGTTTTGGACCGCAACTCCCGTAGACCTTTGCTATTGGCAATCTAAGCTTAGAATTCTGGGGTTGTGGTCCAAAACATCAGGAGGGCCGGAGTTTGGACATGCCTGTACTACCACATACCTTCTTTACTGTCTGAAATATGCAGGAGCAAGAGAGCAATTCCTTCAGAAATGACTATTGGATACAACGAGACTAAAAGTACTCATGAACCGTCTTTGCAAAAATGGTGTTGTAGATGTGGCAAATTTCGCTTTTAATATATTTTTAAACTCTAAAACTTGTCATGGTGTAGGGCCCATAGGCTATTAAACCTGAGAAAACTTGAACTTGAAATTTGATATGAACTCTGAGGGTGGTTTATAGGGAACTCCCCGGTGACAGCAGCTCCGCTGGCTGCCAGGCACGATTGAACATGTTGATTTTAGCCTTATAATGCCCTAAATGGCTTGGGCCCAAGCTACCTTAAAGGCTATTCAGTTTTTTTTTTAAACCCTCTGGTTTATGAATGTGGATATTGTGCTTCTGTACCCACAATTCAGAAAGCTAGGAAATGTGTTGCCAGTAGGAAAAGGGATGCCAAATTTGAAATAGCTCATTGCCATTCATACTTGCTGAAAAACAGCCCTGACAATTGCTTTGTGTTGGAGTGAGAATTGTTGGGGCGGGAGAAATCACTGACTGGGATTTTCCTTTGTATAGTGTCACTCTGTGGTCCTGGGAGACTCCTGTTCAACACCTTGACCGTTAACTTGTGGCATGTCTCAGGGTTCCATGATCCTATTTCACATCCATGAAAAACCTGAAAGAGGCCATCTGGAATTTTGTGGTCTGGTACCACTGGTAGGCTGATGACCCCCTTTTTGACAGCAGGGACTGGTTTTCTTGCTGTGTGGGCCTCTTTCATTCTGTTCATGCAACAACTCTTCCCCCACGCTGGTTTTGTGACCAAAACAAAAATGGTTGCAAAAGACAGCCAAAGGGAGAGGAAAAGTCCTGCATGGATGGGAGAAGCCGCATGCCTGCCTGCTCGTTTGAGTGCATGCCTTAGAAGAAACCTTGCTGAAAAGTTACATTTTTGGCTTTCTCTTTAAGGTGGCGACTGAACATGGAAAACTTAATTTGCAAAAAAATCACGGTTTATTTGTAGGAATAACGGGAAAGTGCTTTGAAGAACACGCACATACACACACACACACACACACACACACACACACACACACACACACACACACACACACACACACACACACACACACACACAGATGTCCGTACCAGCAGAGCCTCCCCCCAGTCTCCTGAGAGGCCTCCTTGTATTAACCCCTCTAACATAGCTGTTTAACATAACTGATTGCATCATTTCTTTGTAGCGCAGCAAGAAATTCCATTCCCCAAATACAGTTAAAAAGGTGTTACATAGGAAGGCTAAATTAATATGCGTTTCTACGTGTATAGGTATAACTATGTGTCTTACTTTAATTGGTAAGCTTTAGCTAAGTGATAAGAGATGTTGCTCTAATTGGCATACTTAACTACGTACAGCCACCCCCCGCCATTTCGCGGTTCAGGTACTGGGGTCCCACTACATTGCGGGATCGCAGTACCTGTACCTTGGGCAGCGGGGGGCGATCAGGTCGCTCCGTGCCGCCCCCCGCGCTCCTCCGAGAAGCCTCGGGCGGCCAGGGGCGATTGGGTCGCTCCGCACCACCACCACCCCGCTCTCCTCCGAGAATTCGTGGGCGGGCGGCGGCGGGAGGTCAGATCCTGCAACACCGCCTGCGCACACCACCCCAAAACTTCTCGGACAGGTGCGCGATCGACCCCCCCCCGCCCCCCCACCCGCTTCCGCATATCGCAGATTTTCATGCATCGCGGGTGGGGTGGGTCCCTAACCCCGGCGATCGGCGGGGGTTTACTGTAATAAGAGAAGCCAAAAGGATGTTGCTCTTATTGACAAGCTTAACTAAGGAATCAGGGGGGGGGGACGAGGGAGGGCTGGTGTGCTGACATGATTTGTCTGCTGTTGCAGACAAACTCGGACCTTGGCCATCAGGAAGCTGTTGCCATCTGAAATGGCTCCGCTTACGTCAAGCTCAGGAGCCCTATTCTCACATTTATTGGAGCGCACGGTCATGCTTTGTTGGCAGAACCTGTAGTTCATTACATTGGGAAGGCATTGGGTTGTGAATAGCTGCAGTAGATTCACTCTGGGAGGCCTTATCTTCGAATCTTTGCTGTCCTCTAACTTGAGCTGGGGCCAAGTTTTGTATTTCAATTTCACCCACTTGATCTGTTTTTTTTTTAGGTGGACAAAGGTGGAAGAAAGGGGTTGGGGAACGGGATCTTTCTTGGATTCCTTGGAATGCAGTATGAATTTGTAAGAAATAAGAGGGTATTCTATGCTACAGTTGAAATGCAAATAAGTCCCTTTCCTTCCTCGTTTTAGGTTTTTGGGAACCTCCGGCCAAAACATCAGTGACATCTTCAAGTACAGCAGCATGTCAGACTATCTTGAAATTCTGGAGTGGACTTTACAGATTGGGCACCTGAGCCCCACAGCTCCAGATACACTTGGTAATTTCACTGAAAGTCAGTTATTGTGTATGTGTACACGCATACCTATTTTGGGGCTTTCAAGCCCTTGTTGCCTTGAGGAAAGATAACAAATTGATGTGTGTTCTGTCGCCTGTTTATTCCCCCCTACACACAAATACACCGCCATAAATCCCAGAGTTAAAGAAAGGTTTCTTCTGTCTTAACTCCGCCTGTTGGCATGCACTTCATTTCAAGGCATCTGTTTTGTTTTCCAGGCTGCTACCCATTTTACAAGACGGACCCCTTCATCTTCACTGACTGCCCTCACGTCTATTTCTGTGGGAATGCGCCTTCCTTTAAATGCAAGGTTGTCAAAGGTAAATCAGAAAATGGCTG
>JAHTLZ010000327.1:12831820-12851520 GCA_023846285.1 Phrynocephalus versicolor | reverse complement strand
ATGCAAGGTTGTCAAAGGTAAATCAGAAAATGGCTGTGTTGTACCTTCATTGGTTTTGTTTGTGTTTGTGTGTGTGTGTGTGTGTGTGTGTGTGTGTGTGTGTCTCCATTTTTATACTCGAGAACCCAGCAGTGTGGCTCTTCCTTTTTGAATACCTGCACCGTTAGCAAATTCTCCGACCACTTTATAGGGCCAGTAAATATTTTTGGCAAGATTGTGTAAGAATTGAGGCTATTGCTTATTCCAGTCAGACTATTTCTCCATTCCCCCCCCCCCCGCACTCCCCCAATACTCAGCTGGCATATTCAATAATCAACTCCCCAACCTCAGTTGGCAGCAGCTTTCTGAATCTTGGATTGGGAGAAATTCTTGCCACATGCCCAACTGGAGCTACAAGGACTGGACATAAGCGGTACCTTGTATAAAAGAATTAATTCATTCCAAATGAAATTCCGTTAAGCAAATTTTCCTTTATACAAATTTCCCATAGGAATGCATTGAAAACGGAGTCATCCCTAATTGCGACCCTTTTTATGTTGTACGGATTTGCCCCGTAGGCGATTCTGTTAAGCAAATTTCCCCTATCTCCAAAATTTTTTAAGTTGTACAGATTTTATGTCATACAAACCGTTTGTTATACGAGGGTCCACTGTACTTGTAAAACAGGTTTGCAGTTGTGGCCCTTTTCCATTAACAGCAGCAGAGTCTTCCGGTTCTTTTTATTTCTTTTGCCTTATTCCCACTCCTCTGTCTTGCAGGTGACGATGGTCAGAAAGTCTTGTTGGTGACCCTTCCTGATTTCAGCACCACACAGACGGCCTGCCTGATCAACCTCCGTGACCTCGCCTGCCAGCCGGTCACCTTCTCTGCCTTTGGTGCAAATAGTGAGGAGGAGGAACAGGCGGTAATGGAAACTGGCTAATGAGAAGCACATCCTGCTATCTTAGAGATGTATATATAAAGGCAATGGACCACTTGGAGCCATGCTTCCCCTAGACTATTGTATTTCAAGCCAAAGTTTTGAATAAAATGTACTATCTACTTCTCTTTTCTTCCTTGTGCTCTTTCCTCCTTTTTCACCCAGCGCGTTGTTAGTCTGTGGAATTCCCTGCCACAGGATGTGGTGATGGCATCTGGCCTGGATGCCTTCAAAAGGGGATTGGACAGATTCCTGGAGGAAAGGTCCATCCCAGGTTACAAACCATGAGAGAGATGTATCATTCATCTCCAAGCTTAAAACCGGGGTGCCTCAAGGACCAGATGCAGGGGAGTGGTATCAGGAGACAGATATCTAGTCTCCTGCACTCCCAGATGCATCTGGTGGGGCCACTGTGAGATACAGGAAGCTGAACTAGATGGGCCTTTGGCCTGATCCAGAAGGACTCTTCTTGTGTTCTTATGTTCTCCTCAAATAGTTTCTATATCGTGCATATGACTAAAAGAAAGAAAGAAATGCAGTACAGTAGTGCCTTTTTAATACATTACCCACTTTATTCAAATGACAACTACACTTGGAAAGCCAAAAGGCCTCAACATTGCACTGTGACCTTCCTCCTTGGCAACTATGGCCGTGGTCCCTGCAGCACTGAACCTGGCAAAGTTCAGTTCCTCCTCTCTTGTCTCCTGAAAGCGACAGTTCCATTGTAATAAGACCACCGCAATGGCTTGAAAAACTAGCTGTAATGGGGTGGTCAAGAATGAAGTGTTCCCTTTCATCCAAACAAGCAAAAAAACTATGTAGTCTTCATGGAACCTGGGACATCACTGCGAAAGCTATTAGACTTCTAGACTGAAAAAAGACTGAAAAGAGATGGAAAAAATTAATTTGTAAGAAACTTTTTTGACACTTAAGCTTGGCGACCACCTCTTAGATAGAGGGTATAATTTCCTTTCCTAAATTCTCCCTACCAGATTTGTTATTCTGGTGCATGGACCTTGATATACCTGGGTGATATACTTTGCATAATGTTCTTGCTCCCTACAAAAATGAAACAAAAATCTCTTGAGTTCTGCATCAGCTTCTAAGTAAACACAGAAAGGAAATGATTTGTGTTTAATACACTATTTGTTTAAAAGGACCAAATAGCTGTAACCATCCATCGAATTGTGGTTTAGGGTATAAATTTGGCCAAAAGCTACCTAATGTGCTTAATTGTGCCAGTGAATTTTAAGAGAAATCAAGATCCTTGAAAATTGGCCACCTCTGTATCTTTCTTCCTGAAAATCCTATGCAATAAAGAGTCTGATAATGGCTGTGAAAAGGTGGAGGGGAAAGAAACCCAACATAACAGACCTGTACGCAGTCAGTCCTGCAGGAAGACTGTGTTCTGGGCCTATTTCCTATTTCAGAACCCAGCTCAGCCTACACCTCTCAGCTTCCCATTTGGCTGGTGTATGATTGGAGCAATAAACCTGGGTAGAAAAAGATGAACTCTTATACTCACGATGTCTCTGAAAGAACAAGATGCGGCAAAAGCTATGGTTGTTGAAGGCAAGCAGTGAATTTTGTGGCAGTGAGTTCTAAAAGCAGGTGATAGTACCTACTGTATTATGACTAATGAATATGGCCACCTATCCTGGATGGAGAAAGCAGGACAATGTCTGGCAGGTATTTCTGGCCCACAGTCACGGCAAACATAACAGCTCGAACTAATCGCCAAAGTTCACTGTGTACGTCTCTGCTGTGGTCATGGGAAAAGCGGTGGTTGTTGTCTCCCCGGTCTTGACCTCTGTGACGGCATCGCTGATGGTCTCCCATTCAGTCACAGTTTCTGTATAGGTCTCCGTCTCCCAGGTGCTGGCTGGCTCAGCCGTTGGAGGTTCCTGACTCCATGGCTGGAGTGTTGTGCTGTGGAACAAGAATGGGAACGACGTGGTTGGGGAAGGAGGAGGGCCTGCACTTGCGGTGCTTTGCCGAAACCGGTTACGCATCAGTCGGCGCCGGCGAGCTCTCTGACGCATCCAAATCCTCCAGCGATTGATCTCCCTTTGATTCATGGGTTGGCCATTCAAAGGCCTGCCGAGAGGCCTGTTGCTGTTCATGGCCATAATTTCCCGGATCCGCTTCCAGTTGGACCGTGACAAAATGAAGTTGCACTGAGTGGCACCAATGTCATAGAAGACACTGCATGTTTTGACGCTGGGGTTATAGCCCTCAGCCTTGGCTATAACTCGGTATTCTCCAGGGTTCAGGATACGCCAGTAGTCCCCGCCCATTGCTAAAACGAAAACGAGAAAGCAATATTTGATAATGAAGTAGAAATGGAGGTTTCCTGCATGGCAGGGGGTTGGACTGGATAGCCCTTGAGGTCTCTCCCAACTCAATGCTTCTATGAACTAACAGAGAATACGTTGCATATTTTTTTACATAAAGGAGAACCAACTTTATGGAGGCTTTATTTGAAACTGATGGAAAACAACTGCAGACCAGAGACTACATTTCAGGAGTAGGTGAAGCTAAGGGTATGGGCAAGACCAGAAAAAATGGAAGTAAAGAAATATAAAGCTTATCAGTTTGCTCCAGGGTAACAGCTTTCCTTGTCAGTCTAGAACAATGGTGGCGAACCTTCGGCACTCCAGATGTTTTGGACCACAATTCCCAGAATCCTGAGCCTAGACTGCCAATGGCAAATCTAGGAGTTGTGGTCCAAAACATCTGGAGTGCCAAAGGTTTGCCACCACTGGTCTAGAATCTAAAACTTTCCCATGCTTTGAACAAGTTCCCATCTCTGATCAGAGGCAGTGGCAGTGGAGTGCATCACAGGCAGACTTAATATGATCGGCTAGTACTTGATGGGAATGATCTTTTTCCATGAGGTCCTGAAGCCTCATATTTAATATGGCCTTCCTGCATATAAAGAAGGCAACAACATTGACGATCTTAAGTTCAATGAAAGCCAAAAAAGCCACATCGCAAACGGCTTGCACTGCCAACTTCAGTCCTGGCACACATACTCAAGAAAGGAACACACATTTTCCCCCAACCCTACTGATGCTTTATGCAGCGATGCACATGGATAAACTTTTATTTCTTAAAGACTGGGCAAGGAGCGGGAGGTTTTTGGCAGGGATGAGGGTCATTAAAGCTGCCTTCCCTGCCGAGGTTTTGGCAGCGTCTGGCCAAGTTAGACGGCAGATTGTCAACAAATCACGAGACAGTATTGGCAAGGGCCTTTGTGAGTAAAAGCCAAGAATTCTTAGCACGAGCAGTGATCACGAGCAATGCAAGCACAGGCCTGTGGAACTTGACTGATCAGTCTTTCCCGTGCTTTAGAAACAGTGAGAAATGTTGAACCAAACAATTCTTTTCCCCCATTTCTTTTCCTGTTCCTATTCATCTGCACCAGAGATGGGAAGTTTTTAGACCTGCATCCGCCACCACTCCCCCACCAAGACTGCCAACTGCGTACTCGCTGGACGTGTTAGCAGGGGCTTAAGGGAGGTGTCGCTGACCTAGAGGTAGCCAACTTTGTTTCTGTCTCAATAACTACTACAGAGATGTTAAACAGACACCCCGTGTCTCTTTTGGAAGGGCTTTTAACTAGAGATGGGCACGACTTAGCGGTATTTTCGTTTTTCGTTTTCGTTACGGAAACGAAAACGAAAATCGGCACCAACCTGGACCGAAAACGGAAACGAAACGACTAATTTCGAGCCAATTTTCGTTTTTCGTTACTGGAAAAGCACTCAATTGAGCTAAATGGGGAGAAACGAAAAAAATTTCGTTTTTGTTTTTGTTTTTCGTTACGTAACGAAACGAAAACGAAAAATTTTGAAATTAGCCCACGAAAACGGAAACGAAACGACTCACCCTAGCCGAAAACGAAAACGAAACTTTTTTTCTGAGTCGTGCCCATCTCTACTTTTAACCTTAAAAAAGTGATCTGTAAGGTCAATGCATGCACACACTAAGTATTCTAGATAAACCTGTTAGCACATCGTGGTTGATCCCCACAACAGAGATGGAAGCATTTGCAATGGCATCTCCTTGCTGATCTGTTACCACGCCTTTAATGCCACGATGAACCTGCAAGAATCAATAGAAAGCAGCAAACACTGAGTATTTATATGGTGGCTTTTCTACTGCATTGTGTGCCTAAGGTGGTGAAAGTAACTTGCAATCATTCCTATAAAATAAAAGAACAAAGCATGCACACAGTAATGTCCTCCAAATTTTGGTGCATTAAAAATAAATAAATCTTACATTCATTGTGAAAGAACTAAATCCCACCAAAAGCGCATTTCTCATCAGGAGGGTGAAGGATAGTGAAGTCCCACACCTAGGCTATGTGCATGCAGAATGCACCAACGGCAAAGGCAGTGGATTAGTTCTGAGCTATGGCCTTTTAATGTATAGACCCTCATTACTTCAACAAGTGGGAATCAGAGCAGCGCTTCTAAAAACGATTTCAATAAAACTCTAGGCCCTTACGGCTACAAGACCTTCAGAAAGCCTACTTTTATAAGGCAAATCAGACTTTACAATTTATCACTCAATCTTCGGGCTGATGAATCCAGACCTCTCCGAACAAAGAACCATCAGCCAATGCCATGGCTCTCCAGGTATGGTGATGAAAGAATCCGGCCTGAAACTCTGGATAGCCGCTGCCCATCAGAATCGACCATCCAGGCCAGTATAACGTCTTGGGACAGCTTTGCTGCCTACAACAACTAAGCTAGACACAACTTGCTCCTTACCTGCTCCATGAAGTTTAATAAGGATTCCTTGTTGTTTTCCCACTCCTTCGGCAGTTCACTTTCGTGGGGAAACTTGTCACACCCAGGATAGACAGAAAGTTCCAGGCAGTTAGTGTGCAGGTAGCTGAAGTCATTCATGCCTGTAAAAGGAGTGAAAAGAAACCATCAGGATAGCCTCTCATCATACCCCTTAATGTATAGATTTCACAACTACAAGAGGTGGCAAGGGTTCACCGTTAGCTCAGATTTTGAAGTGGATTAAAGAAATTCAGGGAGAATACAGTGCTTGCAACTTCATATGTATTTACCGTGTTTTTCCATGTACACAGCACAATTTTTTTTATAAAATCATGGCATGAAAAATTAAGGGGCATCATATACATGGAAGTAAGCCCTTCCGAGGTGGGGGTGGGGTAGGGGGGAAGCCCAACTGCCCTTGCTGCTGTGTTCTGAAGACTCCTCTCTGCTTTGTTTTTGTAAGGAATGGAGCTTTTGTTTCTGAAGGGAAATGCTTGGGAGTGGAGCAACCCATTAAGTCAGGCCTGCTCAAAGTCCGGCCCGGGGGTGGGGGGCAAATCCGGCCCGCCAGGCCATTCTGAGTGGCCCGCGGCTGGCTGTCCCACCCCTCCCTCCCTCTCCTTCACCCCGTTTTTTTTAAAGAAAGTGGGTGGGGCTTGCAGTGGGGTGGCAGGGTTGGGGAGCAACCGGCCCCTGACACATTCTCAGCCACCAAATCTGGCCCTCCTTACAAAAAGTTTGGGCACCCCTGCATTAAGTTCATTTTCATGGGGGGAAAGGTCAGATCCTACAAGACCAAAGCAAAGAGGAGAGCAATCAAGTGCTCCTGGAAAGCAAAGAAAAGAAAACAGCACCTGGGGTGAGAAACAGCAGGAGGTGGGGGTGGAGGAGAAACAAAACAGCCAGGTCCATTTGGATTCTCCTGTTTCATTTCTCCTCCACCCTGCCCCCTGCTGTTTCCCACCTCTGGTGCTGTTTTGTTTTTTCTTTCTAGGAGCGCTTGATTACCCTCCTCTCTACTTTATTCTTGGAGGATCAGACCCTTCATTTTTGCCTGAAAATGAACTTCTTAATGGGCTGCTCCACACACACACCCCGAAGCATTTCCCTGCAAAAAATGAAAGCTCCAGACCATGCAAAAACAAAGCAGAGAGGAGTCTTCAGAACACAGAAAGTAAAGGAAACACCATGGGGTGGGGTGGAGGTCTCAAAGAGGATTTTTATTTATTTTCTTAATTTGGGGGTCTTAAAATTGTGGGGTGCCTAATATATAGCAGCGCCTTATAGATGGGAAAATGTGGTATTGCAGTGCTCAGAGTATCCCAGCCACTGGGTATTTTTGAGAGTTACTATCCCTTCAAAATTAACTTTTCCAAATTTTAAGAAGGTGGAGGACAACTTTGGGAGACCTGGAGGTCAAATGATTCCATCCAAACAATATCTTGAAATAGATAGGGGGAGGGGAGAAAAAGAAAGCCCATTTAACTTTGTGGTTTAAGATTGGTGGAGAAATTCATAACATGCGCACTGACATATTGCTTATCTGTCGTGTCCTAAATTTTAAATTATAAGCTTGAGGGCACAGACTACCATTTTACCTATCTCATTAATGGTTCTAAGAACTTCATTTTGTTTATAAGGCAAGAGCTAACAGGCACCAAACAAAAAGACAGATACCGATGCCTGCCCACCTCCCTGCTTTGCATTCCTACTGGTTCTTTGTAACACCTGAGACTGATGTGTTGCCCCTGCCCACAACCAGCATGGCCACTGGATTCCGAGTGTCTTTAAGTAATTTTTCCAAGCTCTTCCACCTTTGTTCTTTCTCAGGACTTACTTCCCGCACGTGAGTGCCACTTGGCGCCATTGACAATTCCCATTCCATTGGTAACATCCTGATAATGGCAACCGCCCCGGAAAGTCTCAGTCATCGTTAGGTGGGCTGAAGCATAAGAAATGGCCAGCCAGCGGAAAATGGCGTGATCTGGGGTCTCGTTCATGTCTCGGTTGTCTTCTTCATAGTCATCCGAGGGCGAGGGAGGAGCCACTTCGTTCTCACTGACAGGGCGAGACATGTCAAACGGGTAGGAGACAAATTTCTCCCCACCCTGGAAGTTGGCACCAAGAACAAATGGGATTTTTTCCATCCAGGCCATGATGGCTTTCACTTCAACTGCAATCTGGAAAGATAAAGGGGAACGTGACATGGAGTCAGGGATGATGGGGTGAGAGCACCGTGAAGGGCTGTATAGTCAGGGCAATGCTTCACAAGAGACGAAGCATCACTCAGAGAAATCAGAGCCAACTCTCAATGGCAAAGATCCCCACATCCAGCTGAACCAATCAAGCAGCCGTTATTGGGCTGTCCCTTAACACCACTTTGGGGATATGTGAAGGGTTTTGAGGAACACAATTTTGTTCCTCACCCACCCAACATGGCCCAAAAGAAGAATTTGAAAATGCAACTGACAGATAGGTCTTTATTGCCATTGTCCTGTAGAGAACAATGAGATTGAAAGAATCTACATCAGTTTTTACAACCATACATAAATATCTATCCCCAACCCCACATATATATACATTTAACCCACTAACCACACACTTAAAAACTCTGAATAACTCTAAAAACTAATTACAGAAGCTCCCTCAGAAACTGCATTTCGCTGCATTCCAAGCCAAAAACGCTCTTGGATAGAAACTATTCCTCAAGCGGCTAGTCCTGGTCTTACTTACCCTGTATCTCCTCCTACAGGGCAGAAGATGAAAGGGATCATTTCCAGGTTGTGTGAGATCCTGCACAATCTCTACAGCTTTCTTATAACACCTGAATTCCCCATCTGGCTCCGACTTTATTTTATTAATTTTTGAGAATTTTTACCCTACCTTTCTCCTTTGAAAAGGACCCAAGGTGGCTTTAGTTGGGGTATCCTTGGGGATCCAGCCCCAACAAATACAAAACCATCTGAGGCTGGCTAGCTTACATGACACAGGTTGAAAAGGATATACCGTTCTGTTCATCAGTGCCTGCTCACTTCTCTCCCAGCCTCCCAGCATCCACTCAGCTAGAAAGTTCTCGACCTAATGGATCTAACAATAGATAGCCCTGTTGACCTTTTGAAAGGTACGGATTAGAAAATTAAAACAAAACATTAAAAGAAAATCAATACCCCAGAATAAGAGTTGTCTGCCAAATTAATAAATACCATACTTCAAGAAGCACAGATTCCGTTTAAAATGTATTTATTCATTCAAATTCACGCTAACCCCCTGCATACCTGCCTGCTGAGAGGATAACAACTGCAAGAATCATCACTAATCTGTACTGGTCAGTTTAAAGAAAAGGCGAGACGCACAAATATAGCCAACAAATTAGAAATAAACGCAGCCAACATACTGTAGCGTCCTCTGCAAGGTAGTGCTCTGGGATGGGGATGTGGTGGTTGGGGACTTTATGTGGTACCAATTTCCTTTCTTCCGCCGTCCAGAGGATACTGTTCAGGTCAGGGAAATTCTCAAAGATATCGTACCCCTCCTCATTCCAGTGTCCCAGAGCCCAGTTCCCCAGTTCAGAGCCCTGCAGAGGGAAATTGGCACTCATGTGGTTATTTATGTAGATAAGTCATTATTAGTATTAATAAAAGTACAGCAATACCTTGGATAACGAATGCCCCTGGTAACAAATTTTTCAGATAATGAATTACAATTTCCAGGTATAGGGCTGCCTCGGATAATGAATTTTTCCTATGGGCTGCCTCAGATAATGAATTGCATTTTTAGGTATGGGGCTGCCTCGGATAATGAATTTTCTTCATGGGCTGCCTCAGATAACGAATTTTCTCCATGGGCTGCCTCAGATACAAAAGTTTCCCTATGGGCTGCCTCGGATAACAAATTTCCAGCATGCATTGGTAAAAAAGAGTTATCCCGGGCTGCATCACATCTCTACCTTTAAAGTGCACTTTATAAAGAGTTTTGAACAAAAAAATCAGGTGTCCATGTCTTTTTTTTCCTAGGCTCTGGAACAGATTAATTGGTTTTCCATTCATTACTATGAGAAACCGCATTTCGGATAAAGAATTTTTTCAGATAACAAATTGCCTCAGAGAACGAATTAAATTCATTATCTGAGGTACCACTGTATTAGAGTTAATCATGAAACATAAGGAGATGTGGGCAGAGCTGCGGGTTCAACCTCTGAGCCTCTGGGCTTTCCAATTGAAAGGTCTGCAGTTTGAATCTGCACGACACGGTGAGCTCCCCTTGCTTGTCCCAACTCCTGCCAACCAAGCAGTTCAAAAGCATTCTAAAACGTGAGTAGATAAATAGATAAGGGTGTGGTGGCTCAGCAGTCTTCAGCACTCTAAACTGTCGACCACAAAGTCAGCAGCTCAGCGGTTCAAATCCCGGGTGCCACTCAGCAGAGTGAGCTCCCACTGTTAACCCCAGCTCCTGCCAACCTAGCAGTTCGAAAACATGTAAATGCAAGGAGATAAATAGGTACCACTGTAAATAGTGGGAAGGTAAAAACAGTGTTTCCTTGCAGCCATGTCGGCCACATGGCCACGGACTTGCGCAACACTGGCTCTTTGGCTTGAATACGGAGATGAGCACCGCCCCTAGTGTTGGGCAGGACTAGCATGCATGTGCAGGGGGAACCTTTACCTTTTGCTAGATAAATAGATACTACTTTGGTGGGAAAGTAAAGGTGTTCCATACAATTGTGCATGTAGTCATGTTGGTCACAAGACCACAGAATTTATTTATTTATTTATTTATTTATTTATTTATTTATTTATTTATTTATACAATTTCTATGCCACCCACTTCCCAAAGGTTTCTGGCTGTTAGGCTTATAAATGGAGATGAGCACTTTATTTATTTTATTTATTGGATTTATATACCGCCCATCTGGCAGCGAGGTCACAATGGCCCCTAGAGTTGGAAATGACTGGACTGAATTGTCAGGGGGGGATCCTTGGCCTTTAATGAAACACATGCCCCGCCCTTTCTCAAAAAAAAAACTCAGGACAGCTAACAATTTACATAACCACCAAAGATTACACATACTTAAATATTTGCTAAGGTACAGCCATATTAATGTAAACAACAAGAGATGAACTAAACACGTTTTAGTGTCTGTTAGAGATGGGCACGACTTAGCGAAATTTTCGTTTCTGTTTCCGTTTTTTGTTTTCATTACGCAACAAACCGAAAAACGAAAATTGGCTCCAAAATGGAACGAAAACGGAAACGAAACGACTAATTTTGAGCCAATTTTTGTTTTTCGTTACGGCAAAAGCATTTAATGGCACTAAATGGGGAAAAACGAAAAAAAATTTCGTTTTCGTTTTTCATTTTCGTTACGAAACGAAACAAAAATGAAAAATTTTGAAAATTAGCTCACGAAAACAGAAACGAGCCGAAACGGACCCCTAAACGAAAAACGTAAAACCATTTTTCCTGAGTCGTGCCCATCTCTAGTGTCTGTCTCATTGGGTTATTAACTCTCCTTCCGGTGTTGTTCACACTCCTATTTTCCCAAAGACACCCCATCACCGCCCTGTCTCACCGTTTGGCTGGCAATCTCATAGCCGTCAGGGTTGAGTGAGGGCACAAGATGAATGCGAGTCTCCATCACCAAGTTCCGCACCCGCGGGTTCCCATCTTTGTACTCTTTGCACAGAAACTGCATCAGCATTAGGACCAGCTCACGCCCCAGCACCTCATTGCCATGGAGTCCTGCTGTATAGCGAAACTCTGGTTCTCCTGTAGCACAACAACGAAAGAGGCAGATCATTCATTTGCTCCATTTTAAAAAAAGGCAGTGCCTTCTATACCACCTGATGTGTCTTTTGTGTGATTGTGATTTTTTTCCCTCTGGTTCCTGATTTGTTTCCAAAGTAAACTCAAAGCCCAGATGTTTTGGACCACAACTCCCCCAGTGCTTTGTCACTGGCAATGCAGGCTTGGAATTCTGGGGGTTGTGGTCCAGAACATCTGAAGTGCCGAAGGTTCGCCACCACTAAGCCTTGAAACCAATTTATGTGAGGACAGCGCAATTATAGAAGGTATTCAGCTTTCTTTCCTGTCAGGCATGGAGGGTCCAAGACTCGCTGCAATACAAAAGTGTGCTCAGTACACAAGCTTTATAGAACTGTATCTTTGTATGCTCTGTCAGCTTCTTATTGAGCCATACTCTCTTTGTTAGTCTGGAAAACATAGTAGCTGCTTTACCTATGCGTTTATTAGCTCAGTCGCTAGTGAGAGTGTATCTGAGATAGTTGGGCCAAGATACACGAAGCAGTGGACAACCTCCAATTCTTTTGCAGAAATTGTAATGCGAGGAGGAAAGTCCGCATTCTGGCCCATGATTTGTGTTTTTTGGGGGGCTGATTTCTAGCCCAAACTCTTTGCAAGCCTTACTAAAATGATTCATAAGTTGTTGGAGACCTTCGGCAGATAAATCTCATGCAACTTAGCCCTGATGGGTCTTCCTTTTTGAGGGGGGTGGCCCACTATAGCCAAAAGCAATTATCAAGTTTTGTAGAACAGATAACAGGAGTTCTGTCCTTTCATGTGTGCAATTAAAACTTCTCTCTTCAGGCAAACCACTTATAACGAAGGTGTTATTTTCATGCTAGCTTTTTGCTTTTAATCTGACACCATTATAATGTGGTTTATTTAAAATGTTTTTACCCTGGCTTCTTCCTTAAGGGGGACCAAGGCTAAAAGACAAGATGTAAAGCTGAAAAGTATATAAATACAAAAAGGATCAAACATTTACTAAAAGAATCAAAGACATGCCACACTGAAAGCATGATGAAAAGAAACAACATCAAACACATTCAAAGTAGCAAGGCACAACAATCCATTTGGGAACCAGAGAGGCAGCTGGTCATTAAAGGGGAAGGCTTGCTTAAAGGGAAGGAGCGGGACAGCCAAGATGAGGGCAACCTGGCCTCCTGGCCTGTGGGAGGGGGTTCCAAATCCTGGGTTTAGCAATAGAGAAGAACCTCTCCTATCTCCCACCAGACAGGCTTCATCAGGCCTGACTGGTGGGAGGCCTCGCCTGATGATCTTAACACCCAGGCAGGATCATAAGAGGAGAGGGAGTCCTTGAGATCACTTGGACCCAAGCTCTTGAAGGCTTTTGAGCACCAATACTCTGAATTGTGTCTGGAAAGGGAATGGCAGCCGGTGGAGTTGCAGTAACAAGGAGGTGTTGTGTAAAGCCTATGACCAAGGACACTTA
This sequence comes from Phrynocephalus versicolor, assembly GCA_023846285.1. Classification (NCBI taxonomy): domain Eukaryota; kingdom Metazoa; phylum Chordata; class Lepidosauria; order Squamata; family Agamidae; genus Phrynocephalus; species Phrynocephalus versicolor. Next base: position 12,838,553 of record JAHTLZ010000327.1, on the reverse strand, counting down.
GCAAGCTGGCTGCCATGGTTTGCACTCACTGAGTTTATTTCTTTGCTTTGTCTTTGATTACAGTAGGACCCCCGTATCCACTGATTCAGTTACCATGGCTGGCAGATAAAATAAATAAATAAATAATTCAGACTCTACAAAGCAAGCTACTGTCTCAAACAGCAGCCTTAAAACAAGCTACAGTCACAAAAGAGCAGGGTTTTTTTTTGGGGGGGGGGCTTGGCGTTCTCTCTTATCCACAGTTTTCATTATCCATAGGAAGGGCTGGAACCAATCCCCAGCAGACACTGGGGTCCTAATGTACTCTTGATTATTCTTCAGTCATCACAAGAGATTGATGAATTGCTACTTTACTTGCATCCACATTCAAGTTTTTACATCCCAAATCCTTCCTGTTGAATAAATAAAATAGAATTCTAACTTTGTTCTCTGGCCACATTACTGCCTGCCATGAAGTTGATCTGGAGATGGCAGCTACCAGAGGAAACAAGGCCTTAATTCAGCACCACAGATTTATCAGGATTCAGGAAACACTCAGGCCACTGGGCATGCTTACTCCCTTTGTCTGAACCTGGCTTTTTGAAGGCAGAACTTTCTCACCTAGCTCATGCTCTCCTGGATTATCAGTAATCTCCATAGCATAAATTTTAAGTCCTCGGGAACTCTTGCCAATGTTGTAGATGCGAGTGATAGTAGGACACTCCTCATTCACTACTTTCATAAGCTGGAAAGAGATGGGAAAAAAAGAATCTTAAATTATTCAGCCAAGGATATTTAAAAGGAAAAAAGCTAGAGAATAGGATGGAAACAGAAACAGAGATACACGTGGAGCATTTCATGGTCATAGGATTCTATTTTCCCCATTTCAATATTCCTAGTTAAGACATAACACTCGTACTCTGAGGAGTAGAAATAAAAGGAACAGGAAACAGGGATTAAGGAAGGAGAAATGAAGTATGAGTGGGGTCATTTCACATGAGCATCACCTTTCATATGTGATGTAAGGAAGGCATCCTTGTCTCACAATCATGACCATAGACACCAGGTACTCCAGCGTTTCCATTTTTGCTCAAAACCAGAAATCCAGCACATTATTCTACTACAACTGGAATTACCAACAGGGTGTGGTTGCAAAATTGACAATTTCCCCACTTTTCTAAGATAAGATAAATCTTTAATAATCCCATATCAGGGAAATTTACTTGTTACACAGCTCCCAATATAAAAAAACGAGCAAGAATGTGCACAAAAACTGTAAAGTGAGAAAGGAAAAAAATAGATAGTAGAGATTAGATAAAATTAAAAAATCCAATATACAAAAATACACTATAACACTTGGATATAAAAATTAAATGTGAAAAAAGAAACTTCTAATTTATACCTCATAATTTTTTTAACAAGTAACCTTGGTCTGATCTGACATAGGTGCTCACCTGTCTCATATCTTTGTAATTGTGATGGCGGAAATCCAGATTGTCCACTGATGTCATCACTTCATTTTGTTGGCTAAAATAGCTGTAGATGCCTGCAAATGAGAAGAGAGCAGAGGACTGGTTGGTCTAACAAATTAAGATTCAGGGCTAAAGGTCATTCTGCCTTTATCCATTTTAGAGCATTGTAGAATTTAAGATTACAGACGTATGTGAAATATAAAGTACAAATGAATTTCAGATTATTAGATTATTTTTGTCCAGAGGTGGAGTATTTCAATAGTGTTACCTCAGCAATACACTAGGTCTTCTTTAATACAGGTGGTAGGGCAAAAAGAAATGCATGCATATAAATGCTGCCTTTCATTGAATTTCCCTACAGTCACAGAGAATTTATCCTCCAAACGAGTAGCCTTAGTCTATTAAACAGCATCCAGGATGGTCTTCCCAGAATCTTGTCCTGTTGGGGAGACACTTTTTGGCACTCATCCATTTGGGAAGGTGTGTTGTTTGTGGCCTCCATAGATTTAGCCTAACCCCTTACATTTTAATATTTAGAGCTTGAAATGTGTGCAGAAAACTTTTTCTGAACTTGAGCTGTTGTCTAGGGGATGGAAGACCATGACATGCATTGGTTTGGTGCTGTATCTCCTTAATTCTGATTCACTTTTTCAGTGTTCAGCACTTCCCAGCACTTCCTCCTCTAAAGGAACCGTGTACAATGTTCGATGTGTGTGCACTGTGCACAGACATTGGCCAGAACAAATCTGCACGTTTGTTGAAAAAAGGGGTAGTCACAATGACACTGGATGTGCATTTACATATACAGTAAGACCCCCATATCCACTGGTTCATTATTCACTGATTCAGTTATCCACGGATGGCAGAAGAAAAAATTAAATAAATAATTTGGCAGCCGCAAAGCAAACTACTGTCACAAACAGCAGCTGTAGAGCACACTCATGTCGCAAAACAGCAGCCATAAAACAAGCTACTGTCACAAAACAGCAGTTTGGGGGATTTGGGGCATTCTCTCTTATCCACGGTTTTCATTATCCAGGGAAAGGTCTGGAACCAATCCCCAGTGGATACCGGGGTCCTACTATAATATTTATATACAGCATGTACACTCATTCAAATGGCAGAAATAATCTATCAACTGCCTCTTTGACCAGCAGCAACTTTCTAGAGTCAGTGATTCCCCTCCCTTGCTATGCACCCCTATGTGGCACTCTGGAGATGTGCCTGTCTGTCTGTTCCCTAACATCTATTACTCTTACGCGAATAGTTTTTAGCGATGGGACTGAAATATGTTTGGAAATAAAAGATACAGAACAGATATAATCATTAGGGACTTCTTTAGCTCTGTCCCATCCTGAATCCCAAAGGAGGAACATGCCTTGGTCAACACTTACTTGCGAGAGGGCAGCCCAGTACCTCCAGCCTCATGCAAAGACTACCATTCCAGGTGAGTGGGTAGACACGAATGAAGCGGGCCACCTTCGGCTCAGGAAACTCAGTCATCACAGGGGTGTCCTTGTCCACATTTCCATAAAACAGCTGGATGGGACACAGAGAGGCTGCTTGCAAATTGTAACCCTCAAGACACGGAGTTAGCTAAAAAGTTAGGACAAGCTTACCTGACTATGGGCGTTTATATACGACCCCTAAGCTCCGCAGCAAATGGCTGCAAGCTCCAGAGTTTAAAAATGTTTCCCCACCAGCTCCGGAGCTAACAGAAAATTAAGTGTGACCCCGCCCACCTAAGCGCGACCCAGCGCACCTTTCAAGTACCTGCTCTGGGAGAGTGAAAAATTTTGATGCGGAGAGTGCCGGGCTCTCCTCGCTTCTTTTTGTTGTTGTTGTTTTTGCCTCCCGCCCCTTTAAGAGGAACCAGGAAGTAACCGGGGTGTCGGAGCAACTTCGACCAGCACCGGAGGTAAGGCTTTATTCTTTTGTCCCTTTTTAAAGCTTTTTTTCCCTTCCCTCCCCTCACGCAGACAGAAGCAAGGAAGTGCGGAGTGGTGGGGAGGAAGGAAGAGCAACAAACCCCCAAGATCTCTGGTCTGAATTTAAGGGACCAGCAGATCTTAGGGGTCGTGTAAAAAGGCTCTATTACACATTTCCTAAGCTTGCAGTCCACGGTTGGCCTCACAAGCAAGAGGCAACAGGGGATTGTCAGGGGAGTAGAACCAGCAGCCCCACAAACGTTGCACATAGTTTCAAAAACCCATGGCCAGACTGGCCAAGAGAGCTTGGGCACGCACACCAAAAGGTAACATCTCCATACTTTGCTCCACTCATCTGATTGCACTCGTTTTTTGAAAGCAGCATTTTCTCTCTCAGTTGAGTGACCCTGTCCATAAATCATCCTGGAAACTAATGTTAAATGTTGGTAGCGGAATCCATAAATAAATAAATAAATTGATGGATTGAATACCTACGTATATATTCCAAGCAAAATGCTAGACACTGGTACAGATTCTTGCTAACTCAGCATCCCACAAACTGTGATCAGCAAAACAATATCCCCAAAGGAGGGTCACAAAGTTTCGTTTATACACGACCCCTAAGCTCCGCTGCAAATGGCTCCCAGCTCCAGAGCTTTAAAATGTTTCCCCACCAGCTCCGGAGCTAACAGAAAATTAAGTGTGACCCCGCCCACCTAAGCGCGACCCAGCGCACCTTTCAAGTACCTGCTCTGGGAGAGTGAAAAATTTTGATGCGGAGAGTGCCGGGCTCTCCTCGCTTCTTTTTGTTGTTGTTGTTTTTTGCCTCCCGCCCCTTTAAGAGGAACCAGGAAGTGACGGGGGTCGGAGCAACTTCCACCGGCACTCCGGAGGTAAGAGTGCATTCTTTTCTCCCTTTTTTTTCTCCCTCCCCTCACGCAGACAGAACAAGGAAGTGCGGAGGGGGTGGGAACGCAGGGAGAGTGACAAACCCTCAAGATCTCTGGTTCGAATTTAAGGGACCAGCGGATCTTAGGGGTCGTGTAAAAAGGCCCTAGGACACATAGTACCAGAGTTTTAAAAAATGCAAAGGAAGCCATGTGGTTTCTACACCACACAAATGTAGAAGAATGTGATATCTTTATTAGATCACTAAAAATCACACGATTTATGCACGGTTTTCTGAAATAAAAATCCACTTATTCAGGCACACACCAGTAAATCGTGGATAGTGCAGGAAAATTATAAATTAATGTCCTAAAATTCATGGTGAAAGTTCCCAGGTGCAATAATATTAAAGTGCCTGTTTACGGGCAGGCCTTTGGAATTTTTTGAAACTTGGGAGACATCATGAAAAGCTGCCCCCAAGCACTGCTGAGAATTCTTTACATAAATCAAGGTGGACTACATTAAATTTTTCTCCAACCAATCAGGAAGAAAACTTAGAACAACATCTGCTTACACATTCACCAGGCTATGTAATATTTTTATTGGGTGTAAGTGGATTTCAACTGGCTTCTACCTGGCAAACGAATCAAATGTTATCCTAGTGTTTTGGTGGAGATTGCTACAGTATGTCCATGTATGGTCTTTTCACAACCCCCAAGCCCTAAAGGCTTGTGCAGACAGATGGATGCATCTGTCTGAACACTGAATGCAAATTTCCAACCACATGGCATGCAGGTGAATCATTAAACCACATGCCCACAGCCTGCTAGAATCCTCATGGCGCAGTGGTTCATTTGCTATATCGCAGCCAAAACTGTCCTCACAACCCGGGGCTCAGTTCCAGGTAGCTGGCTCAGGGTTGACTCAGCCTTTTATCCTTTGAGTGGACAAAATGAGTACCCGGCTCACTGGAGGGTGGGGGGTGGCAGCAATGTGTAGCCTGCATGAGTAAAGTGGATAGAGGGACACTCTTCTCCCTCTCACCAAATACCAGAACAAGGGGACATCCATTCAAACTGAGGGTTGGGAGAGTGATAACAGACAAAAGAAAATATTTTTTTACCCAGTGTGTTGTTAGTCTGTGGCAGGATGTGGTGATGGCATCTGGCCTGGATGCCTTCAAAAGGGGATTGGACAGATCCCTGGAGGAAATGTTCATCACAGGTTACAAACCATGATGGAGATGGGTAATCTCTAGGCTTAAAGCCAGGGTACTTCAAGGGCGAGATGCAGGGGAGTGGTATCAGGAGACAGAGATCTAGTCTTGTGGGCTCCCAGCGGCATTTGGTGGGGCCACAGTGAGATACAGGAAGTTGGACTAGATGGGCCTTTGGCCTGATCCAGCATGGCTCCTCTTATGTTCTTATGCTTTATATAAACAGCACACACTGCTTTGATTTTTTTGCTTATACACAGCTTTAAACACATCTTAAGAATATTACCCCTGGCCACTTTTGCCATGAATATTTGGGACATTCAATTATAATTCTACACTTGCATTTTTACCATGGCTGTTTAGTTTATGATGGATTCGATGGGTAAACACAAGTATAGCAGCACCATAGGTACAGCAAAAACTACAGCACAGGTTCCAAAAGGGGACTTTCACAACAATGTGGGTCCAGTTAATACATACCATTTCCTCGTAACCATTGCTGTACATGACCCAGTTCTGGCTATCGTTACTGAAGCCCACGTAGAAAGTAGTGACAAAGTCATCACTGTGGGGGGAAAATAAGATCACAAAGCACCCTTTCACAAAGGAAATAAATGAACAGCAATGTTCATGCACACGTTACTGATAAGGAATGAAGCAATATGCCACTGGTACCATTTAAAACAACCCTTCCACGAGGGAGAAATAAACTGTTCGCCAGAGCAATGAATCAGTGTTGGCCGTGTCTCACATGAATAGAAAATTATGATAATTTCATAACAGTCAGATGGGTACAACTGGGATTCTTTTGGCAGGAGTGATCAAGCTAAGAGTGAGGGGGTGGGAAACTTGTTTTGTAAACCAAACCAGAAATAATTTTTACTCTTCTCGTTGCTTTGCTTTACACAAAGGAAACAAATCCCTTCAAATCCTTTCCCACAAGAAAAAGTAGTAGCCATTTCCCAGGAAAGAAGAAGGCTGGTTTGCAAGTGGAAAAGGCAGGATTCGTTCAATTTAGCCTTTGTATCACACAAGTGGGGAAAACTGCTTTGATTGCATTCATTTTATGAAAGCAGTGTTTGCTCCCTCGATTGGGTGACCTTGAGATGGTTGCTTCCTCTCCAGACCATTTACCTCACATACCTAGGGAGATACTAAAAATATGGAAGAGAAGAAATTTCTACTGGTGACCACTGCAGACCATGAGGTCACAGCTGGAAAAACAAATATATAATTAATATGCGAATGGG
>JAHTLZ010000327.1:12797429-12826102 GCA_023846285.1 Phrynocephalus versicolor | reverse complement strand
AAATAAATAAATAAATAAATAAATAAATAAATAAATAAATAAATAAAGGTCTACTCCACAGCTAGGGCAGATGTCATCTTGCTCCCTACGAACGTATTGTCAAACTCTTTCCTTCCCTCCCTTCACCTTCTAATCCTGTTCACATTTCTAATAGCCTAGCAAAACCTCAAGTGAGCCAAAGGAAACAAAATCCATACTTGGCTTCTCCTCCACCTCGAGCCTGGGCCTCTCAGGTTTCCTTCTCTTTGGTGGTTTGCCGGGTTTGTGTTGGCGCCGGACGTACTCAACTAGAGAGGAGAAAGGATGGTGGTTTTGCCACTCTGTAAAGAGCACAACTTGAAAAGTAACTTAGTAGAAGAAAGCAGCTTTTTAATGAGCGACACAACACATTATTCTTTCCAAACCCTTGAATTCTTCTCACAAGGGTTCCCAAATGCATCAAATGGCCTTGAAAAGGAAGCAAAAGGGTAGCTGGAAAACGCAATTTATTGCCGCCCTCTCCAATTCACCCTTGGACTTTAATGTTACTTTTAGAATGTAACTTTATTATGCTTATTTTACTTTTTAAAAGTAACAGTTCTTGCCTGTAACTTGGCATCTCTCACTCTCTGTCACCCCATCAGTTTATGTAGCTCAGAAAACATACTGTTTTGGCTTCCAGAATTCCTTGGGCGGGGGATTCTAGCAACCCTGAGTAAAATTTACTTTTCCAAACTCTATTTCACTTTAGAGGACTCAACTGGGCAGAACTAATTGTAGCTCATTAAACTGATTCTATCCCACTAACCCTCATGGCCTGAACGTTATATTGATTTTAAGGCACTTCAATGCCTGAAGTTCTCAATATTCGAATTGCAGAGTTAGAAAATGACTGAGTTAAAATAAATATAACCAATACAAGGCACTCGATTTACATCAAGACTGCAGCTGCGGTTGTGATGTAACCGCCTCCTCCTTTGCTATGGTAGATCATCATGCTGTTTGAGAACAATGGGACATACTGTACAGTCAAATGCATTTGGAGGGCATGAGCTTTGGAGTGGAGGTGTTCATATGCCTCACTTTCAGAGCATTAGAAAAGTTAGGTTTGTTTGTTTGTTTGCATTACACCTTTTGGATAATGCTGGCTGGGGGGCTCTGGGAGATGTAGTTCAAAAGTAACTTTTCCAGGCTCTGAGAGCTTTCAATGATAGCAACTCCAGTCTAGATTTGGCATAACTGCTGCTGCATTTTATGCACTATTTCTTTCATTTCCCCCCAGTGGAACACTTATGAAATGCCTTTGTTTTCCCTCTCTGGCAGCTGGCTTTACGGTCATACAATACGCAAACAAGCAAAAGTGACCCCTTGGCCAAAAACTTGAGGTTGGAGTCCTAAGGCAGGGCAGCTCTGTGTGATTTGGTAAAATAATTCCCATCTGTCAAGCATTATTCAGAAAAAGTGCCTGGCATTTTCCATTCACGGGATCCAAAAAAAAAAAAAATTAAAAAGAGCCTCAGCACGTGCAAAGGAAATGAGGGATAGGTTGGAGGGGGATGGGGCACGTCTGGGCTGCTGAGCTGTTTCCTCTGGTGAATTTCTGCACAAATCAAAGGCAGATCCAGGATATCCAGAAGAACCATAATTATTTTCGTATACCAGGCATTTTTACAGATGTTAATGATACTGGAGCAAGAATTTGGTATATTTAAATTTTTAGATGTTGTTTTTGTTGTTGTTCAGTCATTCAGTTAAGTCGTGTCCAACCCCAAAAGTAGCAGTCCCACTGCTAGACCAAATCAGTCCCGCTTGGAGTGCTACCACCACATATCCTGCAATGAATGGGAAACAGCTTGCGCCAGACCATGCCACAAGCAGTCCAAATGGGAGTGATATGCAAAAGCAAAGTGTTCTCCTTATATACTGCTCCGTAATGCTTAAAGCACTCTCTGGGCAGTTTATAATGTATTTATGCAGGCTACACTTTGCCCCCTGAAAGAAATCAACCCCGGATGTTCACTGGAAGGACAGATTTTGAAGCTGAGGCTCCAGTACTTTGGCCACCTCATGAGGAGAGAGGAGTCCTTGGAAAAGTCCCTGATGTTGGGGAAAGACTGAAGGCAAAAGGAAAAGAGGACGGCAGAGAATGAGATGGTTGGACGGTGTCAGCGATGCAACCAATATGGATCTGACCAAACTCCGGGAGGCAGTGGAAGATAGGAAGGCCTGGCGAGCTCTGGTCCATGGGGTCACGAAGAGTCAGACACGACTGAATGACTGAACAAAGCAACAACAACAACAACAACCACACATTGTCCCCACCCCAAGCAAGCTGGATACTCCTTTTACCAACCTTGGAAGGATGGAAGGCTGAGACCCAGTATGCCTGTGTGGTCCAGTATTTGGTCCACTGCAAATGGTTTTTAGTCCCCTAAACCTACATCTTCTGGCATGGTAAATATAGCCAACCTTACTTCTAAAGGGGTGTTGTCTTTTGCAGTGGAAACAGATTAAGAGAATCTGAAATCTCTTTTCCGTACAAAGTTTCACCCTTGGACAAAATCCTGGAGCATTTGTTTCTGTGTTTTTCACAGGGGAACTTCCAAAGCATTGGACAATTTCAGAGGCATGCAAATGGGGCAACAAAAGAACCCATTATCCCAGAGCAAGGACCACCCACAACAAGGGGATAGGGCCACTCCCGAATGAAATGAATGGTTACTAGATCTAGACATAGGAAGTCAGTCATACAATCCTCATAGTCCTCGCGTTCAATCTGCTCGTTGTAATCCAGCGTGGGTGGTTCCAGCTCTCCAGGGGACTCTGGATAAAGACAAGAACCAGATTCACTTTCTGAGCCTGAAAGATATCCTACAGGAAGTCAAGTTGCATAGCAAAAAAAGTTCATTGGCTTGGAAAACGTTGGGTTCTTTGGTGTTTGGACAACCACAAACTGACCCCAAATCAAAGACCTACTGATTTCTGATGAGCTGCTTGGTTCATTGTTAGGTTTGTGCCCAACTCTAGATGTGATGTAAGAACAGCGAAAGAGCCAGATCTAATAGCCAACGCTCGCAATGACTCTCTGCTCACCTGGCTGGCTTTCGTAGCCTCCATCTTCTCTTCCAGGCTCCTGTGGCTCTGTTGTGGGCTCATAGAAGTCAGCTTTTAAAAAAGAAAACAGGGACATTAGCTGGGAGCTTTCCCTTTCACACCCCACCATCTCCAAGCGCGGAGGGACATTTCTGCTTCTGTAACATCTCCTAACCCACTCATATTCCGCTGCTACATCCAAACAACCTTGTACAAATCTGCAATTAACTTTGACCTCTTTTTCCTATTAGAATTAGAGTACTGTCTTTTCTTTCCTATGGTGCAAAGGAGACAAGGCTCACTGAGTCAAAGTGCTAGAACATTTTTAGTAAATGGGGATGATAAATTCTTCTTTTATCCCTCACAACGTCCTCTGGTATCCTCTGAACTTAGCTAATTATGGGATGTCAGTGAAAATGTTCGAATAACTACCAGCGCTTCATACAATCTACTTATTTCCCCAATTTTAAAACATTATCAAGGCAGACCAGATAAATGTTACACCTCTTTTCTTCTCCCTGATTTCTCATGTGAAATTACAGCTACAGTTGCAAAATTCTGTACAGCAACTTGTATAATAAGAAAATGAATGACTAAATCACTGCAGCAAACAGACTGGAAACTCACACTTAACTACAATATGAATTTTAGTTTGCCTCGCATTGCTTATAAATACCATGTGATTTGTGATTGTATTTTAGTTTAGTATAATCTGACATGACTGATCTAGGGTCATAATAACAAAAAAGTTAAAGCAAATATGGGACAAACTGATTTCCTTAGCAACTGTACATTCCGGTGAGCTGCCTCTGTTGCAATGCCAAGTATTTTCAAATGCTGAACAAACAGGGAAAGTTCCATTAGCTTTGCAAAAGACCCACATGTAATAGAGATGTTAACTGATTGGTTGATATGGATCAACACAGCTGCCTGAATCTGGGGACTCTCCTTTGTGCTGCAATGACTGCAATGACCAGCACCCTAACCCTAACCCTAACCCTAACCCTAACCCTAACACCACTGCCCTACTTCTGTAATGTTGTGATCTAGGTATAGGTGCTACCATGATTGCTTGTGCACAGCCCTCACTGCAATTGCCTTTCCTTAGTTTTTACACTCTTGAGTCTCATCATACACACTCGCATTACTACCAACCAAGACCATGGTCTTACTGTGGTGCCTGGCTGGATCGTGCTTGTCATCCCAGCGTGGATCTGTTGGCTCCTCTGGGAAGAATGCTGCAGAATTAAAGGATTGATATTTGTGAATATATGTCAGTAAATATTAGTGGTCGAGGAGAGAAGATACGAAAGGGAAGGCTGCAGACAGGGCTGGACATAATATATGGGATACAATAGTTTATTTTGCTCTGGAAGACATAAGGAAGAAGCGTCTCTCTGATAAAGTGGACGTTATCAGAAATAAGGTGGGGGCACCTTTAAGAACCTTATATTTAAAGGTCAGACAAACATTCTTAAAACCCACTCCTCTAATCCAGGAGTAATTGATTTTATACGGGTTGTTTTCATCAACCAGACATTACAACAAAAACACTGGGCAAAAAAAGGAATGGGCTGAACCCTTTAAGACAGCACTCGTTTAAAGCAAAAAGTGAATGGTTAAGATGGTTACTGAGAGGATGAAACGACAATTCAGGAAGGATGCAAGTGATAATTGAAACTGTCCTGTAAAACACCGATACCTAATTACTCTACAGATATTACAAGATTTTGAGAGCAGAATATTTTCCTCTGCTTTCAGTATGTGTGATAAGACAAAAAAAACGCACATTAATAGATGAATGCTAAAGTATTAAGCAGAAGGTGAACATTAACAGTGAACTCCTATGTTTAATAAGAGGATCAGAAGGTCTTCTTAGAGATCTGAGGTAGAATTTGGGTCTCAAAAGAGCTCAAATGACTGCAATGCTAGTGTTGAATCTTTGCTTTGTCACTCTCCTGGGTTGGACTCTGCCAATTTCTGGGGATATCCAAAACATTTTTTCTCCACCAGAAAAAAAGAACGACTCTGGCGGTTATTTCATGTCCGTTTTGTCTCTGTTAGTGTTGCGCTTAGGAGTGATACAAAAAATGTTACTTCACGTCCATTGTGCAACTACTGAAATTTGTCTCGACCACGCCCCCGCAACGGGTGCTAAGAGCGACAATACTGTACCTGGTGCTGGGGCAGGGTTTTCCCTTGTCACTCTTTGTTCCTGCTTTCTGTTCCGAGACAAGACACCGTGTAGTAACGACTGTCATGCAACAAATCATTCATTTCTCTCAAAAAAACTGTGTCCTTTTTTATTTTGACTTTTCAGAAACAAAATATCGAAAAAGAATTTTTAAGCCCCCCCCCCAAAAAAAAAACAAAGGAAAAAGGGAGCTAGACAAATTCAGTGTTTGTCACGGGACAAGATCTTGAGGTAACATTTGTCACGAGACAAGTTATCACAACCATGGGAACACTGAAACAGGGACAAACCCACGTGATCGATACCAACGCTTTCGCGGTACAAAACTAGTCATGTAACAAAAGGAGGTGAAGTAACTGCCTCTGTAGAGATTCACCAGAGAAAAGGGAATGATCATGAATAAGGTAAAGCATGTGGCATGGCAAAATTACTCTCAAGACAACAAACTGCCAGAATCTAAAAAAAAAAAAAAAGAAAAAGAAAAAGTCCATAGCCCTACAGGGAGACCCTGTGATTTGTAATTATTAAAAATTAACTTTTTTTCAAGCAGTGTATGGCAGATTCTTTGTTACATGACTAACTGAAGCGATGAGTATAAACTGACACGCCTCACCTTCCTCATTAACTTGAGAGTACTCCTCTTCCCTTCCGTAGGGCGAGTGAGGTCTTGAAGAAGTAGGTGCACCATAGCCATCTTCCTCTCCAGTTGTGGTCGGGACCAAAGGCCTTTCTGATTCCTCTTCCTCATACGGTTGGACGGGAGGAGGGAGCTTCTCCGTTTTCTTTCCCCTGGATGCTTTTTTGGTGGCTGCTTTGGGAGGCTTCTCCTTAGGTTTCTTGGTTGCCTTTGGGCGTTTCTCCTTTGGCTTTTTGGTGGGCTTTGGTCTTTGCTCCTTCTTGGGAAGCCTTTCTTTAGGCTTCTTGGCTGGCTTAGGTGACTTCTCCTTTTTCCCTTTCCTGGGCTTCTCCTTCACTTTTTCTCGAGCACCTGCAGAGAAATAAATACGTGCAGTTCACCTATAAGAGTAGTGGATGGGGTTGTCCGCAGCGTTGCAAAGTTTCTTTCTCTTGGGCAGCAAAGCAGAACTCCCTGCCACAGGAAGTGGTGATGGCATCTGGCCTGGATGCCTTCAAAAGGGGATTGGACAGATTCCTGGAGGAAAAGTCCATCGCAGGTTACAAACCATGATGGAGATGTGTCATCTCCAGGCTTAAAACCAGGGTTCTTCAAGGGCCAGATCCAGGGGAGTGGTATCAGGAGACAGAGATCTAGTCTTGTGCGCTCCCAGACACATCTGGTGGGGCCATTGTGAGATACAGGAAGCTGGATTAGATGGGCCTTTCGCCTGATCCAGCATGGCTCTTCTTATGTTCTTATATATCACCCCATACCACTTCAAGTAGTTTCTGGGCAGTTTACAGTTTTTAATTACAGTATGCAGGCTACACATTGCCCCCCCCCCACCAGCAAACTGGGTACTCATTTTACCGACTTTAGAAAGATGGAAGGTGAGTCAACAATGAGCCAGCTACTTGGGATTGAACCCCAGGTGGTGAGCCTAGTTTTACCTGCAGTACAGGCATTTAAGCACTGCGCCACGCGGCTCCTGAATTTGGGGAGTTATAAATGTATGCTTAGATATAAATGTATGCTTATCATATATTGAGCTAGGCAAATAGATCTTAAGCTGCTTAGTAAAATGAAGAACTATTGATAACATGGTTAAGATTAAATAGGCTAGCTTAATATTGTACTTTGTTCTTTTTACTCTTTGTACTAGATGAAGATAGAGATAAGTAAGGATGAATATAATGATGGAAATGCAACGTAAATTTGGAACTATCAAACACTTGGGCCGAAATATTGGGAAAATACTTGTATTTGAGCTATGTAACATGGCAACGATAAGCAATGTATTTGTTTTAACTTGTTAGGTTTAGAAAATTCAATAAAACATTTTAAAAAAAGAATTTGGGGAGTTGGTGCAACAAGTAAATGTTCAAACCCTGGCTTCATCCTGCCGAGTGTTTACACTGAAACAGCCCCTTTCCTCCTCAGAACTAAAAGTTCCTATGGCTAAACTATGCTTTTTAGATAATCCTTCATTACAAGAGGAAATTCCTTGATTCCAATGTGACAAGATGAGCTTTTCTCCCTATTAGGAATTTGCTGATTCGCTCACTTTATTTTGAGAATGATGTTCAGACCACAAACACATTCTTCTTTTGCAAGTTTGCTTTGTCGGAGAGCAAGGTCCTCCTCTACCACACTTAGGTTTTGAATTGCCTTTTCCTTAAAGTCAAATCGCCTTAAAATTCACTTACTGCACTTCCAATCGCTTTTTTCGCAGAGCCCCCTTGGCCACACCCCTTTTTGGCCGCTGTGTCACTTTTTCTTGCAACGGCCACCAGGGGTGGTGTTTTTTTAAACCGATTTCTAAACCGCTTCTTGAAGCGATTTGGCTCCAACTTTTTCTGCCTTATCCTGCCGCACTTAACTTATGCAGAGTCATCACACTCTGCATAAGTTAAGTGCTGCTTATCCTTTTCACAGGGCTAAATCATGCCCAGTCCCTAATATAAATCCATGGCAGAGTTATGTTTGTGTTTTAATACAAAAGAGACTGTCTCTATTCTGCTAGCTCTACGTTCACAGAATGGCTTGAATGCATAAGGCTTACCCCCATCCTCATTTTAACCCAGAAGCACCCCCTTCTGTCTTAACTTGTTTACTGCTACAGTATCATGTGTCAGTTGTGTTTTACCCTGAGGAGAGCATTTAAGTTTGTTCTGGTTCAAGATTCCCTGAGCATAAAAAAGTTCTACTGGACAACAACCAGGCTTGCTAGAGGATTATGAGAGCTGTAATCCCACTCCCCAAATCATCTTTCTCGAGTTCTGAAAATTCCATGATGACTTTTCAGGAAATGTTCTTTTACCACCACTCTTCCTCAGGCATGTACCTCAGGAGTCTCTGGCACAAACAGCAAACTTGCCAAGTGAGGATATATCTCTATAAAGTGGCTAGTGACTCAACACTGTGTAACCTCACAGACCCAATGACGGCTGCGGCCTCATTCCAAAGTTCTGAGCAGCGGCAGCATTTCCTTTGTATGTGGGAGTTTGTACAACACAATTCTGCTTTCTGGTGCCTAAGCCCACCAGAACACAAACCAGACTAGCATTTGTGCCAGAAGAGAATTCTTCCCCGGCTTTCTGTGGGGCTGTATCTAACCCCATACAAAGTAGTGGGCCAGACAGACCTTCTTCCCCCACAGATCGGGAACAGAGGCCTGGATCCCTGCTCTATCTCTGTCCCTTGAATTCCTCAACAAATACTAATCCGAGAACAGTCTGGAACTGAGACAACAACTTTATGGAAAGAAAAGTTGAAATGGAATCCTTCTGATTATTCTTCTCCTAGTAATCCAAAGATATCCCCATGGCCATGAAACAAATATGCCACACTTCTGTTTCCTTCCCCATTTTTCAGGTCTGGTTCACGATATTTAGCTGCCTGAAGTGAAGCAGGGCATGAGTAAAGTGGATAGAGGGACGCTCTTCTCCCTCTCACAAAATGCCAGAACTAGGGGACATACACTCAAATTGAGGGCTGGGAGAGTAAGAACAGACAAAAGAAAATATTTTTTTTTACCTAGCATGTTATTAGACTGTGGAACTCCCTGCCACAGGATGTGGTGATGGCATCTGGCCCGGATGCCTTCAAAGGGGGATTGGACAGATTCCTGGAGGAAAAGTCCATCACAGGTTACAAACCATGATGGAGATGTGTAATCTCCAAGCTTAAAACTGGGGTACTTCAAGGAGAAGATGCAGGGGAGTGGATACCAGGGTCCTACATACTTGACTTTTTTAAAAAATTGTGTGTGTGTGTGTGTGTGTGTGTGTGTGCGTGCGTGCGTGCGCACGCGTGCGCGTGCGCGCATATGCACAGATCAGAGCATGAAAAGACTGCTTAAAAACAACCTATAACTCCTAGAAGTGCATGCTGGCTGTGGCATTCTGGCAGTTATAAACCAAAAACCTTAAGATTTTCAAACACATCTTGAGATTGTCAAGACTGTATCTCAACTTTGTTTATGCTGCCCCAGCATACTATTAAAAACACATCATACTTGGGCACAAGTAACGTGCATCTTGGACGATTTTCCTCACCCTGGAGCCAATTCCTTGGGATGAGGGGATGATTCATAAATAATTTAGCTAGAACAAAGTATCGCTGCTCGAGAGTGCAGCAGTTATCTTGTGCAGCAACAAGCAGAAATTCAACTGGTGAAGCAAGACCATGATAGGAAAATGCTCATGAGGAATCGGGGAGTCTTGCCAGGAAAACAAAACCGCAACCACTGGCAATGTACCATATTTTCATGTCTAAGGCCCCCATGTATAAGACAACATCCCCCACACACACACTTTTCCAACCCAAAATTACAGTTTCGCAACCACACACAGTTCTCTCGTTGGCTTACTTCCATGTATAAGACGACTCTCAATTTTAGTCTAACAATTTTAGCCCCCCCCCCCCAAAAAAAAGAGAGAGCTAGATAAAACAGCAAAACACTAAATCAAGAGTTGACCTGATTGAAGTTTATAAAACCATACACGGTGTGGACAAAGTAGAGAAGGAAAAACTGTTTTTCCTATTGCACAACACTAGAACTAGGGGCACACCATAAAACTTTTGGGTGCTAGATCTCAAACCAATAAGAGAAAGTAC
Source organism: Phrynocephalus versicolor (assembly GCA_023846285.1). Lineage (NCBI taxonomy): Eukaryota > Metazoa > Chordata > Lepidosauria > Squamata > Agamidae > Phrynocephalus > Phrynocephalus versicolor. The sequence goes on along the minus strand of JAHTLZ010000327.1, from coordinate 12,816,098 downwards.
TTTCTTCACCCAGAGGATCACTGGTCTGTGGAACTCCCTGCCAGAAGAAGTGGTGACAGCTGTCAGCCTTGACAGCTTTCAGAAAGGATTAGACAAGTTGATGGAGAACAAGGGTATCAATGGCTATCATTATGCATGCCTAAGGCAAGTTAGTGGCAAGGCCTCCAATTTATAGTTAGTTTGGATGAGCAGCGAAACGTCTCTATCTCTCAAGAAAAAGAAGTCCAGTTGCCATGACTCAGCTTCCAGATAAACTCACCCGGGTGGCTGAGAATCTTCACAGACACACACCCCTGGTCTGAACAGGCTCATAAGTTGGACAATGGCCTGGACCACTGGACAATTGTCCACCTAACGAGCCTATTCCCTACCGCCCCTCTTCCCTATCCCGGGATGACGGGCGGTATATAAGCCTTAAAATAAATAGATAGATAGATAGATAGATAGATAGATAGATAGATAGATAGATAGATAGATAGATAGATAGATAGATACTCAGGCCATTGCCCACCATTGCCTAGCAGTGCCTCTACTCCTAAGGGTGACACCTTCTGAGCCTCCACAGGATATGGATACAGGAAGGTGCTTTGCACCATACCACATCTTTGATGCACCCAACCTAACAGGGTCTACTAGTAGAGTGCTCCAGCGGTGGTGTAGGAAATAGTCTGCAGGATGCATCCCTTAGCTGGAGACGTCAAAGGTAGAACCTTGGACATTATTAGTGTAAAACACATAATCTCCCAGGGAGCTCTGTCCTTCCCCAGTGGAGAAAAGCCACCAACCCCCCCCCCCTTTATATGAAGGCTGTGACTCTTCCTGAAACATGAAGGCAGCTCACCTTCTTCAATTTCCACGGGGTCTGGGTTTCTTTCTGCAACACTGAGCCTTTCCTGGCTTCCAGGGAGTTCTTCACCCAAAACCGCCTTCTCCTTTTCTTGTTTTTCTGCGTCTTCCTCCTCACCCTCTTCCAAGAAGCCTTTCAAGAACTCCTCGATTTCACGGTCGGTCAACACCGACTGCCCCTTCACCCAGGCAGGACCAGGCGGGCACAGGAGCCATAAGAGCAAGCAAAACAGCAACGAGGGGCCGCTGCCGGTTCCCATCCTTTGGAGACCAGCCTGTGGTCAGGTGTATTTTCAGCCAGGAAGGAAAAATATATTCCAGGATTCTTTTTGCATCTGCAAGAACTCCACCAGGCTTCTTACCCGGAAAACGACATGGCTTCTTCTGGCTCGGAAGGCTGGGGGGAGAGAGAGAGAGAGATTTGGAAGGCCGTCAAGGGGAAAAACCGTCGAGTTGCGAGAGACGGGCTCTTTTGAGAGTGGAAGCCCCACGGATGTAGTTTGGGGAAAGCAGAATGCGCCTCCGTAGGGAATCAGGGGGAAAGGAAGGCGCTTACCTCGAGCCAGTTGTCTTGCTGTTAGAAGGACGCAGTATTTTGAGTGATGGGGAAAAAAGAGGGGAATTCTTCGGAGAATCCGCTGGGGAGTAAGGGGCGTGAGATCTCTCGAAGGAATTGTGGATAGATCCTAAGAGTGGACAAGCTGGAAGCCACGATCGGGTGTCTCGGGTGCCCCGATGGGTGGATCTGAGGCTTGCAGACCCTTGGTGGGGTGGCGACGGGGGACTTCCCAGGCGGAAAGTCCTGCGCTACGACCAAGTGGTGTCCAGACTCCAGACCAGTGGTTTCCACGACGGGCGTTTGAAGTCTCCGAGCCCGAGGAAAAGCGCTGACCAGACAGACGAGGCGAGGCGGCGGTTGGGCTGGACTCCCCCTCCTCCCCAACCAATGGCTCGTCTCCCTGGCGAAGGAGAATAAAAAAGCGTGGGGGGGTGTGGGCTGGGCTTGGATAGCCCCCGATCTCCGGCGCACTTCTCTCTTGACGTCTGGCAGAAAGCATGCGGGCTGCTCATGGACTCCTCGCCCCTTCGGAGATCTTGCAGCTGCTGCTGTTGGTGGCGAGGTTTTGAGGGGATCCCTCGCGCTTTAACCAGTGGTTCTTTTCTTGAGGCGGCCGGAACGACGGACTTCTAAGCGCAGCAAGATTTCGGAGGGAAAAGTCGGGACTAGCTGAGCGTCCGGGTGGGCTGGGGTGCTGTTGCCGCTGGCGTCGGGCCGTCTCCTCTCCGCGCGCGCAAAAATGTGGGAATGAAAGAAAGAAAAAACCTTCTGGCAGCCGCGGGAAGATCTTGATCCTGGCGAACAAGGGAACGAATCTCCTCCACGAGTTTTTTCTGGGCCTCTTCTTCCCCCGTTCCCTCACCGATCCACCCCAAGAGAAGGGGCGGTGGGCTCTGAGCTCCTGCTGGGGGGTCACAGGGAAACCACAAGCTCGGATCACCTGCCTGGACTGCAAGACCAAGGAGCGCATCGTCTGCTTCAGGAAAATGGGCGCAGGCGTTTGTGTAGCACTCGCTTTGTGTCAGACGGGGTTCGCAATCGTGTGTTCCTTCATTGGACAGTATTGGCGAACTGCCTAGATGTCCTAAGTACATCAGATCTCGTCTGATTTTGGAAGCTAAGCAGGGTCGGTCCTGGTCAGTACTTGGATGGGAGACCACCAGGGAAGACCAGGTGCTGTAAGCGCCTGGAGGAGGAACTGGCAAACCACTCCAGTATTCCTGCCAAGAAAACTCCGTGGACATGGGGTCACGAAGGGTCGGTCATGACACAACACACACACAAACACAATATTGGCATCTTTATTCTGTCAGGAAAAGATACGGATCTTCTACCAGATTGACACCACTTGGCCAGTACTGCTTCCTATTCTGGCTGGTTTAGAGGGTCTTTGCAATGACTTGTTTATGGTCCTTGGAAGTGGAGGTAGCTAGGATTTAGAACGCACCCTTTCTTCCCTACAATGCCTGTTTCATGGCTTTTTACTTATCTGTTTATTATGAAGCAGAGGTCTGTTTAAAGCACTCATGGAGGGAGTGGGGGTTGTAGAATGGGTGGAGGCACAGAGGGGAGGGGAGAGGGGGTTACACTGGGGGTGGGGGGCATTTGGCTTCCCTCCCAGGCCTGTTGTCTGTTCCGGCCTGGAAGGCAGCATAGAGACAGGAGCAGGTGGGCAGGTGCTTTATCCTGCATGCTTGCAACCCGCACTACAGGACTGTATGAACCTATTTGGGGGCAATACTGCAATGCTAAATGTGGGGAGAAAGGATGGTAATGATTATAAGAAGCAAGCAATACATATGTAAGGGGCCCAGCACAAAAGAAAAAAAAGGTAAAAGGACCTCAGATCAGAATACAGTAGGACCCCCATATCCACTGATTCATTATCAACTGATTCAATTATCCACAGTTGGCGGAGGAAAAAATAAATACATAATTCAGCAGCAACAAAGCAAGCTACAGGTCACAAACAGCAGCTACAGAGCAAGCTACTGTCAGAAACAGCAGCTGTAAAGCAAGCTACTCTCACAAAACTGAAGTTTTGGGGATTTTTTTTTTGCATTCTCTCTTATCCACAGTTTTCGTTATCCACAGGAAGGCCTGGAACCAATCCCCAGCAGATACCGGGTCCTACTGTACTTATTTACCTGGTCAGTGATCTGCTATAACTCTAGGAAGGAGCACTTCCCATCAACTACATTACACCAGTTGGAAGTGCTGTAAAATACAACTAGGGGGCATTTCTCTATGCAAAGCAAGCACTGCCTGGAAATACCCCTAGATATCTGGTTTGAGAAGGTAGAATCAGAGGGACCCTCATGCTTCTCATAACAGTCTTTTTTACTTGGAGATGGACATCTGGTCCATGACTTAAGAGCACTGAGCAGCACAGACTGTCTCCTTCCAAGACAGAACCAGCCACATGACTATAATTTTCAAACCCACATCTGTTTCCAAATGTCACTTTGCTGAGCATTATGGCCATGTTAAAACTAAAGGCTGTTATTTACTTGTACGCTACCTCATTAATCATATGGCTAAGCAAAACACCGTAAGAGATGTCCATTCATTGGTGGTACGGGCATTGATAGAAATGTTGGTGGCTTCTTTGGACAGAACAGTGGCAGCAGGGAAAATCAATTGGATTAAACTCCAGTAAGTTTTAATCAATTCTGGATTACTTTAATATTATTAATAATTATTGTTATACGGTAAGTATTATCTGCTGGATCACTCTGTTGTTTTGAATTGTACATGTGGTGTTTTTGGAATGGTGAGTTCCAACCTTGTGTAACCTGCTCAGGGTAGTTCTTCAACCAATGGAGTGGTGTAAATATGCACTATATATGTATGTATCAAAATAAATAAATAAATAAAATCTCAAGAAAATTTAGACAACCACCCAGCAGTAATCTTTTGATTTGCATTTCTTCATTTAATAGGGGGTCTGACTCGGTGGCCTTATAGGCATCTGAAGCTCAACATCAAGAAAACAAAGATCATGGTCACCAGTTCCATCACTTCCTGGCAAATAGAAAGGGAAGAAATGGAGGCAATGACAGAGTTTATTTTTTTTTTTGGGGGGGGGGCTTCCTGATCACTGCAGATGGTGACTGCAGCAATGGAATTAATAGACGCCTACTTCTTGGGAGGAAAGCAATGACAAACCTAGGCAACATCTTAAAGAACAGAACATCACTTTGCCAACAAAGGTCCAGATAGTCAAAGCTATGGTTTTTCCAGTAGTGATGCATGGAAGTGAGAGCTGGACTATAAAGAAGGCTGATTACAGCAGAATTGACACTTTTGAGCTGTGGTGCTGGAGAAGAGTCTTGAGAGTCCCCTGGACTGCAAGGGGATCAAAGCTATCCATCCTGAAAGAAATCAACCCTGAATGTTCACTGGAAGGGCAGATTTTGAAGCTGAGGCTCCAATACTTTGGCCACCTCATGAGGAAAGCGGACTCCTTGGAAAAGTCCCTGATGTTGGGAAAGCTTGAAGGCAAAAGGAAAAGGGGGTGGCAGAGAATGAGATGGTTGAACGGTGTCATCAATGCAACCAACATGGATTTGAGAAAACTCCGGGAGGCAGTGGAAGATAGGAGGTCCTGGCGTGCTCTGGTCCATAGGGTCATGAAGAGTCAGACATGACTGAATGACTGAACAACAGCAATTCCATGATTCTATGATTCTATGAAAATTGTCTCTTAAATAGAATTCAAACCAGAGAAGGGTATAACCATTTTCTTTGTCTCCCAGTTTTCTTCTACAACTTCTCCTTCAACTGCTTCCAACAGAACTCTCATTGGGGTTTGTGGTAGAAAAATCCCCAGAACTAGCACTGTCATGGAGAGATGAGGAGCTGTTGTGGGAGGATGTAACTGCAGTAGAAAACAGCAGGGCTGCTCTGAAGGTGAAGGAGCTAGATTCTTAATTTTAATAATTTTATATTTCATTCTGCCCTCTTTCTCTCTAGAAATACATTGATTCTCCTCATAGTGTATACCCCTTCCCTTTTTGAAATACATGTTCCAAAAAGAAATTCCATACTTTAAAAAAAGTCATTACTTTTTGTTTTGGTCTAGAGTAGATCTGAAAAACCTTTCACTATTTCCTAGAGATGCAATACGTTGGAAAATAATGGAACATAACAATATGTCTAAAACTCTGGAGGGATTTTCTCAAGTGAAATAAATTTGCTGCAATACATCCAACCAACTCGGAGAAGGTTGTACTGTGCTGATGTACATATTTCAGTCCCCAAATGCCATTGCAAAAGCATAGTACACATAAGAACATAAGAAGAGCCATGCTGGATCAGGCCAAAGGCCCATCTAGTCCAGCTTCCTGTATCTCACAGTGGCCCCACCAGATGCGTCTGGGAGTGCACAAGACTAGATATCTGTCTCCTGATAACACTCCCCTCGATCTGGCCCTTGAAGTACCCAGGTTTTAAGCCTGGAGATTACACATCTCCATCATGGTTTGTAACCTGTGATGGACTTTATCTCCAGGAATCTGTCCAATCCCCTTTTGAAGGCATCCAGGCCAGAGGCCATCACCACATCCTGTGGCAGGGAGTTCCACAGACTAACAACGTGCTGGGTGAAAAATTATTTTCTTTTGTCTGTTCTTACTCTCCCAGCCCTCAATTTGAGTGGATGTCCCCTAGTTCTGGTATTTTGTGAGAGGGAGAGAGTGTCCCTCTATCCACTTTACTCATGCCCTGCATTATTTTGTGCGTGCTGTGCTAGATCTCAAAGATCATAAACTCCTGGCCATTTAACTGCAGGGGAATTTCTGTGGCTCCCCATATTTTTGAGGCCATGGCCTTTGTCCTTTTTGTTGTATTTATACCATCTGGAATCAGACCTGCTTAATATTCTTGTGGTTGTATTATCAAAATTGGGGGGAATGCACCATGAACTGCTTCCTTTGCCTCATTTGGCATTGAACTAGGAATTATTTGATGGAGTTACCGCTTCCTTCCTCTCACATCTGTGCAAGCCTATATAAATAAGCCACATCAGAGCTTTGGCACAGACTCTATCTTCTTTTCTCTATATAAATCTGCTATACTGTCCTCTACTTTGAAAGGCCACATTGCCATCTTGTGGCGCCTGGTCAACACAAATTTCCCTCTGCTAGAGTAAGGATCCTTTTGTTCATTTCCCCCATTTTTTCTTTAAAAAATTTAAGAGACCAAAGAGCACAAAAAATTCTTTTAAGAGATTTGGGTTCATGAAATTCTAATACTCTTTGCCTTTTGGGGGCAAATCACATCACACCCACACACCCACACCCATATTCCCAGAGTGGTTTCTCCGGGTTTTTCTTTTGCTTTGTTTTCTAGATTCAAAGAATATTTTTAAAAAATAAACAGCTGCAATAAAGGATGCAGCTACACAAACAAGTTCTTGGATTAAGGCACCCTGGGCTGTCATCCAGCATCTTATACCACAAAAAAGATGGGCTGGCTTTTTTTGTTTTGTTTTGTTTTGTTTTGTTTTGTTTTGTTTCAAGCACTTGAGAGAAGCATTAGGAGGGAGTTGCTTTTATCCTTCACTCGTGTTCTGCTTTTCAGAATATGAGGCAATTATTCACTACCACTACCGCTACCATTCCCCTACTGCTGTCATGTGCATTCTATCTAGACTATAGTGTACAAATGGAGAGAGACAGCAGGATCAAGATTTCAGGGGTGATCTGCATGCAAAAAATAACACACATGCTGCTAGTAAATTGTTGCAAAGGATGGGATCAGATACCCTAAGTATTACACAAGCGAACCGGGGCCATTTGAACTCTGCTACTGCAATAAAGGCTGCCCTTGGTTTCAGCTACAACACAAGACAATCACCTCTTCATTCTTTACAACATGAAGATACTTCAAAGGTAGATTGCCATTTTCTATAGACAATATATGCTGAACACATTCTATGGGTTCATAGAATCACAGAATAATTTCATAGAATAGTGGATGTGCTGGGGAGCTACCCATCCTTCCAAAACAGAAGAGGGGAAATATACAGCCATTTGGAAGTTGTTAGAAGGCAGCATCTATGACGCCTTATCACTGATTGAGCTAGTTTAGGTAGCCACCTTACACTTGATTTATCCAGCCCACAGCTAGTGAGTTTCTTCATAACGATATCATGATCAAGGTATCACCCCTGCCAGTTAAATATTGATTAACTCCCCCCCTTTTGTATAAATGTTGTTTTATGTTTTGTGGGTTTTTTTACCATTTTTTAAAAAAAGCATGGGGAGCCTGCTCAGTAATAGGCCAGCAAACTAATTACAATAAAACCCAGATTAAATACATTTCTAGTAGGAAGTTAGTAGTTTAACAGCAAATATGAGGAGCCTTGATGTCCTTATAGGACCCTTATCAATTCCCGGCAGTGGCCTTCCCCTTGCTATACCAAATCATGTGGTCACCGCCATGTTGGTTCCACCAACTCTTGCTGTTCGCCAACCCCTTTGCAACGCATCTCAGGAACACCAAGGAATGCCCAAAATGAGTCTGGTCTCCCATTTCTTCAGACACATGTTCCTCTGAAACGGTAGGGCATGAATGAATGAAATGAAATATATGTGATGAAACGTAACACACGTTTTGATTTGGAGGTGCAGTCCTGCTGGTTACAGAAGAACAAGCAATGAGAAATGTGAAGAAACCTACACATTCCCCCCAGAAATGTATTAAGAAGCCAGCAACTTCAGGCTTTGTATCACATGCCAAAAAATAAATAAAAAAATCCTATTCCTTATGTCAGAGAGTTGGAATGTCAATAATAGATACGAGGACAATAGCAACAAATATTGGGTCATTTCCCACAACTCCCACCCGCAGAAGAATTTAATGCCAAAGAGGCGCATGAGGTAAAATGATCAGAGGAGGTCAATCGCCATCACTTGGAACACCACCACCACCACAAGAGGCACTCACAATTCAAGTAGGGAACATACATAATTTGGAGCATGAGTCCGGGAGGCTCTCTGGGTGTGAATGGAAATCTATTTAGGCCTCTTTGACTTGGTTTGAAACTGTTGTATTGAGCCTCATGGTGCAGTGTACTGTAGGTAAAACTGTGCTCACGACCTGGGGTTCAATCGCAAGTAGCTCATGGTTCACTCAGCCTTCCATCCTTCCGAGGTCAGTAAAATGAGCCCCCAGCTTGCTGGGTGGGGGGTGCAATTTGTAACCTCCATACTGTAATTAACCTGTAAACCACCCAGAGTCTACTTGAAGTGGTATGGGACTATATATAAGCAGAAGTTTGGTTTTTGCTTTGTAAGGTACAGAGAGACTTCAGCACTGGGGTCTGTGAGAGGCACAGAACAGAAGTGGGATCTTTGACTTTATGTCAACGCTGTGTTCAGTTTTGGAAACACTCCATCTATCCTCTTTTTTTAGGTGTGTGTGGTGGTGTTGGGGACCTGGAAATGTTGTCTTGACTGCAAGCTAAGCCCTTTCAAGCAATCTGAGAATGAACAGATTCATCCACTTGTGGTCTTTCAGAGAAAACACGGGGAAACCATGAAAGTCCACAAGGAAACATAAATAAAAAACAAGGTTTACAGACAACTGATACTTTAATTAGAGCCTAAACAAAGCATCAGAAAGGAGTGCACAAACATTCGGTTTTTCAGAACATTTTATGTGGAAGGATGTTTGGCAAAACACAAGGGGGAGGAATGCTCCTGCGATGTTGAACCCACAGAATCTGCATTGTATCATAGTCTTACAAGATAAAGCATAGGAAAAGGCAGTGGACTGAGGATACAGTTATAGTATATACACATGTACAGGACAAGGAACAAGGATTAGTATAGCCATCTAAACATACCTCGTCAGGGATCTCAGAGGCCAGCACTTACCCTCTTTGCCAGTGCAAACTGCTTATTCACCCATTGCTCCTTTTGGCTCAAAGGGAGTGAGAAAACAAGCCAATTGCTGTGGTCTCACTCACTCTATACCCCAGAGCACAGAGAGAACTCCTAATTCCCTGAGCAGCTTGCCCTCTGAAGTTTGGCGAAACATCAGGAAGAAGAAGATGAGGAAGAGGGAATTAGGAGTTACTCTCTGTGCTTTGTTCTCCTGCATAGGACAAGTTTGCTCTTTCCCACAACTTAAAACAAAAACCCACAGTCTCACTCACTCTATACCCCAGAGCACAGAGAGAACTCCTAGTTCCCTGAGCAGCTTGCCCTCTGAAGTTTGGTGAAATGTCAGGAAGAAAATTTTCCAGAACATGGCCAAACAGCCTGAAAAACTCACAACAACTATCAGATCCCAGACGTGAAAGCCTTCGAGAATACTTTAAATCCCATCATTCTTTGCCAACATAGCCAATGGTGAGAGTTGATGGGGGTTGAAGCCCAAAAATATTTGGAGGGCTCCATGTCTCTTTGCTTATGGAAAGCAGTGCCTATTAGAATTTCCTTGCTATGCCACTTTTAGAAGGGCTTGATCTGGCAACAATATTCTTCAGGATGTTCGTTAAGAGTCCCATGTTTCCTGAGAAAATTTCTGTTAGTAATTATCAGCTGACAGATGTTTTGTACTATATGTTTTTTGTTTGCTGCGGGAATCTGTAATTTTAAACACTAATCGTTCACTTATTTCTTTGAGAAAGTTGGAAATGTCTTGCCGGGGGGGGGGGGGGGGAGGCTCCACCAACCAGAAATTAAATAAGCCATTGTCTATAAGCAGTTTATTTATGTCGTGAGTGGTTTGCTGCTTTCATCTAACATCTGTGCTGGTTTTTGCTTTTCATTTTCAAATGGAACGATGCACATAAACTAGCCTCAGAGAAGAAAGGAGAAAGAGAGATTCAGTACAAAGGTTGAGAAAAGTTTTTGAAACTACTGTATTCAATTGCCTTCTTAATCATGTAAGATGCCTCCTCATAATCTTTGTTCTTAGCACTATTTTTTTTCCTTTAATATTCTTGATAAATGTTGTACAATCATTAGCTCAAACTTTGTATACAGTATTCTCCTTCAGTGTTGTAAGCCACCTTGGGTCCTTTTCAAGGAGAAAGGTGGAATAAAAATATTTTAAATTCTATTCTATTCTATTCTATTCTATTCTATTCTATTCTTAAATCCATCAATCAGTCAATCAATTGAAGCCATCCTTCTTCTCCAGGTATGACTGCAGCTGGTTTGCCACTCTTCTCTTGATCGCCTTGCCCACTTGCCCACTGATTCTGTGGATACCAGGGGCTTACTATAATCATGACCCATTTGATCATAACCCCTTGAGTGGCTCTTATCAACCATGCTGGGCAAGGGTCAAGTGAGAAGGTGGTAGGCCTACCATACTAGTTCCCCTCTATTTTGCACTGATTAGGCCTCATCTCAGATACTTTGTCCAGTTCTGGAAACTATACTTTAAGAACATGGCCAACAAACTGGAGCTAGTTCAGAGTAGTAGGGCAACAAAGATTATCAGGGGACTGGAAACAAAGCCATGGGAGGAAAGACAGAAAGACCTAGATATGTTTAGTCTTGAGAAAAGAAGACTGAGGGGAGATATGATAGTATTCTTCCAAAACCTGAAAAGTAGTTCAAAGGAGGGGTGGAATCTGTTTTCAGTCATTGCAGAGTGCAGGTCTCATAAAAATTAGCTGACATCCAGGAAACCAGATTTGGATTGAATTTAGAAAAAAAAAGCCCTACATGACTGTTAGAAGCAATGTGATAATGGAACTGCAGTAATTAAATTAATGGAACTGCAATAATCAAAATAATTAATTTTATATGAATTTATGCTGGCCAGCTCAGTGCCTCTCTATGTCTTCTTTTAGCTGTTATCCAGTTTTCTGTTGACCATAGAACTGCTTTGACAGAACATACCTTATTGCACATAACTTCCCTTATGAACCACAAACTACGGCCCAAGTGAAGTATTTCATCTGCACAAGGATTTGCAAAGTCTTGAGTTGGGCCAACAGGGGTTGCTCTACCTTGTTGGTCCTCCTTGACTTGTCTGCCTTTGATACAGTTGGCCATGGTATCCTCCTGAGTAGTCTCTCCAAGGTGGGGATTGGAGGCTTAGCCTTGAGCTGGCTCTGGACTTTCCTTGGGGGCTGTCCCCAGCATGTTAAGCTGGGGGAAGAGATGTCGGCCCCATGGACACCCTCTTATGGTGTGCCCCAGGAGTTGGCGATCTCCCCCATGCTATTTAACATCTATATGAGGCCGCTGGCTGAGGTCATCTATTTCAATCTAATAAAAAAGTTAGAGATAGCAAAATACAATACTGATCTTAACACTATACTAAATCCTAATACAGGATTTAATTAGGATTTAGCTAAACAACTTAGGATATATTTTAGCTGACAATATATAATAGATGTCATCAACAAGGTATATTTACCTATTCTTCTAAGAGATGCCTAATTTCAAAAGTCTCCTATAACTTGAGATAGTACTCTATGGGCTATCATTTATTTCAGTTATCTATACCCAACTACCACAATTAAAATATTTTTTTAAAAAATGGCTCCCAGTGCTTAGATACCTGTTTTCAGTGCCAGGGCTCAGAACTAGAACCTGAGATGTATGAATAATAATAATCCCAGAAAACGATCAGATGTTAAGTAGATAAGGCAATGTGGGACTAATTTTTATCACAGCAACTTAATATTGTATGCATGGAAAGTACTGACAATTTAGTTAAGTCTGTTTGCATTAGCAAAGAACAGTTCTTAGACAAACCTTTGCAAATGCTGTCAGGTCACAGTGGCTGCCTTTGGAGTATAGGTGTTGCGCAAGCATAATTTCCTGAAACACAGTGGTAGATCACAGGAAGAACAGACACATGACCCAGTTATATTTCCGTGCCCACTTTTTGTGAGAGAAGCCTCATGTTTCCCTTCATTAAAACTGCAGGATGTTTGCAACATTGCTCAGCCTGAGTGGAAGGTAGATCCCACAAACAAGAAGACTTTGCATGACTCGGCATTGCTTGCGGCGGATTGTCTACAGACAGGGCTTTTTTTGAGGTACCTTCCGGCAAACTGGGGCTGGGAGAGCCAGAGGACAGAAGTTCAGCCAGCAAAGCATGGAATGAGGGGGGGGGGAGGGCAGGCAGGAGGGCAAGTACTGACAAATCAGAAGCAAAGTGAGTCACTACTAGTTCCGCATTCTGTTTCCCCCTGCAGTTACAAATGAAGCAATCAGCAGTTTGATGGCAGAGACAAGTAAGGGCCCCACCCAGGAAATCTGATTTTATGCTGATCCTTTTGAAAAGTTTTCATTGAAGCAGAAGCGGCCTGTGTGAGTTACTAACTTTGGTGAGTGTGAATACCATCTTCTACAATTGTAGTATCTATGCAGTTCTGCTGTCAAGAAGTCAAATGGTGGCAGTGTGATTGAGATTCAGGATGGGCAGACAAGGACCTGGGCCAGAGCCTCACAGGATATATGCAACTCTTCTTAGTAGCTAGCTGTGTTTGCTTTGTCTCCATCTACCTAACCAAATATATTATTTTGCCTTTCATTGTGGGGTAAGTTAAGGGCTGGAGTGGTTTTGTACTCAGCTTCAAACCTTGGTTCATCTCATCTAATACGGTCAACACTGAATGGAAGCCTCTTTCCAAGGTTTCAAGCAGAAGCTGACACATAATATTACTTTGTTTATTAATGGGAACTGTGTTTAGGGGAATGAGGAAATACAATGTAGTGTGATTTGCAGGCCTCATTCCAATCCCACATTTTTCACTACATCATATACACACACACATTTCTTCTTCTTCTTCTTCTTCTTCTTCTTCTTCTTCTTCTTCTTCTTCTTCTTCTTCTTCTTCTTCTTCTTCTTCTTCTTCTTCTTCTTCTTCTTCTTCATTTTTAAGTACTTCTCATACATTTTTGACTTCTCTCCTGTTATTGTATTACATCTGCCAGCAGATGGAGTTTCTTTTTCTTTCCCCTTCTCCTCAGTACTCTCTATGGCAGTGGTGGCAAACCTTCAGCATACCAGAGTCCAGATGTTTTGGACCACAACTCCCAGAGTTCCAAGTCTATCTTGCCAATGACAAAGGTTCACCACCACTGCTCTATGGTATGTTACACTGGAATCTTTGGGTAACATTCAGAGCTTGGAAAGATACGTTTTTGGGCTACAGATCCCTGAATCCCCTAGTCACACATGGCCAATGGCCAAACTAACGGATCACTCAGTTAGTTAGGTATCTGGCTGGGTGTTCCAATTAGCTGCACAGATCAAGGGCATCTCCAGAAGAAGGAAATGGAAATTCTCTACCTAGAAAATCCTGGTCCATCATAAGTCAGAATTGACTTGACAACATGTGATTATTATTTGTTAGCAGATTTCTGGAACCATGTACACTGCAGTTCCCAAAAGGTAAGGAACTCTTCATCTTCTAAATTATTCGAGAGAGAGCAAGAGAGAGAGAGAGAGAGAGAGAGAGAATAAAAATGGATGTGAAGTTGCAGCATAGGTCAAAAAGATGCATTCCTGCACAGAAATACAGGAGGCCGCCTCACTGTGGCTCTTGTGGGTGCTCCTGAAAGGCTTCCCTGGGCACCACCGCTGCCAGCGGCGTCAGCCTCAGCCTTGGGTGGCACCCCTGCCCCTGCTGCCATGGGCTCTTTTACCGAGGGCACCCTTCCACCTCCACCATTGTGGCTCCTTCAGGTACTGTCGCTTCAACGGAACCCAAACCAGCTCTCCGTCTGTGCCTATGTTGCTTGGGCGACTGCTGCAGATCCACATAGATGAGCTATCTTCTCCCCCTACCTTCTGCTTTGCACAGGTGGCTGGTGCATGGGGCATTTGGAGGGGGGGAAGGACGCCCTCCGCACGGATTTTGGGACAAGTGCCCCCTCACCCAACTCCATGCGGAGCCTTGCAGACACCGCGATCTAGACCATAGCAGTGTCTGAGGGACAGTGAACTGGCCCCCTGTTTAAAAAGATTGGGAACCCCTGTCTTAATCCATATTGAGACCATATGCTAATTGTTTTACTGAAATCTAACCTTCCTGGCTGGTGGTGTTTCCCTCCCTGAAGCAGTCTGAGGTGAGATCTATGTAGTGGTTTTACTAGTTCCACCCCTCCTCTCCATGGCAGAGTTGGGAGACAGAACCCAGGTCTCCTGAGACCCTGTCCATTACTCTGTCCACTAAACCACACTAGGTACCATAATTGTGTGTTTAGAACTTTGTATCTCCAGTTTAGGGGTGTGTGGTGGCTCATTGGGCTAGAGCCCTGAAATGCCAGCCGCAAAGTCAGCAGCAAAGCGGTTCGAATCCCGGGTGCCATGCAGCAGCATGAGCACCTGCTGTTCACCCCAGCTCCTGCCAATCTAGCAGTGAATTTATTTATATTTATTTATTTTCAAACTTGTATACCGCGGCCTATTTCCCAAAGGGAACTCAGGGTGATTTCCACAAAATTAAAAACCATAGCAAATATAACCGGTAAAAACAATATTGGCAAGAGGCGGGGGGGAAAAAAGAAAAAAGAAGAAGAAGGTACTCCCCTAGCAATTGCCGAAATGCAAGTAGATAAATAGGTACTGCCATAAAAAGCAGAAACGTAAACAGTGTTCCATGCATAGAAATGCGTTCAGCCATGCCAGCCGCATGGCCATGGACTTGCACAACACTGGCTCTTTGGCTTGGAAAGTTAGATGAGCACCGCCCCTAGAGTCGGACACGACTAGCATGCATGTTCAGGGGGAACCTTTACCTTTACCTTATCTCCAGTTTAGTGGGGTGGGTTTAAGTAATACATTCATAATAACCATATCTTGTTCAACATTGCTTCTCCATTCTGATGCCTTCCTTTCTCCCTTTCCGGCTTGCAGCGGCTCTCCCTTTGATGAATCTGTCAAGGAACCCGGCCTGCACATCTGGCGCGTGGAGAAGATGAAACCTGTATCTGTCCCAGCAGAAATGCATGGCGTGTTCTACACTGGGGATTCATACCTTGTTCTCCACAATGGATTTGACGAGCACTCCAGTGTGCACATCTGGATTGGTACAAAAATAGCAGCACGCCTTCTGGAGTCAAATTGAACCATAACAAGCCAATTTATACTGCCTCGGGCCATTGTTCCATCAGATCTGGCATTACTGCTTTTGACCCTCTCCAAAGTTTGAGGCAGGGAGGGACCTTTCCCATACCTAACTGGCTTCAACTTGTGAAGCAGGCCTTTTGCCATTAATGAGTTATGCCTTCTCCTCATCACATGGCTCCAATGCCTAAACACGGATCCCATTAGTAAGGGCGTTTATACACGACCCCTATACTCTGCAGCAAATGGCTGCAAGCTCCGGAGCTTAAAAATGTTTCCCCACCAGCTCCGGAGTTTACAGGCAATTAAGTGCGACCACGCCCACTTTAGCGTGTCCCAGCGCACCTTTCAAGTACCTTCTCTCTGGAGGTGAAAATTCTTTGATGCGGTGCAACGATAGTGAGTGCGGGGCTGTCCTCGCTTCTGTTTGCTGTTTTTTGGCTCCTGCCCCTTTAAGAACTACTTAAGAGCTACTGGAATGTTGCCCCGGCAAGAGCCGGCAAGAGCAAGAGGCAGAACGAGGCAGAACGGGAGGTGAGCCATGGTCTTTCTTCCTTTGTTTTCTCCCTCCCCTCACGCAGTCAGCAGCCAGGAAGTGCGGAGGGGGTGGGAACACAGGAAGAGTGACAAGCCCCTAAGATCTCTGGTCTGAATTTAAGGGACCAGCAGATCTTAGGGGTCGTGTAAAAGCGCCCTAAGCTGGTTAGGTTGAGAAATCTCATCTGCTCTTCATCTACAAGCGTAAAGGGTTATAGATAACCGAGTGAACCAAGGCAATTTTCCTTGTGTGTAAATGGGGGGTGGTGAAATGTCACTATCAATTTCCGATCTATTTTTCAGTTTCTGTAGGAGATTGAACTAATGCTTCCCTGGTACAGCCCAAATGGCCAACTCTGGTTAGATAACTGCTTTTTCTCTTTTAGGCCAGAACTCGTCCCGAGATGAGCAGGGAGCGTGTGCACTCCTCTCCACACATCTCAACTCCTTTCTGAAGGAAAAACCAATCCAGTATCGGGAAGTGCAAGGCAATGAGTCTGATGCTTTCATGGAGTACTTCTCCCGTGGCATCAAATATCAGGTGAGAGGTAAAAGTGGCTGATTTTGCTAACGCCGCCCACTAGAAGCACGATTGCTGTATATTCAGTGCTATCACTGAACCAAAGCAGTCTTGTATGTGCATATAACTATCAACAGGGATCCAGGGGCTTGTGGTACATGGAACCATGGGGTATGATGATGAAGCCACGAACACAATCTTGATGGGAAATAACTGCAGTAAATACAATGGTATCCTTGTTTACAAATGCCTTGGTTAAAATAATTTCCAGTTTATGAAAAGTCCATTAAAAACATTGCCTCTTTTTATTATCCCCCCCCCAACCCTGGTTTACATTTTTTTCAAAGAACCTCCTTTCGCAGGATGCATTGCGCCCCTGTGTAGTTCCGGTTTACGAAACTTTTGGTTTATAAAGCATCTCAGTGAATGGATACACTTTGTGAACCGGGGTACCACTGTAACTAAGTGCCCCTTTTCACATTGATTTGCTGTTTTGTTTTATTGTTAGCCACCCAGAGTTCTGACCCGGAAGATGGGAGGGATATAAGTGTATAAATAAATAAATAGATAAATAAATATAGCTTTCTCTGGATGTTCTGCTTAATTGAAGGGGCCCTCTAACTGTCCCAGACCACAAACTCTTTAACATTTTTACTAGGAGTGGAAAAGTAATTTGTTGGGTTTACAGTTTCCAATGAGCCTCCAGTACATTGCCTCAGAAATATATACAGAACCTGTTATATAGCTTTAGATATTTGGCTGCAGAGATAGCGATTGGGAGTTTAATTTCCTACTGTATCTCCTTGATAGGAGCTGGATGTGATGGTCCATGGGGTCCGTTTAAGCTCCACAATTCTAAGGTTCTAAGATTTCATCAAAGAAAATCTTTGGATCCCAGTAGGATAGAAGCAGGAGTCACAGGGGGGCAGTGAGAAGGAAATCTATGCAGGATCTAATCTGGAACATGTTTGAAGCTCACATCCCATGCAGAAAAATATGTATTTTCAAAAGGTACATATAGAAGTATGCACAATTTCCCATCTCATGGGATGTGTGTGCAGTGGAATTTGACAGTTTAGTACAGAACTGAGACAAGACGAGAAAGTGATGGAAAAATTAGATAATCCAGTTTTCACTTTACTAATCTGGATCACCTGTTTCTAGACCTTACCTCCTCCTTTTACACTCCACAGGATGGTGGAGTAGATTCTGCCTTCAATAAAGCACAAGCCAACCAACAATCCAGCTCCACACATAAACTCTATCAAATAAAAGGAAAAAAGAATATCCGAGCCACTGAAAGAGAATTGAGCTGGTCTAGTTTTAACACTGGCGACTGTTTCATCCTGGACTTGGGAGAGGTGAGTCTGGAAGAAGCTATGTGAATGGTGGACAGGAAGAGAACAAATAAGCATGCTAGAAAGAACTAAAGCTTGGGAATTTTTGTTGGTTTTATTTTTGTTTTGTTTTTTTAGACTGAGGAGGCAGCTACATTGATAAATAGTGCACAACACACAAAATGGTCCAGAATTTGGATGGTCAGATTCACATTCTTTCCATTTACACAATGTACAACTCAGCAAATCAACCCAATCCCCCCGAATCCTTTTAAATTAAAGTGTCTTTACTGTAGCTGTGTGCCTCCTGCCAATCTGGATGACAACAGAATAGCTACACACAAGGCTGATTGCTCATTTTCTCCTCTCTACTCTGCTGATACCTGCATGGTTGGCTAAAGCAAATTCACCTGGGGAAAGCCCTGTTTCTTCAATGTAAATTCACAGTGGATCTATGTGGCTATTTCGTACTGCATAGTCGCATCCTATGTTTCACAGACAGCTGGCTGGATAGCTCAATAGTTTAGACCAGTGGATCTCAACCTGTGGGTCTCCAGATGTTCCTAGACTGCAACTCCCAGAAGTCTTCATCACTAGCTGAGCTGGCCAGGATTTCTGGGAGTTGCAGTCCAGGAACATCTAGGGACCCACAGGTTGAGAACCCCTACTGTAGATCTTAGTGCTGGAACTTTCTGTTGAGAACCACTGGTTTAGACAGAGGTTAGGAGACAGAGATTGGAAGTTTCAATTCTTCACCTAGGAAGAAATAAGAAAGAAAGAAAGAAAGAAAGAAAGAAAGAAAGAAAGAAAGAAAG
>JAHTLZ010000327.1:12781007-12792339 GCA_023846285.1 Phrynocephalus versicolor | reverse complement strand
AAGGTTCGCCACCCCTGTCCTAGAGGCTTGTCCAAAGTCAGGCCTGGGGGCCAAATGCAGCTGGATGTTCGGCCCCCACGCATTTTCACCTCACTAAATCTGGCCCTCCTTGCAAAAAGTTTGGACACCCCTTGATTAACACCAAGAAGGGACCATTCAGGAGGACTCTGTTCAGTTTAAGACAAAGGGCTGTGTGCTCATCTTTACAGGATGGGGTATGTCCTGATTATACAAAGAGCTGTAAGTTGCAGCTGTGAGTTCTGGGAAGTCCTTTTGACTGCTGACTCCTAACAGAGCACATCAGAGGAATAAAGTTAAGCGAGACCCAGGGAACTTCAGGAGTTTCACAGGTAAGTTCCGTGGGTGAGGCCAAGGTGGAGGCCCCTAACAAATCTTTTGGTTTTCCCCAGGTATGTTCAAGGTAATTAAATAAAAAGGGCATTCATAGACATACAAATTCAAGCCAAAAGCTAACAGGGATCATGGAAGGAAAAGGTACTTCAGTTGTGGTGAGTTGCAAAGCTTGTGCAATGTTTGTCTTTGTACCAGAGTGTAACCTGAAGCAAGTGCAAACTGGGGGCACTGTTAGAAGAAAAATAGAAATGGAGCAGTGAGTAGCCACACGTAAATATGGTGTATTTTGGTCTCACCCAAAACTGGAATGCAGTCCCAACTTTTTTGAGACTCTTGAAATGAACAAGATTTCCTACCTTGACAGGAAGCTCATAGATCCTACAAAATCCTTTATATTGCAAAGGAATGTTCTGATCGTTTTTGGACCCTCTCCCCTTCTTTTTTGATTTCATTTGTTGCCAAAAACAGCGCTTTGAACAATGTACTCTCACTAGTCACAGAGCCCCCAATATCGCCAGTGTGGGACTGCAACCACAGCTGGCATCCAAAGTGCTCAGCACACATCTCATTTCACTGGGATATTTCTCTTGGGTGGTTACTTCACATCCGTTTTGTCCCTGTTAGTGTTGCGCTTAGGAGCGGTACCGAAAAAATGTTACTTCACATCCATCATGCAACTACTGAAATTTGTCTTGACCACGCCCCTGGAACGGGTGCTAAGCACAACAATACTGTACCTGGTGCTGGGGTAGGGTTTTCCCTTGTCACTCTTTGTTCCCGCTTTCTCTTCCGAGACAAGACACCATGTACTAATGACTGTCATGCAACAAAATATTCATTTCAATCAGAAAACTGTGCCCGGGTTGTTGTTTTTTCACTTTTCAGAAGCAAAATATCAAAAAAGAATTTTTAAGCCCCCCAAAAAGGAAAAAGGAAGCTAGACAAATTCAGTGTTTGTCACGGTACAAGACCGTGAGGTAACACTTGTCACGAGACAAATTATCACGATCATGGGAACAATGAAACAGGGAGAAAACCACTGATCGCAACCAACGCTGTCACGGTACAAAACTAGTCGCAGAACAAAGAAGGACGTGAAGTAACTGCCTTCGTCTTCCTGCCCAGTTACAAATGTACTATGTGGCAGCTTAAATGGGCACCATGACTTCTGCTGAAAAAGCAAACTTTTGAAAACGTTTCTTGTCCTTCCTAAAGAAATCCATGCAGGGACAGGAGAACTACAGGTAGGCCGTTGAGCAAGGGGGAGGAGAGTGCTTGAAAAGCTGAACAAAAGCACACACAGTGCTCCATCTCGAATTGGGGACCCCGCAGGTCAGGCTGAAGTTCTGCGTCTGATGCAGGTCTGGTGGGCATCTGCTTGGGAGGAGACAGATCGACCGTGCAATCCAGCCAGTCCTTAGCTATGGATCGAGGGTATCCTGCCTGGGGTTTGAGGCTGTGCTGGTCAAACTTCCAGTAAACTTTGTCTTTAAAGACATACAGTGTTCCTGCAGCAAGAAAAAAAGGTGTGGGGAAAGAAAGGCATTAGCAGTAAACGAAGAGAACACTCAGGCAAAGTCCAAGGACCAATATTTTTCTCCCAGGGATTTCTGATATTTAGGCAGAAAAAAATTGATAATCTTTATAATAAAAGATAAAACAAGAAGATTCTTCACAGAACATTAAAACGATGACATATACCCTTTAATTGGTAAAACAAGCCAGCTCCATAACACAGTTTCAAGTTGTCTTGTACAGTAGCTGACTAAAATAAATTTAAAAATGATTCTTGGTTTAAACTTCAGAAGCCAGGAGATATAGAAACTGAAACTGACTCATTGCTGTAGTTGTAGAGGAGATAGCTATGTTATGCAAGCATTATAGGTAAAAACAAAAATAAACAGACAAATAAAACAGACAAAAATATATCTTTATAGGTATGTCTTATCACAAGTTATGATGCATGATGACCAGGCAGAGCGAGCACACACCTGGGCAATCCTATTTTGGCAACTAGCCAAGTCAGGGGACAGTTCAGTCAGGCTCAGTTTTCAATTTGCCGAATAATGATTGCATCAGACACATGTATAAAAGCAGGACAGTTGTTCAGTACAGTGTGGGATGGCGTTGGAGAAAAGCAGCTCGTTACTCTGCCAGTTTGGACACGTGTTTCCTGGAAAGTTTTTGGATCACTGGACTGTTTTATCTTACTAACGAGGCATATGCCTGCCGATTCTGTTTTTGCTTGCTGGACTTGTATATCTATTTGTAACTACAGTTCGTGGTGAAGGGAGTCACCGCTGCGTTTGCATCTTTATTTAGCACTGCTATCTGGCTGTTAAAGCCCACACCTTACACAACCCTTCTGCTGAGCATTAATCACTTCACATCCATCTCATTGCTGTTTGTGGTCCCGCTGGGGACCGATAAGAAGAAATCTAACCTCACGTTCATTGCGGGACGAAGGGAGTTCGTCCCGCCCACGCCCCCTGAACTGCGATTTAAGCGGGATGAGAGATTTCCCCTCCCTGGCCTCGGGAATCTCCTCATCTCGCTTCTCGTTCCAATACGAGTGCCCCTGAGGTAAGGCTCCTCACGCAACGTGCCATTATCCATCTAGTGGCAGGAGTGCGAAGTGCCATTCGCCAGTACATTCCCTATGCAGTCAGCAACGCAGTGCAGAGAGATTAAAAGGCAAATGCCTCAAACTCAGCTCCGTAACGCATTGAAGGCAAGGCTTCGGAGAATCTAAACATCGAAAAACGGAAGATCGGGCTGGAAAAAAAAACGGAGAACAAAGGCATGGAATTTCACATCTCATCACGGAACGAGGACGTGCAGAAACAGTCATGCCGGTATCATCAATCACGCCCGTGCGTACACGGGAGCAGGGACAGAACCACAAGAAGACCACATGACCGCGAATGACATCAACACGCAACAAACTTCCTCCCGGGACGAGAGTGGACGTGAAGTAACCGTTAAAAACTCACCATCGCTTTCACTCAGCACAGCATCTGCAAAGTCAAGGAACGGCTCCCAGGGCGTCCTGTGGATAGGAAAGCCTTCTTCCATGTGCCCTGTGGCTTCGTCATAGCTCCAGCGGAGATCTCCCTTGAAGAAATAGGTTTTCCAGTCCAAAGGCCACGAAAAGGCACCATCAATGCCTCCCTGAGGCAGCCCAAAGTCTGTGACAGGCCGAGGATACCCCTCTTCCACGCCATTGTCCTTGAAGACCCAGTACAGAGGTCCTTGAACAGTGAGAAGGAGGAGGGGAAGGGGAGAAAAAGATCAGTGTTCTCCAGCCAAAATCAACAACAGAATCCCATGGGATGTCACCTCAAAGACTGCGATATTATAAGCTTTTGTGGGCTACAAACAGATGTGGCCTTTTTCTAAAAAAAAAAAGCTTGAAAATATGTTTTGACTGACTCTCATCATCCCTGACCTTGTTGGATGTGGCTGGCATGGGTTTTTTGAATGGCACCAGGTTTTGGGAAAGCAAGTTTAAAGGCAGCAAACAAGTTACAGATATGGCTGCCTGGACATTTTAGCTGGATGGAAATAGAGCATGGACACGTCAACAGCGAGGTCAGGTAGAAATGAACCAGGAAAAAAAGAATACAGATTTTGGAATTTTTGTGAAAGTTTGTTTATAGGCATCATTTGGATAAAACAGTATTGACAATAAGTTTTGTTGTTTGAGGAAGCGGAAGCAGGTGAGGCGAAACAGAGTTGAGATACCCAGCAGAACCCAGAATGGATGGAATACAGCTCTCATTGTCTGTCTCTCTGTTAGAAAGTAGCATTACTCAACCTGAAGGCCTCTAAATGTGCCAGACAGTGATTTGACTTGGATATTGACTCAGGGAGGGGGAAGTTCCATGGCTCAGACTCAACTTGTGACTCAGAAGAACCCACCCGCCCCTACTTCTTTCTGGGGGAAAATATTATTTTTAATAGGAACTCAGACTTGGGGTCTGGGACCTCTTACCACTGAAGAAGAGGATCCGGTGATCTGTGTGCCTCTCATAAACGGCATCTACTTTGCGGAGAGTGGAAGGGAGTCCTCGCCAGAATCCAGTGATCAAAGCTGGGCGTAAAGAGGTCAGATGCCGACTCTGGGTCAGACGCCAAAAATACTGACCTGTCACCGGAAAAAGACATTGAACTTCTATTGAGATCAGAGGTTGCTTCCTTGAATGATCAAAAAAATTGGAAAGTTTTTCCTAGGATCGTTTTGCTGTCACAGATAAAGCTCCATGTAGGAAATAAACTTTAAAAGGACACTGCAAAGGTAAGGATGGGCAGGCAAAAAGTAAGGAAACTATGAATGAAACATTTTGCCTGAGGGTTTTCAGGGTGGGGGACGGGGAAATGTGAGTAAAGAACGTTAAGTGGACAAAGTGGCCACGACAAAACTTTTCTCCTTTTGCCATAATACTAGAACTTATAATCATCAAACAAAGCTGAACAGTCGAAGAGTCACTCAGGACAGAGAGAAGAAAGAGTGCCACATAGGGCCGTAATAAATCATAGAATTTGTTACTGCACAATTTTGTGATGACTACCAAGTTGGAATCTTCATAAGAGCGATTAGCAAAATGTATAGCAGACATTGATTGTAAGATAAACTCCAGGCTGAGAAACAGAACACCAGTGAATACCAGTTGCTGAGGACATGGTACCATAACCAAAATGTGACCTAAAGCTGTCCCTTGCCACTAAGGATCAAGTTGGCTATCACAGTAATACCTCTGATAACGAATGCCTCTGGTAACGAATTGCCTTGGAGATTGAATTAAATTCGTTATCAGAGGTACCTCTGTACATTCAAAATTCTGCCTCAGGCTCTGTTTTCTGGCTACTCTGGAGAGCAACAGAATGTGGCGACCAAGTTCAGTAGAGGTAGAAACTGGCAAACCATACTTCCCCTCAAAGTACTCTTAAGTAATTTATATACAGATTTGTCTTTCATAGCCACAACATTAGTTACAGTTGCCATATATTCCAAAGCAGCAGCTGGGTCTTTTTCAGGTCCTCTGCAGCATATATTTGTAAAGATAACAAACTAGCTTTCATCCACCTATTATCTACATCTTTCATAAACACTTAAAACATAGGAAGCTGTTTTATGCCAAGTCGGATAATTTGTCCACCTAGCTCAGCACCTTCTACACTGATTGGCAGAAACTTTATAGGTTGAAGACAAAAGCCTTTTGTTACCCTACCTAGAGATGTGGGGATTGGAATACAAACAGAAGCTTCTAAATGCACATGCTGTAGCACTGATTTATGGCAAAGGGAAAATTGCTTCACCTGCAAAAACCACAGACCTTTGAAGAAGAATATTTCCCCTCTGATCTGAGCGACTGCATCAACACCGGAGGCGCAGCGGTCTGGGAATTCATTTCCTGATCTGAAACAAAATAAATAAATAAAAAGGGGGAATGGAGGGAGAGAAAAAGCAGAAAGATCACACAATAATGGCATCCCAACGCTGTATTTATTTTCAGTAAGGATGAAATGTTGGCCACATCACACCCATGAGGGCACTGCTAACCTCCTAATGAAGTAGCCATTTTCAGCAGTGATATGTTTCCTATTCCACCGCACCTAAAATAATTCTGATCACCATTTTTGGCAGATTTTATGTCTTATTTTCATCCTAGAATCCAAAGGCAGCACAATTTTCTCACCTCAGCATTACTTTCTCCCAACAACCCTATGAGGGAAACTAGGCTAAGAAAGAGGGAAAATTCAGGCAATCATATCTCACCTTAATAAACCAAGACATGAACTATCCCATCAAGAGTTATTAAAATAACTGGGGTGAGGAAAAGGCATGCGGTAGTTTGAGTCTACTCCTGACCACTTAACCAAGGAGAAAATGTGGATGAAACTTTTGAAAAACAAATAGCAAGAATGTCAAATAGACACAATGCAGTAGCGATGGGAGATTCCAGCTATTCTGATATCTACTGAGAGGAAAATTCTGCCACATATTCCAACAATTTCAACCAAAAAAAAAAAAATCAAAAGACAGCAAAAAGCAAAACAAAAAAACTAACCCAATGTGGTTTCACAAAAAGTTCAGAGAGGACATGAAAATAAAAAAAGGAAACAATAAATGGAAGGAAGGCTAGGTCACAAAGGAGAAGTACTGACAAGTAGCCAAGAATTGGAGGGTTGCATTAAGAACACAACAGCTGAGAATGAGCTGAGGTTGGCAAGAGATACTAAAAGCCACAAAAAAGCATTCTTCGGGTACATGCGCAGCAAAAGGTAGATGAAAGAAACAGTGACTCAGCTGCTCAGTGCAGATAGAAACATTTGAACATTTTCAGATCTCCAGGGTCTGATGAACTGCATCCAAGAGTAGTGATGGAAGTGGCTGAAAATCAGTCGAAGCAATGGGGGATTGAAACAAGAAATTCTTTAGCTAGTGGTAACCTACCTTGTCAAGTTATGGTATTTCCATTATTTCAGTATAATTTACCTGGGAAAATTCTGGCCATTGTTCCAGTATCCCTGGAAACCTATATTTACATATATCCAGACCTTGGCATATATGTTACATCTTCCAGAACTCCTGGGCAGCACAACCATGGACTACACCAGATTGAAAAATCTGGACCCCGGAGTTCAAAAAGTAATTATACCTGGCTCTGAATATATGGTAAATAGTCACTTCTGCCATACCACATGCTTACACTGGCATAAGTAAATACAGTAACTAGTTCCGGAGGCCTCGTTACTTTCTACAAGTATTCTAGTCACTACTTCTGATATGGCAGATGCATAGCTACCGGCAACAAAACAAGCACCAAGGGGAATATAACACATATATATGGCATAGAATGCTCTCTGCTTAACCCTTCAAGTTAACTGTACAAAAGGCTCTTTCTAACCTGAGTGCCGGAAAATCATTTGGCAAGGAGAGAAGATCTGGGAGCCGTGAGATTACATCTGGTTTCTCTGTGGAATGAAGAACTCTGCTTCCTGATAGATTGATTTTTAAAAGAAACAGAGAGAAAATGGTGGTGAAAGCTCAGAAAAGTTTGCTCAATATTCTTCTTGGATCCAGGAAACTAGTGATCAGTGCAAACAGAGGAGGCTTATTTGAACGAAGTCCTTGACAACCTGGTGGGAGACCTAACAGAATGCTTAATTGCTTTTTAATTGAAAGCAGCCCATTTTTTAAAAAAAGATGGATCTTTCATTAAAAACAAAACAAAACAGGTTGAAGCTGTTTCAAGATCTGACAGAATGATGGCATGCATGCTGCAGTTACAGCCGTTTGATACTGCTTTAATTGCCATTAAATCTCCGTACAGTTAACCTAGAATTTGTTCTTTGTTGAGGTTCTTCTAATTATTTGTGGAAAATCCAATTTCTAGAAAATACACTTAGTGTCCACATTCATACAAGGCAGCAAGCCAGAATTCCTTACCTCACTTCCTGTACATTTGCTGCATGTCTTCCATTCATACATCCCTTTGTATAACTGAGTAAAATTACAGTACAGTGGTACCCCGACTTAAGAGCAGCTTGACTTAAGAGCAATTCGACTTAAGAGCAGAAAACTGTTGCACCTAACAAATTTTAGATATGGTCTGCTCGACTTACAAATGTTTCTTTCATTGTTTTGATTTTTAAACTATTTTTTTCAATTTTTAGATAGGTTCCTTCACTTAAGAGTAGTTTGACTTAAGAGCATGCATTCGGAACGGATTAAATTCATAAGTTGAAGTACCACTGTACTCATGTTTTGCTCAGAGAGAAGCTGCAGTCCAACAACAGGTATGCTTGTATGCATTATGAAATCCAATTCCCATTATTCCTGGCCACTCAAACTTTTCATTCACAGTTGAACATCTAGAGGGCCTCAAGTTTCCTTGACCCACCTCAATAGAGACTGATGACTCCAGTCATGCAGCCAGCGATATCTCTTTTGGATTTCAGTCTAAACTTTGAAGATAGGGTCCAACGTCCTGAACCTTGGAGAGCTCCTATAAATTTCAGAGTAAACTCTAGGGCAGATTCACCTCTCCTGGGACACTGTTGACACCAGCCCCCACTAAGTTTGAGGGACTAGGGCACTGCTCTCTTTGATGCTAACAAGCAAAGCTAAGCTCCCCTAGCACTGTGCATACCATAAAGCTTCTGGATCTCAGCGCAGTCCTCCACATGCAGCTCAAACTGCAGAGGGTCTCCCACTGGTCCTTGGTAATAGGGGCGCATGATGGAATGCTTAGAGGAAGAATGTGTGAGGCCAAGGCTGTGGCCAAACTCATGGACAGCCACAGCAAAAAGATCAATACCAAAATCATCTGTCAAAAGATGAGAAAGCGATTGGTCAACAACTTGATGAAAGGAACACAGGAAAAAAAAATAACTGGGGCAGATCAATCACCATAGCAAAAGGGGCAGAAGAACACCTAAATCCAGGCATGTCCAAACTTTGGCCTACCTGAAGTTTTGGACCATAACTCCCAGAATTCTAAGCTTAGGTTGCCAATGGCAAAGGACTGTGGGAGTTGTGGTCCAAAATATCTGGAGGGCCGAAGTTTGGATATGCCTGACCTAATCTAATCACTTGACCAAGGAAATACTCCCTTGAATCACTAATCCATTGATCTATGTTGTCTTCTCTTATGGTCATTTGGAGTTGCAGCTTTTAATATGTGAAATATTCTTCCCTCTAAAACCTGACATGCAGCAACAAGTCTTAATCTCAGATAATGTTGAAAACATTCTCGTTCTTGCAAGCCTTCCCTATGCAATCCACCCTACCATCTTGTTCATGGATGATATAAATACTGCATTTATACTGCTTTTTAATCTTGCCTGTTACATTATACCCATCATATCTTCTACTATTCTTATATACACAACAACACTGAAGTTTAAGCAATTTAGAGTGTAGAAAAATAAATTCATGATAAATAAACGTGAGCCATACTTCTGCACAAAGCAGAGGATATTAAAAACATGGCTCCAGAGGAGTGACTGAAAATTACATGATGAAACAAACCAAGTGAAGTGCTAAAAGGCATTACAGATTTCTCGGAAGTCACTGTTCAGAATTCACCAGGTGTTTCCCCAACCAAGATTGTGGAGGTTTTAGCCAAGAAATCAATGTCCTCAAAAGAATTTTCAATCACAGACAGAATGAAAATGAAGGTTTCATATTAGTCATAATGACCCTTGAAACAGAAAAAGGAAATTGGTGATGCTGATAAAAGTCCATGGTAGCTGCAAAAGACTAGGGGATTGATCATTATTTGAAAGGCATCCTGTACTGAGTCTACTGGGCAAAGACTACCAATCTCCTAACTGCCTGCTGCTCCCAAATGTCAGCTGCAAAGTCGGCAGTTCAGCGGTTCGAATCCCGGGCTCCACGCAGTGGAGCGAGCGCCCGCTGTTAACCCTAGCTCCTGCCAACCCAGCAGTTCTAAAGCATGCAAATGCAAGTGGATAAATAGATACTGCTGTAAAAAGCAGGAAGGTAAACAGTGTTCCGTGTGCAGAACTGCGTTCAGCCGTGCTAGCCACACGAACATGGACTTGCGCAACACTGGCTCTTTGGCTTGAAAACAGAGATGAGCACTGCTCCTAAAGTCGGACACGACTAGCATAAATGATGTGCGGGGGGGGGACCTTTAACTTTACCTTTGCCCATGATGTTTAACCATCCATTTCTTCTTGCATCTTCACATAAATACTGACAGAGCTTTCATTCCCTATCTGTGTGTAAGTGAAAACTCATTGTGAAGATTTTGATTTCAGGACCAAAGCCCCAAGAATACTGGCTGGGGAATTTCCTATTGATTTCTGGGGTCTGAAATCAATAGGAACCTTTGGGTAAAGAAATCCAAAAGTCCTCTGCCAAAATCCCACTTTGTTGCTCTTCATATGGGACATTATTAAGACTCCAAACATTGCTAGCTGAAAATTAAACTGAGACAACGGACTAAGTTAGGAGGCTTAGGACATTTCATATGACACGTAATGCTCTACTTTCCAATCTAAGGAGATCAGGAGCAACAGTCTGGCAACAGACTTTGCAGCTGAGCATAAAACAAGGTTTCATAAAATTAATTTTTTCACAAAATATATTAGGAGGAAAAATCTTGCTTTGCATTGTGGTAATGACCCAGCTCTGGCTGTCATGGGTTCACCCAAACTTCTTCAGCCCATAACTGTTCCAACCCACTTCCGGCTGCTGTGAAAGGCAAGTCACCTGCAGAGCGAAAGGTCCAGTTTTCGTCACCATCGAAGTGAACATTACCGGCTCTCTGGGGATCTCCAGGAAAGAAGGCATGGGCCACCATTCCACCTGGCCCATCGAAAGGGTGGCCATCATGATGGTCAAGCTGGAGAAACTCCACTGAGATGTCAGCGCTGTGGCTGCCCACCTCATGGAAGTTCAAGGGTGTGACTTCAGTCCAAACATTCAGGGCATAATACATCAAGGTGCGCATGGTTTCCCGGCTAAGATGGGATTCCTTTGGGTAGATCTTCACCCTAAAGAAATGCATGAAAATAGCAAGTTTCATATTTCTGCTCTCTTTGGGGGGGGTTGCGTCATTACAGTCGTGACCAACTCTTCGTGACCCCATGTCCATGGAGTTTTCTTGGCAGGAATACTAGAGTGGTTTGCCAGTTCCTACTCCAGGCGCCTACAGCACCTGGTATTCCCTGGTGGTCTCCCATCCAAGTACTAACCAGGGCAGACCCTGTTTAGCTTCCGAAACCAGTCAAGATCGGATGTGCTTAGGGCACCTAGGCAGCCTCTTTGGGGGTAGGTAAGACAATAGTCCCTATCAATCAAACCAAAAATGCACAAAGTATCTTGTTTCTCATAGTGGCAATTCCACATATCCAAAATAAATAAGAGTCAAAATAAACAACACTAACTAACTAACTAACTAACTAACTAACTAACTAACTAACTAACTAACTAACTAACTAA
>JAHTLZ010000327.1:12768323-12780997 GCA_023846285.1 Phrynocephalus versicolor | reverse complement strand
TAACTAACTAACTAACTAACTAACTAACTAACTAACTAACTAACTAAACTAAGGGTTGGGAGAGTGAGAACAGACAAAATATTTTTTTTTACCCAGCATGTTGTTAGTCTGTGGAACTCCCTGCCACAGGATGTGGTGGTGGCATCTGGCCTGGATGCCTTCAAAAGGGGATTGGACAGATTCCTGGAGGAAAAGTCCATCACAGGTTACAAACCATGATGGAAATGTGTAATCTCCAGGCTTAAACTCAGGGTACTTCAAGGGCCAGATGCAGAGGAGTGGTACCAGGTGACAGAGATCTAGTCTCGTGCACTCCCAGAGGCATTTGTGAGATACAGGAAGCCGGACTAGATGGGCCTTTGGCCTGATCCAGCATGGCTCTTCTTATGTTCTTATGAACTAACTAACTAAAGATTGTTTAGCTAAAATACACACGCTTCCAAGAATTCTGACACATCAGAAAGACCCGCTAAGAACTGATGTCAACTGACAACTTTGGCTATATGGTATTTCTCATGACCTAAACACTTCTTTCTGTAGTACTTGTGTGCATTATGTGCTATCAGATCACATCCAGCCTATGGCAACCTTAATAGCGATATCAAATTTTGTGAAATATTTAAGGACTAGTTTTACCATTGTAATTGAGTTTCTATGGCTGGACTGGGGATTTGAACGAAGGTTTCCTGAGTCTCTTACTGAGTCCGTCACTGTATTGACAGAAATTCAGAGCATAATAAAACTTGCTAATTTGAAACTGGTGGGTATTTGCAAAATCTTAAGCCAATTAGCATCTAAAATGCTACAGTACTTTCAGTATTCTACCACCCCCTAGTGCTATTTTGCAGGTGCTAATGAGCAATATAAAGCAATGCCTTGAATTACGAATGCCTTGAACAATGAAAAACTTGAATTACGAAAGGAAATCCATGGTACAGGGTAATTTAAAATTACAAAAATGTGGATATTTTTATTAACGAAAAAAATCAAGTAATCGTTTTTCAAGGCATTTGTAAGGGAAGCCTGTCCTGACCCAGTAAAGCAGCTTCCCCTGCTTTGCTGGGTTGCCGGGAAAACCCCCTCAATGAGCTGTCAACATCAGCTGTGTGGTGGTGGTGAGCGGCAGCCAGACACTTTACTCTTGCCGCCCAGTCTTGCTGCAGCCATTTGGCTGAACCCAGACCAGAAGACAGGACTGAAGCATTGACCCCCTCCCTACCGCCATATAGCTGATTTTTGACAGCTGTTTCTCAGCCAGGCGAGGGTCGTGTGGGTGCACCATGGGTGGCAGCGAGATCCGGCGGCTGGAGTAAAGCTGATCCCCCGGCTACTAGCCCCTGAATCTCGCTGCAGCCCATTGGTCTCAGCCAGGTGAGGGCAGGTGCCTGAGCCTCACCTGGCTGAGAACGGGACAGCGGAGAAAGGTTTTGAATTTTGCTCCGCAGCAGCCTTGTTACAGCAGCTCCACTGGTTGCCAATCAGTTCCCAGGCACACTTCAAAGAGCTGGTATTGACCTACAAAGTCCTAAATGGCCTGGGTCCAAATTACCTCAAATGTTGTACCTCCCAGTATGATCCAGCTTTGGAGCTAAGGTCATCAGGAAAAGACTTTATCTCAGTCATGCCATCTTTTCAGATGCATCTGATGAGAACACAGGTGATGGCTCTCTCTCTTATTGCTCCTAAACTTTGGAACTCTCTTCCACAGAGGTCAGGCTTTCCCCATCTTTGCTATCCTTCTCCAAGTAAAGATACAGTATTTCTCTTCAGGCATGCTTCCAACCTGAACAACTGGCTACCTGCTATGTGACTTTTTAGACAGATTGTTATGCATTACTGCTGGGACTTAATTTGTAGTAGAGATGGACACGAAACGAACAATTTTTCATTTCCATGTTCGTTTTTTCGCTTCGTTACGTAACGAAATGACAAATGAATTTTGTCTCTAAAATGAAACAAAACGAACAGAAACACCGGAAATTTTGTCGTGTGTTTTGTTTCCGTTACTGCAATATGAGTGAATTGCTTAAAATCCTTTTAAAAATCACAAAAAAATTGAAATAAATGGTAACGACATGGGAACGAAACGAACGAAAACGAAAACGAAAACGAATTATTTGCAAAAATTCGCAAAAAAACGGAAACGAACCAAAACGGACCCTCCAAATGACAAATGACAAACGGAATGCCATTTTTATGATTTGTGCCCATCTCTAATTTGTAGTACTACTTGTGTTGTTCACTTATAGCTCTTTGTAGACAGTCCTTCAGTGTTGTAAAGCACCTTGGGTCCTTTCCAAGGAGAAAGGCAAGGTAACAATATTTTTAAATAAATAAAAAAAAATCAGAAGGTTCTGTAAGCTGAAATAAAAACTAGGTAACTTTTCCAAGTAGGGGCAGATGGAAAAAATCCTACCTCATAGCTAATTATTACCTATTTTCTCAATGTACTTGCATTCTGGCTACCTACTTCCAGGTGATGTTCCTCTTACTCCAGACAGTGCCTGCACTCCCCTTACTCCGACTCTTCCTTCTCTTCCGCTTTTTTCTCTTTCCAGTTTTCCTCAAAGGAAGTTTTTCGGGGAAGGGAGCGATAACATCAGGGAGTGAACAGCGAGGCATTTGGATCAGGGCCAAAGTGGCACCATCTGTTGGATTTCAGAGAAAGGAACCATGAAATTGAAGGGAAGCGTGTTAAGGCAGGAAATACGGTGCTTGAACAAATATTCTCAACCACAGCAAAAAAAAAAGTAATCAATAAAACAACTCGTAATTTTCAAATTTTAGATTTCCAAAGTATACAAGCATTAGGGCAGAAAATTCTCAAAATTGTCACTTGGTACTGATTGTAAGGTGTCCGGTGAGCATCTGTGAAGTGACAATTTCACAGCTGGGAGACCACCTTTTCTTATTTGAATGCTGTGGTCAAGAAATCTTGCAAGAGTCAACTATGTCTTGACTGGCTGTCTCAAGATGTGTGGGTGTATTTTCCCTACCTACTCCTGCATATTAGGACAAATCAGGATTTTTGACATTCCAATAGGAGTGTGATTGTCAAAACCTCAAACATCTGGTGAAACTAGCGGCAACTCCCAATTCCCCAGCGTTTTAGTTTACCTGGGATTCCGGTCTCTGCAATGCCTGCAAAGCGCTGCATGATGCGGATGGCACTTGTCACAGCCTCCCAGGTCTGCAAACGGCCTGTTACGGGATCAGCAGGAGGAAGATACCCATATTGTGTCAGCCATGCCTAGACAGAGGTGAGAAGTAGAAAATACTGGTGAATACACCTTCTAATTTTGCCTTTTGGCTGGGGACTTCCACACTTCCAGTCTAAGAGTCTGTGCATTTATCTTAACAGAAAGTTCCAGCACTAAGATCTACAGCAGGGGTTCTCAACCTGTGGGTCCCTAGATGTTCCTGGACTGCAACTCCCAGAAATCCTGGCCAGCTCAGCTAGTGGTGAAGACTTCTGGGAGTTGTAGTCCAGGAACATCTGGGGACCCACAGGTTGAGAAGTGAGAACCACTGATCTACAGTATATTGAAAGCAAGGAGGCTGTCCTTACCGCTAACTGCTGAATAGCTTTATAATGGATTGTTCCCCCAAATAAGTTTTCTATACTCTAGCATAGAGAGACTAGTGCACATGCAAGGAGAAAGAATCATAATACTGACTTCAATCTCTCTTCATCTCACCATACTCTGCATGCAAAGAGCAACAGTTTGTAGCTGGATGTTTTCCCTAATGAGAGAGATTATCAGAAGAATTGACATTTGAAAAGGCTTCTAAACCTTGAGGAGAGCCTTCACTGCAGAAAATTCCTCTCTACACATGGAAGGTGATAAGAACAGCAATAGACTCTGTGTGTCCCTATGTGTGTGAAGCTACTGAGCTTGTTTTTGCTCCCTGTCCTCCAATTCATTAAGTTCAGAGTTGTTAATGCTTCAGGTCTTAGATCAGTGTTGGCGAACCTATGGTACGGGTGCCAAAGGTGGCACTTGGAGCCCTTTCTGTGGGCACCCAACATCGCCCCTTCACAGCCACCTGGATTCAGGTTAAATGGCTGTATTGGCATGTTGTGAAAAATTAGTGGGTTTTGAATCGCAGTTTGGGCACTCGGTCTCTAAAAGGTTCACCATCACTGTCTTAGATGTTGAGAACAGGAACAGACCTACTTGATTGTTCATGCTGCAGTTCCTGCCCATTCTTCTCCTTAAGTCTAGTGATGAATGCTAGTACTGAATTAAGGTTCAACAGGCAGTCTGGTCAGTTTTGGCATCTAGAAACTAGGTGACAAAGCATTTTGGATCAGACACAACTGTACCTTGGTGTGATATCCAACTATTGTTCAAAAGGGCCCTAAAGCAAATTTATTATGGTACAAGTGTGACATAAAAAGTCATTTTTAGATTTAACTATCATGCTTAGATTTGCAAATGGCTCATGCTCTTAGGGATCCAGCCTGACTCTGTTCTTACTCCTCTCCTACTATAAATGCATAATCAACCTGCACATTTGTAAAGAAAGGCATTGTCACAAAGGTACCAATGAAAAGGTGGGCATGCAAAGACTATCCTTAAAAAGAGAGGTGGCATTGCACTATATTCAGAGGGTTGCTGGGTTGGAGAATGATGGCTAGAGAAATTTGAATAAATGATTATTTATTATGGTCATGAAGCAGCATGCAAAATTACAGTCTAAAAGTGCCTATAAAACCTCACAGCGTGAAACAGAGCACAGCATTCCACAAAGTTTATATAAGGATACACCATAATATTATAATAATTGTAATAAAATTATAAGTATATAAACACAAAATGATGGTTGCCCAAGTTGTTTCTGCATTCGAGGAGGGACCTTTGATCTTATAATGCCCAGGATCAACTCACCACAATCTCTCCACTTTCATCAGCAGGAGGGGGCACGGGGTTGGCATAGGATGTCAAAGCCAGAAGCAGCAGCTCTAAGAAGAGAGCCAGGTACACCAAAGGAGGTGAGAAGGCCTTCCCTGGTCTGCACTTCCAGTGCATGAGATGTTTTTTAGGCAGAATCCCTTTCCCAGTCTCCATTCAGCTCGCATGCGCTGTTTCGGTTGGATTCTCCAGCTGAACAGTTCTTTCAAGTCTAAAACGATGACTCCATAATCAGTGAGCACGTCTTGGCCAATCTTGCCTATTTTAGTTGGAACGCCTTACAGTCAGCTCCAAGCTCAGGCTTGGAGATCTAGGAAAGCTGTTCTTGTGTTCCTTGGGTTGTCTCTTGGACACAAAGACTAACATTTCTCCAGCTGCAAGCATCACCTCCCATATCTGAGCCTAAGTGAAGAAAAGGAAACAGCAATCAGAGAAACAGAGAATGCCCAGAGAATCCACACATTTTCAAGGCTAACGAATGCCCTTCTTTCTAGCAATTTACATTTCTTTCTTTCTTTCTTTCTCTTTCTTTCTTTCTTTCTTTCTTTCTTTCTTTCTTTCTAAGCCCTGGTTCTGTGGCAACTTGACACCAAAAAAGAGAAGTGAGAATTGCTACTGGAGCCCCTTTTAAAAAGCTTATTAAATGCAGTTCTCTTGCAGCTATGCCTCCTCCAACTCAGGAGAACTAAATTAACAAGCTTCAAACAAGAATGTTTATCAATTTCCTCCTCTTCCTCCTCCTCCTCCTCCTCCTCCTCCTCTCTCCCTCTCTCTCTCAATCTCTCTCTCTCTGTCTGTCTGTGGCCAGTTGTTGCAAATTGGCCCAGGTAAAGTAATAACTATGGTCAATTCACTTTTTTTTCTCACTGTGTAGTTACATCCTATTAATTAGAGCAGCATGACAATAAAAAGAATTGCTTCTAGGGGTAGTGAGAACTCTGTCACTGGAGGTACTCAAGAGAAAGATAGTCAGCCATCTGTTAGATATACTGTATTGTACCATGGATTCTTGCATTGAGCATGTGGTAGGACTTGATGCGCTTATAGACTCTTTGATTCAATTATTGTTACAGATCTTTCTTGTAGATGTTACAGATAAAATATTTGAATGGCTTTGTTTATTTGTATCATACTCCAAATGCAAACAAAATATGTCCTAGAATCATGGTTGATGTTTTTGAGCTGTGGTGCTGGAGGAGAGTCTTGAGAGTCCCCTGGAATGCAAGGAGATCAAACCTATCCATCCTGAAAGAAATCAACCCCGAATGTCCACTGGAAGGACAGATTTTGAAGCTGAGGCTCCAGTACTTTGGCCACCTCATGAGGAGAGAGGACTCCTTGGAAAAGTCCTTGATTTTGGGAAAGATTGAAGGCAAAAGGAAAAGAGGACGGCAGAGAATGAGATGGTTGGACAGTGTAATCGATGCAACCAATATGGATTTTACCAAACTCCGGGAGGCAGTGAAAGATAGGAAGGCCTGGCGAGCTCTGGTCCATGGGGTCACGAAGAGTTGGACACGACTGAACTAGAGATCGGCACGAAACGAACAATTTTTCATTTCCGTTTTCGTTTTTCATTTCGTTACGTAATGAAACAACAAACAAACTTTGTCTCTAAAATGAAATGAAACGAACAGAAACACCGGAAATTTTGTCGTGTGTTTCGTTTCCGTTACTGCCATATGAGTGAATTGCTTAAAATCCTAAAAAAAATCACAAAGAATTGAAATGAATGGTAACAAAATGGTAACAAACGAACGAAAACGAAAATGAATTTTTTGCAAAAATTCGCGAAAAACAGAAACGAAACGAAACGGACCCTCCAAACGACAAACGACAAACGAAATGCCATTTTTTTTATTCGTGCCCATCTCTAGACTGAACGACTGAACAACAACAACAAATAAGGCCATTCAGCACAACCCCCTGCTCAGTGCATGAATCAAAGCAGGTCTGGCAGAGGTTTGTCCAATTTTCTCTTGAGTGCCTATACCAACACTGCATAATTTTATTTTAAAAAAAACAGTCACAGATTTCGTCCAGCAGTTCTGTGTGCTCACTCACACACGCACACAGACACAAACTATCTGTTTGCTAGAGAGGCCCACCCACTCCTCTAAATATACTCGAGTCTTTTGTTCATTCTGCATTTGGAAGCAAAGCAACCTGTCTCACACTTCCCTTATTAATCCGTGGACTTTATCCTCCTTTAAAGTTTGTAATAGAGCTCTTGCTCCAAGAAGCACCAGCAGCAGGAACACCAACACAGAGAGAATGGACTCTAACTCTATGCTTTTTACATTGTTTAGAAATGCCTATTTGGAGATAGGATCACGTGTAACTGCATACTTAAACCTGAATGTTCATATTTCTTGTTGAAAATGCATACCTAAACGGGTGGAATGTATTTATAAATAAATAAATAAATAAATAAATAAATAAATAAATAAATAAATAAATAAATAATGGGTGGAATGTATTTATGAATGAATAAATAATAAAGGAACATGGTCTGGAAACGGGCTGCTTGATCCTTCTGCAGCCACCCCAAAACACCACTCTTTTTTATTGATGATAATTTCCCAAGGATGAAAGAGGCCAGTCAGGATCCAGCAATGAATATTCTCCCCCCCATCCCCATCCCACATTTGTTGTTTCCAATTTCCATTTGTACTGGCCTCTGATTCACCCTCTTCCATCTGTAAGCACAATGAAAGCGGCTGAGATTTTACATGAGTGATTATGGTTTCAGGATTAACAAAGGGAGAACTCTTACTCACATGTTCGAGGGAGCAGGGAGAAATCTTCACCTCTCTCCTGGCTAGCTCCCTGTTCTTTTGATGAGCTGCGCGCTGGCACAGCTGAGCTGTGACAATGCTCTCTTGACAACAGGAGAAGCCATTCATGCCTGTGGGGCAAAGACCAGTCCCTACATCCAACCTCGAAGAGTCCAGCTTGGAGACAGCGAGACTCTAACTGCTGTTGTCGAGATCCCAGCTGCTGTTGTCGCTGCTCTAATCTGCTTTGCACAACTTAACAAACCGCTGCAAACATCTCCTGGCTTTGCACTTAGCAGTTATTGCCTCTGGCTTCTTTACATCCACCCACCCACCCACCGCCTCCTCCCAATTTTTTAAAAAACCTTTCTTCCTTAATGGACTGCTAGGCTGGAAGGCTTCAGGAAAAGTCAGCGCGTACCAGGATGCCTGGGAATGTGTATGTGTGTGCATGCATAATATTCAGGGTGTTCTTTTTTTTAAAAAAAAAAAAGTTTTGCAGCAAAAGAGAGGTCTGTGGCATCTGAGAAGGGAAACACATTTAATTTGAGTATGAGTTTTCACAGGGTAACGTTTGCTCCCCTACTTTCATCTACCTGAAAGTGGAGATGCAGGAGCTGGGGAGACGGGAGGGGACGGGCATATGCAAACCATGTGGGACAGTACACATACTAACATATAGCTTATAAACACAATGGCTGCGGATGTGGATGTGCGGAAGCCTGCTTGTGTACACACGCGCGCACCACTATTCTTATCGGTGCCCGTGCATGAAAATGGATCGTTGTGAAGGTGCACAGGACTGCGAGCGCGCTCGTTCCCACCCTAGTGACAATTCCACTATGATGTGGTTGCCCTGATTTAGCAAGGAAAGCCCCGTAGACCTATCTGTTTTTCATTTATTTCTTGCTGCTAAATATTTCCTTCTTTCAGAGAAATGGCCCTGAAATGCAGCCGGTTTACCACCCCTGGCCTATGGCATACTGTATTTTAAGACAGACTCCTTCTTCAAGGTTTTGTGTGTGTGTTTGTGGCTCAGCGGACTAAGGCTTCCGAAATTGTTGGCTGCAAAGTTGGCAGCTCAGTGGTTCGAATCCTGGGTGCCACGCAATGGAGCTAGCTCCCGCTGATAACCCCAGCTCCTGCCAACCTAGCAGTTTGAAAGCATGTAAATGCAAGTTGATAAACAGGTACTGCCGTAAAAAATGGGAAGGTAAAACAGTGTTTCCTTGCAGCCATGCTGGCCACGCGGCCATGGGTTTGCACAACATTGGCTCTTCGGCTTGAATATGGAGATGAGCACCACCCCTAGAGTTGGACACGACTAGCACACATGTGCGGGAGGAACCTTTACCTCTTTACCTAAGGTCCTCTCTGGCCACCTTGTTGTTCTGAAATAGAGGGAGGAAAATGAATTGTTGCTCCTGGGATCCTTGCTGGTTTTTCTACTTCACGGCAGGGTTTATTGCCATGAAACGCTTAGTACTCAAAACTGGAGGTGGATGTCTAGACAAATATGTTCTTTTTGCATTTTCAGCAGTTTGTGTTGCTCACTCATGTCAACGCTTGGTGTTCTTAACTAGTGATCCACACCCACCTGCAACTTTTAGAAAGGGTGAAATGACATATGGATTGTTCTGCTGAGCACAGAGGAAGCCAGAGGGCGCCTTTCAGTCTTGGGTGTGCCTTTTAGCTCGGAGAGCAGAACAAATTGCCAGTGTGGGCATGATGTGTGGATTCCTTGCTAAATGTATTTTTGTTTTTGCCTAGATAATGTCACTTCTTTTGTAAATTGTCAACATAAGCCACTTAGAACCCACCAAAATGACCATATGAATAAAGATAGTAAAGACACTGAGGACATTAGAATGGATGATCCGCATACATTTTAACTGAATTTTAGTAAGATGATGTTGTTATTTTCTAGCAATTTCACAGCAATTGCAGGTATTGTTGTCAACTGTCAATTTGTAGATTCCCCTGGAGTCAAATGGGAATGCTTTAAAAAATAATCTGCATGACAATTGTGTTCTTATCAAGATATGATACTACTGATGCAACACCCTGGCTTCCTTAACCCCACACTCCTTCTAAACTGATTGTCTATCTACAATGCTCTCTCAACTAACTGATACAGATCATCTTGACTTTACTGTCTTACTCCCTTTCTCTTCTTCCGCCTCCGTCTTTTAGCAATTGTTTGTTCATTTGGTAGAAGCTACTTATAATTGCGTCAATATGCAACCTCAGGATTAATTGTTAGAAGGAAGACCGATTCTGCATCCGTTTCTTTGTCCTACTTTGTTCGCTGCAGATTTTGGCTGTGCACCGGCAACTCTGAAGACACAGCTAGCAAGATAGCCAAAGCCGTTTATTTATTTATTTATTTATTTATTTAAGAGTGGGTTTTTTTACCCCGCCTTTCTCCTTGGAAACGGACCCAAGGCGACTTACAGTAATGAGGGATAATATACAGTCCAGTACAATTAACCCATGTTCAGGTATTGAGAACAGAGAATTGAGGGTTATCTTACAACATGAATAGACAACATTACATTAAAGCTACAAGACAACATGCACAGTTAAAAAGAGTAAAGTTCCATGTAAAAGTTATGAATGATGGAAACTAACATCGAAAACATAGTGTCAATGTAAACATGTAAGGTTATAAGTACTGTAGTTATAAACACAAAGTCTATGTGATCCTATCGATTCATATAAAAGACACATGATAGGTAGTCCATCATCCAGGGAAAGCTTCTCTGAAGAGAAAGGTCTTTGCTGTTTTGGGTGGTAGGATCAGTTGGGGCCTCCCTGCAAGAGAACAATTATGTCTGACAATTTAGCCATTAATCTGCTGTTGGGAGGCCTTGCTCAGCCCAGCTAGTCTGGAGGTCATCTCCATGGTTACATAGATGGTGGGGTTCTTATAGCTAACCATGATCTCAGCAATGAGAGGAAAACTCACCCATATAGATATTCTTTTTTAAAAAAAAAAAACTGAGTATGAAAGGGTATGCAGCATAACCACACACATGGTTGACCTTTTTAATCTCATAAACTGCGGCTTGTCTCAAGACATTTTGGACCCCTCAGCACAGGCTCAGGATTTATTTATTTATTTTATTTTATTTATTTTTGCATTTATATCCCGCTTATCTTCAAACGAACTCTAAGCGGCTAACTCTAAGGATGTGTTTCTCTTCCATATGCAGAACCCAACCAGACTGCCAGCGGAATATTTGCAGTGGGAGAAGCTCATTTGCCCACTGTGTCTTCCAAGACAGAAGAATGACCAGAGAACTCAGAAGGAGCAATTGTAAGGTTGTCAGGATTGCTACACTTAGCATCTGACACATCTACACGATAACACCAGACCTAACATCAAAAGCTTTCTGCCAATGATCCATTCAATCCCATGGAAAGAATTATCTCTGAATAAAAATATAACATTTATTGCATATTTAAGCTTTGAAAAGTTCATCTTTTTTTTTTTTTAAAAAAGTGTTGGACTACAAACTCCTAATCAGTATGGGTGGTGGATTTTAGGTGTAATAGTCCAAAAAGTAACTTCAGAATTATGAGAGCAGCATGTATCTTTCGGGGAATAAAAGAGTAATGTTTGAGTCTTGAGCATCCAGTGACAACAGAAACACAGCACTGGACTAAATTCTAAACAGCACAATTCGTAATCATATTTTGTGCATAATGTCTGGAGAAGGATCAATTGAGCAGACAAGAAGTGACACAATACCTATAGATAGCATATGAGTCACATTTTTTGCAGCCATAATATCCTGCTTGTGCTTTGCATGCAAGTGTTAACAGTCTGTTATTCACAAACTCAGTTCAAAATCTTATTGGGGAGGGGAATAACAGATGAGCCCCATCTGGTCAGGTGTCTGGACTTCTTAAATCTCATTATACTGACGCACAAGCAGTTGGCACCAATGTAAAACAAACTAGCTGTGCAAATCTCAGGCAGTGTCCCTGCTCTTTCAGGATGAACAGAGGCAGGAAATAATAGGAACCAACAAAACAGAAGAAATATTCATGTCATTGCGTAGGGTTGGCTAAAAAGCAGTTGGCAGAAAAGCCACTCATATGTGAACTTAGCTGCAGTTTTAAAGCTGCCCAGACGTCCCACCTGACCAGCCAACTAACCATGTGCATTCTATCTTAATACCCTTTCAAAAGGTGCCCTTGCCCAGAACTCAAACAAAGCAGTTCAAAAGAGCTAAGCTTCAGGTGGGTGACAGAAGCATTAAAGTTGGTAAAGGAAGCATGAGGCCCTCTTTCACCTTTTTGGGGGTGGGGGTGGGGAGCAAAGTGTTCTGCCTATATGATGCCCCATAGTGGTTAAAGCACTCTCTGGGCAATTTAGAATTGAATTATACAGGTTACACATTGTCCCCCCCCCCCAAAGTGAGCTGGGTACTCATTTTACTGACCTCAGGAGAATAAGAAGGCTGTGTCAGCCATGAGCCGGCAACGTTAGACTGAACCTCAGGTCGTGACCACAGTTATAGCTGCAGTACAGCTGTCTAACCACTGCACCACGAGCCACTTACACTCTTTGAGTATTGTACCAAAAATGCAATCTTGATAGAAGATGTCGTCTATCAGGCGCTGAGAATCTTTTTGGTGAGGTGGAATACACCAGATGATGATATCAGGAGGCAGGACTGATGTTAAGACTGCTTCCAAGTCCCAAATAAGGTTTCACACCCAGCGTATCAATGTTTGCTAGTGCTGGTGAGAGCAGCTGTCCAATAATATATGTGGGGCTTCATATCCTCCATCCCTAAGACAGAGGGAGGGCTTCTGGAAAATGTATAACTTGGATAGATGTTTGGTGGTGGTGTTCAGTCGTTCAGTCGTGTCCGACTCTTCATGACCCCATGGACCAGAGCTCGCCAGGCCTTCCAATGGATATAGATAGATAGATAGATAGATAGATAGATAGATAGATAGATAGATA
>JAHTLZ010000327.1:12752747-12768313 GCA_023846285.1 Phrynocephalus versicolor | reverse complement strand
GCAACTCCCAGAAGTCTTCATCACTAGCTGAGCTGGCCAGGATATCTGGGAGTTGCAGTCCAGGAACACCTGGGGACCCACAGGTTGAGAATCACTGACTTGGGAAGGCCCAGGAAGAGATGGGAGAACAGGCACAACAGTGTATTTGATAGTCTACTCTGGACAAAGAGAAATACCATATTTTTCTGTGTACATGACACAATTTCCCCATAAAATCATGACACTAAAAATTAAAGGGGGGGTCATATACACAGAAGTAAGCCTTCCCCCCCACAGGTTCCCCTTCCCTTTTGCTCTCCGCCTTTCCAAAACGCCTGTTTTTTGTTTTTGCAAAAATCCACACTTGTTTTTCCACTTTATACAAGAACCATACAACTTCTTTCCTCTTTTTTGTTGGCCTGTGTTGTTCAGACTTATACA
The DNA here is from genome assembly GCA_023846285.1 of Phrynocephalus versicolor. NCBI lineage: Eukaryota > Metazoa > Chordata > Lepidosauria > Squamata > Agamidae > Phrynocephalus > Phrynocephalus versicolor. The sequence continues at coordinate 12,767,893 of JAHTLZ010000327.1, read as the reverse complement.
TTTTGTTGGCCTGTGTTGTTCAGACTTATAATTTTATCCCAGATGTTGGAGGCCCCACAGTTCGGGAAAAGAGGCCCAGCTCCCATGGGATTATACCATTTCATCCCTTTAAGAGGATTGCTGCTAGACCCATGCTAGGAAGCCTTGCAACTAGTATGATTTCACAGTTCTGCTAGAAGCTTATTTGAAGCTGGTATGAGCAGAAGGGGAAAGCACAAGTCTCTCATCACACAGTTGTGGTCCTGCTTACACCTATTCAGGCCACTGTCCACTTAATGAATCTATTTAGGCCACTGTCCGACTTATGAGCCTATTCAGACCAGGGTGATTTGAAATCAAGGTGAACTGTAAACTGGAGGACTCGCGACTAACTTTCCTCAGGCTGACAAAGCTGCTCGGATGAGTAGCGAAATGTTTCAATCTCTCAAGAAAAAAAGTCCAGTTGCCATGACTCAACTTCTAGATAAATTTACCTGGATGACTGAGAATCTTCACAAATGGCAGCAAGGCTCTCTACAGCATTGTTCGAGAACTGACAAGAGCATGAAGAAATAGTAATGTTCCAGTCAAGAATAAGAGTGGGAAGATCCTGCTCAGCCAAGAACAAGATGCACGTTGGAATGAATATTTCCAAGAAACATTTAACCAACTTGTTGCAGCTGCAACGCATTACTTCAATGCAACCACTCCCATGGATACATTGGTTGTTAACATGGAGGCAATTGCAGCTGACGAAACATGCAGTGCATTACAAACTTTAAAAAACAAAGCCTCGGGCCTGGATGAAATTGCACCAGAAATGTTGAAACGAGGACAGGTAGCTGTGAAGATGCTAACGAAGATGTTGTCGACCGCAGGTGACCGGTAGCCCGTGGGGCCGTTTGAAGTAGCCCGTAAGGTCCCCACCAGCTTCCCAATCCGCTGCCAGTGACAGCATGTTCAGGGGGGTTGCCACCCCCTCGTTCGGCTACTCCATAGAAGTCTCCACCCTCCTAATCCGGAGCACCAGTGCGGTGTGTGGCCAGCAACAGCAGTCGGAGGGCCAGCTGGCTGAGTGAGCGAGGGAGGAGACGGACAAGGGAAGCCAGGTGCAAAGCTAGAGTGGTGGTAGTGGTGATGATGGGCGCTCAGGGTGGTGGGTGCAAGAGGGTCCTGACCGGGCCACTGCTCCCGCCACCCTCCTCCTGACCGCCATGAAGCTGGAGCCTGAGCCCCCGTCTGGGGGAAGCGGAGGGAGAGGAAGTGGAGGGAGGCCATTGCCCCCTCCCCCTCCACTACCCCCTCTCCCACTGGCCCCCATGCCAGGAGCCCCACTGCTGCCTCCCTCTCTTCCGCTGCTGTGCCCCCCATAACATTAAGGGGCCCTCTCTGCAAAGCCTAATGGGGTCTAGGGAAGTGGGGCAAGGGGGGCCACCGCAGGCCTCACTGCCACCCTCCCTTCCGAGGGCTTCTATTGGGGGAAGGGATTGAACTGGGGAGAGCACCCCCCTGGGTCTATGAGGTCACCTGAGGACAGCAAGGGGAAAGGGAATGCTGCTTTTCTTGGGGGATGGAAGGGAAAGATGGAGGGCTTGCCCCTTCTCCCAATTCCTAAATAGAAAGTGCTCCTCTCCCTTCTGCCACAAAGGGTATGGGAGACTTAAGTGGAGCCCTCTCTAGACATCATTTGTTCATGTTGGCTTGGTATGCTGGCTAATCGAACAAAGAAAATTCTACCAATCTTAAACCTACCCATAGCTAGGCTTTATGCCTCAAACCAATTGTGTTTGAGGCATAAAGTTGCAGAACGCATTCACCATCTTAAGTATTCCCTCTATTCTCTTATCCAGTATGGAATGCCTCATTTGAGGTCATCCTTAAGGCCTGACACATGTACATTCCAACTGAAGAATGAAGGAGTTTCTTTTGTTTACTCATATGCAGTTTTATAAATTAAGATAAAGTGGCTTACATGGCATTAGCTCACAACAAAAACTCCTGTTTTTGTCATAGTCAGAAGATAGTAACAGTAAATACAGTGCTAAATATGAGATTGCAAGGAAAGAAAACAATCATTTAGACCAAACATATGAAATCTAATGGCTACTTGCCCTATCGCTGATTCTACTAATGAAATAAGAAAAGATTGCAGAAAAACTTGACTTTTCAAGTTTTTCAAATAACATTAAACATTCTAACGGGGAAAAGATTATGTGTAGAGGTACATTCCAATTCGGCTACCTGGTGTTAGACTAATGATGCATCTGCTATTGGCAGAGGGCTTCAGGGAAGGCAAAAAGGAATGGGTTGGGGGAAAAATGAAATTCAGGTCTAAAATGCAATCTGATTACGTCTCTCTCACTATCCCCGCCTTGTCTGCTTGACCTGGTTAGGATGATCCTGCTTCACAGCTGCTACCACCCCCACATATATCCTTCTTTATAATCAAGTGGCAACTGTATCTAACAGAAAAATCTTGCATCCTGATGATCAGTAAGAGACTACAGACTAGTATTTTCCTTATAAGTCAATGATGGCAGCTGCTTTGCAAATATATTTGCTAGTAACTGGAAATTGCCGAAGCCAAGGTCTCAGATGTTGTCAGTGGAGACAAAATATAAAAGCAACAAACTCTTCATGGAATTTCCTATGATTTTTTTTTAAATCAAGAACTGATTTTCCTAACTCACCGGCAAATACTTCTCCACATGATGCACTGAGATCCCAGATGAATACACTGAAATTGTGGCTGATGCCATTTATCAAGGATGAGAAACCATTCAAAAGATAACATTGTGTGTGAATTAAGAGTCATTGGTTCAAGATGACTCGTGTTGAAGCTGTAATTAAAAATTGTAAACCTCCCAGAGACTACTTGTAGTGGTATGGGGCGGTATATAAGCAGAACACTTTGCTTTTTGCTTTTGATTACAGGATAACACCATTTGCTATACTGTATATGCCTTTTTGGCGTTGACAGCCAGAACATGAAGATCCGATACAGACTAAGACTTGAGTAGAAGACAAAGCAGTGACATATTTAGATTTTCAGAGTTCCAGAGTGAGACAGAGTCTTACACAAGTAAAGCAAATACTTTACTATTTACAAACAATGCTCTCTGTTCCTCACCACAACTAAAAATGCCAGGGTATTCCTACAAAAGCTTTGGACTAATTTCTGACTCTTAGAATTAGCTAATTTTAACAAATTTTGCAAAGTTTCTACTATTCCACTTCTGTTTCCAAGTATCCCTTGACTACTTCTTTTTTTATTTCCCATTTATTTACTGAATCCAGATCCAGAACTAGTGAGCCTGTTGCTGCTCTCTCTCCCTGCTGGATTGTGCTGACCAAGGCAAAATTGATCAGAAATGTTTGCTCATCTTGCAAAACATTTGTAAACCAACATATTCATAAACCAAGATAGTACTGTATTAGACTGAGTGTTGTTTTAGTCATATTCAGAGGAGACCCACTAAAAACAATGGTCTTCAAGTCATGACCAGTTTAAGTTCCACTGATATGTAGAACCAACTCATGAGATATGAGATATAAATAGGCTGTCCAGTAGGAAAATGTATTTGTGTGGAAAACGAAAACTTCTTCAGGTACTCACTTGAAACAAAAGACATATGGAGATAATTCACAGGTACAGTAGTTATTTTAATCAGTTCATTCCTTAAATTATTCAGGTAATCAAGAAATAAGTCATAAAAGTCATAGCTTTCTCCTGACCCCAAATATTCAAGAATGGCAGAAGGCTGGAAAAAGAGAAAATATGAATGAAAATCTGAAAAAGGAAAACAGAAGAAACTGAACTGGTGATGATTCTCCATGATCACTGCAAATTTTAATAAAAATGTACTTTCAAGAATTCCTAGAAAGCTGCTGCTGGTCTGTTAGAGCCATTCCTAAGGTCCTAAAATGGATAATGCCATTTTTTAGAAAAAGGGCAGTCCTATAAGTACCTCAAATTACCAAGCCAGAAGGAACATGAGTGGACCCATATTCATTTCCATTTTAACAACAACAAAAAACAGACAACTTTATAGGCTTCCCACTATACATGGAGACTAATGAGGTAGAAGTAAGGGGTCAAACCTGGAGTAGTTCAAATTTAATTTCCAGGTAATGAAAAACAAGGAACATGTAGAAATGAAGCAACAAGCGTTCAAATACTCTGACTGGAATGGTCATTTAATAAAATGCTATTAAGTGTAAAACTGGCTGGAAGAGATCAACAGAAAACTTGCGGTAAGATCCTGTTTCCATAACGGTTAACACATCATACATAAGGGATTTAATTTTGCAAGACTTGGGTTTTTTCCTCAAGCAATCAGTATGATCTCCTTCTATAAAAGCCATTCTCTATGTCAAACATGTACATGGGAAATGCTTTCAAAATTCCTATGGAATCTCATCAGAACTGCCAGAACCGATACAAAATGAATATTTAAAAAGCTGGTTTAATTTTTTTAAAAAAGTTAAACTGAAGTTAGCATGTAATGAAGAATTGACTGGTAAATAACTTTCACAGTGTCATTTAAGATGCAATCTTGGGCCATATGTAGGTAACAAATACCCTTAAATAAGTAAATTTATTTAGTTGACATCAGAGCAATGCTCAGTGGCACACCGTTACCACAGCAGAAGCTTACACTATTCCTGAGTGGCTCGGTTGCCTGAGGTTTCTTTAACATACTCTTTTATTATTTCTATTTTTGAAAAAGGAAACAGAAATAAATCCAAATCACATCTGAACTCATTTAAAAAAAAAAAAGGCTTCCCTCTAATAACCAGACCACACATCATGTGAACATAAAGCACTCTATTTAAAGCTGTATGCGCTGGATTTTTAAGCCAGCACTGTTTTCAGGGCATTCACTGACTGTGTTTGAATCTAAAACAGAAAACAACAGAAGGCATTTGCTTTAGGTCAAGAGGAGAATTTCCCAAACATCCAAGAACTTAAAAGCAAGGCATTTTGGTCCTTGTAATAGAATAATAGAATAGTCTAAGGGCACAATTGTCCAATGAAGACTTGCTCCACTGAAATGGAAAGGAGATGCACAAGAACACTGCACAATTCCATTCATTTCTAGCCCTGAAGGAGTTCCTAGTGGACTGCATTTCAAAAAGCTGAAACCTATAAACCATTTCCTCCCAAATAGTATTCAAGAATAACTAGTTGTGGAATGTTAATCTAAACTTTCTCAGTAAGCTGGCGTTTTTTAAAAAAGCACACTTCTTTATGCTATCTCAGAAAACTGTAATACATGGAGGAAAAATCAGCTTGCAGGGATGGGCATTTTGTTTTGAACCAACAGGTTACTAAACAGACCACACGAGCCCAGGTGGTCCTCAGAACCGGCTGATACATGCAGATCCAATTGCTTTACCTTGCTCTCTCTCGCACAGGGTTATCCAACAAGGAAGCATGCTGCAATGTCATTTGTGCTAGATCTGTGATGCTGGCCAATCAGGAGCTGTGCAGGGACAGGCATCATCCCACCTCCCTCTCTGACTGGCCAACAGCATGAAGCAGGAAAGATGCATGCTTCTTCGTTGGCTTTTAACCCTGTGCAGGACACAGAAAGGTAAAGCTATTGGATCTGTGGGTCTCAGGACCACCTGGGATTGCGTGGTTCGTTCCGTAACCTACTGGTTCCAAAATGAAATGCCCATCCCTATCGGCTTGCATTAAAAGAACAAATACTCCAAATACTCCATCTTGATGTTCAGAGTAATCTGGTTCCTGTGTGTTTCAGGAAGATATTTCGGGCCAATTTCTATCTCTCTAAAAGAAGGTAAGTGTACCACATTGCCACGACTGATTTTTTTCTTCCAATAAAAATGCCAGTTAAGGGAAACAAAAAGAAGGCAAAGGGAGAATTCTGCTTCACTGGGCAGGCAGAGAGGCTGCTCCAGCAACAGGGGCACCGAGGAGCAATGGCACTTCACTCTTTTAAAAAGCCACACACAATTTAATATCAAAGAGCTGGGCCCCACAGAACTGTGTTTTTTTCAAGTTTTGCTTGTGTTGTAGCTCCAGCGCAGGACTGTCATTCAAGGAGTTCGACGTAGTTGGCAGGGAACATTCCAAAGTGCCCGTCGGGACCATAACCCCGCCACCAGCCTTCGTCGATCATCTCAATGTTGGTAATAATGTTCTCGGGGTCAAAAGAGATCTCCGTGTCATCAGCTGAAAGGCAGATAAAGGCAAATTGAAAAAAAACAAAAACACCTAACATCCAGTGGCAAGTGAACAAACCTAACACTGCCTAACAATTGTCACCCGGGGATTCTTTAGAAACAAGACACAAAACTGTCATTAAGCCACCCAGACAGGAAGTTACTATACACCAGAGACTAATTTTTCACTTGATATTGTTATACTGATTGGCAGCAACTCATTGGGATCTCAGACAGAAATGTTCTGTATCACTGTACCACACATCCTTCTACTACCGTGTTTCCCTGAAAATAAGACACTGTCTTATATTTATTTTTTTCTCAAGAAGACACACTTGGGCTTATTTTCAGGGGATGTCTTACTTTTTAAAGTATAATATGCTTGAATGTCAGCCCTGCACACAACCATAGCCATGCCTATCACTAGGTCTTATTATCAGGGTAGGGCTTATATTTAACAAATGCATAGAAATCCTGCTAGGGCTTATTTTGGGGGGAGGTCTTATTTTCGGGGAAACAGGGTAATCTACAATTCCTTGATTTAATCCATAGCATGGCGTAAAGAGCCTATATGCCTATTGCCCTATATACAACAGGGAGCACAAACTGTGATCCTCTTGATGTTCGTTCAACTGAACCCTCAACATTTCTCACTATAGGCTATGACGGTTAGGGCCGGTGGAAATTGGCAGGGCACCATCTGAAAGAAAGCACCCTTGATTTAGAAAGGCTTAAGTGTTGCCATCAGGTTTTTTTTTTTAAGATATAACTTTAAATGCCAAAGAAAGTCTAAGCAGCAGTTGGAGTTATGAAGTAGTCTGCCTTTTTAAAAAGTCGGGTAACATTCTGTAGAGTGCTCATAGTGGTTTCTAAAATGCCACTCCACATGCGACTGCTTGTAATAGTTGTCAAAAACATGAACTAATGTATTACACCGCAATCTTAATTCTTAACAAGGAGGGAGGGCTAACAGAATAAAAAAATCAACACTTCAGTCTTCTTTATAATAAGCTTTTCAGGATTGGTTTCAATTTATGTTACAAAAGGAAAATAATCCTTATATGACTACGTAACTGTCTATTCCAGTATATAATGCCAATCAGCTGAAAATACTCAACAACTTAAGTAACTTAAACCTAATTATAACATATAAATGAGAATGCAAAAGCCAAAGAATCTTTCTGCCTCAGAATTAAAGCATCCTCCTAAGAATTCATCCAGTATTTTTTTTAAAGGGAGACTTCTATCTGTCATGGCTATGGATGAAAAGATGGACACTTGGTAACCACTGGAAGACTAGGAATATTTGACTTCTTATTCCTTGACTGCCAAAATATCCTATTGCCTCAGTAATCCTGCAATTAATGGATGGGGGGAAATACCTCACCTACAATGTATCTGACATGGTTACAAGTTCTTATTGCTCCTGTTTACATCAAAAAGAAAGCATCCCCATAATTTCAACAATTTAATATTACAAAATCTGATAATAAAATAGCAGGTGCATCACATATTATGTCTATAATCTGGACTTCTTGCTTGTACATTCCCATCATAGGTTTTAAAATTGCATAACAGGAGTGGATTATTTTGGCAGGTCTGGGTGATCAGTTTCTGCTATCTAGGACTCACTGTGGGCCACATTTCTTCCTCTTTGTGGCAAAACAAGTGTTCTTCCTAGGGTACATGTGAAAGGATGCATTTGGGTTAATGGAAAAGACGAACCACACAGAACATACCAGCCTGATAGTCATACAAAGCTCGAGCACATAAACCTTTCCCTTCCAGGTTAAGAGTTTGCTGGTAATTATCACTGTATTCATATTTAGTGTCTTCAGGTAGTTCCTGTGGATGAAAAAAGAAGGGAGCAGGATACGTCAAATGGCACAGACAACTACCAAAAGCATCACACTTCAATATCTTATAGCTAAAATCTAAAAAAAAGAAAAACCCCCAGAAAAAATGACCTCTCTCTCTCACAGAAAAACAGCTGAAATTGAGACCACAGGGAAGGGTTGGAAATAACAGTGAAGGCTAGGAAATCTTTTAAGGCTCCATACAATCCAGTGAGGTAAGCTCATTTGACATACTGGCAGAAATTTGGGAATACATCTGTATATCCAAATCAGTGGCAATAAACAAATCACAGATTAATCATAGAATACTTGAAGCAGATTAGCATAAATAAACCCAAACAGGACTTCATGTACAATGTTGCAAAAACATACTTGAAGCCCAGTTTTCATCAGCTATTATGAGCACTCGTTGGGATTTTAAGAGTAGTATGCTTTGAACTTAAGACTCCAGTTTACTTACTCAGACTGATACAGGAAAAGACTAACCTCAGGGGGTTCACTATAGATAACAGTTTGGTTAGGGTGTTTTTCAGGCTCAGCTTCATGCTCCACCTCTGGATGGTAGACTGGAGTGCCTGATTTGTAGTTGTCCTGTCTGGCAGAATCAACTGGAAGACACAGAACAAATGAAATGTATTTCAATCCATCAAATTTAAGTATTCATTTCCTACGATCAGCACTAGAGTCAGCATTCTTCTCACAATGAAGCAAGCTCAGGACGACATCTGCTGCACGTAATCATGACTACATGGCCAAGCAGTTATACTCCTTACTTACTCTCGCTTTTCGCCCAGATAAGAAGCCCTTTACTTTCCATCTCCTTTCTCTTTAACTGCCGACTAAAATTATTAAAAAGTGACAGATTTTATTTGAACCTGTTGCAGAATAGTCATATATTTTTCCCTCTAAGGTTCCCAAGTATAAAACTATTATCACTCCCTGACGAGAGATAAGGATCTACAGAACAGTGGGTCATAGACTACTTCTACTGTAGACTGAACCGTTTTCTTCTCTGGGGCCAGGTAACTAATAAATGAGTCAAGAGACATTGGAAAAATGCCCCCAATTAAAATCCTGATGCAATTACACAACAGAAGCCACAAGCTCACTCATAATGCTTTACCAAGTTCAGCAGTGGGAGAGACTGTAGGTATATTGGGTACAGCTGGATGAACCTCAGGAGGCTGGGGAATATCTTGAGCAGTAGCACTGACATGGGATATGGGTGCCTCTGCTTGGTTGTTTTCCTGCAGAAAGGGACTCCGCAACTTGCCTAGGAAAGGAGCGAAATCAATACAAAGACACACCGTGGTGAGATATAAATACCTTGCTTAAACCATTTACTGAGCAAACCTTGGACGAGTCATTTGATCCATCCTCATTGATTGCATAAATCAGGAAGGGAATAATGAAACCTTCCAGATGTTTTTATAATACAGCTCCCATGACTTTTCCAAAATCACAAAAAATAAAATACTCTTAAACCATGTTCTGCTCAATACCTGGCTGGGAACTGAGAGCTGGTGATTCTGTAGACAATGACCGTTCCTTCTGCTTGAAGATTTCACGAGGATTTACTGATCGTTGAGCTGTTACTGATGCTGGTTCCTGTGAAGAGAGGAAATGACACTGACTCCTAAAAGCATTCAGTATTCTGAGGCTGAGAGAGAAGAGAGAAACAAGCAATGGCTACTACTACCATTATCCAAATGTGGTATGCAAGGGAAAGTGCTGTCACTGGTCACCATACACATACACACACACACATACAGAGACAGAGAGTCAGAGTCAGAGAGAGAGAGAGAGAGAGAGAGAGAGAGAGAGAGAGAGAGAGAGAGAGAGAGAGAGAATCAATGTATCTTCTTCAAAACTACAGCATGAAGAAAATATATACTGAGATACAGATCATAAGTTAGGAGTTACAAGACCAAGGTTGCTGGTGCCTGGCAAAAATGGGTTAGTATGGCTAAGTAGTTTTCTCCTATATACTTGAGCTTTCTCCACAGATTCACTCCTTTGGAAACTCATTTACATCTTGCTGGGCTCATCTGCCTGTTCCTTTTGTAGCATAAGATGATTCCCCTTACACTCATAGAGAGGCAGGCCAGCACTTCAGTGCTCTGAAAAAAGTAAACTGAATGTATCTACAGGCCATTTAGCCTGTCCTACAACTGACTTACAAGAACGAAGAGCGGTCATAGCGGAACACTTAAAAATACCACGGACCTTTGTGAGCCTTGCAGATGGATACTAGAGGTTCCCACAAGTAATCTTGGAACTTGTTATTAAGTTCAGCAGGCAAGCCATGCTCTTCCACAATGTATTCCCCCAAAAGACTCTACATTCAGGAGTCTTATGAAAAGTTCACACAGGCCAACAGGAAAGTATAACATTTTCAAACCTCACCCATTTCTGTTTATCTTTGTTCCTTGACTCTACTTCCTGTTCTTGCTGGAATTTCCTGAAGATTTAAAACACACAAAAATGTCAACAATGACCCTGGTTTCTAGCATACTGAGTTCCTCAAAATTAACTATCTTAATGTAATCTCCATATTAAAATGTAAGTTTAGCACGGGTTGTCATCAAAGGGCTGGTGATGGTACCATTTGGAATAGAATTGCAATGGCTCACTTTTCTGAGAGGTGCATTAATTTCTTCTTTATTGTTTACTTTACAAATGTTCTGCTGGCACTTTTAGGTATCTTAATTGCTGTATGTTTATTTTTGTACTGTAAAGAATGGTTGTAAGTGTCCCTAGTAAAGACTATGAAAAAAAAAGGTCAGGGGTATCTCTTTTAAATATACAGCAAAGTAATCCCCATTCATAAAAGCAGACATAATTTTTTTTAATGAAGCTCAGTGTGTGAAGATTCAAATCTTCTTTTACCCCTGAACTTCACTGGACATACTTAGGAAAGCCATGCTCTTAGCCTAACTTCATGGATTCAAACGATAGCACTGGAATATCCTCCTGGGAGGAAAGGGCGGAAATGGTAGTTACATGCAGTAAAAAAAGAGATGTACTTGCAATGTTCTTTCTTAAAAGTCTCAAGAGAGGCCTCTAAAGAAAGAGCTAGAGCTAGAATTCTTTATCCTAGAGCTAGAATTCTTTATGCTACCTTAGGTATACGAAACACATAGAAGTAGCAACCAAAACCAGAGATTATTGCAAAAATAAAATAAAATAAAATATAAATTACTTAAAAACAGGAAATAAAAATTGTCTGTAGTTTTACATTTGTGTAAGCAAATAATTAACATGGAACAACTTGAAAAATATTGTGACTAAGACAAGATGGGAGAACTGACTTGAAGAGGGAGAGCAGGCTTTTGCTGTTAACTAGCAAGTGCTACTCAATTGTCCTACTCTTCTTTCTTTAAATCAGCAAAGCAGCTACAAAGCAGCCGAAGATATTTGGGTGACAGCCTGTTCCTTCATACTTTCACTTGAAAAGAGACAGAGAAACTTGCAGGAATTTCTCAGTAAATGAACCTGTAGAGCAGATGCTGAACAACCCTTTTCTATATCTGACAAGCTTCAAGTGGTTTGCCAAGTGAGAAATCAGCCAAGTATGACTCACATCAAATTTAAGTGTACACCAGCTTCCAGCTCTTATGTTTTATGACACCTGTACAAAGTAGATTCATCCTTCAGATTATTAACTTTAGCTACAAATTGGAGACGTGCCTTATAACTGGACTACATTCAGTCAAGTATACAAAAGGTAACACATTTTTAGAGAGCTAAGAGCACTGACAGTCTGCTGCACTGAAGACTTCCTGTGGATCTATAACAATTTTCACAGGAAACACGAAACAAATACAATGAATACTCAGTGTGTGTATTTGGATTAACAGATTGCATATGAGCCTCATTATTTGGGGCTGCCTGTGTGAGACTGAGTAAGCTATGGAAAGGGCAACAGTATCAAAAAAAAAAAAAAACAACCAAGGCCAGGTTACATTGAAATCTATCTACGGTATATACTTGAATACAAGCCGAGGCACCTAATTTTACACAAAAAACTGGGAAAACCTATTGACTCGAGTATAAGCCTTCTCCAAGCCAGCCAAGCACTAGGAAGGCAGCAGAAGGGACAGGACTTGCCCTCCACTACCTTCTCCAAGGCGGTCGAGCACTTGGGAGGCGGTGGAACAGACAGGACTAGCCTCCTGCTCCCTTCCCCAAGCCGGACGAGCACTCAGGAGGCAGCGGAAGGGCAACTTTATATTCACTCAAATATAAGCCAAGGGCGATTTTTCAGGCAAAAATAAGGGCTGAAAAAAATCAGCTTATATACGAGTATATACGGGTGTTTGAGTCTTGAACACAGTCCACTCAAAGCTTAAACTAGGAGATCAAAAGTGCCCCTACGCACAAATTCACTGTTGGGATTGGCATGAATGCTACTGGTAATTTCCTACAAATGATGTGGTTCCACATATTCACAGATGCTCTAAAGTACCTTTTCACCCACAATTATGCCAACACACATCTAATAGTCTTCTGTTAATTTTCTGCAATTTTGTGGGGTAGAAAGACCATCTGTGTACTGTCTTTAGAACTGCTTCCTTTCCTTTCACTGAGATGGATCTTTATGGACACCTGGCCCAAATCCTTGCTCATGATCTTCATGCTGTGCCAAACCCAATTCTTCCCAATTCCTTGGGATGTACAACCCCTCATTTGTCAGCAGTCCATCTTCCAGGAAGTGAACCAATGGGCTCCAAATCCAAAACCCCTCTCATCACTACCACCTTCTCAGTCAGCCATTCACCTTTTTGTTCCTTTTCTGAATACTGTTAGGGTGGGCCCCAAATTCCTTGAATTTCCTTTCCAGAGGTTCAATATCTGTTATTTGTTTGTAGTTACCCTTGACTGCATCATTTGTTCTTATGCGGATGAGAGGAAAGGGATATGGCCAATCCTTCCCTAACATCCTTAATCCGTCATTTAGTGAGATACCACACATGGCATACATAAAAGTGTCTCCATGAATCTTCATGGCATATTTTAGTTTCAATCCCATGCAGGACGGAGTCTCTTACTACAATTGCTCTTCTTTTCTTCTTTTTGTAGTGTATGGGTTATTGACTGTGCTGTGGGCCCTCTCATGCCCTATGGCAGGGGTGCCCAAACTTTTTGTAACGAGGGCCAGAATTGGTGGCTGAGAATGTGTCAAGGGCCGGTAGCTCTCCGACCCTGCCACCCCACTGCAAGCCCCACCCACTGACCTATAAGCCCCACCCACTGACCCCATGCAACCCCACACGCAGGAAGGAAGGCGGGGACCAAGGGAGGGAGGGAGGAAGGTGGAAACCAAGAGAGGAAGGAAGGAAAGTGGGGAACAAGGAAGGGAGGGAGGGAGGTGGGGACCAAAGGAAGCAAAGGGAGCCGTGGCCACAGGTCGCCCCTTGGAAGAGGCGATCTGTGCAACCTTGCACCCCCCCCAAGCTCCCCAGCATGGGGCAAAGGAGGGGGAGGGAGGGGCAGGCCAGGCAGCCGCGGGCCACTCAGAATGGCCTGACAGGCCGGATTTGCCGCGCCCCCCCCCTGGGCCGGGCTTTTGGGCAGGCCTGCCCTATGAGGTCTCCTGTATGCTCTTCTTTTCACACTCTTTGCCAGCCTCCTCTTCAAGAATGTGAACGTGGCTTTGCGGTTCCGTTTGTGAAGACTGTCTTCTTCTTTTGACCCTACTAGTTGTGATTCCTTTCCATTGTGTTTTCTGCACTATGCATGTAATCTCCTCAGCATTCTCCTACTTGTCTTGCTGTTCTTCAACCTCCAGCGGTTGCCTTGACTGCACCTGCTTGAGAGCTCTATCTGTTCTTCATCTTCTCTTATAGCCTTAAGCGTGGCTACCTGCTGCTCCAATTCTTTTAACTTTTTTCCTCTTACAGTGCTACTAGTTTGTATTTGCTGCATATGCACAGTTCTTCTCTGGCACAAGGCCCAAATATAGCACACACATTGCAGGTCACCACCACTGAAGTATCTCTTCCCTCCATAATCCCTGCTATTTCTGCACTTTCTTCTGTTTGTCTCAAACTGCCCTTATCTTGTCTGCCTTGAGGGATGCTGGGAATCCCACTTATATATAACCATGTACAGAAACCAAACATGTTACTATGGGCCTCCCCCTTCAAACTCCTGCTAGCTCTCCCTGTCATTTGTGTTGCATGCTCCTTGGATTCTTTCTCACTTTTATCCCTTTGTTAGTAATCAGCCAACAGAAATATTATCCACAACATACTGAGATCACAAGTACAGTATTTAATAAGGTTCTTCCATCCCCTCCCACAAATGTATTTTCTAAAGCCATGTGGCCTTAGATTCTATTATTTTTCTAAGGTTTTATTTTTGCTATGGAGGCAACATGCTTGCAAAGCTGAAAATAAATGTGTGTGTGTGGGCGGGGGGGGGGGGAGAATGCTGGTTCTAGCCAGGTAGCATTCACATGAACACAAAGTTTAGGAGCTGACTACTGGGCTCCTGTGTATCCCTAATATGAACACTGCTTTTTTCAGAAATAATGAAAACTCAAGTTTTCTTAACTGAGCACAATAGTTCTATGAAGATTAAATCTACTCACTTCTGAGCATCAATCTGACTGGCTCGCTCCTTAAATCTCTGCTCACGTAAAGCCGTTTCCTGCAATTCTCGCTCCCGACGCTCTTTTTCAAGACGCCGACGCTCTTCTTCTGCTTTCCTCTTTTCTTCTAGCCGCCGGTTCTCCTCGTCTTTCTGAAAAGAGGAAAACCGACAAGTCCAAACCAGATGCAGCCAACTTTGGATAAGATAAACTTCACTGTACTTTAACACCAGGTGAGCCTTTTATCCAATTTAATGGTGATAGCCAAACATATTAGCCCATGCTTATCATCCTATCAGAGGCTGCAAATAACTGCAGAAGCTAGCTTAGTAGAGCCTAGCTAGCTGGGCTTAGCAGAACACACATCCTTTCTCCTCCTTGAAATCCAGTTTAAGCAACTGGATGCCCTCCAGATGTTTCTGCCTATGACTCTCATTAGCTTAGGCTATATCAGTGGTTCTCAACCTGTGGGTCCCCAGATGTTCCTGGACTGCAACTCCCAGAAATCCTGGCCAGCTCAGCTA
>JAHTLZ010000327.1:12725519-12752707 GCA_023846285.1 Phrynocephalus versicolor | reverse complement strand
CAACCTGTGGGTCCCCAGATGTTCCTGGACTGCAACTCCCAGAAGTCCTCATCACTAGCTGAGCTGGCCAGGATTTCTGGGAGTTGCAGTCCAGGAACATCTGGGGACCCACAGGTTGAGAACCACTGGGCTATATGGTTATGTACCTGGGTCAAATATACTAGAGGGAACCTGGGTAAGCCTACACCTACCTTGAGAGCAAGTTACAGAAAATGAATCAGAAGAACTGCCAAGTTGAGAAAGCTCAGGCAATAATTATTTCATGTGATGTAGCTGCTTGCCACCAATCTTCACAGTCCCTTTCAGAACAACACTGAATTGTTATACAAGTTTAATAATCACCACATCGGAAAGCAATGGGGACTGTACAATTTTCTCTTGTCTTCCTCAATGCCAATGTCTCTTCAAAGGGAAGACCAAATAGACATCTTGGAATAATTGTATAACATTTGGATTTAAGCAAACATGCAGTGAGAAAGAGTTCCATAAATGTAGCTAAAGCTACTGGAGACATTAATCTTCTCATCTTCTTTGTCAGAACAAAACACATAGTTGGTATCTCTAGAATTTTAATGGCACAAATAGGAAAAGAAGGCTTTGGAGTAAAATTGAGCATAAACAACTGAGAACTTCATGACTTGGTTCTGCTTGAACACTTTTTTCTCTATAATAAAAAGCCAATTGGGAGAGATATATTCCATTATATTAGTACACAACCAGTACCTTTCTATACAGTATATACTTCTGTACCACGAGTCATTACCTGGCTCTTTCCTCTAATGAAGTGAACAACAACAATAAAACCCTTTGAGAATACTTTGAACAAAATAATTTTTCCTCTGCAACATCCAAGACCAAGTATACAGTGAAAACAAGACCAGCACCATCAAAACCCAGTCATCTCAGCTGCATGGAATAGTCTAGAATGTAGCACTTACCTCTGCTTTGGCCCAGAAGCTATCTTTGCTGACCCTTTTGATCTCAGACAGGGCATTAGTTTTCTGGTATACAGAGCCCTATTGTGAAAAAAACCCAAAACCAAAAAAGCACAGTTTAAAAAAATCCTTGGTTTAATTGCTACCAGCAGTTAAATAGAATGCCAGCTAGATGGCCACAAATTGTATTTCTTATTGTGGCCTTACTCAGAACTAGAAAAATATCTTCAGAAGGACCACAATCAGAAATGTTGCACTGGGGTAGCCTGAACAAAGCAATGGTGATGAGAGGTAGGTGAGATGCAACAATCAGATACATTATTCAAATGGTCCTGCATCCTCCATCAGGAAATAATTATCTGCAACCAAGGCAAGTACAGCCCTGTAAGAGCAACAGTCTGTCTTCCAAAGTTTTGAAATTAGGGATCTTTTCTTTAGAATGTTTTGGCCACATATAGGTGTTTTAAGACTGAAGAAAGCTTTTGCATTTGTAACAACAGCTGCAACATTAACATTCCATGACAGGCTGGACTGTATTATGCCAAGACCACAATGAAGCATTACTACTATTCAGAGCAAGCAATTTATTTTGGCCAAAGCAAAAGAGAAATGGGAACCTAACTATCTCGCCTCGGGATTTCCCCCCCCCTCTTCTATCCCACTAATCAGTGCCACCAAGACCTCAGAAGAACTTACCACTGGTGCTTGAGGCCCAGCATCCTGGAACTTATTGCCTTCATTGTGAAAGTTATAGCTCCCCCCCGATGCCTTAGCCACCTTCTCCATTATAGTATCTGGCTCCACATCCTCATCAGCTCGAGCATTTATTGTTACATGGGCACCCTGAAGATAAACACATTAAACATTAAACAAGACAGGACAGAAGCTGGTATTTGGCAGTACAGGCCACGCGGCTGAATGCCAAGTATGTATGGCCATATTATTTTCTACCATGATTATGCAAAACTATAGGCTAGACTTCTTTAAAAAAAAGAGCTACGCACAGGCTGTGATTAGATTATGGACACCTCTTTCTAGGTTACAGTTTAAAATGCCAAAGAAGAGAGAGTTTGCGTACAATGGTTAGGTACAGTGGTGGGTACCTCCTGCCAAAACATTAACAATACGGCTAAATACTGGATGACGCTTGGCTCAGTAATACAAGTGAGAAGTATCTTGGAGTTGCTGTAGATAAAAAGCTAAATATGAACCAACAGTGTGATGTAGCTTCAAAAAAGGCCAATGCTATTCTGAAATGCATTAACAGAGTCATAGTTTCCGGGTCTTGTGAAGAACTAGTCCCTCTCTATTCAGCACTGGTCAGGCCTCATTTTGTCCAATTTTAGATGCCACATGATGCCAACAAACTGGAACAAGTTCAGAAAAGGGCAACAAGAATTATCGGGGAACTAGAAACCAATCCCTCTGAGGAAAACTGAAAGAACTAGGAATGGTTAGCCTTGAGAAAAGAAAACTGTACGGTCAGTATGATAGCAGTCTTTGAATATTTGAAAGGCAAATATCAGAAGAAGAGCAGGATCTGTTCTAGATCATTCCAGAGTGCAGGATGCACAATAATGGGCTCATGTTAAAAGAACCCAGCTTTCAGCTGACTATCAAGAAAAGTTTCCTAACTGTTAGAACAATGCGACAATGGAACCAATTACCTCGAGAGGTGATGAGTGCTTCAACACTGGAGGCATTCAAGAGAAATTTGGACAAGGCACATATCCTTTGGTGTGTGTTCCTGCACTGGGGTGACGTGGAGTGGACTTGATGTCCTTTCAGGCCCCTTCCAACTTCACTATTCTATGATTCTATGTTCGCCCTTCCTCTCCTTCGGAGGAGTTATCTTACTCCCAACTTATTTTCCACTAACCACCTCCAACCAAGCCCAACAAGGTTTACAAGAATATAAATCAGAGCCAGGTCTTGCTATTCCTGTTTGTCTTCATTTCTTCTCAATTCAAATTCATTAAAAGAAGCTTGGCGTATTGAGCAGGGGTTTGGACTTGATGGCCCTGTAGATACACTATTCTATGATAAGATAGCATTCCAGAGTGCCAGTCACGTAATAATGGACTGAAGCTACATGAAGCCAAATTCGGCTGCATACTATGAAAACCTTCTTAACTGACATTGGAACCAATTGTCCCAAGAGGTGGTGAGTGCTGCAACACTGGAGGCACCTGAGAGAAAATTGGACAGTGCTCTTCTTTGATTTGGATTCCTGCACTGAATGGGGGGATTGGATCTGATAGCCTTATAGGCCACTTCCAACTCAATTATTCTATAATTATACAGTATACTTAACACTCCTCAAAATTAATCAAATTTGCTATATTTGGGCATAATGTATTTTAACCAAAATGTGGGCCTCTGTGGCAGAAGTATTTGAGTGAGCACAACTAAGAAAAGATCCACAATATAGGCAGCGGGCAACACCGTCTCATTGTCTATTTCGGACACCAACATTATTTCATGAATAATGAGCATTCCAGTTTCCTTCTAAAAAAAACAATGTGACAATTAAAACTGCAAAGCAGCATAAGCCAAATCTCTTTCAAAACTCTCCCTTTAAAACTCATATTTTTCTTGAAGCCCTCAGCAGAAACCTCTAGTTCTTACTCACTACTAGAGATGGGCACGACTCAGAAAAAAAACTTCGTTTTCGGTTTCGGTTTCGGCTAGGGTCCGATTCGTTTCGTTTCCGTTTTTCGCGAAACTTCGCAAAAATTAGTCGGTTCGTTTTTTCGTTTTTTCGTTGTCGTTAGTACTGGTTTGGGGGGGGTAGCGGGCTCCTGGAGGCAGCTGCAGGAGTCAGCCAGAGCCACAAGTGACGGACTGGCAGACTCTTTGCACATGCTGCGTTTCACATACTTGTATGTAGTGTAATGCAAGTAGATCTGGCTTAGGATTAAGATGGGTTAGCAGTGCACAAGAGCTAGGGTTAGGCTAGTGACGGGTGAGGTTAGGGTGAGTATTGGGGTGCACCTCTGGGTGCCTCTCTGACCCACTTAGAAGGACAGTGTACTGGTGTATGGGTTAGGCTTAGGCTTAGGGTTCAGGTTCGGGCTACGATTAGTGGGCTGTTTATGCCCGATTGGCACATCCCAGAAGTCTCTGTGGTCAACCTGGCCAAGTGGCCTTGCGATTGGTGGAAAATTTGCATGTTGCACTCTCATGGGCGAGCCCATCATTGCGAATGCACAGGTGTAAAAAAATAAAATGAAATGAAATAAAATAAAATCAACGGAGACGTTTTTTTGCAAGACAAACCCACTGCTGCTACTGTAAAAATTCAAGCATTTAAAATAGCTAATTTTCGCATGTTTCTGTGGTGCTTTGGTGGGGTTTTGGACCACGATTTAAAAAAAATATTGCAGTCGGCATTTTGGATCCCCCCGCCCGCACACCGCATGGCAAAGGCAGATGAGACGATCCCCCCCGCCTGGTACCAGCAGCGCAGCAGTAGCAGTAGCCAAGGAGAGGGGGGCGAGGAAACCCCCACCCCCCAAAAAAACCACCCTTCTGGCCTGGTAGGTGCCCTCAGACAGTTTTCGCCTGCTTTTAGGGCCGGGAATCGGGTTTTTTTTACTTTTAAAAACTTTTTTTCTGTGCCGCTTGGCATTGCGCGATCGCGTGACGTCACGCAAGTAACGAGCACGACAAATCAGACCAAAATTGTTCGTTCGTCGGTTCGAGCTCGAAGTCTGGGGCAGTAATTCCCGTTACCGTTTCCGTAGAGTAACGGAACCGACTAACGGAAACGGAAACGGGAATACCGCTAAGTCGTGCCCATCTCTACTCACTACTGCAGGAATGAAGAACCGTGGATCTCCAGATACTATGACAGGGACTTCCAGGAAACACTCAACACACTTGGAAAGACAAATAATTTCCCAGTTTTGCCCTTACTAGAAGCCTGTTTGTAAATGCAGCTAAGCATGCACAGCTGAAACAATGATTTATTGCTTTCCTTTTTTTACCCCCCCCCCATTTCCTCTTTCTTCCCCTGTAAATTCCACTTGGTCTAATTTTAGTCTGAAAGATCCTTGGGATGGGGAACAGGCCTCTTGTACTCTGCGAAGCGTTATGAAAGTTGGTAGTGCCATAAAAATAATAAGCACTACCTGTCAAAATACAGCAGCAGGAGATTAACAAGAATAGTCAGAAAAAGGGGTCCAGTTCCACAGGTAAAAAAGCAAGCAGCACTTGGCAGTCAGTCATCCACAAATGCCTCTTGCACAAGTCACCTCTTGGCCTGGCCGTCAAAGAATGGGCCTTGCACCTCCTAGCTGTTCCCTGTGTCTAACACCCCAAACATTGTCGCTCTGCAGCTTAAATCTTCTCTGTTAAAGTATATAACCCTATTATGCAGATAAGGATTTGTTATGTTCAAGGAAATATAAACTAGTAGCAGATATTAGTAGCGTTGTGGAAGAATAAATGCACTTAGCGATTATGGGGCTAGGAGACAAATGAACAAGGCAAGAGAACTTAGTTCAAAATTTACATTAAATATGTGCACATGACAAAGAGTAATATACAATAATAATATACAAAGCACAGCATATAGAGAAGATGCAACACAGCATGGGAAAAGCCTCTCACCTTAGGCAGTCCCATTTTACATTGGTTTGCTACTTTTATACATACAGCTACCTGCTGTAGCCCAATCAGAGCCTTGATGAAGTGAGGTGACAAACTATTCCATCTGGCACTAATCATCCTGATCTCACAGGCTCATTATTCCTTGCACCTGTGTCCTAGACCTAATACACATTCTTGTCTAGCTCATGACACGGCACAATTTGCAGAATCCATTTTGTAATCTGTTAAATACATATTGCACATATTCTGTCAAAACTACAGTCATTGACAATCTCCTGAGAATCTTCCAGCTTAAAAAAAATACTTTTGTCAGCAGAAAAACATAAGAACGGTAAAACAGCTCAAACTGAAAAGATGTGGCTAGAACATATATGCATGTTACATGCAATTCAAAAACATTTGAAACCACACCTTCCTTACTGGGAAAAAAAACTTTTGGAATCTGATCTGACATTAGACAAATTTGTAACGGCTCTGAGAAGCTGCTAGGATGCACTATTGCTTGGGTTGGAGGTGGGAAGAGAGACCCATGTCAGTCTTTAAGAGTAGCACTGCAAGAACTGGCTTTTCCTCACTGTTCACAACAAACATGCATATAATATTGCATATTGCATTCTCAGTTTTAGTGTTCTTTCAAAGAAACTAACTCTACAAGGAGGCATCCTACAAAGCATCTTACTAACTTTGGCAAGTAAAAACGAATATTTTTTTCCTTTGTCCTTTCAACGCTTGATTTTCACACAGAGAAGGCCAATCCATTCATGTGGGAGGAATTCAACTGAAACTGAATTACAAAAATAAAATGGAGAGTAAATACCTTCAAGAAGTTTGCAACAGAACTGACATGGTTGGCACAAGCTCCTTTTCTCACATCATTAACACCTTCACCAAACTGCCAAAAGAAAACATTAGGAATGTTAAACAGGGAAAATCATGTCAATGCTTATGTATTTCATACAAATGGAGTTGCCAGCTTGTACATTGAGAAGAGAAGATGGAGGTGCAAATGCCTCACAGTGTTGTGAAAGAGACCAGAATACAAAGTGATGCCATTTTGCAAAGCCTGGATTCTAAGTATAATTTGGTTAAAAACATTCTATTCTCAAATGGTCCCATGAACATATAACAACATATTTCACTTATCATTAAAAAACAAACCACAGAAACAAATGCTAGTAAACTTAGTAACTCATTTCATAATTTATGTGGTTTTTCCAAAGAAGTCTTGTGGGGCCTACCACTTACTGCTGCTCTAATTTCCTACAAATTTTCCCATCCATAAGATACACCCATGTATAAGATGACACCCACTTTTCCAAACCAAAATTAGTTTTGCGACTGGATGGTTCTCTCCTTAGCTTACTTCTTGTATATAAGACAACCCTCACTTTTTAGTCTAGCAATTTTACACAAAAATATAGTCTTATACACGGAAAAATACTGTATGTTGCTTTCATTCCACTAATTATTACCAAGTGTTTGATATTTTTCATGGTTTCTTAACAATTCCTCTACAAGGGCCATGTTTTGCAGAATGAAATACAATTAGACATTTTCGTCAAAAGATTTATGTAGATGGTTTGAATGAAAGTAAATATTGAATAAATCTTTGTTTCAAAAGCAAGGTCTCATTCAATCAGAACTAACTGCTCCAAATAATGAAACCAGGCTACTACAGACTATGATTTTAACCCATGTATCATTGGCATCACTGTGAGTCAGAGAGATTGCTCCTTGCTCCACACATGGAGATTACTACCTTCCTATTCTTATTGGTGACAAAGCAATTTGCTATTTTGTGTGTACAGCAAAATTATTATTTCTGCTAGCCATATTCAATTTTTTGAATAACAGAAGAACCATCCTGTATCAAACCTCACCTCTGTCTAGCCCAGCATTCTGTTCCAGAGTAATCTATGATAAGCTCACAAGCAGCACATGAATACAAGAGCACATTCCTGCTTGGGTTTTCCAGCTAAGTACTGATTTTGGAGGCAATATACAGCTATCATGAATTGAAGCCATCCACAGCCTTATTCCTCATGAATATGTCCAATCCTCTTCAAAAGGTTACTGTATCTTTTAGTATAATTTTTTCCAATTTCACTACACCTTGTGTCATTAAGTACGTCCTTTTGTCTCCACATCAAGCATTATTTCATAACCTCTATCATATTCCATAATGATGAACCTTTTAAAAAAGTCTAAAATATTGTATATTTTCCTTATGAAGGGGCATTACTCCTGCTCTGTGATCACTTTGGTGGACTTCTGCACTCTCCCCTTTTCGGTAATATCCATTGCAGTGTAATAACCAGAACAGCAGTCACTATTCCAGGTATGATAACCCCACAGATACATCATGCTATGGGCAATATTATTCTTAGTTATTTTCCTTTTAACCCTCAAAATACATTTTCTCATTTTCCAAAGTCAATGCACAATGCGTCAGTATTTTTACCATGCCATGCATCACAGACCCCAATATTTCTTCTTTGATCACTCATTATCAGCTCATTTCCCATCAAAATGTGAAACTAGGATTTATTTATTTGCTGCAACACACATCCCTTTACTTGTGCTTATGGTAAAGAATATTTGTCATTTTAATGACCATCCTTGCAGTGCAAAGAGATCCCTTTGGAACTTTTCTGTGTGCCTCAGTTTTAATTGTATTAGTTAATTTGGTAGCTTTATGTATTATAAACAATTAACATACACGCACAAATCATAATTTATCTATTCAGATAAAAGAGTGAACTACAATTTGCAACTGGCATGGGAATAATCTAATCTTCATGAGCAAGAGTAAGAAAGAGCAGAAAGCACTCTCACATAATGAGATACTTTGGACTGGCAGCATTTCTAAGCACTCATCCAGTTCAATGTGATATTGAAGAGATTTGTAGGTCAAAGTGGGAGTCTATATTTATCTCTTGGATTTCCAGAGATTACTATTTATTTTGAAAGAATTTCATTGCTAAGAAAGAGGTACTATATGTGCATTTTGTAATGAGGGATACATCGTATAACTTCCAGATTATAGTGAAACCACATTCTACATACCCAATTGATGAGTACATATTTGGGCAAGCTAGAGTGAGGAGGTGTCACCTTGCAGAAAGCATACATCACTTTCCCACTGTTGAGTTCTTCCACCATTTCCTCCAGGCCACCTTCTACATGGTTTGACAATAAGAATGAGAAGAAGGTTGGAAACAGCTAGTTAACTTGGTCAATTAAAGCAAATATATACAGAATACTCCACGTTAACCTTTCCCGACCTGGCACCCTCCGGATGTGCTAAGACTGAAATTCTTTTCATCCCAACTTCCACCATTTTTCTGTTGTGCAGACTGGGGATTAAAAGAGTCGCAGTGCAACACACATGGAATGTAGCAGTCTGGGCATTTAATCTATATGACCGCATTATAGAGAGAGGCAACTTCTGCTTCCTCAAACTATTTATAAAGACAGCAGCAAGAAACCAGAGTGCTCATGCCTTGTGTTAGCTCAGTGAAACAGATAGCTCCCTTTTTCCTTTCAACAGTTGGTCACATGGCCGATAGCTTTCAAAACACAGTAGGGCTTCCAAAACTCTCAGTGTCAAAAGCTGCCAGCTATACCACAATCATTCAAAGAGCTTCTGTTTGAACAAAACAAGCCAAAAGCCTGCTTGCTTACATAGGAATTGTTCCATGGTTATTTAGAGTCTTGACATCATTTATATAAACCTATCAGTAACAGACAGAATGCTGATTTTGGACATACTACATTATACTGGGGGTGGGGTGGGGGAGCTGAAGAATCTAACTAAAAAAACTATTTACTAGCAAAATCACTATCCTCCAGAGCACAAGCTAATAGGAGAGATTATGGCAGAAAACAAGTGCCAGCTGCAAGAAGGAACAATAGTAACTCCTAAAAAGGAAGCTGAAGTGGTAAAATGTCAAAACATTCATCTGTGTTCGCAAGTCTACAGTACATAAAACATTGAACAAGCAGGATGTCTATGGCTGGACACCATGAAGGAAGCTGCTGCTTACTAAGAACATTGTTGCATGCTTGAAGTTTGCGAAAGAGCATATTGGCACACCACAACAGTATTAGCAATATGTTTTGTGGACTGAGAAACAAAGATTGAACTCTTTGGAAATAACATGCAGAACTATGCCTGGTAGAGATGGGCACGAAACGAACAATTTTTCGTTTCCGTTTCCGTTTTTTAGTTTCATTACGTAACAAAACGACAAACAAATTTTGTCTCTAAAATGAAACGAAACAAACAGAAACACCAGAAATTTTGTCGTGCGTTCCATTTCCGCTACTGCAATATGAGTGAATTGCTTCAAATCCTTAAAAAAATCACAAAAAAATGAAATAAATGGTAACGAAATGGTAACAAAATGAACGAAAATAATTTTTTTGCAAAAATTCACGAAAAACGGAAACGAAACGAAACAGACCCTCCAAATGACATGCCATTTTTTTGATTTGTGCCCATCTCTAATGCCTGGTGTAAAAGAAGCACTGCATTTCATCATGAAAACATTGCCACTGTAAAGTATGTTGGAGGGCACTGCATATCATAATAATTTGGAGCTGTTTTCCTGCATCTGGGCCTGGCCAGTTTGCAGTCATTGAAGGGAAGATGGATTCCCAAGTGCTTTTTGCCCCGCTTATAATAGAAACTTGCTTTTCTCCAATAGAAACTCGCCATTGATCTCATCGCCACCAACTTTTACTTGGAAAAGCTTTCATTTTTATAATTGAAGCTGTTTTATTTTGATACTTACATTTTAAGCTCCCTGACATCGGAGCCAAAGGTACCAAAACACATTATCCAGCATCCTCTTACATCAAACAACTGACAAAGCATACAGTAATATAGTCTTATATTTTTGCCTCACACACGGTATTGGGAAGTGCTGTAAGTAACACAATGACAATCTGTACTTGTTTAACAGTATGTAATGAAATATGGTATTATTGTGTCAGTGTGGCTTTCCCCTCCAATGTTGTTCATCAAGATCCCAGCCATGACACTTAAATAAATATATCAAAACAAAATACTTCAAGAACAAGCCACAGCTGAACTTAAATTCTCAATCAACAACTTCCTAAGAAAGGCTACTTCCTATTTTTCTGCTGCTTTACTAATTGCTTCTAAGTAGTCAAGAAAGGGAAACCCTGCAAAAAGAGTAAATGCTAAGGATGTCCCATTCAGATTTTTTCCTCTAAAAATTCTGGGAAAGAATTCTGCAGTCTCCAATACACAGACTGAAGCCATCAGACAATTATATTTCCCTCAAATGGTGCAGGGCCTAGCCCTCTAAGACTGTACCGTAGGCCTTCATTTCCTGCCACAATGCTTTATGTGAGAAAACTGCTGCAATGCTTCCTGAGCATTCAAGTCTCACCGCCCTGCAAGCTATACAAAGGGCACCTCTCAAGGAAGGACAACACCCTGAAAGAATTGCAGCATTAAATGCTGGCCTAGCATGCAGTCTTGAAGGGACTGAGCCTTGTTCCAAGCGAATATTCTCTGGGGAATAAAACAGACCTTGTTCAGAAACTGACAAGCTGTTAAGTGATATTAACTCAAGGATGCACTTGTATTTGCGTAAATATCTAACCAGACATGGCTTGCCATAAGCTTGATTTAGAATACAAATCTCATAGATTTGAGCTTTAAAAAAGCTAAAACATGGGGTACAAATGTGTAGAGTATGAAAACCAGTATGCAAGATGACACATCCCTGTAACAGAATCCATGTAATTACATAGAACACATTTTTCAGAAACACTCCTTGAGCTGAAAATGAAAAATAATATTTCCATAGCATATTTAAGTACACTTCACATAATGTTCTCACCTCCAGTTTCAGCCACTCTCAGGTCATTGCTGTTCCCTTCATAAGTAAACAGAGCCCTGAAAACATCAAGGCAAAGGATGAGATTTATATTCAAACTACACTTACACTTATCTTATGAAATGGGTTCCAGTTAGCTAAGACTTCAACAAGACATTGTTATTTAATCTGCACAATTGCATTCTATCACACACTCATTATCACCTTGTCACAATCTGACCAGCAATCCTGGCTATCTTCAGGAAGACCTCTGTTGTGGATTCCTGAGCTCTTGCTATTTCTCTCTTCATTTTCACAAGATTACTACCTTCCTTTTCATCACTTCTCCCTTTCTAACAACTTCTTCCTCTTCATCCTGTTCAAGTGACTTTTACAGAAAGTTAAGGCACAGATTTAGCAAACAGCCAAAATTTAAGCTAAACATTTCTACATTCCTCTCATCTCAACCTTGTTTCCAAGTTACCTATTCTCCCAGAATTGTTATACTGTATAATTGCCTACTTAAGACATCTAAGGGTCAGTGATCCACAAGTATGACCTGTTGCCAAAACATCCCATCTTTTTTGTCACCAGCTTACACATGAACTGCAATAGATATGGGCAAAAGATGTACTTTTTTGTGAACTGGTTATAAGAATAAAATGACACATGGAGCAAATGCAGCATATATTCCTCTAAGTTCATATAGGTACCATAGTTATACATCCTTTTTTCCTAGCAGTGTTCAGACAATTTCAGTACAAGGCTGCACTGCTGCTTCTTTATTAGTATACTGAACTGTTCAGGTTTGAAAATTCTGAAGTGATATATAACATGAAACATATAATAAACATATTTAACAAAAACATACAGAGTACAAGACACACAATACAAAAATGAATGTTGAAGATTTATGCGTCCATGAAATATGTGTTACTAAGGCACTGCTAAGGTACAGCACTAAGGTGTGGGCATCTAGCAAAACAACAATACAAGTGAGAAGGATCTTGGAATTCTGGTAGATCATAAGTTGAATATGAGCCAACAGTGTGACGTGGTTAGAAAAAAGACAAATGCTATTTTAGGTTGCATTAACAGAAGTATAATTTTCAGATCTAGTGATGTGCTCGCCCCCCTCTATTTGACACTGGTTAAGCTGCACCTTGAGTATTGTGTCTAGTTCTGCACACCACACTTCAAGAAAGATGCTGACAAATTGGAACAAGTTAAGAAGAGGGCAATAAGGATGATTGGGGGCTGGAAACCAAGCCCTATGAGGAAAGAATAAAGGAACTGGGCATGTTTAGCCTACAGAAAATAAGACTGAGGGGTGATATGATAGCACTTTTCAAATATTTGGAAGGGTATCACACAGAGGAGGGGCAGGTTTTGTTCTCGATCATCCCAGAGTGCAGGAAGCACAACAATGGACTCAAGTTACAAAAACCCAGCTTTTTGGCTGAATATCAGGAAGAACTTCCTAATTGTTACAGCAGTACTGCAGTGGAACCAACTGCCCCAAGAGGTGTTGAGTACTCCAACACTGGAGGTATTCTAGAGAAATCTGGACAACCACCTGGCAGATATCCTTTGATTTGAATTCCTGCATGGAGCAGGGGGCTGGACTTGACAGCCTTACAGGCCCCTTCCAACTTCATGATTCTATGATTCTAAGAAGTATGTTGAATCTCTGGGGGACAGGCATTCCATATAATGGACTTCTAAATGTTAAATGCCTTGTTCTGAATGACTGCAGGCAGAGCAGAAAAAAAAATCAATGGTTTTTAAAAATAAGTAAATAAAATTGATTTAAATCACAAAATTGATGTTTATTTAAACCATCAAAATCCATTTTTAATTTATATAATTATTTAAATAAATTTGATTTAAATTATATCTACTCTGGCTGCAGAGCAGATGTGGGAAGCATGAAGCACCAGCAGGAAGCCTCTCTAGATGGGCTTCAGAATCATGTAGGCCTATCAAGTAGAAGGCAGGCAGGCAGGCACGCAATAACCTAGCCCCAAGTTATTTATAAACTAGTAACAAACCTTAAGCATAGCCTGTAAAAGAAAACAGCAGGGGGTGGGGTGGAAAAGAACCCAAACTGACCTTCCTGTTTCACTTCTTCTCTGACAGCACTTGATTCCACTCTTCTCTGCTTTGCTCTTGCAAGGATCTGCACCTTCTTTTTTCAGTATGGAAAGGCACTTAATGGGCTGCTCAATGCCAAGGCTTTCTCTGATGAAAAGAAGGGGTCTATCCTGCAAAAAGCAAAGCTGAGAGGAGTCTTCAGAACCCAGGTAGTAAACAAGGACTGCTGGAAATAAAGGGAAACAGAAAGGTTAATTTGGGTTCTCCTCCATCACACCCCCAGGGAAAGGCTTACTTCAGTGTTTAGGCTGCCCCTTAATTTTTAGTGTCATTAATTATTTTAGGGGGGGAAATCAGTGTTGGGGAAAATATGGTAATTTCTCTCTCTCACACACACACACACCTACACATCTGAAGGACTACAATTTGTCTGCTAGCACTCTAATGAGCCTTAAGTGTTGCCTCCTGTCCATTCACTTCCAACAGCACCATTTTGTTTAGAATTATGCAGTAATCTTGGCTCCCTCCTCTGGATTATACACCTTGAAAGCAGTATTTGCTTCAGATGAGGGACTGCATAAAATCCATCTGCAAGGCCCTACTCTCTGAATGCCCTCCTTTCTTGAAACTACAGTAGGACCCCGGTCCACTGGGGATTGGTTCCAGGCCTTCCCGTGGATAATGAAAATTGTGGATAAGAATGCCTGCCCACCCACCCCCAAACTGCTGTTTCCTGACAGTAGCTTGCTTTATGACTGCTGTTTTGAGGCAGTAGCTTGCTTTACAGCTGCTGTTTATAACAGTAGCTTGTTTTACAGCTGCTGTTTGTGACAGCAGCTTGCTTTGTGGCTGCTGAAATATTTATTTTTCCTCTGCCAATCATGGATAACTGAAGCAGTGGATAATGAAGCAGTGGATACGGGGGTCCTACTGTACTGTATTACATCTTTGCATGTTTTCTCCCTTTGCAGCCTAATCCATAACACTGCGTAAAACAAGAAGAGACCAAATAAAACATTCTTGTTACTGTCTGCATACCTGGAGACAGAGTAGGCAGAAAGGAAGGGAAAGAAGGATAAGCAGCACAGAAATCTGGGAATTAACTGTAATTTCCTTCTAGGCTTTAAGAAGCTGTGTCAGATGAAATCTAGCCCTGTCCTTGCCTTACAGGAGCCATTTATTTCTCTTTCCAACACCAATTATAGCACTCCCCATCTTACATGAACTGCACACATACCGGTATCTCTCACACACCAACAAGCACATATGCACACACTTTTGTGTATGCTACATCTCACATCTCATATCCCACCTGCATAAAGAGTACCAACAAAATACTGGACCCAGCCGCATATGATTACATGCCTCATAACCGGTTAGTTCACAACTTCAGCTTGCTCCTGGTTAACTCCGGCTTTTTTCAATGCAACCCAATAAAGCTCCACAATTACCAGGCAAGCCTGCTCTCCTTTCTCTGCACACAGTTACACCCAATGCCCCACACTTTCCCCACACACCCTCCCCTCATGAAGGCTCACTCCATGGAGTGCTATCTTCACCTTCCTTCCCATATCCTTCATGTTCTTACAACCACCTCCCTCTACCCCAGAGGCCGTACAACACCCACACTCCTTACATGTACTTCCTCCTCCCCCCACCTCTTTCTTTCTTTCTTTCTTTCTTTCTTTCTTTCTTTCTTTCTTTCTTTCTTTCTTTCTTTCTTTCTTTCAGAGTATTCATGACTGCATCAACTGATTTCATAAGAACACCAGTGTTTCCATGTTTACTTTCCACCCCTCCTAATGGATATTTTCTTTCTTTGATGTGCTCTTTGTAGCTTTAATTGTTACCTTTTAATGTTCTAAGATGCCCTTTCTAATTCCCTGTTCTTAACTTGAATATGCCTTAAATGTTCTGGGCTGTGTATTGTCCCTCGTTATTGTAAGCCACCTTGGGGTTTCCCAAAGAGAAAGGTGGGGCAAAAATATTCAAAAATAAAAATAAATAAATGCATACATTGTCCCTTACTACTGTACTGTAAGCCACCTTGGGTCCTTTCCCAAGGAGAAAGGTGGGACAAAAATATTCAAAAATAAAAGTAAATAAATAAATACAATGTCCCTCATTATTCTAACCCACCTTGAGTCATTTCCCAAGAAGAAAGATGGGGGTAAACATATTCAAAATAAATAATAAATAAACTCATTGTCCTCAATATTGTAAGCCACCTTGGGTCCTTTCCCAAGGAGAAAGGTGGGGTAAAAATATTCAAAAATAAAAATAAATAAATAAATAAATACACTATACCTCATTATTGTAAGCCACCTTGGGTCCTTTCCCGAGAAAGGTGGGGTAAAAATATTCAAAAACAAAAATAAATAAATAAATAAATACACAATAACTCATTATTGTAAGCCACCTTGGGTCCTTTCCCGAGGAGAAAGGTGGGGTAAAATATTCAAAAATAAAAAAATAAATAAGTACACTGTCCCTCATTATTGCAAGCCACCTTGGGTCTTTTCCCAAGGAGGAAGGTGGGGTAAAAATACTGTATTCAAAAAATATATATAAATAAATATTCTCTCTCTCTCTCTCTCTCTCAAACACACCCCCACACACGCACACACAATTTCCTCGCCACCACCTCAGTCCATCCCGCCCCACCCCTCTGCTCGACTCCCGCCCCCATGATGGGGAAGCAGGGGCTCCACAGGCACGGCCGTCCCCTCGCCTCCTGCCCACCCACCCCACTTCGCCCGACCCTCCCTCCCCACAGGCCTGGCCAGCACCAACCGACCCACCCCTACTTTCCCCAGACCGAAGAGGGAGGGATGCCGCCCCCCCCCCCACACACACAAAAGGCGGGCGAAGGGCGAGCAGCCCCAAGGGCGCTCTCTCTCTCATGTTCTCTCTCACCAATTGGTCGGGCTTCCCGAGGCCACGACGCGGCTATAGGCCTCCTGCAGCGCCTGCCCGTTGCGGCTCAGGTTGAGCGCCATGGAGGAGTCCCCTCAGCCGCCGCCGCCGCAACCGCCGCCGCCTCCCTTCCTTCTCTCTTCGACCGCCGGCTCGGCCTCCACTAGGCTTCCGGCTCCGCCCGGCCTGGCGTCGAGTTCAGCCTCACAGGAGGCGAGAGGGCGGCCCAGGAGGCGGGCGCGTTCACGCCTCCTCAGGCGCCCGAGGAGAAGGCGTTTAAGTCGCCTCAGCCGCCGCGCCTCTCTTCGAGGGGGGCCACTTTCGAAGAGACGCGAGCCGCCCCCACCCCACCCCACCCAGAACTCAATTTAAAATGTGATTTTGATATACCAGTGAACCCTCGTATAACAAACAGGTTGTATAACACAAAATCTGTACAACATAAAATTCCAGAGATGGGGGAAATTTGCTTCACAGAATCTCGTCTATGGAGTGAATCCATACAACATAAAAATGATCACAATTAGGGGTTACTGTTTTCAATGCATTCCTAGGGGAAATTTGTATAAAGGAAAATTTGCTTAACATAATTTCATTTGGAACGAATTAATTCCTTTATACAAGGTACCACTGTAATAATGCTCCACGGGATTCCTGCACTGAGCTGGGGACTGGACCCAGCTTTATGCCCTTTTATTACAATGTCTATTTTATTTTATTTATTTTGAATGTTTTTACCCGTCTTTCTCCTTGGGGAAGGACCCAAGGCGGCTTACAATAATGAGGGACAATATGCAGCCCAGAACCTTCAAAGCATATTCAGGTTGAGAACAAGGAATTAGAAGAGGCATCTCAGAACATTAACAGGCAACATTAAAGCTACAAGGAGCACAAAAAAGAAAAAAATATCCATTATGAAGAGTGGAAAGTAACATGGGAAATACTGGTGTTCTTATGAAATCAATCTATCATCTATCTGTCCCTTCCTTATCTTATCTATCTATTCCCTCCCCCCATGTCTCTATATCTATCTACAGTGGACCCTTTAAACAGTTTGTATAACATAAAATTTGTACAACATAAAATATTCCAGAGATAGGGGAAATTGGCTTAACAGAATTGCCTATGGGGCAAATCCGTACAACATAAAAATGGGATTACTCCATTTTCAATGTATTCCTATGGGAAATTTGTATAAAGGAAAATTTGCTTAACATCATTTCATTTGGAACGAATTAAAGGTACCACTGTATATCTATATACAGTATATTTACTGTATTGTGTTAACTTTGAAATGGTCTGACTTATTCAATTAAAAAGTTGTTGATTGGACTCATAGGTGCCTTTCCACTCCATTATTCTATAATCGCTTGCTCCATAAGAGTAGATTTGAGTAAGATGAGGGATCCTGTCTAGTTAGCTTCGCTAAGTAGAGTTGTCTAGCAGCTTATTTTAAAATGCTTTGTAGTAATCGTCAACAATTTAATGTAAGTTAGCCCCACGCTTCCTGCCCTTCCTCTCTGTCTATCATGATGTATACTAATTTTACCGACAGCGGTGGACTTGCTATGGGAAGTTGAGCAGGAGGCAATCCCAGGTACACCTCTGGAATCTTAAAACTTTTGTGTGAATTAACGGAGTACAACTCAATGAACCAGTAACCTCTTTTTCTGACATGTTTGCACATGCACAGACCAAACCCATGTGTGTGACTTCACAGATACCATGAAGAACAACTTGCACTACATAGGGAGGGCCAATGTGTTCTAGAACTGCAATCTTTCGTCATTGCTCACTGTTAGCTTTGTCATCTGGGATAGATGGGAGCTCCTCTGAGGAATTACTGTATGTTCAGAAACAAGGTTGAACGCTCTTTTGAAATTATAAAACCTTGCAACATTACATTAAAGCTACCAGAGAACGTGTGCAGTTAAAAAGAGAGTAAAATTCTATGTAAAAAGTTATGAGTGAGGGAAACTAACATTGAAAACATACTGTCAATGCAATAACAAAGTCTATAAACACAAACTCTATGTGTTCATAAAGTCACATAATAGGTTATCTGGAAGTCAAGTCATGGCAACTGGACTTTTCCCCTCCTTTGCTGGGTTGGGGCAGGCTTGTGTGTGCGTTTGGGTCCTCCCCTCCCCCGTCGAGGCGGGCGCACATCACAACAGAAGGTAGGGTAACACAAAGAACCTGAGGCTTGGGGCTTTTTATGAAAAATAAATATATAAAAATAAATATATAAAAATAAATATATAAAAATATAAAAATAAAATGAAATAGAAATATATTTTAAAAATCAATATATATTTATTGCATTATATTATTAATATAATAATATTATTATATCTTCCCAGCTAATGAGAATTCAAGGCTGTAAACAAAGATGACGATCATCAGCTTCAGGGAACCTTAATGGGATGTTTTTGGGTCTGGGTCTCAAGTCCAAACCAAATCTTTGTGATTAAGTCCAGAGTATGAAGCTTTTATGTAACTTTTATAACTTTTTAACTTTTACTGGAGAGTATGTGTTTGCTCAAATAAATGTTGTTCCATCTAACTTTGTAGAGAAGCTACATATAGGACCTTTATATGAGTTCATACTAAGTAGATGTTCTGATGAGCTTTGGGAGGTAAATCACACATTAATGTATATCAGATACCATTTGGGAGGCATAAACAATTACACATAGAATGAGTTTGAAGGCAGTCACTACTGTGATGGTAAGGTTTACAATGATGAAGTAGGTTCTTCACAAAGTCCAAAAAATGCAAGCCGTTGTTGATCCATATCAATGAACCAGTTATACCAGTTTACATCTGTGCCAGCAGTTGGTCTTTACTAAATATAATGGCTCTTAATTGCCAATTCAGGATCATGTTTTGCATTATTTATTATTTATTTATTCGTTAATCTTATACCCCGCCCATCTTCCCAGAAGGGAACTTACAATAAAAACAGATAAAACAAACAAGCAAAGAATAAAAGAAAAGAGAACAAGAAGGTGGGCATTACCCAAACAGAATAACGTGGGCAAAGGAAAGGAAAAAAAAAACCCTAAATAAAAATAAAAAGGTTGCCAAACGCCTCCCTAAAGAGATGAGTCTTCAGGGCCTTTTTAAAGGCGGGCAGGGACTCTTATCAGGCGCAGCTCAATGGGTAGGTGGTTCCATAACATGGGGCCCACCACAGAGAAGGCGCAGTCACGTGTACGCGATTTCCGCGCCTCTCTGGGTGTGGCCACTCTCAGTGAGCGCGCCTGCGCCAATCTCGTGGGTCTGATCCCAGTTGATCTTTGAAAGATATGCTCCGCCAGAAACTCTGGTCCCAGGCCGTGGAAGGCTTTGAAAGTCAAAACCAGGACCTTGAACCTAATCCGGAGGACAACGAGGAGCCAGTGCAAGCGAGCCAGAACTGGGGTGATGTGCTCGAACCTGCAAGCACCCACCACCAGCCTGGCTGCTGCATTGCAACAACATAGCTCACAACAATACATTTTTGCTGGGAAAATCCATCCCTCTCAGAAAAGATACTAATAGCACTAGCATTTAATCTTAGAGATAAAAAGGAAACCTAAAAAGGTGTCAAAGATGTCATCTTAACTGATCAAAAAAAATTCAGGGCTTTGACCATACTTCCCTAAAGAAAAGATAATCACATTTCCCCCCATGCAGGATTGAAAGGGATTTAAAAGTTGAATAAGGGATTGTGATATGCATAAAAATCTAACTTCTGCTTTGCACAAACATTTCTTGAGGAATCTTGTTTCTAAGGCTTGATTCAAAGCAGTAAGGCTGCTTGCATACTGCAGAAGGCAAATCCTCTTTATTTATTTACCAAAAAAATTAGCCGCCCCACTACCAAGTGGTCTCTTTTGAACCATTTCCACCTCTTTTACAAACCCACCACCTCTCTACTGCAAGTGCCTGACTACCATATACTCTTGCAGGTTCAGGATGAAGAGATTTAAGGGATTACAAAACGGTGTACGGCTGGATGAGCAGTCTGTAGAGAAACACCAAGGCCTTACTTTGTAGTAAGAAGGAGCCATTAATCATCACTCTCTGAGTAAGGTTGTGTAGCCAACAGTGTATCCACCTTACACTTGATTTATCCAGCCCATGCCTAGTTTGACTTGCTAATCAGGATATCATGGAGAACTTTGTCAAAAGCTTTGCTGAATTGTAGATATATTACATCTACAGCATTCCCTTCTGTCTACTGGGGATGCTATCTCATCAAAAAGTGAGATCAGGTTAGTCTGGCAGGATTTGTTCTTGACAAATCTGTGTTGACTTCTTGTAATTGTTGCATTGTTTTCTAGTGCTTGCATAATGACTGCTTAATCATCCCTTCCAGGATTTTTCCTGGAATAGATGTCAGGCTGGCTGGTCTGTAGATCCCAGGCTCCTCTTTTTTGCCCATCCCTCACAGTGCTCCAGACATATGGCCATCCAGCTTAAAAACTTCCAGAGAAGGAGAGTCCGCTACCCTCCATGGCAGCATATTCCACTGCTGGACTGCTCTGGCATTAAGTTCTTCCTAACATTTAAATTGAATCTCTTTTCCTGTACTTTGGAACCATGGACCTGAGCCCTAGCCTCTGAAGCCATGGAAAACAATCCAGTCCCCTCTTCAGTATGACATCCTTTCAAATATTTAAACATACCTATCATATCCCCTCTCAGCCCAAAGCTATAAGGCCAAAGGTTGGGAACTATTCAACAGTGGTGGTGAACCTTCAACATGCCAGATGTTTGGACCACAATTCCCACAGTCCTTTGTCATTGGCAATGCAGGCTTGGAATTCTGGGAGTTGTGGCCCAAAACATCTGGAGTGCCAAAGGTTCACCACTACTGTTCTAGGAAGATGAGTCAAATACAGACAGCTCCTGACACCTCCACACTGAGACTGACATCCTTATAACACCTTTGTAAATCACCCTAGAGCTATAAATGGTGGGAAAGTTAGTATACAACTGGAAATAAATGCAGCCTTCATGGGATTAATTTACAATCACATCTTTGCATTTCAAGAACCAGTCAGGAAAATTGGATTTGGCCACCAGGGGGAGATAATGCATCTCAATTAGGTTCCTCTCAATACCACTGAAAAATCAAATATTAAAGTATTTAAATGTATTACTAAAGAAGTAACAACAGTGAATAAATGTATAGGCCATCAAAATAGCATGTGGCATGTAAAAACATCACTGAAAATAGGACAACACTTCCAGTGAAATAAAGGAAAAAAATGAGCCCTTTTCCATGAAGCTACTAGTTCCCCAGCCATATTTGTTTTATTTATTTATTTATTTATTTAAAATATTTTACCCTGCCTTTCTCCTTCGAAGGGACCCAAGGTGGCTTACAAAACTGAAGGAGAATATATAAAGTTGGATACAATGAGTGTACAACAGTTACCAAGGAACATTAACGACAATATTCAACACTAAGGACGATTAAAAAGAAATATTAAAACTAGGAACAACAAAC
This sequence comes from Phrynocephalus versicolor, assembly GCA_023846285.1. NCBI lineage: Eukaryota > Metazoa > Chordata > Lepidosauria > Squamata > Agamidae > Phrynocephalus > Phrynocephalus versicolor. Next base: position 12,730,793 of record JAHTLZ010000327.1, on the reverse strand, counting down.
AAACAAATATAAAAGAAATAAAATGCCACTCTGAGAGATGGAAAACTAAAATGGAAAAATAAAGGTGGCGCTACAATTTCAGTCCAAGCAGTAATGCAGGACAATCTATGTAAAAATCATATGATAGGGAGTCAGTCACTTAGGGAAAGCTTGCCTGAAGACAGCAATCATGGGGCAAGTCTGGCCTCTTGTGGATGAGAGTTCCAACATCTGGGAGCAGCAACAGAGAATGCATCCTGTATTTTCATCAGATGTACCTGTGAAGGTGATGTGACCAAGAGAAAGGCCTCTCCTGATGACCTTATCACCCAAACAAACTCATACTGGGATATATGGTTTTTGTGGTACCTGTAGTTTGTACTCAGGACATTTAGAGCTTTATAGGTTAAAACCACTTTGAACTGTGCCTGGAAACTGATTGGCAGCCAGTGGAGTTTGTTATGTAATCCCTGTAACTAGCACTGATCAGCAATCTGGTTGCTGCATTTTGGATTCAGTGGAGCTTCCTGAGACTTTCCATAATTAGCCCCACATAGAGTGTGTTATAGTAATCCAGTTGGGAGATGATTCTAGGTAATTTGTCTCATCCAGATTCCAGAAACCTCTGGTGCTGGGATGCCATGACCCACTCTAGCATCTTCCACAAGAATGGGATTTTAGATACTGGTCAGTAATTATTCAGTACTGTAGGATCCAAAGAGGGCTCTTTAAACACTGGTCTTACTAATGCCCCTTTTAGCATGCTGGGATCCTACCCTGTCACAACGAGGAATTAATCACTCCTCTTACCCAATCAAACAGTCCCTTTCTGGCAGCTTTTATGAGCCAGGAAGGGCAAGGATCTCACAGACACAGTGGTGGTCCTTATCTCCCCAAGGGTCCTGGCCACATCATCAAGCTGCAGAAGCTGAAATTTATAGGGCAAGCAGGGACCATAGTTGCAGTCATAGGACCTGAATCAGCTACAGCATCCCAGTCAAAGCAGATCTGAGCAAATTTGCAAATTCTTCACAGTAAGCTACAATGTGGCCTGAGTTATCCTACTGGGGGCAAGCATGTAGCAGGCCTTGGACTCCACTTGGCAATTCCATGTAAATGCAACAGTGGCAGAGAAGGATTACTTATTTGCTTATTTATCTATTTATTTGACTTATAAACCGCACCATCTGACATAAAAGCCACTCTGGGTGGTTCCACGGCTTCCACTGACCTGGAATTGGCCTTCCAATGGGCCCTAGCTTTTTTTATAAAATCAATTTTACTCTTGAGTTTACTGCCGTTGTCACTCAACTCAACAGCCCAGCCACTTCATCTCCACCAGCTCCCTGGTAAACCAGGCAGCCAGTTTAGCTCTATTTGGAGGGAGGAGATGTTCGCATGCAATTATGGCAATGTCTTTTGCCATTTCCCCATTTCAGAGATCAACCAGGGACTCGACAGAATCACCGGTCAAGGTGGCAGGAAACTCCACAAGGGAAGCTACAAAACCATCTGGAGCCATCGACCTTCTGGGATGGGTTGTCTTAGTCTGACCTCAACCCTTGCAAAGGCTCTGAGTTCCAGTGAGCCTAAATCATAACAGATAGTGTTCTGTCCGTGATAATGGACCTACATAAAGTTCTTCTACACACAGGTCACCAACATCTATGTCATCAGGATAGCTTGATGAGTAGCAGACAGATTGTGCCTGAGTCCCCCACCTCTTTTGAGAGAGGGGTTTTCAATATACACATGAATGGCTTCCCTGATTCCTCCCTCAAACCATCAATTTTCACCTATGAGATAAAACTTTTTATGAGTTCCATCAGTTACAACGTGGCTTTGCTTATTTAATTATATAACCCCCCCATCCCTCATTTTAAATAAGGACCCAAGGTGGCTCACATTATTAAATAACGTTAACAACAGTGAGCATACATTTTCTACCACAGTAGAAAACAGTAAACAAAAATAACACCAAAGTACATTCAAAGCAGTAAAGTAGAACAATCCATTAAAAACACATACTGTACACACAGGCAGGCAGGCAGGCACACAGTCCAAACTTCGGCCCTCCTGATGTTTTGGACCACAACTCCCAGAATTCTAAGCTTAGACTGCCAATGACAAAGGACTGTGGGAGTTGTGTGCAAAACATCTGGAGGGCCAAAGTTTGGACATGCCTGGATCATTTACCTAGTTACAGAAAAACAGAAAGATGGGGCCAGCCTATCCTTCTGTAGAAGGGAATTCCAGAGTCTAGGAGCAACTCCCAAAAGGTCCTCTCCTGTGCCCCCACCAAACACACCTGTGAAGGTAGCAGGATGGAGAGAAAGGCCTATCCTGATTATCATAAAACCCAGGAAATCTTATAAAGGTAGGATCAGTCTTTGAGGTAGCTTGGATCCACCCTGTTAGGGCTGTACAGGTTAAAGCTAGCACTTTAAATTTGTGCCTGAAAAGGGATTGGCAGCCAGTAGAGCTGCTGCAACAAGGAGGTTATGTGATTCCTGTGAGCAGACCCAGTTTGCAATCTGGCTGCCACATTTTGGACCCACTGAAGCTTCCTTACACTTTCCAGAGGTAACCCCAAATACAGCGTGTTACAGTAATCCAGCTGCAATATCAATAAGGGATCTGTTATCATGGCTAGACTGTTCACACTTGCCAAAAATACCTATCATTTTTCTTAGTGGGCTTTAATATGCTCTGGCTTTAAATGAAAAAAAGTACATTGCGTAAACACCCTGCAGACACACCAAAGTAAACCTCTGTCGAAATATAAAAGGCCTGATTCTTTCATTGCTCACTCACTGAGGAAAGGCGGGCAGACAAAGGAAAACAGCTAGGCCTGAAAGTTCTAGAAGCTGCACTTTCCTGAAAAGTGCCTTTCATGGATTCCTAGTAATATCAGTCTTCAGCACTAGTTGAAGACGGAAAATATGTCTCCAAAAAGTTACCCAGTGTGTTGTTAGTCTGTGGGACTCCCTGACACAGGAGGTGGTGATGGCATCTGGCCTGGATGCCTTCAAAAGGGGATTGGACAGATTCCAGGAGGAAAAATCCATCACAGGTTACAAACCATGATGGAGATGTGTAATCTCCAGGATTAAAACCAGAGTACTGTACTTCAAGGGCCAGATGCAGGGGAGTGTTATCAGGAGACAGATATCTAGTCTTGTGCACTCCCAGACGAATCTGGTGGGGCCTCTGTGAGATACAGGAAGCTGGACTAGATGGGCCTTTGGCCTGATCCAGCATGGCTCTTCTTATGTTCTTAAGTACTATTATAGATTTTATTTCAAGGGGCACAAGGTGCTATAAATTATTATTATCTTATTATTTCATTTGGAACTGTATTCAATCAGGAGCTACACTCTCTGGTTGTTGATCTCCAACTCTCATCATCATCCTTCATTGGCTGTGCTGGCTGACTGGGAACTGAAGGGAACAGCAGTCCAATCAACATCTGGAGGGATGTGAAGGCACACCAAATGGGGGGGGGGATGCCTTTAGGAATGTCACCTAATCTATGAAAAGTACAGCTAGATCCATTGTGTAATTAGGGCTGCATTTCTGAGCACATGTCCTTGGCATTTCTCCCAGATGGAACTCATCGGGATTTACCTCTGAGTAAGCAGGCATGTACTGTAATCAAGATGGTCAAGTAGCCATGCTATGTGAAGGGAATGCTTGGAAACCAAGCTTGTTTTACTCACAAGTAAACTTCCACAACATTCGATAGGGTTTACTCTCCAGAAAAATACAAGTTTAGGCTTGTACCATAACTAGTACTTGGGAAGGCGATCTCGTTTAGGACTAGGCCGCAAACGATCCGCTTAAAATGCACAGTCCTGGAGGGGGGGGAGCCTTTTTTGTGTAATATGCTTTATTTGGCGATGAGGAGGGAAGGAAGAAGAGGAGGCTGCAACAGGATTTTTTTTTGCCCCCCCCCCACCGAAAAATGGGCGCCCCAAGAACGGCCCCGATTTCTCCTAGGTGATCATCATGGATCTCGCCGGAATGTGTTTGTTCACTTAAGTTTAGACAATAAAACGGGAGGAAACAAGGCAGGAGTGTGAGTACTTATTTACATTTCTAAAATGTTGGGAGCGCATGCAATTAAAGGGGTTAAAAGGGGGGGGGGTTAGTTAGCCGGGGTGGAGGAAGCCGGACGCGGAGCGGCGAAGGAGGGGGGGGGTGTCCCCGAGCAAAAAAAAGAGGCTGCGCGTGCGGGGCGCGCGGGTGTGTGTGTTGCAGTGCGTGTATGAATCGTCCCTGTTTGTGAAGGCGAAGGTGGTGTGTGTGTGTGTGTGTATGTGTATGTTGGGGGGGCGTTCCCATCCCATCCCCCCTCCTCATTCCTCGGCCGGGGCGTCAATTTGCAGCGCGAGCTCCTCCTCCTCCTCCTCCACCCCCCAACCACCGCCGCGCCCCCCACCCCCGCCGGGCCCCTCGCTCTCATTCCCTCTCCGGGTGGGCTCACGAAGAGAGGAGACCCCGGGCGGCCGCCAACGGGCACTTTTTTGGGGGTGGGGGCGGGGGTGGGGGCGAAGCCTTTTTTTCTCCCTTCTTTCGGCCGATCGCTCTTTCCTTCTAACTTTTATTTTTTCTTTTTCTTTGGGGGGGGGGGAAGTTGCCTTCCCCGATCTCCTCTTTTTCCCGCCTATCCCATTCCCTCCAGGCAGGGGAAAAAAAAGAAGGAAAAAGAAGAAGGAAAACAAGAAGAAAAAGAAGACTCGCTCCGTGGCGCCTTTTCCTCCTTCTCCGACTCCCCCCCCCGCCCCACTTTCCCGGGACTGTGTCAAAACTTGGGTTGGGGCGGCGGCGGCGGCGGCAACTCCCACGACGGGGCTGCGTCGGGCGACCGGGCTGAGGCCGGGTGCGGGGTGCGGGGAGCGGCCCCCAGCCGCCCCGGGACCCCCCCGCCGCACCATGCCTCAGCTGCAGCCGGCCGGTGGGGGAAACAACAACAACAACAATAATAGTAATAATAATAGTAGCAATAGCGGCGGCGGCAGCAGCAGCGACGACCTGGGCGCCCCGGACGAGCTGATTCCTTTCCAAGACGAAGGCGGCGACGAGCAGGACAAGGCGAGCGGCGGACGCGACTCGGAGGCTCACGGCGACTTGGACGAGCTCAAGTCGTCGCTGGTGCACGAGTCGGAGAGTCGCGGCGGTGGTGGCGGCGGCGGCAACACCTCCGGCTCGGATTCGGAGGTAAGGCGCCGATGATGGGGGGGGGCGAGCAATGGGGGTGGGGGTTGAGCAGGAGGAGGAGGATGGGGGGGGGGC
>JAHTLZ010000327.1:12688356-12725509 GCA_023846285.1 Phrynocephalus versicolor | reverse complement strand
GGGGGGGGGCGGGTGGGTGAGTGGGGGGGCAAGGGGGCGAAAACCCCGCCAGCCTGACAGCAAAGAAGGGGCTGTGGAAGAAGGACCGCCTGGGAGGTCGGTGCGCGGGGGGGGGCAATTTATTCGTTCACCTAAACCCGCCCTCTTTTGTGTGTGTGAGAGAGAGAGTTTTATTATTCATTTATTTTATTTCGGTCTCTCTCTCCCCCCCCCCTTCAAAAATATATATATATATATATATATCCCCGTCACAGGCGGAGAGGCCGCCTCAGCAACCCCGGGAAAGTTTCCAGCCGCCGCGGGAGTCTCCAGCCGAAGGTAGTGATTTCCTCGCGCTCCACTTTTTTCCAAAAACAAACACACACCCCCAAAGAAAAACAACCACCACGAAGCGCGATAAGCGACTTGTTTCTAAGGGGAGGAGGAGGAGGAGGAGGAGGACCTCGGAATGGTGGCCGTGGCTCCCCCCCCCCCCCAATTTCCTCGAGCAGGACTAAACTACAACTTTTCTCCCGTGACTCCTGCATTGCTTTCCCTTCACTTTCTGGGACCGGGAGGAGCTTCCGCTCGCGCCCCCCCCCCGTCTTTCTCTCTCGTGCGCGCGCGCTCTTTGGCTGCTGCGCGGCCGACGGGGTTGCCGCCCCCTTTTGGGGGGGTCCCGATCCCGGCCGCGGAAGGCAGAGTGGGGATGGGGGGGTGGCCCTCCCGGTGACTCGCTTTGTGACATTCCTTGGGAAGTGGAAGGAAGTGGGCAGAGATTGAAACGTTTCGTTGCTCCTAGGAACAGCTTCCCTCCAGTCCACTTGAAGGACAAAGGGCACTCATGCAAAGAGGAGGATGGACATGGGGGTGTCCCAAACTTTGTTTTGGACCACAACTCCCAGAATTCCAAGCCTGGATTGCCAATGACAAAGGCCTGTGGGAGTTGTGGTCCAAAATTTCTGGAGAGCCGAAGTTTAGACAAAACTGAAAGAGGTGGTTTGGGAGAGGGGTCAGGGAAATAATTTTTGTGTGTACTAGTGAAAACCCCTCTCTCAACAGAGGTGGTGGGGGTTCAGGCACAGTCTTATCTGCCACTTATCAGGCTGTGATTTCAACCATACCCAGTCAAATCAAAAAATACTTCACGCCTCCACCACCAAGGGCCATGGCATGTCCAAGCTTCGTCCCTCCTGATGTTTTGGACCACAACTCCCAGAATTCCAAGCCTGTACTTCCAATGGCAAAAGACTGTGGGAGTTGTGGTCCAAAACATCTGGAGAGCCAAAGTTTGGACATACCGTTGTTTACCTAATCAGCCTATTAAGGTCATTGTTCATCTTATGCGCCTGTTTCAGACTAGTTTGAGCAGAGGTCAAAGTGAACTGTAAAATGGAGGATTGGCCACTAGCTTTCTTCAGACTGATGAAACTGTTTGGATGAGCAGCGAAACGTTTCAATCTCTCAAGAAAAAGATGTCCAATTGCCATGACCCAACTTCCAGATAAACTCACCTGGATGACTGAGAATCTTCACAGACATAAGAAAGTCTGTAATTTGGCAGGATTGACTCATTGTGGTTGGTTTTCCTCGACTGAACACACATAGATATCTTGAACCTGCCTTTGAACCTGAAATTCAATGCCAGATAAAATGTCTTAGTTATTAATATACTCTTCCTTGTATTTCACTGCTGTGTGTTAACACGGTAAACCTCTCACCCCACAATATTCCTCCTGTTTGAAAATGTTACCCATGAAATCAGCGGAATTTTTGATGAAGACCTGCTTTTATTCTCTTATGAGATTTAGTCACACCCTCTCAAAATCCATGTATTTAGGTGCTCCAAATGGTGCATAAGGAGGTGTTATTTATTTATTTGATCTATATACCGCGGCCATCTAGCGTGAAGGCTACTTATTAAAACTGTCTAGGATTTTTAGTGGAACTGGATTGTTACCAGTAATTTAAAGTACATTAGTTGTGCTTTACATAGTTTTCTTGTGCAAGACGTATGAACTAGTTGACCCCTAGTGAATTATTGTGGCAGAAGGGGAAATTGAACCCTGGTTTCCTGAGTCCTACTCTTGAAATTCTTGCACACCTCATTGTCGTTCACCAGGCGACCCTACCTATTCATTTGCTACAGTTGTACCTCATTTTCCCACTAAAAACAACACTCAACTGAGTTTGTAAACCTCATAAAAGAATAAAAAATAGGCAAAATCAAATTTATTGTAGTAAAATGTGCCACATTAGCTTGTTCAGTTTTTTTTCTCATCTCTGTCATCCACAGATTCTTACTTAGGATGAGAATATACAGGATATTTTCTTGAAAGTGGATTCTATTTTAATGGGTAGGCCTTGTTTCTGAATAAATGTTCTTAAATTTGTCTTACATTTTCTTAAGCATATTTATTCAGAATTAAAGCCCATATTGTTCAGTTGGAATTATTCCTTGGCAGAAGAGTATAAAATTGTAATCTAAAAGTGTTTATTTATTTATTTATTTATTTATTTTCACATTTGTATACCGTGCCTATTCCCTCATGGGGGACTCAGGGCGGTTCACAACAAGCAAAGTAAAACAGTTAAAACAGTTTAAGAAGCTAAAACATCACAGTACAAAGCACAAAATAAGTGCAATCAGTTAAGCGGGCCCAAAGAAGGGGGGGTGGAAATGCTTACATATGGAATTTAGTGTGGTGCAGTAGGTACAATGATAGAATAGGACACTAGAGTTCGAATCTCCACTTGGCCATAAAAACACACTGGGGTGTCAGAATTGTTAAAACCATCCCTTAAATACTTCACTTACTTTGAAAGTCCTGTTAGACTCTGACTTGCCGGCTCTGACTCAGTGTAACTAAGTATTGCTTATATTCTCCACTTTTTTGAGGCACCTCCTCTCCTGACCCCTGACAAATTTAAATACAGATTGCCTTCCCAAATTTAAATTCATAAAGCAGAAATTATTGTTAATGTTAGAGTTGTTATTTATGTTATCACTCATGCCAGTTACTGATAAATCGACCTAAGGTATAACAGAACACTTTTTATGGGATTATGTACATGGTGTTAGTCTAGATCAGTGGTGGCAAACCTTCAGCACTCCAGATGTTTTGGACCACAACTCCCATAATTCCAAGCATGTATTGCCAATGACAAAGGACTGTGGGAGTTGTGGTCCAAAACATCTGGAGTGCCGAAGGTTCACCACCACTGGTCTAGATTCATAAAACACATTTGTAGGGACATCTCATTAAGATAATTGTGGTACATTAATGTAAATTGGCCTTGCAAATGCATTCACAAAAATTACTGGAAGGCAAATGTTTCTAGAAACCTGTATTAATGTAATATACATGTTAGAAATATGTGGCCTAAAATAGTTTTAAGTCCCGCTACCTTCTGTAAAATTGTATTTCTTAGTCACCTGGGTGCAACAGTAACAGCTGGTTTCCTGTAGCAAAGAATCGGGAAAATAAACGTGTCCTCTCTTCACTATGTATGAAGCAACTATGGTACTGTAGTCTCCAAGTTTGCTGACAGAATTAAGTAGGAAAGTTTCTGGAACTCGTCCTCTGCTAATGACATTATCAGTTTTTCACAGGCAAAATTAAGCTAACTGGATATTAGTCAGTGTATATGGATTTGCTTGTGTTTACAGCTTGACCCCTCATAACGCATCTTCCTAAATGTCTTTGCTCTTTCATAGTACTCAGAAGACAGCAAGATGGAGGCTTCTTCAAAGGGCCTCCTTATCCAAGTTATCCCTTCTTGATGATACCGGAATTAGGAAGTCCCTACCTTCCCAGTGGAGCTTTGTCCCCAGGTGGTGCTCGAACAGTAAGTGATATGGTTTGCTTCAAAGTCATAGCCATTGAATTTTTCTTTCCTTTTTCATGAGACAAATCGAAACAGACGAGAATCCCTTTGAGACCTTTTACCTCACAAATAAAATAAAATTCTGTTATTGTGAGATAATAAACATTGTTTGAAGAAAATCATTGCTATATTTCATGACAAACTCCATTTACCTCTTCTCCAGGCTGTTATCGGAAGATAGGCAATCTTTTGTATATTGTATAATGCCTAGTTCAGCGATTTCCAGAACCAAAGATATGTCATTGCTTTCTGTTGAATGGGTATTTTCCTACTATGTTTTTTTTCTTGCCCCTCCCCCCCCCAAATTTAATTGTTCAGCAGAGACTATACACCAGGGGTGTCCAAACTTTTCATGAGGAGGGCCAGATTGCGTGAGGTGAAAATGTGTGGGGGCAGGCCATTCAGCTGCATTTGGCCCCCAGGCCGGACTTTGGACAAGTCTCTATAACATGCAAGGAAGTGGGGAGGATGCTGCAGCAACGGAACTGGGGGTGGGTAGGCTGGGCAGGTGGCTGGGGGGATGGACAGAGGCAGGGAGGACAGGCAAACCGTAAAACTGCAAGCTGACCTCTCCATCTGGTACGGGGAGGGGCATCCTGGTGGGGATGCATGGCAGGCTGAGCCAGTGGGGAGAAGAGTTTCGCGGGCCACTTGAAATTTGAAAACGGGCCGCATTTGGCCCCCAGGCCTGACTTTGGACATGCCCGCTATAGACTGATTCTGGTAGCTGAGACTTTCAGTTGTTTGTGTTCATTTATTTGTAAGCAGAGTTCTGATTCAGGGATGGGAAAGTCCAGGTATTTAAAGTCCAGGTGACAAATCTGGATCTAAAATAAATTCCCGATCCCCTTGTAGAGGTATGTAATTCTAATAAATTATTTTCAATACTTGCTGAGGCATTGAATATTGGTGGTTGAATTGGAACTATTAAGTGTGGTGTAGTGAACAGAGTAATGGACTAGGACTCGGGAGGCATGAGTTCAAATCCCTGCTTAGTTATGGAAATTCACCGGGGTGTATGAAACTGCTCAAGCCTTATGGGACACTGGTTGAACTGCAGCACTCTAGTCCAAACTCTGCTCATGTCAAGTTCAATGTCAAGTAGCTGGCTCAAGGTTCACCCAGCCTTCCGATGTGGTCAGTAAAATGTATAGCATGCATAATTAAATTGTAAACTGCCCAGAGACTGCTTCAAATGCTGTAGGGCAGTATGTAAGCAGCATATTTTGTTTTGTTTTGTTTTAAATACTGTGCAGTGTGATTCTTACCTTAAAACCTTACTAGGGTCATTCTAATTCACCCCAAACAATTCTCAAAATACATTCCAAAGTTATCCCCAAGGTGTGCATTGGCAGAGGACTGTTGAACATATTCCTATGATCATTGACTACAACTTCCATTATCCGTGCTATGCTGGAGACCCTAGGTTGTGGAAGGCTGCACTGCAATGTAGTTTCTGATCAAATTGGCACTGCTGGTTTAGGTAGGTGGGGATTTGGTTCACTACTCTTCCCCCTTCACAGGGTCTGGACTCATTAGGGTCTTTTCCAGGCCTGAAGTTCTAAGATAGTAATTATGATGATTCTAAATGATTTGATTCGGACAGAATTGAACTGAGTAGATATTGAATGACCAAGAAAACAATCTTAGAGTTGTGATGGGTAGCTTGATTAAGATAAGATGTTGAGGATCCTTGTAGTCAAGGGTCAGGGAGCACAATAAGCAGAGAACTCGCTTGTTGCTTGCTTGGTACACAACAGGAAAGTATTGTATTACTATGGTTCCAAATCAACCAGAAGCCACCCAGTGTGGGTCTGCTGTGAAAAATAGAAACTCCATATTAAAAGTTACTAGGAAAGGAATTAAAAGAGCCACTATCATGATTTGTTTTTATAAATATTTAATGGCAGCCATATTTGGAATGATGTGTATAATTCTAGTCACTCCAGTTCTAAAACGTAGACCTGGAAAATGTATAATAAAGGGCAACCAGGATGAGCAGGGGACTAGAAGGTGGATAGATCGGTAAAGAAACTGAAGCACATGGTAAAGAAACTGAAGCACATTTTTTAGTGTAGTACTATTAATTTGAAATAGGCAGTGAAAAGATTCATATAACATTGAGGTATTTAGACCTAGTGAGCTTCCCACATAGAAAATATTTCAAAAAAGTATTTGAAAGAGCTCTTTTGGGGTCTTATTTGACTCAGATGATGAATGGTGAACTATAAGATCACACTCCGTGTATCAATGTTAATGAAAGTTATGTGAAATGTTCCCAATGTTGAATCTATTTTCATTGTTTGTCTTGTTGTATAGGATTTTTTTGAATGCCTTGTTTTCTTCATGTAGGAAATTATATTGACCCATGAGATATAAAATAAGAATAGGTTATATTTTTGAAGAGTTTGAGCAAATCATAAACCCATTAGTAAGAAAGGTTAGAAACTTTTTTGGCTTGTATTGGAACTAAAGTCAGGTTCGCTGAGGTTGAAAACTGCAGTAAATTAGATTTTTGTTTCAACTTGGGAATATATGTCCTGTTTTTTAAAAGGCTAAACCCCCCAGCAGTTCTTGCAAATGTTTAAAGCAAACATATTGTATTTTGTTCTTCTTTTGACTTTACGAAGAATAGGGAAATCAGCTTTTGCACAACTGATTTAACACTTGACTGTAAATGTTACCTGGCCTCTGAAAAGCTAGTAAGAACTTCCATTCTGTTATCAGAGGGGGGCTTAAGGCTTTTAAAAGCTGTTAATGGGCTGACATTGTATGTCCCTACAGACATTTAAAGAAGTGATTAAGCAAATTGACCAAGCCTTAGTCAGCAGATCAAATCCCCCAAATATCACCAACTTAAATGTCCCATTTCCAAACTATACAAATGGCATAATCCTCAGGAGCTCATTGTGTTCAGTGTTTGGCAAGGCTTCTCTTTTTCCATCTTATCATGCTGAAAATATCAACATGTTATTTTTATTTTTAAATGTGCTATCAGTATCATATCTGCGATCTGTCATCTCATCAATAATCTCCAGTATTCTTTATTGTGAAGGGTAGGAAAACTTTAAAAACTGAGAAGTTTGTTTCTGAGAAGTTTTTTTAATGTGTAAAAGTTTTAAATAATGATTAATGGGGCTGCCATTCAATTAAAGACATCTCAGTAGCTCTATTGTGAATTTTAGTTGAGGAAAATCAATATATTTTGATGGATTCCTTATCAAGGATTACAGTTATGTTTAGATGACATACAGGATTTATGTAACATTCCAATGAATTGCAGCATACATGATTTTAGAGACATTTTCTCTTGTGTGTGAGAGGAGGGGTAATGCTTGTAACATAGTACATACCACCTTCATAAGTAATTGTCTTATGTATAAAATTTGCTAAGCTTAAGGTATTGAGCTTTAAGTCTATTAATGCATTCAAGTTTCTTGCTGTAATGGTGCTTTATGGATGTTAGCAAACCATAGAAAGGTGGAGTAATGTATATTTATTTGTATAAAGATATCTCAATCTTTATATAGAAATTATTTTGTTAACTTATAACTTGTTGCATGATCATCTAGTGCCAGATAGCACTAAGAACAAATCTTCTGCCATGGGATATTGACCCTGTACCTGACCCTATAAGATCTCTATAGCTCTTACTGATGATGTATTTCCCTTTAGAAATAAAGGGAGTAGCAACATTGGTTCTGTGTAGCAGCATGACATCTAAATGTTAAACCTTTTCCTAAGTTTCATTAGCCAGGCACATACTACTCTGTTCGTTTTGTTTATATGTTGGTGCTTGATTTTTATTTCTGCAAGTACTTCTCATAGTTTAAATAGGGTCTTTCAAAGCAAAGCAAAGTGTTCTGCTTGTATACCGCCCCATACCACTTCAAGTAGTCTCTGGGTAGTTTACAGTTTTAATTAAAGTATGCAGGATACACCCCCCCCCCGCAAGCTGGGTACTCATTTTACCGACCTCGGAAGGATGGAAGGCTGAGGCAACCAGGAGCTGGCTACCTGGGATTGAACCCCAGGTGGTGAGCACAGTTTTAGCTGCAGCACAGGCATTTAACCACTGTGCCACAAGGCTCCTGTTTGCCTGGTACCACCTAGAAGAGGGATGGCGAATCTATGGCACGCGTGCTAAAGGTGGCACTCAGAGCCCTTTCTGTGGGCACCCGACATCACCCCTTCATAGCCACCTGCATAGAAGTTAAATTACTATATTGGCACTTTGCAAAAAAAAAAAAAAAATAGTGGGTTTTGAATTGCAGTTTGGGCACTCAGTCTCTAAAAGGTTCGCCCTCACTGACCTAGAAGTACCTACCTCTCATGGCTTAATTGTTGCTTCATGGACATCCTAGTACCAACAGTAACAAGGCAGACAAGGCTATTGTCTGCCAGAGATAACACAACAATGAAAATGGAAACTCAAGACTCTGGTATGGCACGGGAGAGGAAAATGTGCAGCAGCACCTCAGTGCTTACAAGAATTGTGAGACAGGTGAAACCAAACAGATCTTTCAAGCATTGATGTTTGTGGTCCACCAGCCTATAAAACAGTGTCTCTAGTATTTGTTCAGAGTTAGCCATTGCCTGTAATAATGCTGACATGGTATCAGCAGGATTCTTGCTTGTTCATTCTGATGATCCTATAGCTGAAGAAGAATAAGTAATGGGCATATCATTTTGCAGATACTATACTATGGGAATTACAGGTGTAATTGATAGAGGTTTGAGCTCTCCTAATTATATCAAGTATTTTACCCATAAATGGTCTTTTTTACAAGTTCTGTATTTTCCACTAATATATTTTAAGCTGTTTTATCATATTATATTTTTATTGTATTATAAATTTTGTATTATGTGTGATTTGGTTAACAACCGTAAATAAACATTCATTCATTCAGGAGTACATGTACTTGGACATCAGTATTCTAGATTAGTTTAAATCTCTGAATTTTGAATATATGAATGTACGCTCTTGGAATGCTTGAGTTAATTTGACCTGGGGAGAAGTCTGATTACGGCTAGACTTTGTCATGCATAGAATAGGCTCTTGAAATCTTGTGGGGACCTCAGTCATGACCACCTTAGTAGCATTAATTGGAAGCATTCGATGTATGGCCAGTGTGGTACGATAGATAGACAATGGGTGTTAGGATTCAGGAAAATGATCCACATCCTTGCTTTGTCATGGAAACTCACAGTGGGAGCAATGGAACTGGTAAAACCACTCCCAACCCCATCGCAAGCGGCAGTGTTTTGGACCAAAATTTAAAATGCTAGACTTGTGTTTCAGGAAGATACCCACGGAGGAAATATCATTGTTGGTGAGGAATAGTTGTTTATTTCACAGTTCTCTATTCTTAAAAACTGTGATCAGAGGTTGATTTGCCAAGAAATCTCAGAGCGAATATTCAAGATACATTATACAAATTGAGTAACCTCATTGTCATTTCTAGGAGAAATAGAATAGGATTGTCTCTTTTCTCCAGTGTTTGGCTTTGCTGGAATGCGCAGTGGATGTGTGGGGTCTGAGACTAATGTGATGTAGGGTTCTTTGCTGCTGCAAAGATGTGCATACAAAACTGCACCCCACAGTTCCTTACCTAATGCAAAACACATGAAACTGGAAATAGAGAAACAAGCATACATCAAAGTTAATTAAAGGAAAGTAATTTTTGTAGACTCTTTGGGAGGGGGATGTTTTCAGACTCATGCTTTTTGCTCTCTAGCACACTGCAGATCATACAAAAATCTAATTTACTGCAGTTTTCAACCTCAGCGAACCTGACTTTAGTTCCAATACAAGCCAAAAAAGTTTCTAACCTTTCTTACTAATGGGTTTATGATTCGCTCAAACTCTTCAAAAATATAACCTATTCTTATTTTATATCTCATGGGTCAATATAATTTCTTACATGAAGAAAACAAGGTATTCAAAAAAATCCTATACAACAAGACAAACAATGAAAATAGATTCAACATTGGGAACATTTCACATAACTTTCATTAACATTGATACACGGAGTGTGATCTTATATTTCACCATTCATCATCTGAGTCGAATAAGACCCCAAAAGAGCTCTTTCAAAACAGCATAGCCAATGAGCAAAGTGTGGTGCCGCCTTCAGCTCAGGTTGGTTCAACTCAGTTTGTTGCCTTCTGCAGTTTCACAGTCCAGGTGACCATACACCTCAATGACCCTGTCAGTAGTAGTTTGTTTTAGGGAGGTTACTTGAGCGATTCCTTTCTCTGCTTTAGTCATGTTTCTGGAGTCTGCTAGGTAAATTTAAAGACACACCCGTATCATTCAAATGGGGTATACATATTAATTTCACAAAGACTAGTGGGAGAGCGATTCCTAAATCAGCATACCGGGAGCTAATAAACCAGGAAAAGGAAGCAGAAAATTGCAGGCATTAAGACAAAACACTCACTCTCCTCCTACTTCCTCAAGGGAGAATATGCCTGGAAGGCCCAGTTATGGACACTATAGTATCACCTCAATGACCCCAGATTTTAGAATTTTTACAAATCATTCTTCTGTTCTTACTTCGCGGTTTTCAATACGATGAAGAGTTTATGTCCAAAGTGGGAGATCTGATGAATATTTGAATAGGCAGAAGTTCTTTACTTCAATATTAAAACTCAGTTGAATGTGTTATTAAGCTTGGATACATTTTGTTGTACAGTATCTGAAATACAAAATTAATACACAGTTAGACTTTGGCACTCCAGATGTTTAAGTTTATTAACAGATGTCCAAACTTCGGCCCTCCACATGTTTTGGACCACAACTCCCAGAATTCCAAGCCTGATAATGACAAAGGACTGTGGGAGATGTGGTCCAAAAAATCTGGAGTGCCGAAGGTTCGCCGCCAATGGACTAGTTTGTTTTTAGCCTGCTGTATGAGTGACCATATTGTGTGGTCTTCTAAAAATTACAGTACAGTAAAAGTCACTTCACCTTGCTGTTGTTTGTAAAGAATTTCCATAGTAGAGAGTTTTGATCTGAGGTTTTGTTTTCCTGTCCAAGAGATATTTTACTGGCAAATAAAAACTTTTAGAATGAAAGGTGGTTCTTTTGCTGGCTCAGAGCGTCACATTGGCAATGTGGACTTTCGGAATGTCCTGGACAAATGGCAAGAAGTATTTTGAGCAACTGCCAGAGGAGAAGGAAGAATTAATCTTCATTTAAAGTTGTTTGCTGCGTGAAGGCCAGTTTTGCTGGGTGCTTCCCCCCCCCCCCCAGATCAGCTCTTTTTATTGACTTTTTAGTGAGGATAACTAAAGTTTAGACAGATGTAAGCTTGAGTGTCTTGGTTAAGCTCTTTGGGGGGGGGGTGAAAATCTGTTTCTTATTTAGAGTTATTGTTTTGTTACATTCTTATCCTTGCTGAAACTGCTTCAGGCATGAGATAAGGTTCTAATCCTGTGTGCACTGAAAATGGTTTTGGGATGAGTTGCAGCTGCTTTCTGACCTGGTAAACTCAGCATGAGGGTATTCTGGGGAAGTACTGTAATTTCATTGTAACTAAAGACTGATTTCTGTACTTGGATGTTACTAGGAGGAGTTTGTCATTTCTGCTAGCTGCAGAATAAATTGAAACAATGTTAAAACTACTGTATCATGTTACTGAAATGCTAGTTCACTGTGTTGGGGGTACTGCTACTTCTTAGACAAATACGTTCTTGCACTGCAATGGACCGAATTAATTCCTTGATACAATGTACAGTGGTACCTTGTATAAAGGAATTAATTCATTCCAAAAGAAATTATGGTAAGCAAATTTTCCTTTGTACAAATTTCCCATAGGAATACATTGAAAACAGAGTAATCCCTAATCACGACCATTTTTATGTTGTTCAGATTCGCCCCACGGACAATTCTGTTAAGCAAATTTCCCCTATCTCTGGGATTTTTTATGTTGTACAGATCTTATGTTATACAAACCGTTTGTTATACAAGGGTCCACTGTATTTAGAAAAATAATAAGACCACCAATCTCCCCATTAAGCCAGGTGGTGGAATTGAAGGATTTCCCAGATAATTAAAAAATAGTTTGATGGAGAAGAGAATTACACATTTTGTTTATCCACTCTTTCATTTGTATAACGTGGGGCAAAGAAGATGTATGTTAGGAGGACTGTACAAAAAAATGGAAAGCCAAAAATAGAGTAGGTATGTGGTGGACTAAATTTGAAGAATTAATTGGAAAAAAGGAGAATATTGATGTTAGTGAAAATAGAAAGGAAACTGTGATATATAAGGTGTTGACCCAGACAGGTACTAAAATAACAGCTCTCAAGAAAGTATGGCAAGAGGATTTAGCAGCAGAGCTTAAAGAGGAAGATTGGAATTCTGTGTGGAAAGGGTCAACACTTAGCAGGGATTCAATTTATTTCTGGAAAGAATGAGGGCAACATTAGGTAGGTTGTCAATCAACAAAGCAATAGTACAATACGTTGATTTTAAATAAAGATTAGCCCCAAGGGTGAAGGGTGCATGAAGTTAATACGTTTTTGTATCGGTTGTTTTCTATCTTCTTTGCATAATTTTGTCATATTCATGTAGGTATGTTTTTATTCATTTTGAATATGAGTGATTCTAATATAAGATACTTCTAATAGCAGATGTTTGTTTGGTTTTGACCTTTATACTTATATAATTTTTAAATAAAATTATTTTTAAAAAGTAATTGATGAGGTGCAAATGATATATTGACAGAGCCGCAACTGGTGTGGGGGGGGGCATATGCCCTGGGTGCTGTACTGTTTAGGGGGGGTCCAAAATGACAAAATAATACAGTATTTTTCATCTACCACCACCCTGCGGGAATCCATGTTTGCTCCGGGTGACACAGTCTGTAGTTGTGACCCTGTATCTTGATCATGTGTCTGGTTACAGACCAATCACATGACCATCCTCCTGGCATTTAGTATTAGAAGTCAGCATGATCTGGTCACATGCAGTGAAGAGCAGTAATATTCTAGCCGCCGCCTCATGATTAGAATCATTAGAATCTCTATTCTGTAATGAAATCTTTCAGCTGTAAGTGCTCTCTCTGGTTCCAGTTTATTGTTTACAGAAAATTCAACCACATTGTTGTTCCTCCGAACTGATATTAACTGTTTTCGCTGTTCTGTTTCGTCTGCCCTTAGCCTATCTTATTCACTTTTGATTTTATGAATGGTGTTGACTTAATTATGTTTTTATCTGCATCCCTTTTAGTTCTGTATTATATTCTTGCATTATTTTGTATTGTAACAGTTTGCTCTATGTTGTGAACTGCCCAGAGTGGCCTTTGGTTAGATGGGCGGTATATAAATCAAATACATGAATAAATAATAAATAAACACTAGTGGTACTTTCTGTAGCACATACAGTAAGTTTAAGAGACTTGTGATGAACTCATAAGGAATTTCTCAAGGGACTCCAGCTCATGTACTCCACAGTTAAGTACAGAATACATTTGTGTGGTGGGCATAGCTATAGATACTAGTTTCTTGATTCAGTTGGGGTTTTTTTTTTGTCTTCTGGTATCTTGGAATTTTGGGTTACTTGTATAAAATTTTAAATGATGCAGGTTTGTATCGGTGATGTTCTAGTTCCATAAGTAGAGTTTTGCACTCTCACTCCTTGTCTGAATAGCTTTTGCCAAATTTGACGGCCCATCTGACCTGGTCCTGATAGAGCTCACACCTGTGGATATTAATTTCCAGAGAAACCTGGAAGATGGTAACCAGAAACTAGGCTTTCTCTGCAGTGGCACTGTCTGTATGGAATGCTGTCCTGCAGGAAATGTGACATGTGCCCTCTTTACATATTTAAAATGATCTTTAAAACAGAACTATTCAGAAAAAGGCTTTGGGGAGAATCTCCTCCAACAGCTGGGACAATGGAAACAGGAGTGGGTTCCAGAAATTGTTTTGTCTCCTCTCTTGGGTTATGATTTGTGTTGGGGGCAATCTATTACATCATATATGTTTAGTGTGCTGCGTACATGGCCTTGAGTAGCAATTCGCTAGATGGTCTGTATATGAATTGATTATGGAAGTACAGGGAACTCATAGTTGCAATCCTCTGTTGCACTTTTGAACAAATCAACTGGATCTAATTTGTAATTTGGAAATGTTTTTCCACTGTAGTGTCCCTATAAAACAACCTTGCACAATATTTCCACAAACAGTATTAGCCAACAAGATTTTTTTACATGTGTCTACCCCACATGTCAGTAACTTGTGGTATACGTGTATCTTGAATTTTAGTCTTAGCAGTTAAAAGCTTTTCTGTGTAGTCACCTGCAGTTGATTTTCCTTTAGCAGAGATAATTTGGAAGATGCCTGGTTAAAGACTTGATATATAAATTTGCATATATTTTAAAAAATAATTTTTGAGTGCATATTTTTTAAAAAACATGCACTCAAAAATTACTTATCTTAGGGGCATCAAAGTAGCAGGGGTACCTTGAGAAAGTGATTTTAGGAAAGCCCCTGAAATTTGGAAACATTTAGGGATAAGGGGGCTGAGTTATGAAGCTCCAAATGGGGTGCCTCTAAACCAGGCATGTCCAAACTTCAGCCCTCCAGGTGTTTTGGACAGCAACTTCCACAGTCCTTTGCCATTGGCAATCTAAGCTTAGAATTCTGGGAATTGTGGTCCAAAACATCAGGAGGGCCGAAGTTTGGACATGCCTGCCCTAAACCTTCTCATTGGAATATATGGGAATCAGAGGCACCGCTGTCTCTTGCCCAATCTGGACTTGCCCTCCGCCACCCTCCCCAACCTGTCCAAGCACCTAATTTTACCCCCCAAACTGGGGAACCTATTGACTCGAGTATAAGTCGAGGGCATTTTTTCCGGCCAAAAATAAGGGTTGAAAAGCTCAGCTTATACTCAAGTATATATAGCTCATGGTTCATATGACTTTGGCTAAGAATATAGTAATTGTGTAGTCTGAAAAAAATACTTTGGTGGATTTTATCTGAAAACAGCATGCATTGTTGAGGAATTGTAATGGGTACAAGTAGTGCCTTGAAACCCAGGTGTTTGGCAGCAGGGAGATATTATGCTACACACTTCTAGGTTACATACTCTCCAAGTCCTTTCCTATTGTTCAAACATTTTCTCTTGTTCTCTTGGAACAAAAGCTGATTAGCCTACTTATTCTGCAGCAGTGTAGTTAACAGAATGATCTCTCTGAGTAGGAGTCGTGTTCTGCCAAGTGATAATTAACATGGGCATCACCTATTATTATCTTGAGAAGAATACATACAGATTTGGCTTTCAGAGAGCAGGTTGAGAGTAGGCTGTGTAAAGGCAACTAGTCTAGACCAGTGGTTCTCATCCTGTGGGTCCCCAGATGTTCTTGGACTGCAACTCCCAGAAGCCTCCATCACTTGCTGTGCTGGAAGTGATTTCTGGGAGTTGCAGTCCAGGAATATTTGGCATATAGGGTTTACATCCTCATCACAGTCCAGGAACATCTGGGGAGTCACAGGTTGAGAACCACTGGTCTAGACCAGGGCTGTTCAACTTTGAACAGGCCAAGGTCTACTTTTTCCAGCCCAAAGTGCCTGAGGGCTACTACACTAAAACCTCTACTTACGAATTTTATCTGTTCCCAGCACGTACTCATAAGTAAAAACTTTTGTAAGTAGAGCAGCGGTTTCCCATAGGAATGCATTGAAAACCAATTAATCTGTCCTGGAGGGAACAGATTTCAATGCACCATGGCCCTTGAACAGTCTCGCTCAGCTGAGGCAGTGGGCTTGCAGACCCAGAACTTTGCTAGGGCAGTGGTGGTCCCTGTGATGGGGGAGGGAGTGGCGGAGAACTTGTCTCCTCACTTTTTTTATTGATGGACGGTGGGGTGCTTTTGAACCCTTCGTGGGCTACCAGTAGCCCGTGGTCTACCTGTTGGCCAGGCCCGGTCTAGACTATACATATCTAGGGATGCACTCCTGTTTCTTCCTGTGGACCTTTTAAGGAGCATTCTCTCATGCTCAGATGTGCCAGACATCTGAGAAGGCATTGACATTCAAGCATTTGGAGGAGTGCGAAGTGGTCCATGGTTCCTCTGGAGGAATGAAGTCCACAAATGACACCCCAGTGTCATCATTTTGAAGAATAATCAGAGTCAGTAATTGCAGTATTCACCAGATGTTGTTTAAGTCATTGTTGCTTTCTGCCAATAAGGTGGTATTACTTGCATATCTTAAATTACTCACATTTCTTCCATGAATTTTCACTCCTCCTTCATCTGAATATAATCCAACTTTCTGTATGTGTTCTGTATACAGATGGAACAGACAAGGACATAAAATGCACCCTTGTCTGGCACCTTTACCTATAAGAGAACATTCTGTCTCCATATTCTCTTCTAATGGTAGTGTCTTCTCCGCAATGCAGGTTATTTATGTGGACAACCAAATATGGAGGCACACCCATTTCTTTTGAAACAACCCCAGGTTTCATGATCTGCACAGTCAAAGGGCTTTGCTGTAGTAGCATAAGATGATTTTCTGAAATGCTTTGGTTTGCTACAGTAGCCAGCAGATATTTGAAATCTTGAGTACCTTTTCCTTTTCAGAATACACCTTGAATATCAGGCATTCTCGCTCTATGTAAGGTAAATGCCTTTGTCGCAACATCTTGAGAATCACTTTGTTTGCATGTCTGTGAAGATTCTCAGTCATCCAGGTGAGTTTATCTGGAAGTTGAGTCATGGCTACTGGACTTCTTTTTTGAGGGATAGAAACGTTTCGCTGTTCATCCAAACAGCTTCGTAAAGCAATGGTGACAGCACCATTAAAGCAATGGTTATCGCAAGAAATTAAAGCAATGGTTGTAACAAGTTACAGCACTCCTTGGCCTTGCCTTTGTTGGGGACTGGAATATATATTGAATGTTTCCAGAGTGGCCCAACGTTTTGTTTTCTGTATTTGTTGACATTTGTTATAATTTTGACTGATTCGGTATTGCATAGTCAGGAGCTGTGCAAGTGCATGCATTATCCTACCTCCCTATCTGATTGGTCAGCGCCAGGGAGAAGGAAGGATGACTCCTCTGCACCTTTTCCAGTTCCATGATGTCTATTTTGAGATGCAGTGACCAGAATTGTACACAATACTCCAAGTGCGGCCTTTTGTACAGTGGCATTAGAATGTTGGCACCTGAGCGGGGATATGATTGAGACGTACAAAATAATGCAGGGTATAAGTAATGTAGATAGAGGGACACTCTACTCCTCACAAAATACCAGAACTAGGGGGCATCCACTCAAACTGAGGGTTGGGTGAGCGAGAACAGACAAAAGATTTTTTTTTTACCCAGCGTGTTGTTTGTCTATGGAACTCCCTGCCACAGGATGTGGTAATAGCATCTGGCCTGGATGCCTTCAAAAGGGGATTGGACAAATTCCTGGAGGAAAAGTCCATCACATGTTACAAACCATGATGGAGATGTGTAATCTCCAGGCTTAAAACTGGGGTACTTGAAGGACCAGATGCAGAGGAATGGTATCAGGAGATAGATATATAGTCTCGTGTGCTCCCAGGGGCATTTGGTGAGATACAGGAAGCTGGACTAGATGGTCCTTTGGCCTGATCTAGCATGGCTCTTCTTATGTTCTCATGACCTGGTGGTGGGCCCCAATAGAATTTAATTTAAAAGCTGCCTCGATACAGAGTCCCTCTCAATGCTGGTCCATCCATTGGATGTTTACATTACAGACTACTGTAATGCTCTCTTGCGTGAATAAAGGAACACCAGCATATCTCCACTGCCCTGGCTGCCCTGCCTTGGTTACCTGTGTGTTTCTGTGCCAGCTTCAAGGTGATGACATTAACATACAAGGCCCTACACAGTTTGTGACCTCAATACCTGCAAAATGCCTTCTCCCAGCAAAATCTGACCCCCTTCTCATACAGACCAGGCCAGGTGGCTGCGGACATTGACCCTGAGAGAGGCCTGGAAAGAAAAGACCACGAATCGTGCCGTTTCAGTAGTTGTGCCACATCTGTGGAATCAGTTCCTGCCTGAAACTCACCTGGCCCCTTCACTGATGGCTTTTTAGAGGCTAATCTATGAAAACATGGCTATTCAGACAGGCCTTCTAAAATATCTCATATACATAACACAGAACCTTCTTCAGCTCTTGAGCTGATGACCTCCCCTATCTTTATTGCTTTTATTAATTTTTTGTGATATACAGTACATATATAGATATACTTAAGTGTTTGTGTGCATATATACAGTACATATACATACAGTGGACCCTTGTATAACAAACAGCTTGTGTAACATAAAATTTGTACAACATAAAAAATTCCAGAGATAGGGGAAATTTGCTTAACATAATCGCCTATGGGGAGAATCTGTACAACATAAAAATGGGATCACTCCGTTTTCAATGCATTCCTATGGGAATTTGTATAAATGAAAATTTGCTTAACATAATTTCATTTGGAATGAATTAGTTCGTTTATACAAGGTACCACTGTGTATAGATATACTTATGTGTTTGTGTGCATATATACAGTACATATACATATATACTTATCTGTGTGTGTGTGTGTGTGTGTGTGTGTGTGTGTGTGTGTGTGTACAGAGAGAGAGAGAGAGAGAGATTGAGAGAGAGAGAGAGAGAAACTTTGAAAAGGATTGGAAGAGGTTGATGCTTATAAAGAATAATGATTTGGGTAGTAATGGCAATTGAAAGCCTTCCCTGCCATTCAACATATTACCTTTTTGTTTGGAATTCTATTGTGGCTGCAAATCACCTTGAGCTTTGGCTAAATAAGATATACAAAATGGTTCTTCCCAATGCCATTTCAATACAGAGAAACAAAATACTCTAGACTACTCTTTGTTGTACTTCACTTTAAGGGGCCTCATTAGAGGGTGGTGTATGTACACTATTCTGCACAGCTGTTTTTGATTATTTCACTAAACCTTTTGTTTCTCTTCATGACTGACTTTTGTAGGAAGGAAGGAAAACTTGGAAAGTAAAATGATTCAGCTTCAAATTCAGAAGAGTCAGAAGACTAATTTATTGTTAGCTTGAAGAATCTAGAAACATATGTATAAAAGGGGCTAGTCATTACATCCTGCAGGTGGATGGAAATCTATTTGTCTTGCCTTCCAAGAGAATAAATGATATGGAAATACAAAGGCAGTCCTAAAGCAGTTTCTGGGATTCTCACATTTTTTCTGGTAGTAAGAGAAAATAAATTACACTGCAATAGTGCCTGTGCTATAAGAGCAATGTGAGAACTGAGCCTTTTCAGGTCCATTCAAGAAACTGGCAAGTGAGTGTTGAATAATAACAGAGTTCTGCTCGTGAAACCTCCTAAGTAACATGCGGGAATTGTGCTGTGGGCTAGTTACCATTCTGTATGTATGTATGTATGTATGTATGTATGTATGTATGTATGTATGTATGTATGTATGTATGTATGTATGTATGTATGTATGTATGTATGTATGTATGTATGTATGTATGTAACTCCTGATTACTGCTGGTTAGTACTCTGAGTGGTGAAGACTCAAAACCATAAAACAATACTGCAATATAATAATATATCAATAGCAATACATTTGTCAACCCTCTATATTGTGGTTCATATACTACGGTCCCAGTAAATTCTGCAAAATTTCCAAGAAATTTCTGGCTTGTGTTGCTGATAATTTTCTCGTAAGAAAAAAATGAAAGACACTAGAGGACTAGCTTTTATTGACTTGATTCTAATCAATAAAAATTACTTTGTGGATGAAATGGAAGTAAGAGGAACTCAGGGAATATGAGCATGTTATACAGGAGTTCCTTCATGGTTTTAAAGGCTGGGCATAGTTTTTAGCTCTACAGGCTCTTGGGTCTCCCATCTAAAACAAGCATCATTGAATGCCCAGAAAAGTGCTGCAGCACTAACTAGATTCTTCTATTCTAAAGGAGGGCGACAAGCATCTCCAGCAATTCAGGTTTTCAAAGGAAAAGTTATTTCTCAAATGTTGTATGGTTCCCAAATTTTCACATGTTCAAATGTTCATCCTTTGGAGGTAGTACAGATGAAATTTTTGAGATCAATCCTGGCTGTACCCCCCTGTACGTCAAATGTAGCCCTTCACTTGGAGGCTGGTTTAGTACCTATAAGAGCACAGGTCAAAGTCCTCATGATCAATTATTGGTTAAAACTTATATTCGCCACAGAAGGTTTGGCCCCTCTGGTACTAATTGACTCTTTCCAGTCAGAATGGAAACAGCTTGTGGTAAAAGAAATACAGCAAATTGGCTTCTCCAATAGTATCTTAAAAGAAATGGGCTACATTAATGCCAAAGCTGCAGTTAAACGTAGGATCTGGGATATAGAACTCCAAGAACATGTGAGCCTTTTGGGTAACCACAGTGGAGTTACTTACAATGAATTTACTATACCCCAATACCTGACTGGTTCAATGCCCCCAAAGATTATAAGAGCTTTCACTTTAGCCAGATTGAATGTGCTCCCTTCCAAGCTTTTGGATGGGAAATTTCAGAATATTCCCCTCCTAAACTGCTTGTGCCCATGTGAAATGAATCAGGTAGAAACGGTCACTCATGTACTTCTCTATTGTTCTTTTTATCGTGACCTACGCAAGGAACTTATTCAACCTGTTATTAATAAATTTCCTGGGAGACCTGCCAAATTCTATGTGAAGTTACTTCTTTCTGACAGGTCCCAGCAGATCTCAAATTGTGTCGCCAGATTTTGTACCGCTGCAGTAGTTGTACGTAGGCTCATGATTGCCAGTAATCCTAGCTCTTGATGATCATATAGAGCGTGGACTCCACTTAGGGGTTTGATGTCGACTTGACTCTCAATATATTATTTTATCTATCTTCTTAATATTGACTATTTATATAACAGTCCTGTTTATACTTTGCGGCTTTTATCAAAAGTTTTACAATGTTTTTAAAATGTTTTATCATGGCAAATTGTTTTATTCTGGTAAATTGATATTTTGTTATTTCTTAATTTGG
The DNA here is from genome assembly GCA_023846285.1 of Phrynocephalus versicolor. NCBI lineage: Eukaryota > Metazoa > Chordata > Lepidosauria > Squamata > Agamidae > Phrynocephalus > Phrynocephalus versicolor. Next base: position 12,704,615 of record JAHTLZ010000327.1, on the reverse strand, counting down.
TTAAAAACTGTAAATAAAGATTCATTCATTCATGGTTTTAAAGGAGGTGAAAGCAGAGTATCAGTTCATGTCTGTGCTGGATTTTCATAAAGCCAGTTTTAATAGACACAGAACAAACACAGACACACAGAGAGGTAAGGTCCCATGGTAGGAGATCCTAACAGGAAAAGGAGTCCAATATGGGTGGAAGTTTCTTAAAAAAGGAAATTCTAAAGGGTCAGCCACAAAAAAGCCAACCAGAAAAAAAGATAGAAGACAACAAAAAGGTTCTGTATTCAGAACCTCTGTATTCAGGAATTTGTCATCTTTAGTTTTGGATGGGGTTGCACTGCCCCAGACAAACCCAGTGTGCAACTTGGTGTTTTTTTCCTGGACCAACAACTCCTGCTTGGAGAGCAGGCGGCAGCTGTGACCAGGAGAGCTTTTGCACAACTTCATGTGGTGTGCTAGTTGCGCCCTTTCCTGGATTGGGAAGCCCTCCGAACAGTCACTCAAGCCCTTGTTATCTCCCACATAGATTATTGCCTTGCACTCTACACGGGGCTACCCTTGAAGAGGACTTGGAAGCTACAGCTGGCCCAGAACGCAGCAGCGTGGGTTATTCTTGGTGCCCTGAGGTCAGCACACACAACACTTTTGCTTCGCGAGCTTCACTGGCTGCCAGTTTGCTTCCAGATCCAATTCAAGGTGTTGGTTATCACCTTTAAAGCCCTACATGGCGTGGGACTGGATTACCTGAAGGACCGCCTCATCCCCATTACATCAACCCATCCCACCTGATCATGCAGGGAGGGCATGCTGTGGACCCCATCAACAAGATAATTTCACCTGACGGGGTCTAGGCAACGGACCTTCTCTGCAGTGGCCCCAGCCCTTTGGAAGAGCATGCCCCTGGAGCTGAGACAGGCCCCCCTCACTCCTGACCTTCTGGAAGAGTTTGAAGACGGGGGTGGAACAAGTAGCTATCATTCATGGAGATGGCTAACATCACAAGAGTTCATAAGATCTTGTTTAAAGCCCTGCCACTTACCCCAATAATTATTTATATGTATATTGTCAGTTTTAGATGGTTTTTAGATTTTTTTTAAAAATATTGTTTTATTGTGTTTCATATTGTAAATCACCCAGCGTCACCTCTGGGAAGATGGGCAGTGACAAATCTAAATAAATATTCCATTTTCTGTGACACAGCGTTCTTAGAAGGGTCATTACGTGAGTATGTAAAATGCTTGTTTTTACATGTTCATCCACTGTCACATCCTTTTGGTTTATGAAACAGATACTGGAGACAGAGGAACAATCAAGGACTTCTGAAGAAAGTCTAGCCGGGTGGGATTTCCATTTGCTGGGGCAAGGGCTCTTCCAACTGATTGTATCTCGTTGGCTTGGATAGTGACAGTGTCTGAATAGGCATCAATGGAGTCATTCAAGTTGATTGACAAGAGCTGAAAGCTGCACACAAAAGTTATGGGCAGTTATTAGAACTAGCAGCTTCAACATTTGCCCCCAGGAAGACAAGGCTGATAAGTGACAAAGAACAAACTTTACCGAGGCTTGAGTTGGTGCAGTTTTCTTGGCCTCAGAAAAAGCAGTGGACATGGCAAGTAGCTGATGTAATAAATTGCAATAAATGTTGGCTATTGAAATAGAAGTGGGTAGAGAGAGAGAGGGTTGGGTAAAATAGTTGACGGTGGCTAATAATACTTGATAAAAATCAGTCAGTAGCATTGAGTAGCCATGTTGACTGGATTTTACTCAAAAAAGAAAAAAATGATGCAAAAAGGCTTATTTGGAATATTCAAAGAGAAGTGAGAGCTTATACTCACAAGTTGGAATGTCTGTTATTTTTATTGTGAGTCTACATTTGAACAAAGCTTGTGAGAGTATGTGACCATATCTCAAACTTTTGTTCACTCTAACAAAGACGACCATTTAATTTTACTTTCTATGGAGGTCATACCATTTGCTGTTCCTTTATCTGTTTTGGCCTTGATTAATCTTTTTGGTTGCATTTAGAGAGCTTTATGTTCGAGGATCCTGATCTTTTTCCTGTATTTTTCAGAGATGGCATTACCTGTAAATTTCCAGGGAGAAAATAGGTGCTTAGAGAGCCCTGCCACTATTAAGATTTTTAATGAGTTTTGGGGGAGGAGGAACAAAATATAATTAATTATTCTGTAATAATATATGCAAATGGGGGAAATCTCTTGTTTGTATTTGCCTATACTTTGTTCTTTTACAAAATTCCTCAGTTGATTCACAACATTGTGTTGGGTTTGGTTTATGTAAAAGTGACCATGTTTCTGAATGTTTTCTTCTCCCCAGTCCAACTCTGTTCTTGATTTTAGAGAGGATTTTTGGACTTCTTTAAACCACAGCTGTTTGTGATGTTCAAACTTGGAAACTGTAGTTTAAGAAATTAAGACAAGTAAGATTTGAATGATGACCATTATAGGTGCCTGCATCTGAAATCATAATTATTATGATAATTTGGCACTTCACCCTGTAAAGTCCTAGCCTTGGATTTCTAAACACCTTCATGAGTCGGAGGAGGGCTGGGAGAGTAAAATCTTACATTTTATTTTGAAAAGAAAAAGGGCTTTCCACCATTGCGTCAGAAGAGTGTAAATAAGATTTACAAAATACAATGGTACCTTGTATAAAGGAATTAATTTGTTCCAAATGAAATTTTCCTTTGTACAGATTTCCCATAGGAATGCATTGAAAACAGAGTAATCCCTAATCGCGACCATTTTTATGTTGTACAGATTTGCCCCATAGACAATTCTATTAAGCACATTTCCCCTATCTCCAGAATTTTTTATGTTGTACAGATTTTATGTTATACAAACTGTTTGTTATATGAGGGTCCACTGTAATGTAATCCCTCTGCCTACTAACTACCCTTGTGTAAATCAACCAATTAAACTGCATAGTTGCAAACCAGTGCCATCATTAACAATATTATTTATTAGAACACCATATCAAAGGACTCCAAGTATAACTGCCTCTCCATGCAGTTTAAGGAGCTATATGGTTCAGAAATGTCTGAAACAAACCACAAGTGCTTTATATAACTTATCTCTACTTTGAAGGCTTAAAAACGTGACTAATAACCTCCTCAATATCAACAGCTGTATCTAATTTTCTATCTGCATGTGGTTTTCTGACTGCATCTTCACAGTTAAAGTGTTACAGTGCACTTATTAATGTAAGAGTTTTAAATAATCAACTGTTGTTATAAAAATCCAGTCTTTGTGGGTTTTTAACCTATAAATTGCTTGATTAACTCAAGATACTACAAATTAATATGAATGCTACTGTAATACACATTTAAGTGGTTAATATAAAATTGATTGATTACACTACACTATTTGAAGGAAATGTAAAGATGTATTCTTTGGTAGGAGAGTTGTGTAGTCCAGACATGCTGTTGTTTTTACAAGGGGTACCAGCTTTCTCACTTTTCTGGTTATGTGGATGTTCCTGATTTCTGTTTATCTCGGCGTCCCAAGTCTGAGGTGTTACGTTCTTGCCTGGATTCCCATAATAGAGGAGAACCTTCTCACAGTAATGAGATACGATCAATGATTTCCTTTCGTGATTTGGAGGGCAGAGCTATGTAGGAATTTAATAATTTCATTTCTCCTGGATCCAGGTCTCGTCTCAGCCCCTGTATGAAACCTTGGTATTGGTGGCTTAAGCTCTGACTAGCCCTTAGTAGACTGTGTATCCTCCCGGATATTGGGTGGGCCAAGCTCCTTGAGGCTTTTGTTGTGTGCTTTGACAGTTCAAAAATAGATGGTTAGGGATATTGTTTTCAAAGAGCCTGCATACTATGAGGCCTGCATTGAGAAACTTGTTCCTATCTTCATATTGTTTCTTAGCATTGATCCCATTTCTAACTGTAACCACGATGCAAAGAGAGTGGTAGTTGTAAAACAGGTGTTCTGTGTTAAGAATGTCATCACTATTAAGCAACTGTGGAAGCGAAAGCTGTCCTTTAGGTTTTGGAAAAATTGAAAAGACCAGCTTCTGTTGATTCCATTTCCATGGTGATTTCAATTTTGTTTTTACTTTGATGGTAGTCATTCACATGTAAGCTTTGTTTCAGGTGAGCTTGTCCATCTCCCAACTGGCACCCTAAGTTGAGTGCCGTGATGGTCAATGATTTTAGTACATTTTGCTAAGTTGGAGTGTTAGGTAGATTATCAGCTGGTATCTTAAAGGTAAAGGTTCCCCCAGCACATGCATGCTAGTTTTGTCCGACTCTAGGGGTGGTGCTCATCTCCGTATTCAAGACGAAGAGCCAGTGTTGTGCAAGTCCATGGCCATGTGGCTAGCATGGCTGCAAGAAAACACTATTTTACCTTCCCGCTTTTTATGGTGGTACCTATCTGCTTGCATTTACATGCTTTCGAACTGCTAGGTTAACAGGAGCTGGGGTTATCAGCGGCAGCTCGCTCCGTTGCATGACACCTTATCCTTATCCTTTTGCACTTCATGTTCCTTGTCTCCCAGTTTCTGGGGGTCTGAAGTCTTCTTAGGTGCAGCCTCCAGGAGACTGAACAGTCTTAAAGTGGACTCTTTTCTCTTTGATTGGGTTTCTACATTTCTAGATGTTTTGATGTTTTTCCTTTTTCCCCCTCAATGGTTCCTTTTTCTTCTCCCTTTTCTTCAAATTTTTACTAGGTTCTTTACTTTCTCCACCAGTTCTGGGGTTAGTGTTTAAGTCTTTGTCCTCTTTTAGCTCTACTTTGCTTCTAGTGTTGTTTTCTTGTGGTGCAGGAGATCTCTATCTATCTATCTATCTATCTATCTATCTATCTATCTATCTATCTATCTATCTATCTATCTATCTATCTATCTATCTATCTATCTATCTATCTATCTATCTTATTTGACTTATATAACACATCATCTAGCAACAAGGTCACTCAGGGCAGTGTACAAATAATTCAACAAACAAAACAACAGTATACAATGTAAATATGAAGCTAATAAGCAAAATGAACATAGCTAAATCAACAATGACATCATAAAAATCACTCAAGGACATTATGTGACATTAAAGTATTATGTTTCATGCAATTAGACCTCATAGTAAGCAGTGGCTGCAAAGCAAGCTACTGTCACAAAACAGCAGTGTTGGTTTTTGTTTTTTTTGGTGCTCTCTCTTACCCACAGTTCTCATTATCCACAGGAAGGCCTGCAACCAATCCCCAGTGGATACTGGGGTCCTAGTGTATCTGCTCTGCATATTAATCAAGCAAAGTCCATTCTCTAACCTTATTCAGTCACAAACTCTGAAAGCTTCATTAGGGCTAATTTTAACTTTCATTAGACTTCAGCTAGTCTACTATATCTTGGGCTGCAAATTCTGTATAAATTGAGTGACATCTTAAAAGAAAGCCATCTCCAAAATCAAAAGCATCTTAACTAACTTCAAGAAATGGAAAAGCAAGTCGTAAATATTTTTAATCAAGACAATTGCATTTTCTAAACTGCCATTTCTAATCCACACGCATCCTAATCCACACCCTCCCAGCCAGATTGAACTCAAGACCTTGACAATTGGCAGCAAAAAAAGAAATGGATTCCTTTGGCTTAATAAATGCCCAAGGAGTAATTTCACTGTGCTGTGCCAACATAATAAGCTGGCTAGGTGGGGGTTGGTTATTCACACGTCATCATGTACTACAAAGCTACTTTATAATGAACTTCATCAGGTCACTCATCAGTGGGAAAGCAGTGGACTACAGTGGAACCTTGACTTACATGCTGCTTGACTTGTGATATATTTGACTTGCAGCAAGAAGGGGCCTGTTTGACTTGCGCCTTGGGCTCTGACTTACAGCTCGGAGCCCCGGCGGCAGCCACAACCCAGCATCGCGGCTGCCGCCTCCAAACTGCTCCTGCCTTCTCCCTTTCCTCCGGCAGCTGCGGCTTCGGCGAGGCCAGCTCCGAGCACCCTGAGGTGGTCCTCAGCCTTGCCGAAGCTGCTGCTGCCGCTGGAGGAAAAGAAGGGCCGGGAGCTCGGGGCTGGCCTCGCTGGTTAGACAGTCAGCTCAGTCTTGTAAAAAATCTGGCTGCAGAATTCTGGTCCACAATGGAAGCATTTCAGTTGGGGAGCTGTATAGTTATGGTACTCTGATGGTAAGCATAGGGTTTTTCAGAATTTGGAATGTCAGGTTAAAAATCAGCAGAACTTAAATGTTAGACATTGTTGCTATGAACATTAAAAAGTGGAGGCGTATAACTTGTGGACTATAATTCCACTGCGTCCTCCTCTCTTTGAAGAGACATTTCATTTACATCCCCAGAAGGAATCTCTTATCCTAGTCAAATTTGTGTTAAGTTGCTGTTTTCGGGGGTCTTTTTCATCGTCTGGAATGGATTAATCCATTTTCCCATTACTTTCTATGGGAAAAGTTCGTTTAAGGCATGTTTGACTTATGTTTAGACCTCCGGAACAGATTAATGATGCAAGTCAAGGTTCCACTGTACTTAAAACAGCTGCAGCCATTAATTTCACCCATGACTGGCTAAAGATACAGTCTCTTAAATGAGGGCTTCAGCAGTGGGGCAGATACTGAAACACATTTCTCCCTAAGACTTCTGGACATACAGTCTAGTTCAGGATTGGTTCCCATCTGGTTACAATACTACACTCACTGCGGTATGGAGGGCAGTACACACGTCTCTGGTGACTCATAGAACAGTTTGACACAGCTGACAAGTTCCTCTGGGACTCCATGATGTCACAAATGACATCATGTGGGACTCGGTAGAATGATTTCTCGGGGTCAAAGAACATTGCATGCACTGATTGCTGTTTCTCCCTGTGTTTTTAAATATCAGAAACATGAAGAAATCGTAGATAACATGGAGAGATAACATTTATAGAAACCAGGGATGGGATTTTAGTGTTTTTCAGTGATATTGTATGGAAAGCAAGCTATTTTCAGCATATCTTCTTAGTATTTAGCGTTAAAGGATACAGAGCCTATATCCACTGATGGAAGGAGAGCAGAATGACATAGGGTAGGGAGAATTCTTTCAATGAAACAAGGGTCACCGTGATCTTTAGAGCAGATGCTAGTTTTAAAAATAAGAAAGGCAACCAAAGAGTCCTTTTTGGCTCCCCTGATAAGTATTATCAGTATATCATGTTGTAACTGGTGTACTCAGGTTTACAAAACTGTTGCTCCTTATATGAAGAGCTACAGCTTCATTCCTTGACTTTTTTTTTCATAGAAAATCAGTCTTACTGATTAGCAATATGCCACACATTTAGACAGCTGTAGCTACACATCTGGATGAGATTATTTGGTTTGAGAAGGAGCAATGGGGAGTGAGAGGGTGATTTATAGAATGTTTCTTTGGCTGTAAATTTCAGCTGTAATTGGGGACTCCTTGGTCCTTAATTATTTGCAGCAAAGAGTAAAACTCAGTGGTTTTCTGTTCCTGGCAGGGTGCAGAAACCTGGCTGGTGGGGACCAGACTCAGGCTTGTTGCTAAGATACTGTTGCCTTTGTTTTTGTCCCAGCTCAGTCGTGTATTTAAGGCCATGTATACATTTCTCTGCATTGTTAATGTAATTTGTTCAGGCAGTAAACCGCCAAGTGCAATTGAAGGAATCTGATATTCAGAAAACACCAGAGGCCAGGTTTTTGGCAATAGGTTGTAGTTAGAGCTAAGAAAAGGATGAAGGGTAAGATGTGGATGGTTGTGATTATGCCACAGGTGCCAGCAGATAGTCATAGGACATTTACTGTAAGAGTTGGCAAAAATTCTGCCAACCCTGACATTTTGTTCATGTCTTTGAAACTAGCACAGCTAACTTGCAACTGACCTGTTTGGAGGCTATAATTCGTATTTTATATAAGGATTTTTTTAATATATAGAAATGGGTGACACTGGCACATTGAAAAGACTCCCTTCAATGCTGTTCCCTTCAGATACTGAAGTTGGTCTTAAAATAGTTGGAAAAATCTGCAAAAATAATTTCCTCCTGGGCAAAATGAAAATTGCTAGTTCTTTTACATGGCCGCACAAGTCACACACAAGAGTACTTTGGCACTTGTGCAAAACACTCTTGGGAATATTCTAGAACTTTACCTCTCTCTTCTCTGATAAACTGATCCATTCTATTCTCAGTCCTTCAGTTCCCTTATAACTGTCATTAGCATAGCTTATTGCAAATGTCTGGAGCTTTATTACTTTGCTTTTTGACTGTACTGTAGGACCCCCCATATCCACTCATTCAGTTATCCATGGTTGGCAGAGTTAGAAATAAATAAATAAAGCAAGTTACTGCTGCAAAACAGCAACTGTAAAGCAAGTTACTATCACAAAATAGCAGTTTTGGGGACATTTTGGGCATTCTCTCTTGTCCACTGTTTTCAATATCCACGGGAAGGCTTGGAACCAATCCCCAGTGGATACTGGGGTCCTGCTGTATATTGATCTTTTCACTCAGTATTTACCTTTCCCTTAGCAGTTATTCTGTTTAACTTTTAAACTGAAAAGAAATGAATTTTTGTTGTTAGTATTCATGGAGTGTATGGTCCTAAGGAGCCTGTTCAAAAATTTAGTATATTGGGGTGGCAAGGTACCACTTTCAGACAGCCATATTAAATGCCTCTGCTGCATGGGCAAAGGCTATCAGACACAATCTGGCAATATTTGCCAAAATGTCATTTAACATAGCACTAGCTGCCTAGATGCCCTAAGCACATCCGATCTCGCCTGATTTTGGAAGCTAAGCAGGGTCAGCACTGGTTAGTACTTGGAGGGGAGACCACCAGGGAATACCAGGTGCTGTAGGCGCCTGGAGTAGGAACTGGCAAACCACTCCAGTACTCCTGCCAAGAAAACTCCCATGGACATGGGGTCAGGAAGAATCGGTCACAACTGTAACAACACAACACACACACACACAATTAAACAAACAAAACAAAACAAAAAACATGGGGGTTAAATCACTACCTAATGGAAAGAATGTAAGGCAGCTGTAATCAGTATGGATATTCATAGCTTCCTAAAAGACTGTAGGGAGGCCTGCCAAATCTCCCAGTAGGAGGCCCATCTTGGAAGGCTCAATTCCTAGTAGAAATCCTCCTTGCATCTCTCAGAGTGGCCAACCCTAACTAAAAGTCCTGGGAGGACCGGGTGAATCAAGCAGCATTCTTGGGGAGAGACACTCTGGCACGTTTCTAGATCCCAAATAGTTGAGGACTTTGTGTTAAAACTAACACCTTGAATCTGGCATCAACATGATCAAATTTCTTTGCTCTCGAGCTCTTCCTGGCTGCTGCATTCTGAACCTGCTGAAGTTTCTTCAAGAGCAGCCCCGCATAGGGAGCATTACAGTAATTGAGCTTTGAGACAACCATTGCATGAAACAACATGGTCAGGGTCCTCCCATCCAGTAAGGGTGCAAGTGAATCTTGCCAAACAAATCCTATCTCATTTTTAATTAGGAAAACTCCCATTCCAATGGAGGGAATGCTTTATTTTTCCATGTATAAGACTATTTTGTTTTGGTCTAAAATTGTTAGACTTAAATTGAGGGTCATCTTATACACAGATGTAAAACAAGGAGACAACGGTGTGGTTGCCAAACTGTAATTTGGGATTGGAAAACTGGGGGTCATCTTATACATGAGGAATGTCTTACAGATGGAAAAATACGAGTAGCCTGGCTAACCATATTTATACAAAACTGGCCATGATATTCTGATCACCAGTTAACTAGGCGTTTTTGTGGGATTGGGCAACTGTCAAATCAGTACACCGTTGCAAAATGTACTCTATGTACTTTAAGGATAGCCTTAAAGACCTGCCTTTTTGTGGAATCCTTTGGTGATAGCTGAGCATACATCTGTGAGTTGTTGTTGGTTGCTTCATCTTGTCCCTGCCCTTTTTCTTGCCGGATTCTTTGTTGTCGTATTATTTGTGTTGTTATCATTTTTTGGTTTGATATTTGTTTTGCTTATCATGGAGGTTTAGATTGGGTTCTTGTATTTGTTATTTGCTGTACACCACCCAGAGTTCCTGAGGGAAAATTGGGCGGCTAACAAGTACAAATATAAATAAATAAATAAATAAATACTCAGAGAGTGCTTATCAATAGCTGTTTCTCAAACTGGGAAGGGACAACAAGTGGGGTACCATAAGGCTCTATTCTGGCCCCAGTTCACATCTTAATTAATGACTTGGATGACAGAGTGCTGAGGATACTTCTGAGATCTGTGGATGACAAAACAATTTGGTGAAATATCTAATACCTTGGAAGAGAAGGAAGAAATTCTCAGTGTCCCACACCATGGCCTGAAACCAGACTGGAACAGATCCAGGCAATCCAGGTATGCCTGCAGCTGGTTTGCCATCATCCTCTCATTCATCATGCCAAGGAATGGTATGTTGCCAGTCAGTTGAAAATTATTAAGAGTGGAGAATTATTGACTTCAGTTTTATTAATTTCAGCTCCCTACTGCTTTTAACCAAAAGGGTTTTAAATTAGGACAAATGTTGCAGTGTCTCTCCAGACCCTATTCATGGTTGCAATGTATTCAAAATAGAAGGCTTTTCACATTGTTAGGGGTTTTCATGAGCAGAGGCGTTTTGGGAGGATAAAAAATATCACATTTTTATCTCAGTATATTGAAACCTGTGTTAAGCAGCATTCAAGGGTATATAGGTTTGAGAGGAAGTGGTACTAGGAGATTCAGAAAACAATATCTCCCCCCGCTTCTTTCTTACTGAAACTACTCCACATAATCCAGGCAATAGTTTCGTAAGTGTATAACACACTATCCCAACCCTAACTTTTTTGTTTCTATCCTACCCAACCTCCCAGAGACTACTTGAAGTGGTATATAAGCAGAACATTCTGGGGGGTTTGTTTTGTTTGTTTGTTTGTTTGCTTGCTTGCTTGCTTTTTGTTGTTAGACCCTGGATTCATTTTGTCATCATTGGGAGCAAAACTGCCTGAGTATAAGTTACTTATTGCTTATTTACGCAGCATCTCTATCTCTGGGTGCTGTGCCAAATAGTGATGCTGCTTTGCCATTTAAAGCTATCTGGCAGATTATGCCTTTCCAGGCACAAAACACTGTTTTAGTGGCTCAGAATCCATGGTTCTATCTTGTTCTTCATATGGATTTCCTGGAGGAAGAATTTAACTGTCACTGCGGCTGTATTCTGAAGAATAGCAGAAGATATTTGCTATGTGACTGCCGAGTCATCAGTGTGCATACTTTCTCCTTTGTGGAAGGTCCCTTTGGCAGACATGTTATGTGGGAGGTACTAAAACTATGGAACAAGACAAGAGCAGAGAATGCTGGCCAAGTACGTTTGCATATGCAGGGATCCCACTATGTCTGCATATCCCTATGCTAGCTAGTGTCTATTTCTCTGCCATAGTAGAAATTCTTACTTGATGTAAATTTTCCTTTTGGTTTGGCAAAGGAATATGGCAAACCTGGTCTGAGACTCATTTGTTGTTCTAAATCTAGGTCTCCCCCAGGAAGCACGGTGGAGTACAGTGGACCCTTGTGTAACAAACAGTTTGTATAACATAAAATCTGTACAACATAAAGCCTGTCCTAGCCCATTCCCAGTGTTATGTTCATACTCTGATCTGAGCTCACTGGAAGACGCTGCTGGGATATTTATATAAAATTGTGTTTCCCTTTTTTGCATCTGCTCTTTAAGCAATTGTTGAGAGATGAACCATTAAAGAAACCAGAACCCTGAAAGCAAGAGGTGGACAACTGTGGCTGTCAAGATTTTTATAGGCCCTCAAGCTATTCAATATATCCAGTTTATGGGGATAGTAGTAGTTGTAGTCCAACAACATTTCAAGGGTCAGTTTCCTCTTCTGCCTTAAAAGTAATGGCTTTTCCATATGTGTCTGTTTTTTGGAGCATAGTATGGCTGTCTGGAAATGATTAAAGGAGTTTTTTCAGGTGGTGTAACTCTGCTCCAAGAGCCAAGGTGGTGTAATCGATGGAGTGTCAATGTGGGACTCAGGGGGAATGGGTTTAAATCCCCTGGAAACTCAATGGTGACTGGCACCATTTAAATATCTCAAGTGTATACAATGTATACTGTATACAATAAAACTAATTCTAATAGCATTCCCAATAAAGATTTTTCCAAGTCTTTCTATATATGATAAGTTGGAGTTCTTAGGAATAGGGTTGTCTCTATATTAATCAGATTTAAATGCTGACAGTGGTTAAATATTTTTAAGAAGGCAGAATTTTAAAATTTTCTACTTGGATTTATTGTACAGCTGCTTTAAATGTCCTTGAAAAGTGCTCCAAAGATGTTGGTGAATATATTTTTTAAAGCAAGCAATCCCTCATTCTCAGGGGTGAAAAAAAGCTTATTGCTGTTCAGTAACTCCAAAGATCTGTTAAGTATGACCACTTTTTGATTGTTAGTGATAACACTGACTCACATGCAAGCAACTTCAACTCAGAATAAGGACTATAAATGGCTTCCCTCATCTACAGTGTTCTAGTTTGTATCTTGTTGCTGTGATGAGGCAATTGTGACGAGTCTTAAATTCTTCTGCTCAGTGCTTAATTCTATTTTAATTGACTCTATTAAACTTTTGCATCTAAAGTGTTCTCCTCCCAAGACCTGGCCTGCCAAGCTTTGAGTTGTAGCTCAATTGTGTGCAAGTGACTGTGAAGAGCCCTCTGTGCACTATATGAATAGGCCACATATCCATGGAAACCAGAGCAGGGGTGCCTGATTGACCTTTGACCCACTTGTTGCCACCATCCTGTTCAACCTTGCTATGCCTAGATTTGCAGCTCCAGTGTTCTGGCTCTTCCCTTTTTCCCATGGGGTTGAGAGGCCCTTTTGCCTTTCAGAGAAAATTCGTGTGATTCCATAACACCATCCCCTCCCCGTCCTTTAAAACAAATATCTTTTCAAACATTTTACCCATCATGCTATTTCCAACTATCAATTACTGTAGAGGGCAAGTATTCTTGCTTGGAATTATATTAAATAACATTAAGTGCAGTATTTTCATTTACTATATTAATTAATGGGATGAACGAGACTAAATTAAAGGAACTGGTAGATGCTATCAAATCTTTCAAGGGTTTTTAATCTGTTGTGAGAGTTTTGTTTCTCTTTCTGTCTTAGAGATTATAATACTTTTGGGGGGCAGGGAATTCTCCCCTGCCACTGAAGCATGTAGAGATGCTATATTGTTTTGTGAGAATCCTAACCAAAAGAAGGAAGCAGGGAGGAAAGGCCAGTATCCAAGGCCTACGTGTTCTGTGACAAAAACATAACAATTTTTGACAGTCTAAGTAAGAACAGCCACAGAGATTCAGGGTTTTATCCTTATGTGGGAGTTAAAGAATGTAAATTATTCTAGTTTATGATCTGGAATTTTATATTTCTTTAGACATAACCCAATTTGGAAAAGTTGTTCTTTTCTTGTTATGGTTTTGGGATTCCAGATCTCAAACCTTTTCATTCCTAGGGTTAAGTAGTCCTAAGACAACTTGTCCAGCGAGAATTATTTGCCGATGTTAGGATGCAGACCTGTGATCTGTCATGTTATATCAACAAACAAATTGCAATTTATGCTTTATCCTTGTAGCTTCCAAGGAGCAAATGTGGTCTGATAAATTGGTATTGGAGGAAATCTTTATAATCTCTTCCAGAATTTTCCCTTGAATTTACAGATCTGTAGTGGCCAAGGTTCCTCTTTTTTTGCAGATAAGGACAATATTAGCCCTCCTCTGACTAATCACTAAGGAGGCAAAGACAGAGAGGTGAGTATTTTTAGATTACCGTATATACTCGAGTATAAGTCGGCCTAATTTAAACCCAAAAAACTAGGAAAATTTATTGACTCAAGTATAAGCCTAGGGTGGGAAATGCAGCAGGGCCTGGCAACTCCTCCTTTGTGAGCTGGGTGTGTGTGTGATGTTTAAAATGACTTTTAGCCACCGAGGCAAGTGCTTGAGTTGGTGGCTAAAAGTCATTTTAAACATGGGGGGTCCAGGAGAAGTGGTGCACAATGTTTAAAATGACTTTTAGCCACCGACCCAAACTTGTCTCAGCGGCTAAAAGTATTGACCCGAATATAAGCCGAGGACCCCCTTTTTCAGCCCAAAATTAGGGCTGAAAAACTAGGCTTATATTCGAGTATATACAGTAATACCAGGAAGAGACCTGGAGTAACTCTTAGAATTTTTTCATTCAGAAGCACTGTGTGATCAACTTAACTGGAAGGGGTGTGTCCTTAACAAGAAAACCTGTGTCCTGATTACTTCTGAGAGGTATGAGTAGCAGCTGTGAGTCCTAGGGAGGCCTTTTTATTGCTGACTCCTAACAGATCACAGGAATAAATTCAAGACAGAAGCAGGGAGCTCACAACCTGAGAGAAGTAACAGGAGTGTCAAGGGGGAGGACTCTGAAAATTTGTTTTGTGGATAAAGTGGTACCTCTAATTACGAAATTAATCCATTCCAAATGCGTTTTTGTAAATCAAAATAGTTTCGCATAGAAATGCATTTGAAATGGATTAATCCATTCCAGGTGGGAAATCACTTCCCCAGAAAGCAAAAAGCAGGGTAACAGGAAAGCAAACAACAGAAGATGAGCAACCTACCTTATAACCACTTGTCCACCAAAGGTCCCCAAAAGTCCCCAGAACAGTGCCAAATATTTCCAAAAGGGGCTGTTTGAAAAGGTTATTACAAAAAAGAAGCCCCAGTTCTCATGTTTCCTTTTCAAAATGGCTCCTTCCTAAATATAGCACTGGAGTTGGGTGGCCACAAGATGGCAGTATTGCTGTTGCAAACAAGCAGGAGCCATTTTGAAAAGGAATCTACTTTCCTGTTCCCTTTTATAACTCGAAAAAAGGCTTTTTTGTAACTCAATTTTTTCCTATACCTGTGAATTTCTATTTGTAACTCAATTTTTTGTAACTTGGGGTGTTCGTAACTCGAGGCATCACTGTATATTTATATGTTAGTTGACTTTCGCAGCTACATTCAAGGTAAGAAAATAAAGGAAAAGGCATTCATAGACAAACAAATTAAAGCAAAAAATAACAGGGGTTATGGAGGGTTGAATGTAAGTAACAGCCTCCTAAGTAGTATGGCCATGGAAGCAGTTGCCTCAAGAGAAGGTTGTCTGGGTGTAAGTTTCTCTGAGTCTTCTGAGCATCTTTTTTTCAATTTCAGATTCTGATCTTTCTGTCTGTTCAGCTGATTCTCCTTTCTCTGTTTCACCTACTCTTCCCCTTTCAGAATATACTTGATACTTCCTTCTTTATTTAGAAGTAGTTACAAGTAATCTGGTGTGCTGTCTTCTTTGAAATAATATTTTAAATATAACAAAGGTTTTCCCACAATACATTAATTAGATCCAGTTTCCTAAGTGTTTCCAGCCTTACCAAAGTATTTTGTGAACATGTCCTTATGGACATCCATGTCCTTGAAACTTGTAAGTGATAGGAGGAGGAGGAGATATCCATGTTATTGAATTTCATCAGCCTTCTTTTCTTCAAATATATATTCCTAATTTGCTGCTTAACAAGTTTGGGCCTTCTAAAACTAATATGATCTAAGTAGGGTGAATAAAATTAATTATTTTTTAAAATCAAACTAATTTAAATCACAACTTAAATTTTAAAAAATCAGTTCTGATTTAAATCAGTTTGATTAACAGCTGTGAGAAATATCATGATTTGGCATTATTAATCCAGTTGATTTGGTTGATTTCTTGCAGTATTTTAGTATTTTGCCATAAATGTATCATATCACCAAAATCTTTATTTTGTTTTTTTCCATCTCTAATGAGAGAGTGAAATACATTTTGCATATTCTAATTGCAGAAATTTCTAATTGTGATCATGGATTATTTTCAAGTGAAATAATACCCCACAAGTGATACTTTTATAAGGACTGAATTTGAAGCAGAGTGATTGTTGCTTCCACGGGATGGTTCTATGAAAACATGCCTACAACATTCAGGCTTGTTGTCGCAACTGTTCAAGTCACCTACCTGAAACCCCAGACACAAGTTACAGGCCTTGATTGGAAGGGACTCCAAGACCCATAAAAATCTACCTACTACTGAAGTAGGAAATCTGTCACCACCTGTTTTGCTCCCACTACAGTGCCATCTGTAGTGGAGAGAGGCAGCAGTTGGTAGGGAGAGTGTGGGAATAACCCCCACGTGGGAAGCCCCAATCTGTGAGGCTTGAA
>JAHTLZ010000327.1:12628732-12688346 GCA_023846285.1 Phrynocephalus versicolor | reverse complement strand
TTAATGGATGCCACAGAGACACTGTGAGTGAGAAAGATTCTCCTACAGGAGAGACAGTGTTTAGGTGCTTAAACTGCTCCCATTACATTTGACATGGTATTGGCTATATAACATCAGCCAATATTTTGTAGAAATTTCAAGTGACACATGGGGGAAAAATTGTATGATGGGAATTTTGGCAGATATACATTTTAACATTTCTGGAATGATGTACAGTATTTCCTTGTGATCTCTATGAATTCACACGCATCAATCTGCACCTGCCCAGAGCCATGGTTAAGAGCTTTCTAAATAGAATTTTGGCAACAGCTCCAATCCTCCAGTCTGGAGCACACATGCTCAATGAGCAACTAGATAGTTCTGCTTTGTCTGCCACAGTGAGCAGGACTTCTTTAAAATGGTGTGTTGGCGATCTGACACAAGGTAGATGATTAGTAGCATGATGTTTCATCTCTTTTTCCCCAGCTCCTGATATCTTAAAGTTAATATTAACAATATGTAAAAATTATTGAGGAAGAAGTATAGCCAGGATATACAAAATGTGTAAAAGGGGATCTTCAAACAGAAGCAGTATGTTTCATGATTAGTTACTGTCTACAACTGAGATCACTCACACCCATCCTACATGATAGCCAGCCCATGCTTGACAAGAACACCTCACTCAACAAAGCCTTTGGTGAGAGACCCATACTTGCTTAGTGCTTATAGACAACCACTCAACCTCATGGAAATATTAACACATAAACACACGAAATTCCTAAACCATTTTTTCACTTCTGTATTTATTATTTTTCCTCACACCTCCATATTTAATATTCTCATTTTCCCCCTCTCATCCTTAAGCTATGTGTGATTGATTCCCCAGTCTTCAACACCCCCTCCTCTCTTTTCCCCCTCTTTACCCATCTGCATCCAAGTCTGGTGTCTTGTTTTGTGCGGGAAATTTACAACAGAACATGAAAACAAGCCAGATTGCAGCATGTAACATACACTCAAGAGCCACTGAATATTTTGTATAAAACTGATATTTCATTCACCATTTCATTCTGTTGCCATATGTCTCAAAGTGGGGACTTGATCCACAAAAGCTTACATTAAAATATAATAGCCTTTAACGTGCCACATATTTTGTTTTGCTTCTTTGGATTTTGCTTGATATGAATACTGGGTTAGCTGTTGAAACCAGAATAAAGATGGTCTTTTCTTTGGTAATATAATCCTGACTGAATGAGTATCAGGGGCAGGAAATCTGGTCATTAAAATTCCTAATTGCTTGTAGCAACTCTTCTTTTGTCTCTTTTTCTCCTTCTCTTAGTTTGTTGCAGGCTCCTCCTTGAGGACTCCAGCTGTAGTGGCTAGAGAGCAGCCTTGAACAAGCCAAGGCCTGTTGTTTTGTGCCCCATTGTGCAAACTAGAATTTCAGGGCCGCTGGATTGTTTTTCTTCTTCCTTGAATTGGTGGATGTTAATCCCCAACTGAGAGGAAGCTATTTGGCAAATGGCAGGTTAATGTGCAGGCAGCAGAATGCATTGTGCTGTGTGTGTGGCACAACAGCATGTGGGAGAGAAATAGTTAAAAATCCTTTTCATTGCCGAGAGGAGGAAGGGGAGGGACGGTAACAAGCAACCAGTGCTTGTTCTAATCTCTCTGGAATGTAACCATTTTGAAACTTTTATAGCTTCAATATGCCATTAATTTTTTTTTCATATGGTTGTACAGTGCATGTCTGTGTGAAGAGGCACCATCTTATGCTCCGAGGAGGTTTCAGTTTCCTACATTGCCTGCCCCTTGTGCCATTCGCTGGGTCCCCTTTCTTGTATATTTTCTCCATCCTCATATACTGCCCTCTAAATTGTTTAAAATGTGAAGGAGCCTTTATGCAACTTTCCTAGAGGCACCAACCCCCAATCACCAGCAGGATCTCTGCTTACAAAAGAGATTAGAAAGCCCTCTTTGTGACCGAAAGTGTGGAGCAGAAAAGGAGGGCGGGGTGTAAAATAAACCAGCTGGAAAATGACAACACACAAGGTTTTCAATGGGTAGACTTTTCTGCATGTCTTGTGGGTATTTTAGGGGTTCATGGCTTCTCAGTTCTTGCCACTGCTTCCTAGGAACATGACTGAACAAATGGAGTAGTGCTGTGTGTCCCAGTGGTTGTGGATATTGTGAATGTCTTTTAAAATGACTCTGCAGTAAATGGCAAGTGAGCTCGCATCACCGCTCAGTGTTTGGAAACAGATTTGAGCTGTACAGCAGCCAGATCTAGGGACTTCCCCAAACTAACTAGTGCTTTGATCTCAAGACTTGGAGAGCTAATCAAAGAGAGTTATTTAGGAAACTACTTCTACTGTACTCAGAGCCCAGAGTGTACTGTCGGTCATTGTGCTAGCTAGTTGGGGGTCATGGAGCCAGTTGCATACCAAACATACTCCTTGTACATATGACAGCCTTGGCTCCTAGCCTTTTCCACAATTGGCTGTTGTCACAGCCTTGACGGCTAAGATCTGATTACAGATCCTTAAAGCAGCTCTACACAAAGGGCAGTCCTACTGTTGTCTACATTGTGCAGCTTCAGCAACAATGGCAGGAATCTTACTGCTACCTATTTGCAGTGTATTTTTCAAATGTACAAGCATATTGTTTGCTCCCCTCACCCCGTTGTTCTTATAAACTCAATGACCTAAAATATATGCTTATTTTATTCTTCCCAGATCATGTCATTTTGGTTTAAAGGTTTGAACAACGGCATCAGATCTAAGGCAGCTAACAGCAGTAAACAACAATACAAGCATAAAAGTCTAATTCAGAAAATACATTTGGTGAAGTATGAAATCGTACGCATAGAAGGAGAATCTCTTCTGCAGTGCTGCAGGCCACTGTTGAGTGGTTCAATAAATCAGAGAATGTTGGCTTACTGGTTACAAATATTGTAGTGGGCTGTTCCCAGTCTGTTTTACAAAGTGTGCAAGAAGTGTTTGTATCCAGATTGAAATGTCTGGAATTGCACATACATAGAATTAAAATGGGCTTTGGTTTAATATTTGCAAAATATATCTCTTGTTAGATCAAGAGACAGACAAACAGAAATAGCACACATCAAGTATCTGTAACAATACTTGTTGCTTGGGAGTTCGATTCCCCACTGTAACTTACTAACAGCGGTTGGGTCCAGTGGGTCTTTTGACCTCCACAATTCTAAGATTTTTGTTGTTATTCAAAAATACCAGGCATAGTCAATCAAAGTTATAAAAAACATTGTCTAGTATTATGTAACATGTACAAGATTTAACAAAAAACTAAGTATCTATTAAATATTGGCACAGTATGTGTGCTGTTCCTAATATTATTTTTTGTTTTGTTTTTGTGTGGGTGTAGCTATGATGGCATTATTTCTGAGATCTGCAACTGCTTATAATACTGTGTGAAAGTTCTTAACATTGTTCCTAAACCCCCAGTGACTACAGGGACCACTGAAAGTGTGTTTCATCCAAAAGTGAGATGTTCCAATTGCCACTTGTCTGTATTTTGTTAGTTTTTACAATTCTTTAACTTCAGCTCTGGCATCCCCTGGAATTGCAATTACAGTTTCTTCATTGTATTACTAGTATGCCTTGTGTGTGTTATGTTCAAGATGTCTTATCAGTTTGGATCCAAAAATCCCACAGTATCTTGATTTCATCATTTTCTGACACCTCCTCTATCTCATGTTCCCATGGGTTTTTGGAGGCTGACAAATTATCTTTTTGCATTGATTTAACCACTCTATCATGTCTAATTTTGTAATCTGTGCAGTCTTTGGACATTGACGGATGAGGTATGGCACAGTTTCATCTTTTTATTGGCAGAGTCAACATTTGCTCTTGGCACTAATCCCTTGAATCTTAACTTCCAATAATTTTCCAGCTCAGTATCTAATTACTGGAAGTGCCCATGTGTTTATCACTTTGATTATATTTCCACCATTCAGTTTTGATTTTAAGATTTGCGCAATCTTTTGACACATTATATTTCTATCAGTTCTTTAACTTTTGTGTGGAGGAGCTGCTTCTACTATTCAAGACATTTATATAATTTTCCTCACTTGACATTGATCTTATCACATTTTTAAAACTCTTCCATCTAGGTTCTCAGTCTTGCCACACTGTATAGATAGAGCTGCATATTTGTCAATTCTGTATTTATTTATTTATTTGATATGCTGCCCATCTGGCAGAAAGCCACTCTGGGCAGTCATTTGAATAGCCTCTAAACATTTGCACCATGATTTAGCAGCGATTGTATCTCTGTATATTTTTTTTTGCGAACAACAGCATAAATACAGACAAACATAACACTGGCAAGAAAGAGGCTGGGATAGACAAAAACTAACTAAATTGAATATCATCATACACAATATTTTTAGGTTCTTTAGTATCACTTTCTCCATAAGGACCTGATATCGTTTGCCTCTTGACTTTTTAAAGTTCCTGTTCAGTCGGCTATAGGGAATTTTCAGTTATAATTATACAGTATATAGGTCTTGCGAGTGCTTCTATGAGGAGTTTGAACATTGAATGAATGAATGAATGAATGAATCTTTATTTACGGTTTTTAACCAAATCAGAGTTTGAACATTGTTGGAAGGCATGTTATTGGTCAGTAGTTACTGGGTTCATTCACTTTGTGGTGATCTTTCATTATCAAAAATGTATGGCGTTTTCATTTGTAGAGTTTTGGATTAAGTGGTGAAATTGTACTGCTGTATACTAATGGAAATGCTTTTAAATGCTTTTACTAAAACCCATGCAGCTCATCTGGACCAGGTGCTCTCCAATTTTTCACAGCCTTTAGTTGCTTCTCAATCATTTCAGTTGTTATTGCTACACTATCCTTATGTTTTCCTTGAATTTCACTACAAATATCTTTAATTCGTGCAGTTTGTAACCATGTTCTGTGGCTATTATGGTAGCTGTGCTATACATTAGTTGGCTTGTTTCATTTTGTGTGTTGGTTGGGTTTGTTCTGATTACTACATTTGTATATGTCAGTAGATATTTTATAGGTTTACTTTGTAATTGTTGCAAAATGGACAGTTTTTGTCTTTCTGTGTTTGGGTTACTATATTTTCCCTTAGTAATGTCAACTCACAATTTCTGCTTTGTTCCATAAGCTGTTCCTCCACGAGTAAATTTCCTTCCACTAGCGTATCTACTAGTCTCCATTTGTCTTCCGTACTATTATTGTTCTGTGTTGACTTTTTTTCCTTTTGCCATCTTTTCTATTTCTTGCAATTCTAGTTATAAAAGCATTTTAGTTGGGGTGCTAAACCTCTGCTGCACTAATCCTTGTTCAGTAATGCCGCTATTTGGGTGTTTCCTTTTTCAAATGTCCATCATTCTTTTTTGGAAGACCATAGGTCAGTGATGGTGAACCTTTTAGAGACCGAGTGCCCAAACTGCAATTCAAAACCCACTATTATTTTTTTTTTGCAAAGTGCCAATACAGTAATTTCACCTGTATACCTGTGGCTATGAAGGGGCAATGTCGGGTGCCCACAGAAAGGGCTCCGAGTGCCACCTTTGGCACCCGTACCATAGGTTCGCCATCACTGCCATAAGCTGTTGCGTTTGCTTCATAATAGCAGTTCATAGTTTTTTGATTTTCGGCGGGAGTCCGAGGTTTGTGTTTATGTTGTTTCTGTAGCTTGGCAGCCGCCTATCCTATTTCCTCAAGAGGTCTGCTGGACCCTTTAGCCCATTTGCCATCAGATGGGATCAAGCATCTGAGCAGTCCTTGTTTACTCAGGTGATGAACAATCCTGTATAGATTTCTGTTTATTTCCTCACATCGTAATTGATGGTTCGTGGCCACAGTTGGTCTGGCTTCTTAATTGAAGCCTGTCAGGCCTGGGAGTAGAGATGTAAAATTTCTGGAAATCTTGAAGCTCAGTTTTTTCCCCTGTTTTTTTCTGGGGGGAAATGGAAATTTTCAGAAATTTCTTTGAAAAAAATGCTGCATTAGCACTCCTACCAGTTTTACAGCTTGAAAGTCATTCTGTTACCTTAGGAACATAAAATATGACTGTGGACAATCTGACTTGGCATAAAATTATCACAACTAGCATATTAAAATATAGTGTATGCAAACAATTATTATAAACAGAATTTACCTTTTAAATAATATTTATTTGTAACTGTAACAAATGGAGTAACAATCTCCTGAACTGCTTACTAGTTTATGTGGAACCAAAAAAAAAACCCACCACACCCTCTACAAAACAATGTTTAAAAATCCAGAATTAACAATTATTCATATTTCCTCTCCATGGTATTAAATAAAAATAAAATAAAAATCTAATTCTCATAAAAATAATTGAAGGGGGGGGGGAATGTATAGAATGAAGTGGGACTAAGTTTCAGTTAATGTGCATGAAATTTAATCAGAACCATTTTTCTTGTGACAATAGCAGCACCTTCTAAAGGAAGAAATGCATCTTGTTCTTTCATTGGAGAGTTAAGATTGTAACCTATGGTTTGCTTGTCCTCAGTACACAGAAATTAGAAAAATTAGAATCTCATACTACTCATTTTTTTTTTAGAAATGATTTGGAAAATATTTGAACATCCGGTCTTAAAATATTTTATTCATCATATTAAAATAAAACATTCGATAATCATTTTTTCTTTTTCTCTTTTTCATTTTTTTCCTATTTTTCGGGGGGGGAGGGCAAAAAGGCTTCAGGAAAAAAGAAAGAAAAAAACAAGTTTTTTCCCCTGAAATTTTCCGGGTTTTTTTTCCAGGGCCTTCACATCTCTACTTGGGAGACCCATTCAGACAGCAGTGCTGCGACCTGCATAGTGCTGCTCAGCTTCACTGAAGCATGCAAGTCCCTCCGCCTCAACAAGACCTGTGTCCATGGAGGGATGGTGGTGGTTCTATTCCTTACACATATTAAGACACACTTTTGTTCAGAGAGGGAGTGTGCACTGTATTCAGTTGTGTCCCACTACTCCAGCTCGGTTCCCAACAGTAGATTAAAACTTTTGGAGCATCACTTCTTTAACATTTTTTTGAGGATTTTCTATCAGTAAATATTCCCCTTGGCTCACAAATACAGTAGTGGCAGTGATAACTCCCACAGTATCTTTTTCTTCTTTCAGGGCAGGAATTCTTGCTTGTATGTTTTCATACATTTTTGCCATCTGATTGTTAGTTTTGGCTATATGCTACATTGAGCCCAGAGATTGGATTTTACAGCTAAAATGTAAAAAGTTAAAGGGAAACAGTTCTGCATTGTGGCCAAAGCTACTCTGTTACAGTAGAGTGTTTGTATGTATTATAGGAATGAGATAAGCTTTCTTCCTGTTTCATGTCAAAAGTACATAAATCTTGCTTCCTTTGTCCAAAGGTGCTAGGTTTATTGGTCATGTGCCGCTTTTTTTTCTTCCTAGTTTCCAAGGGAAAGAATCCAGAATTTTTATTTTATTTTTAATTTTTTGGCAGGGGCTCCAGATTTTAAAATACTTGCTGTGCTTCTGTGGAGGAATGTGAATCTGGCCTAGATTTGATGGTAGATTTTAGTGAATAAAGCTGTCTTCAACCAGAGTACAACACGGATGTGAAAGTTTTAATGTATGTTTACTAGATATTTTTATTTTGTCATTTTTATTATGTTTTCTTTGGGTTCTGCCCAATGTTATCTGTAACTTTCAGCCCCACTGGGCAGGGTTTTCTTCCTCATATGCACAACTTTACACACAGGTATACGTGTGCAACGTACACACACAGATGCGGCTTGTATTACAAAAAATACAAAACAGATGGCTGTGGGTGAATGGAGGAGGTGGGCACACACACGTTCATACAAACGCCTTAGAGAGGACCTTGGTTTTTCCTGATTTGAAAATCCAGAGTGGCCTTTGTATACAGTAGGACCCCGGTATCTGCTGGGGATTGGTTTCAGGCCTTCCTGTGGATAATGAAAACCGTGGATAAGATAGAATGCCTGCCCACCCAAACCCAAATTGCTGTTTTCTGACAGTAGCTTGCTATAGGACTGCTGTTTTGAGACAGTAGCTTGCTTTATGGCTGCTGTTTGAGACAGTAGCTTGCTTTACAGATGCTATTTGTGACAATAGCTTGCTTTGCGGCTGCTGTATAATTTAATTTTTTTCCTCTGCCAATCGTGGATAACTGAATCAGTGGATAAAGAATCAGTGGATACGGGGGTCCTACTGTACTACACACTCCCAAAAGGTCCAGTTGGCATCTTCTTTTTCTTTATTAACTGATAACTGAATCAGTGGATAAAGAATCAGTGGATATGGGGGTCCTACTGTACTACACACTCCCAAAAAGTTGAGTTGGCATCTTCTTTTTCTTTACTCAAGCATCTTTGCACTCATCAAACGCTCCCAAGTGAAAACAAAATAAAAATAAAAAGCAGAAAAAAATGAAAACATGGTAGCAGCTTAAAGGCTAACTGCTTCATTTTGGACCCAGTGATATTTCCTGAGACTTTCCATGGGTATCCCCACAGAGAGCATGTTATTGTAATCATGCCCTATTGACTATGGCATGAGTTGCAATGGCCAGATCAGATCACTCAAGAAATGGACTTCGGTGGTATACTAGTTTTAATTATGCAAATACATTCCCAGCTACTGCTGAGACCTGGGCATTCAGGATGAAGGATGAATTTAGGCTGTGCACCTCTTTTTTTTCAACATGTGGATAATCCCATCCAGTACAGTGTACATCTCTATTCCTTCATCTGCCTTTCAGCTGACCATCAGCACTTCTGTCTTGTTTGGATTAGGTTAAAGCTGTTCGGCAGTGGAATATGCTGCCACGGAGGGTGGTGGAGTCTCCTTCTTTAGAGGTTTTTAAGCAGAGGCTGGATGGCCATCTGTCAGAAATACTGTGATGGGGGTTCCTGCATGGCAGGGGGTTGGACTGGATGGCCCTTGAGGTCTCTTCCAACTCTATGATTCTATGATTCAATTTATTCACCTTCATCAGTAATGGAGTGCCAAGAACTGATGCAAAGCCGGAATAGCTTCCTTGGATTCAGTTGGTAAGGAGAGGTGGAGTTGGATGTCAAACACATACTGGTGATACAGAACCCCAGAATTTCTCCCAGTGGTTTCATGTAATTGATATATAACATAGGAGACAAAACAGAACCATCAAGGACCCCACAGATCAGCAGTCGGGTGCTGAACATGAATCATCTAGCACCATCTTCTGTGTTCTCTCCTCCAGGAAGGATTTGAGCCCCTTTAAAGCAGTGCCCCCAAGTCCTATTCCAGAGAAATGGGTCAGGAAGATATGGTTGATACCGTAGTACTGAAAGCTGCTGGGAGGTCCAGTAAAACCATCAGGGACATAGATCTCTTATCCATTTCCTGATGTAGGCCATCTACCAAATCTTATCATATGTTAGCTGTTGTGAGTTTTTTGGGCTGTTGGGCTTCGTTCAGGAAGTTTTTCTTCCTGACGTTTCACCAGACTCTGTGGCCGGCATCTTCAGAGGGCAATATGTTACCCTATGTTGCTATACAGTGGTACCTTGTATAAAGGAATTAATTTGTTCCAAATGAAATTATGTTAAGCAAATTTTCCTTTATACAAATTCCCATAGGAATGCATTGAAAATGGAGTGATCCCATTTTTATGTTATACGGATTTTCCCCATAGATGATTATGTTAAGCAAATTTCCTTTATCTCCAGAATTTTATGTTGTACAAATTTTATGTTATACAAGCTGTTTGTTATACAAGGGTCCACTGTATTTTACATACTGTCAATCAATATACAGTGGTACCTTGTATAAAGGAATGTTGACATGTTGAAAACTGTCAAGAGAACGTATAGCTAGTTTTTTTTAGTTTTCCATCATGTTTGTTTTTAAATACCCCACAGCCTTTAAACATCTGTCATTGTGATGAAGAGGATATCTTGCAGAGAGCCTTGATTATAGAAGAAGATGCATTATCACACATTGGTGATAATTCTTGTTGCTAAAAAGCACAAACCAGAGTTCATGCAATACGTCTGTACAATCTTTCCCAGCAGTATGCTGTCCACAGAAGCACCCAGTTTGCACAATTGGTCATGCATACATTTGTGTGCTAGTTGCTTGACAAATGGCCAACTAAATGCAACAAATTGGCTGATGGCCTGAATGCATCTGGTAAATTGGCTGATGGCCTGAATGCATCTGGTAATACTATTTTTGGCAAATCTGTCTAAGACTTATGAAAATGTAGTAATTCATAATTTCAAGTTAGAGTCTACAATGTTTGCTGCTGTACTAAGAATGCTTAATTATTAAAGTAGACTTGAAAAACATTGCTACATCAGGACAGTTTGATCATGCTTCTTGCCCCAATGCCATCTGTATAAAGATAAGAGAACAGGAAAGATACATTCATTAAGTTTAAATGGAGTAATAGGCAGGGGAAATGCATCTCATTTGATGAAATAAATCTCCTTTTCACTTCTGCTATATTGGTTTTTGAATGCTGATTTTTTTTTCAGAAGATGCTAGCATTCGTGTGAGTTGAACTATTTAGATTATAAAGGAAGAGATCAGTATTTCTGCCACATTTTCCACCTGAAGCAGATAGCTGAAATATATATCAGAGGAAATCTGAAGGTTTGTTTTAAGTTGAAGGGTTAATCTTCCATTTAAATTATTGGTTGTACTGTCTCTAAGTAAAGCATGCTGGGATTTCCTTCCAGCTGGTTTAAATCATGAAGATTTGTATGCTAGGGAAATTCCATAGCACAGCTGCAACTCATCCATTCCACATTCCCAAACCTCTAGCATTTCACAAGATACACTGCATCTAGCTATAATGGCACTGAATGTTTTTTTTTACCTTTGTTATAACACAATACAAAGCATTTGTATTTCAAGAACATTAAATGCATGTCCAACAACACAAACCAGTCTGTGTTTATGTAATAAGACTAGAAAACTACAATACCAAAAACTAACAAACAAACAAAAAAGGATCTGGTTTCGTATTTAGTTTGTGTATAAAACAATTCCAAAATTAGTTCAGGTTTAATTATGAATTGGTTTGTATTTTTAATGGTATTCATTGGGGTGTCCAAACTGTTTGCAAGAAGGGCCAGATTTGGTGAGGTGGGGGCCGACCATGCAGCTGCATTTGGCTCCCAGGCCGAACTTTAGACAAGCCTCTAGGACAAGCAAGGAGGTGGGGAGGATGCTGCACCAAGCGAACTGGGGGGGGGGCAGGTAGGGTGGGCGGGTGGCTGGGGAGATGGACAGAGGCAGGCTGGTGGTATGGGATGGGGCCAGCTGGCAGGGATGCGTGACAGGATGAGCCGGCGGAGAAAAGAGGCTGCAGGCCACTCAAATTTTGAAAACTGGCCACATTTGGCCCCCGGGCCTGACTTTGGACATGCCTGGTATACATTAGTGGAAAAGTGAGTTTTCATCAAGTCATATTTTCACTTTGCAACCATCAAGTAAATATGCAAAGTTGGAAAAGAATTACAATATTAAAATATTGAGATGGGGACTGAAAGAGAATGTAGATCAATGTCCTTAACGATTAATTTGTATAGTAGTAATTTGTATGGTGGTGGACATATGCCAGCCAATTACATTTAAATACTTTTCTTCTAACACATAACAAACAGCTCAGAAATATTTGGAAGCGATTAGTATCTAACATAATCTTGGTCTTAGTTTTCCGTCCCATTGAAGTATCTGTAACTAGATTGAACAGAGAGAGTAACACTTGTATGGTAAGAAATAACATTTATGTTAGTAAGACAGTCTGAGAGCTAACTGAAAGGAAGCAG
This sequence comes from Phrynocephalus versicolor, assembly GCA_023846285.1. Lineage (NCBI taxonomy): Eukaryota > Metazoa > Chordata > Lepidosauria > Squamata > Agamidae > Phrynocephalus > Phrynocephalus versicolor. Next base: position 12,676,525 of record JAHTLZ010000327.1, on the reverse strand, counting down.
TTTTGCCGTGATTACCGAAGCATCTTTGTCACCCATGAGATAGACAGAAGATGCATCACAAGAACCAAAGGAATCTAGCTTTCAACTCATCTTTCATCCGAGTCATGCTAAAATTATTGGCCTATTATGCTATATGTCATTATTTTTCCTTTGCGGGTTCATCTTTTATTTCAATTTCATTTCAGTATCTGCAAGTGAAGTGGCCACTTCTTGATGTACCAGCTGGAGCTACGCTAAAGGATGCAAGATCGCCGTCTCCTGCACACTTAGTAAGTGTCTTTGGCTTGGGTTTGTCTGAACTTTCCAAACTAGTATTTCTACAGATTTTCTTGAATTACTGGGAAGTTCAATATTTATGTATAGAGAACTCCCAAATGAAGAAGATGCTGAGCATAATTTAATATTAGGAGGGTCTTTGTCAGAGTCATCAGGGCTATTAGACATCAGCAATGGAGAAAGTTGCATAGATGGTTAGGATATTGCAGAGAAGTTAAGAAAACTTGTCGAGCAACAACCAAATCCTTGTTCTTTAGGGATAAATAAGAATTGTCACAAACATTTGCAAAAGAATAGCCTAAAAGTAAATAGTTAACTAATATAGTCAAGGAATAATTATTCAAAGGATGAAAAAAATCTAGAAAAGATATTGTAGAACTTCATTGGTTGGATTTTCGAAAAAAATCTTCATTGTTGGCTGAAATCTTATCAGTGTAACTATGCACGTAGAAAAGTCATGACATCACCTGCAAGGAATACTTTCAAGAATTAGATATTTTTCCATTTTCTCCCAAAGCTTTGCTGAGAAGACTAATCTGTTTAAACATGAAGAAGCTATGGGATGGAAAGAGAAACATCTTTCATTACTCAAAACAGGTGCTATTGGTTGATGATATTGGCAGAGGGATTTTTGGTCATGAAAGACTCCACCCTACTGCCCCATGACTTCCACATGATAAAATTGATTATTTGCTAATCAAGCAAACTATAAGAGAAAAGTGGAAAGTTTTTTTTGTTACTGAAAATTTCCCACGGCTGGTGACACCCTCACTCTTCCACAAGTGTGGTTATATTGCTTACTGCTTTTAGAAAAGTTTTTACAGCACAAGGTGTAAAATGCAGCTCCTTGTAGTATGATCACAAAATACTAATTCTTGCCTCATAAAAATTATCCTGTCCGAAGCAGTGAAAACTCCCAATGAAAGAAATATTGAAGATGCAATAATATTGTTCGTTTTTCCTTCCCGTCGGCTTTTATGGCAGTAGAATGGCAGATTTTCCTTCCTGAAAAACCTGATAATTTCCTTCACACTAAGACTGCTATTTAAAATGGTAACCCAGTTGTTCCAAAAGAGGTGGGGGGCTGAGACAGAATGAGGAAAAATCAAAATAAAATTGAAGCATTTAATTTCCCAACCATGACCTCTAACAGCTGGCTCTGTAATGTCTGCCTCAGGCTTTCAGTCCTGGCTCGAGTCTTTGTGAAAGAATGAGTGGAAGCATATACTGGAATCTTTTATTTGAATGAACAAATGAGACAGCTATAAAGAAATCTTCTAGCTTTCTTCAATCCCATCATGAACCTCACAGCAGTCATCTGCTTTTTTATATTGATTATATCCACTACTATTGCAACATTGTTTGCCGGTAGTTCAATTAACACGTCTCAAAGGAAGAAAATAAGTAGCAAATAACTTTAGGATCTGGTGTATCGTAGGACCCCAATATCCACTGGGGATTGGTCCCAGGTTTTCCTCTGAATACCAAAAACAGTGGATAAGAGAGAACACCAACAAAACCACCCAAACTGCTGTTTTGTGACATGGCTGCTGTTTTGCAACAGTAGGTTGCTTTATGGCTGCTGTTTGTGACAGTAACTTGCTTTACAGCCGCTGTTTCTGATTATAGCTTGCTTTGCGGTGGCTGAATTATTTATTTAATTTTTTTCCTCTGCTAACCATGGATAACTGAATCAGTGGTTAATGAGTCAGTGGATACGGGGGTTCTACTGTATCTTTAAACTGTCCACAAATAACCTGGAGTTAGCAGTGAGATGGCTTAGAAACAAAGTTACTGAGTAGGGTGAAAACAGAGGCAGATTGCAAAGAATTTCAAAAGGCTATCTGTTTTTCGAACATGTTGATTCAATCTATATATACAATAGTGTATAAAAATAACATACATGTATTGAGTTTTTCCCACCTCTTTCTTTTAGCACAGTTGTATTTCCTCACAGTTGTATTCCCCACAGTTGTATTTCCATTTTTAGTATAACCAAAAGAGCAGACCCCACCACCAAGTGGGACAGATGCAAAAAAAACTTTAGTGAAAGTTATGTAAAACTGCAAAAATATCCTCCTTCCCTTTATTTTTCAGTCAAACAAGGTTCCTGTGGTACAACACCCACATCACATGCACCCTCTGACTCCACTCATCACCTACAGCAATGACCACTTCACATCAGGTTCCCCTTCATCTCATCTCTCCCCAGAGATTGACCCAAAGACAGGTGAGCTTTTATAAATTATGCCCATTGCCCTAGAACCCCCCCTGTTGTACTATGTCATAGTTAGAATGAAAATATATACAGTATATAGGTAGAACATGAAGTGAGGGAAAAGAAAGTCAGAAAGATTGTGAACACAACTCTACTAAAAAAAAGGATCTTGTGACAAACTTGAGGGAGATCACGCACGTATATTTTTATAGTTCAAAGGGAGGCAGGTATACTTTGAGAATTAAAATTTGGGTTAGAGATGCATCGTAAACATTTCGTTTTGCATACATATGTGTGTGTGTGTATTTTTTTTTTACCACAAGGAATTCCACGACCACCTCATCCATCAGAACTATCACCTTATTACCCGTTGTCACCTGGTACCATTGGACAAATCCCTCATCCTTTGGGGTGGCTTGTACCACAGTAAGAATCATTACTTTGTTTCCTTCTTTGTTGCTTTCCCTTTCCTATAAGAGCTCCCTCCCCTCTGTGTTATGAGGAATACAGTACCTTCACTTTTCAATATGACTAAAGTTCTTGGTCTTATATGATGGCACCTGAAATTTCTAAGTTTCATGTAACCATCACATGTGGTATAATTTCAGGGTGGTATACCTTCACCAACACAAGAGGCCTACCCTGTGTATTACAAATATTTCTTTAAGATACAAATAAGCTTCAATGCTCAATTTTATTTTATTTTATTGCCATTTTTAAGAATATATATATTCTGTATCCTATCTTTTTCTTCAAGGAAATAAGACTGTGATGCCACAGGTTACCTCCAAAGGTTATCTTCAAAATTTTGTCAAAATTTGTGAAGAGGATTAGGGATTATACAAGGGATTATAGTGTTCTTCATGTTTGAGACAGAATTCGTGGAAAAGCATGAAAAAGTAGATTTCCAGTTACTCAGCTCAAGTATGCAGACATAGCTCTGTGCTTGTATATGTTGGCTTGGCTATCCGTATTTTTCCATCTGTCACCGTATTTTTCCAGATGTCACCTTTTATTAGACACCCCCCACACTTTTAGACCCCCCAAATAAATAAAAGTAATAAATCCTCCTTGCATTCTCCACCTCACCACCCCCTCTGTTACCTTTCATTTCCCTGTTCTAAACACTCCTCTCAGCTTTGTTGGTTTTGTTTATTGCAGGATCGGGCTCCATCTTTCCTTGAGTTCTCCACCCCCACTGTTTTCTTTCATTTCCCCATTCTAAACACTCCTTGGCTTTGGTGAGTTTGTTTTTTTGCAGGATCAGGCTCCGTTGGGCTTGAGCAGCTCATTAATAAATGCCTTTTCACACTAAAAAAAGTATGGCTTTTTTTCTTTTTGGGGTGCATGTGCTAATGGGCTGCTCAAGCCCGATGGAGCCTGATCCTGCAAAAAACAAACTCACCAAAGCCGAGAGGAGTGTATAGAATGGGGAAATGAAAGAAAACAGCTGGGGTGATGGGGGATCTCAAGGAAAGATTGAGCCAATCATGCAAAAAACAAACCACAGAGGGAAAAAGCAAGGCAAGTTTGGGTTCTCCTCCACCCGCCCCAAAAGGCTTACTTCCGTGTATACCAACACCCTTAATTTTTGTTGTCATGATTTTAGAAAAAAGTAGCATGGTGTACATGGAAAAATATGGTAAGTGGAAAAGAAAGATGATGAAATCATAAAGGAATTCTTTAAAATCCACTTCAATAAAATAGCTAATTCAACAATAGTAGAAGTATTGTTATTTTGTAAACATATTAATCAGCATAAAAAACATCAGTGTGGCATTTACTTGTGATAATGAATAACGCATGAGAAGTGTCTGTACTGATTGGTGGGTTTGTAAACAAATGAGAGTCTGGGGAGCGGCGTCAGAGGATTTAAGGCTCTGCTCAGCACTGTTTTAATCTGATAGGGGCAGACAGAAAGACCTACACTTGCAGATAGGGAATCTGACAGAGTCTGAGAGAATCAGATAGGGACTGGCACTGTCTAAAAGAAAGGCAGATCAGGCTATATAAGGGATTTGCAATTTCTGGAGAGAAGAGAAAGAAAAGATAGGATTCTTAGAGTGTGTGTGAAGAAAACAAAGTGTTTAGAGTTTGTAAATTTAGGAACTGGGTGTGCATATATTCATCTTTATTAGTGATCAAACTTAAGTGGCTTTGAGCTATATTCTTCTTTTTGTTTATACTTCAACTTACCATTAATGATTTTGATTCTAATTTTAACCAATAAACTACTTTTTATTTTTATTTGACGTTAAAACAGTCTGAAGGCTTTAATTTACTAGCAAAGCTAGTTGGTGTCCGCGAAAGAGAAAAATCAGAAGCTGTGTTTGTCAATAGCCTGTGAAAGGGCCGGGGGCAAGCACGTTAATGCTACAGTCACCTTGAGATTTGAGTTTGATTTTTAATAATGTCACCAGCAAGCAGTACCAACTTATAGTGAACAAGCCATCCTGGTCACTGAAAGCCTGTTTTCCTCTTCATTGTCACTGTGGTTCACACAAACACATTATGTGCTTGCATAGAACAGTTGTCAGAATGTTCCAGAGCTGAGTAGTCTTTTTGGAGGGATCCTTCTCCCAGCCCTCTCAAGGTATGACTAGGCATGCCTTAACAGCGCTCCCTTAGCTCCTTCTTGTCTGCCACACAAGTAGACTTGGGCTATGGGTCAATGAGGTTAAATCATATCTATCACTAACACATTCTATACATTGGTGACGTCCTGGATATTTGCATCAAGAAGGCCATTCTTTCTAGAGACAAGACAAAAAGAATGCATCTTGCAGACAATGGCATAGAATGTCTTTAGTATTTGTAATTGAAAGATTTCTGGGCTCTATCACTTAAGTGATTCCCCTCACACAGTTACACATCCATACCTTGAAGTACGAGTTCTTGAGCTTTTATTCCACTGAGAATAAAATCTGGTCCAGCTGTCTGCCATTCAGTACAGCCTATGATGGTAGAGGTATACTTCCATCTTCAACAGGGCATATCTTTTCATTATCCACATTTATATCTCACAATCATTATAGATGCCTTGAATACTGGCTCAGGTGCCTGTTGTGGAAATCTCCAAATTCTCTTGCAGATGAGCTTAGCAGGATGTCCCATACACAAATGGGAGTTGCATCCAGAAGTTTTCTGCACCATATCTGATGGGGTACTCCAATGTTAGATTTTTTGCCTCATCTCTCTCTCTCTCTCTCGCTCGCTCGCTCGCTCTCTATCTATCTATCTATCTGAATCTGTAGCAATATTGGGGTGGGAATCGGATCAGAGGGAGATGCCTTTATGGTCATGTGGGTACTGGGCCTTCTGTATAGATGTGTTTGTTACCTCTCATAGAGCCCATCATATACTGGAGCATTGGCTATTCCCTTCACTCCAGTTTTGTATCTAAAAAAGCCTCAGAATTTTTTGTTTTGTTTTTAGATCTGATCCACATTACCTTGTTTGCACGAGACCTCTGGAAATCTCTTTCTTAGAGACAGTGGTTTCCTCTTTCCAACTTCTTTTAGAAGTCAATGTCATCCTTAGAGCTTAGGGTTCTCTTTCTGGATGCGAGGGAAGCTGTTACCTTTTTCAGTTCAAAAACTACAGCTTTCTGCAAGTTTATGTGCCTCTGTCTGTAATGGTGATTCAAAGAAGGGCATACCAATCTCTCCACAATATTGCACCCACTGCGTCATTGAGTATATTTTACTGGTGTATGAACTGGGACAGGTGCCAGCATCACAAGGTGTTGGATGTCACTCGGCTAGATATGTTCGGCAGCAGACAGGCAAGGAGTCTGCTGCACAACACAGTTTTTGCTTCTTGAACACTGTGGCTTGTTCCTTATAGATTTTTGTTGCTGCTGCTGAAAACCCCATCCAAATTTGCGCACCACATACTGTTTTGTTGAAATCTTCAGTTTTGTCATATTTTTTTCCTTATATTTTTGTCCATTTTCGTTTCTGTAAGAGATCTATGAGCAACGTTTTGTGCAGTCTGGGCATGTCCAGTCATGGAATCAGGCCAGGTTGGAAGCTCTTCTGTAGAAGTTTGCAGCCTGGGCTTGCCTGAGCCAACTTGACACAATCTCAGCAGGCTTACATACACAGATGCTGCTCACTGGATTAATATAGACCTTATAGTGTGTATCGTATTGTTGCTTCTGTCAAGAAAAAAATTACTGAAAGAATGTAGAAGGCCAAAGTAGGTTATACCACGTTAAACGCTTGCGCCTTTTCCAGCAGAGTTCTGTGGAGAGAGACCTGACAGAGCCCAGCGCTTGTCTGCTTATACCAGGATCCAAAAAGCTCATGACAGACAACTCATGAATAAAAATACTTGTATTTAAACATTTAACATAACGAGCTTAACTTCAGCATAATATCAACTTAATATCATATATAATAACCGGCTATCCACAACACCTCGACCAGCATGACTACCTTTTAACAAAGAGCAGTCTCTAATGATCTTCCTGGGTTGCTTTTATACTAATTCTAGCCACTGCAGTTGTGTACACCTGCCCATGGCTGCTGTAGCCTCAGACTCTACTAGAAACCTCAGCTGTAGGTCTGTGAAGAATCCCAGTCATCCAGTTGAGTTTATCTGGAAGTTGACTCATGGCAACTGGACTTCTTTTCGTGAGAGATCAAAACATTTCGCTATCATCCAAGCAGCTTCGTCAGTCTGAGGAAAGTTATTGGCGAGTTTTCCATTTGATAGTTCACCTTCATTTCACATCACCCTGGTCTGAATAGGCTCTTAAGTTGGACAATGGCCTGAATAGAGTTGTTAGATGAACATAAGAACAGCCTTGGTGGAACAGGCCACAGCCCATCCAGTCCAGCATTCTGTCTCACACAGTGGCTCACCATTTGCTTCAGGTTGTTCCTAAGCAGATGTCTTCACCTGCTTATGATTCCCTGCAAATGGCATTGAGAGATAGCCTGCCTCTTTCTCCAACCCAGAGGTTGTCCTTAGGCATCCATAAGAATAGCCACTGATACCCTTGTTCTCCTTGAACTTGTCTAATCCTTTCTTAAAGCTGACAAGGCTGATAGCTGTCACCACTTCTTCTGGCAGGGAGTTCCATAGACCAGTGATCCTCTGGGTGAAGAAGTACTTTCTCTTATTTGTTTGAGATCTAGCACCCCAAAGTTTCATGGAGTGCCACCTTAGTTTAAGTGTTGTGCAATAGGGAAAACAGTTTTTCCTTATCTACTTTGCCCATACCATGTATGATTTTATAAACTTCAATCAGGTCACCTCTTAGGCGCCATCATTCAAGAGTGAAGAGGCCCAGCCGTTGCAGCCTCAGATGGTAAGGAAGGTGTTCCAGTCCCCTAATCATTCTGGACAATGGCCTGAATAGGCTGGTTACGTGGACAATGGCCTGAGTTATGTGAAAGTCCACCCCCCATGCAACTTTTCCCAATACCCATTAAGTGTGGATCGTTAGCTATGGCCTTGCTGGCGGAGGTATGACAAAAACTGAAAAATGTTCTGCAGTGGGTCCCATTGGAGGATGTTTGCAAGGCGGCTACTTGAGCTCAAGCTTCCATTTTTATTAAACATTATTGCCTTGGATCTGTAGGCAAGGCAGGACACCAGATGTGTACTGTCTGCAGTGCTACAATGGCACTCCTCCTCTGGCAAGTCAGCTTTCAGTCTCCCAAATGCGTGAGCCATAGAGGCAATGAAGATGGGTAAAAGTTTGCCTACATGTAACTGGTTCATTGAGTGGTCATCTATGAAATCCCACCACCCCACCCACCTCTCCTCCTTTCATGGCTTTTGAGGTGTTTTTGTTTTTGTTTTGTGTCTTGGTCAGTGTTTAGCTAGTTAGTAAACAGAAGCTTTCTAGTTGTGCACAGGTAGCATGGAGTGGGGTCCTTCCAAAAAAGCTACTCTGCTCTGGAACACTCTAACCACTACTATCAGGTGCACAACCCATTTATATGAGTTCACGCCTGATTGCTCAAAAAACTGCAGTTACACAGGTAAGCAACATTTCCTTTTCAAATCAAAGCTGAATACAATATTTACAGATATCATTCTCATTTGTTTTAAGTGGCAACTCTCAGGATGCAAACTCCGCACATGGCAGTAGGTTTTATGTGCATTTTGCCGTCTCATCAATGAGTAAAATCTAGATAGCTAGCATGCATTGTCTGATTGAATACTTACATTTATTGGCAATCAAATTATTTTGCATTAGAAATATATTAGTCAAGCTAATGTTGACTATAATGACAATCTGTTCTTTCTGTCCCTCTTTCTTGTCAATTTAGGCAAGGACAACCAGTGTATTCCCTTCCTTCAGGTGGGTTCAGGCACCCCTACCCTGCCTTGGCTATGAATGCTTCAATGTCCAGGTGGGTTCCAGTGGAAGACTGAGGCCTAGTTTTCACAGAGGTAGTAAACTGCATCTGAGTTGTACCACAGCAGATTGCAGTACCATGTGCAGATGTGTGCCTTCATAGAAAATGGGGTGGAATTATGCAGACCTTTTTGCCTGACATCCAGTTTTCTATGTAGGGTTTTTTTTTTTAATGCAGGAGGATTTGATTAGCATACTAGTAGTATAGCTGGGATAACGATTTGCTACAGATGTGGCTAAACAAATGATGCCAAAATATTGCTCAACAAAAGGTTCAGATGGGGTTAGAATTGATATTGCCCCTTAGACCCCTTGACTCTCTTATTAACATGAAATATGTAAATATTATGGCACATATTCTGGATTTTGAAGATGTCCTTCTAAGGGAGAAAAATAAAGACCGAAATAATAACAGAATTTTGTTAATTTGTTGACATAATTGCAGTAATAGTCTTACCTTGCCTGCCTTAAATGGTTGAGAAATGAGAGAAAGCAATCCACTATAAGTATTTCTTTTGTCAGATCGCTAAATCTTAATTGAACAAGCAGTAGGGAGACTAGATCAGAACTGTGTTTTAAGCTATGGATATTCTTCAGGTGTGGTGGTCTCATCTCATCCCATCAGCAAAACTGAGAAAGAAAAAAGAATGAGTAACAGATATTTTTAAATTTTGGTTTGATGCAGTGTGAAAGCAAAAATGTGGAATATATAACAGGAAAGAAATATACTGTTTTTTCTTTGTAGCCCTATGTGGTTTAGTAGATTAATAAGGTTCATGTTTGATTGGGACTTCTATATATCCTGGGTCATCTGTTTCACTGCTTTCTGGAGGCTTTGGTAAGGTGCCATGAAAAAATGAGGAAAAGGAAACAGTATAGACCAGTGGTGGTGAACCTTTGGTACTCCAGATGTTTTGGACCACAACTCCCAGAATTCCAAGCCTGCATTGCCAGTGACAGAGGACTGTGGGAGTTGTGGTCCAAAACATCTAGAGTGCCGAAGGTTCACCACCACTGGTATAGACAGAAGATGTGAGGAAATGGATGCATGGTGTGTAGGGTCTGAAAGACATTTATTATAGACATTTGTTTTCAGCCCCTCACTTATAATTGTACTCCAGCTTGATGTCTAGCAGGTTTTCTCCTCACATGGTTCCTCCTCCTGCTCATGGACTTCATCCCTCAGGAATCCCACACCCCACCATAGTGTCACCCATTGTTAAACAAGAGCCTACGCAACCCAGTTTGAGTCCTGAAGTTAGCTCGTAAGTATTAGGTTAGCCAGGCACTGCCTGGTTCCTTTATATTATGTGGGTGTATAGTGGGGAGAAAGGGTGCCATCAGCTTTATACATTATTTCTCAATATATTTTATTATTTATTTGAACTTGTGACTTTTCTCATAAACCGATTACAGCCCAGCTTTGCCATGTCCCATAATTTGTGCTGTAAAAATTGCCCATCTGTGGCAAACTGGTATGCCTGACCTATAACATGGATAGCTTTTGTAAAAACCAATTCCTTATAGCAATACCAATAATGAAATCATTTCCTGTTTATAAGTTACATAGCACAAGATAACACTAGCCTAGGTTTTGTTGCCTTATGTATAAGATGGCAATGTTTGCATGAACTAGTTTTGGACCACAACTCCCACAGCCCTTGTCATTAGCAATACAGGCTTGGAATTCTGGGAGTTCTCCAAAACATCAGGGGGGCCAAAGTTTAGACATGCTTGAATTAGATCTTTGTATCATATTGTACATGAATGCCCACCTTCTCTGTTCCACTCAGCTGCTAAATTTAAAAGTATATTCATAGAATCATCTTATGCATAGAACCATCATGCAGTGGCACCATTTCTCATCTAGCCACCATGAGGGGCATGGAAAAAAGAATTACAGTAGGACCCCGTTATCTGCTGGGGATTGGTTCCAGGCCTTCCTGTGGATAATGAAAACCATGGATAAGAGAGAACGCCTAACCACCCACCTCCAAACTGTTGTGTCCTGACAGTAGCTTGCTTTATGATTGCTGTTTTGAGACAGTAGCTTGCTTTGTGCTTGCTGTTTGTGACAGTAGCTTGCTTTACAGGTGCTGTTTGTGACAATAGCTTGCTTTGTGGCTGCTGAATTATTTAATTTTTTTCCTCTGCCAACTGTGGATAACTGAATTAGTGGATAATGAATCAGTGGATATGGGGGTCCTACTGTACCTAAAATTTGATGGCTGCTTTTCATACCATAAGAGTTTCTGAATATTACAACAGCTATTTTCAGAGTATTAATGTGACCTCTGACTAAAATTTATAATATGAAATGGCATATAACTGCAGTATTTACCTGAAAAAAAAGAACATTGGCAAGTTATTAACCGTGATCTTTGATTAGAAAGAACAATTCTTCACTCTAGGCATCTTGTTTTCTGTTGCCTATACACTGTTGGTAGGAAAGAGCCTTGTGGTTATGATCAGGACTATGGGACTATAATGAAAGATATGACTATTCCAGAAAAACACCCGTTATTGTCAAGAAGGAGGAGGAGAAGAAACCCCATATTAAAAAACCGCTGAATGCGTTCATGTTGTACATGAAGGAGATGCGGGCCAAGGTGGTTGCAGAATGTACGCTGAAGGAGAGTGCAGCTATCAACCAGATCCTAGGAAGAAGGGTACAGAACTGGCTTTTCATCTCATTGCGTTCGCAAGCACTTAGGCCAGGGGTGCCCAAACTTTTTTTTAAGGAGGGCCAGATTTGGTGGCTGAGAATGTGTCAGGGGCCGGTTGCTCCCCAACCCTGCCACCCCACTGCAAGCCCCACCCACTTTCTTTAAAAAAATGGGGTGAAGGAGGGGGAGGGAGGGGCCGGCCGGCCAGCCGTGGGCCACTCAGAATGGCCTGACGGGCTGGATTTGGCCCCCGGGCCGGACTTTGGGCAGGCCTGACTTAGGCTGTGGGCTTTGTGTAAAGTTGCTTCATAGCTACAGAAACGCAGTCATGTATTTGTTGCAGTGAAGTCTCTTGGCTTTTTGGGTGTAATTTTGCTTAGTTGAGGAACTGTTATCCAGGAACTCTTCAGCTAATCAAGAAGTAAAACAGGAAAAATGTTTGAACGTCAGCTTCTTTGTGTGAGAGAATCCTTCTGGGATTAAAATTTCACAAGCTAGAGAAAAATAGTACAGTGGTACCTTGTATAAAGGAATTAATTCTTTCCCAATGAAATTATGTTAAGTAAATTTTCCTTTATACAAATTCCCATAGGAATGCATTGAAAACGGAGTAATCCCATTTTTATGTTGTACGGATTATCCCCATAGGCGATTTATGTTAAGCAAATTTCCCCTGTCTCCGGAATTTTTTATGTTGTACAGATTTTATGTTATAGAAACTGTTTGTTATACAAGGGTCCACTATTCCTTGTGTTGAATATACTGGGAGTTTTATACACAACGGTTCAAGTGTTGTATTAAAAACCATACCAATTGTGAATTGTATTTTCCCTTATGTGTGCCCAGAGTTAAAATAATATTCGCATAGTTTCAGTAAAACTTTAAGAATGTTGACTAGAGATCGGCACAAAATGAACAATTTTTCATTTCCAATTTTGTTTTTTTGTTTCGTTACGCAACGAAACGACAAACGAATTTTGTCTCTAAAATGAAACGAAACGAACAGAAACACCGGAAATTTTGTCGTGCGTTTCGTTTCCGTTTCTGCAATACAAGTGAATTACTTAAAATCCTTAAAAAATCACAAAAAATTGAAATAAATGGTAACGAAATGAACAAAAACAATCTTTTTGCAAAAATTCGCAAAAAAACGGAAACGAACCGAAACGGACCCTCCAAACGACAAACGAAATGCCATTTTTTTTATTCATGCCCATCTCTAATGTTGACTGTATAACTTACATGTAGAATAATCTAAAAGTGCTTTAAAATGTTTGTACAGTGGTTTCTCAAGATGCAAAGTTAATCCATTCTATGGGAATTTTCTTATCTCGAAATTTTCATATCTTGAAACATGGTTTTCCACAAATGCATTGAATATGGATTAATCTATTCCAGAGGTCTGGAAAAAGACAATAAAAGCTGTTTTTTGTTCAAACCTCTTTATAAAGTGCACTTTAAAGTCATGCAGAGCAGGAAAGCCCCCACCCCCAGCGATGCCTTGGTCCATGACCTCATCAGAAAACAGCTGTAAACTGTGCACAGGAAAACAATATCTGCAATCATGGTTAGAGAAGGAGGTAGTATCCCAACTGTCAATAAATGACTTGGTCTAAAATACCTTTACCTCTACTTTAGTGGCATTCGTTATCCCGTGAAGAGCAAGCCAAGTACTATGAACTAGCCCGGAAGGAGCGACAGCTTCATTCTCAGCTCTACCCTACCTGGTCTGCAAGAGATAACTATGTAAGTCGGAAGTGTAGTATCTGTACTTTGTGCCAGAAATTTTGTGTTAGGAGTCCTGTATCTGCATTCACAGTACAGGATACAAATTAGGTAGCCATGTATTTTTAACTAAGTAACTACACTTCCAGAGAGAGATTTTCCAAAGACTTAAGCTGTTGAATGTGGGAACGCAAGAAAAAACATGAAAATGAGAGCTTGGATTAAGTGGCAGTTTGACCAAGGGTACTAGTACAGGGAGATGAAATTGAGCAGGCCACTGGGCCCTGCCCACAAATGATGCCATCATTCTTCTGCAGGCATATAACTTACACAGCAGGTTTTGGCCACTGTTTCAGGTAAGGCATGTCCGTTGTGATGCATTGGTAGCTTTTTGTTTGCTTTAACCTGGGAATTTGATTGCTACGAAGCAGAAACAGAATAATTCCTAAACACTAGATTGTTGACATCAGGTGATCTTATGGAGCCACAGCTTTTCTTCTAAACAGGTGCTATCTTCCAAACAGGTGGTGTTGTGAGTCAGTGTATCATTTTTGTCAGTGTATCATTTTTGTCAGACTCTGAGTAGACAGACTTTCCAGTGACATTTATAGCAAAACTAAATTAAATAATTTAGTACCAATCCGAATAGAACCATGGAATTAGTGGGATTTATCGAAGTGTTGATTTAGCTTAGCAATTCAGTCTGTGTCGGCTGTCCTTGGGTCCAGTAATTGGATATAGACCAATAACGTTAGTATGCAAACTTTTAAACAGGCTTGTTATTCTCTGTATTGTCTTATTATTCTTTCTGATGTCTGCTTTTTTGTGAATGTTTTCAGGGTAAGAAAAAGAAAAGAAAAAGGGAAAAACAGCCTCAGCAACAAATCCAGGAAACAGGGAGTGAGTATTATGCATGGTCATCTAATGGGTATGATAGCAGCTAAGTTTCTCCTCTCTGAAGGGAAACAGCTAGACCAGGATTGCTAGCATTTTCTTCTCTGTGTCAGTGCCCTCTTACATTGTGCTGAAATCAGAAGTGAAGTGTAAATGACCTTGCCATAGCGAATACCTGAAGAAGCATTATCTTGTTTGTAAAAAAGCCAACAAGGAACAGAGATATAAAATAGGCAAATGAGAAAGAGCTAGGCAGCAGCTTTGTAGTTCCTGCATGTAGAATTTATTTATTTTTTCCTGTTAGCTATCAAGCAAAACACCAAGAATTCAAAAACAATATTTGAATGAGGCACAGAATCCAACAATTCCAAGCCTCTTGAATTTCTGCATGCATTTTCAAGACCTGATTCTTTTAAAATGTAAGCCAGCTTTTTAGCTTTTAGGTGCTGAGGCATTATTGAGGAACCTTATAAAAATCCTAAAGTTGTTTAATACTACTAAGGTGAAATAAGATAACATTTAATATGGCCTTATTTAGGATCTTTCTTTCCAAGAGGCTAAACTTTCAAGAAGCATGCTCTGACTAAATCAGATGAAATATTTCTGACATATTAGCCTCTCATGGCAGGATTTAAAGGCCTAATCCATTTGTGATGCTCATTGAAAACACATCCTCCATCTATGCAAAATATATAAATAAATAAATCAGGATCAACCCACCTTTTAGGAGGGAGGGAGGCAAGCACTTCAGACAGTGGATGGTGGAGGTCAGCAGTAGCAGCCTCCAGGAATTTCTCATGAGTTCCCAATCCCAGTCATTTCCCTCCCTTGAAATAATATATTGTCCTCCCACCACCCCCGTCATCTGCCACTAGGTGTAGTGAGAACGTATTTTATTTTATTTTATTTTATTTTATTTTATTTTATTTTATTTTATTTTATTTTTGCCAGGATCAGATGACTGTTGTGGGTTTTTGGGGCTATTTAGCCGAAAAACCCACAACAGCCATCAATGTTTTTTGGTTTACATTGATTCAGCCGCCTTTGCCTCTCTGTACACAATGGGCAGCAGCCATTGTGTATCATTTATTCCCAACAAACAAACAAACAAACAAGCAAGCAAGCAAGCAAGCAAGCAAGCAACATTATTGGACTGCTCTGGAGATAACCTTGTCCTGTTTTATTACCTGGCTGAAGCCATGACATCCATCCATAGCAGTGGTTCTCAACCTGTGGATCCCCAGATGTTCCTGGACTGCAACTCCCAGAAACTCCTTCCAGCACAGCCAAGTGGTGGAGGCTCCTGGGAGATGCAGTCCAGGAACATCTGGGGACCTACAGATTGAGAACCACTGATCCATTGCTTAACATGAAAATGCTAAATGTTAGCTCCCAGAATTCCAAGCCTAGACTGCCAATGAAAAAAGACTGTGGGAATTGTGGTCCAAAACATCTGGAGTGCTGAAGGTTCGCCGCCACTGACTGCTGTGAAGAAACAGTGATCCGTGGAAGTATCATGAGCCTGTGGTCCAGAGTGAAAACAATCATTAATAAATTATTTTCCCTATTTCCCCCCCCCTTTTCTTTTATTTCATCATTAATAGATTCTTTGGCCTCCAAAAGTAAAAAGCCTTGTGTGTCATACTTACCAGCGGAGAAGTCCTGCGACAGCCCTGCATCCTCTCACGGCAGCATGTTGGATTCTCCGGCCACCCCCTCCACGGCCTTGGCGTCACCAGCAGCTCCCGCCGCCACCCATTCGGAACAGGCGCAGCCCCTCTCTCTCACCACCAAGCCTGAAGCCCGGGCCCAGCTGTCTCTGCACTCGGCCTCTTTCCTGTCAAGCAAAGCTGCCTCCTCTTCCTCCAGCTTGACGAGCCAGTCGTCGCTCCTCTCCAGGCCCCCCCTGCCGTTCACCTCCATGCCTCCCGCCGCTCTCCTGACCTCACCGCCTTCCTTCGCGACCATTTCGTCTCCACAGGCTGCCTTGGCGATGTTGCAGGTCCAGCCCCTCTCCTTGGTCACCAAACCGGCTGAATGAGGAAGATTTCCGCCCTGCCTTCCTGTTGAGCACCCGTTGAGATGACAAAGCAGACAAGCCATTTTATTGGTCAATATTTGACCCTTTCTGAACTATTCCGTAAGGTGACTCTTGGAGAAGAAAGAAAGTGCTCTCCTCTCGGAGTTGTTTTCAGTAGTCTGTCTAAAGACCATTTTTTTTTATTTTTTAAAAAAATAAAAATGAAAAAATCCCAGAATTTTTTGTAAACAGAACCTAAGCAGGATTAAAAATAAAAGGCAACCCGACTCTTATGTTCCTGTCAATGTCTGTTGGGCATGTAACTTGTACAGACGTACAATGGTGTTTGCATGTTTTCTTATATTGCTAACATGTTTGTTCCCCATTCCCTTGACAAGACAGTGTTTTATTTTATGCTACTTACCCCACCCAGCCGACCTCCAGTTCCACTGTTTTTATATGAGATTTACAACATTTACCAGAAAACACAGTACCACAGAAATATAGTGCCTCGCTGTCATGATCAGAGCTGCCAAGCTGTGGGCAGGCCCAGATATTTTTCCTGTACTTTACTCCACAGTGAACATCCAGAAAAATAGCAGGACAATCTACCCTATTTCCTTACAGAGTTGTCTTGTGTAGCGGGAAGTAGGGGAAAGGCCTTGGGGAAACCACCTGTTATTTTAACAAAGAAAAATAAATCTGCTTCTATACTTCTTGTGTGAGAGTGTTCAATGAGGAAACAGACTAAGACTTTATATCTTGTACCCTCTTTACACTTCCAGTTGTGAGGCATCGATGCTAAACCTCTTATTAATATTTTTGTTCTCACTTTGTGTGCTAGTCACGTTACAGAGTGAGCATTTGTTGCTACCTCTCTAGAACAGCAAGAGACAGACACCTTTTTCTGTATCTCATGCCAATTTGTATAACGCTTTGAACATCACTGATCACGTTTCTTTGTCAACGTTGATCAGCCTTAAACTATCTAATTCAATGTCCTCATATAACTTAAGCATTAAATAAAACTTGGGGAAGCCACTTTGGGATGCATCTCAGCAGTGACAGTAGGCTTTCTTCTCCTAAGCCCCCCTGCCCCCCCCAAAAAAAACTTCCTAAGGTCAAAACACATCCCTAGGGACCACTTAAACCAGGGGTATCCAAACTTTTTCCAAGGAGGGCCAGATTTGGTGAGGTAAAAATGTGGGGGGGGGGGCTGAATATTTAGCCACATTTGCCCCTCGGGCCGGACTTTGGTCAAGCCTCTAGGTCTAGGACATGCAAGGAGGTGGGGAGGACACTGCAGCAATGGGGCCGGGGCCGGGTAGGCTGGGCAGGTGGCTAGGGGGATGGACAGAGGCAGGGAGGGCAGGCAAACCATAAAACTGCAAGCTGACGTCTCCATCCGTTATGGGGAAGGGCCAGCTGGCAGGGATGCGTCACAGGCTGAGTCAGTGGGGAGAAGAGGTTGCGGGCCACTCAAAATTTGAAAACAGGCCGCATTTGGCCCCCGGGCCTGACTTTGGACATGCCTGACTTAAACCATGAAGGAAGGATAGGACATTTAATTAGCAATAAAAGCTTGTAGTCAGTAGCAGAAGCAGTTTCGTGGCGCAGTGGAAACTGCTTTACTGTTCATGATCCAGGGTTCAATTTCAGGTAGCAGGGTCTTGGTTTCCTCAGCCTTCTATCCTGAGGTTGGTAAAATGAGTACTCAGCTTGCAGTGTGTGTGTGTGCAATGACTAGTCTACATAATTAAATTGTTAACTGCCCAGAGAGTGCTTTAAGCGAGCACTTTACATTTTTTTTTTGCTTTGCTTCTGCCATGTTAAATATACAACTTGGTTTTTTTTTCAAACTAGAGGGTCCTAATTACTTCCATGATCCCGATCCTGATCCTGATCCTGAGTTAATAGTGTCTTAAATTGCAGGTGGATATTTTATGGCTCATAATCTGTATTTCTTTCATCGGTATATGCATTTCTTTCATTGTTAATAGATTGTGTGGCCTCAAAAAGTAAAAAGTATTTATAACAGTGCTGATGATGAATATAAAGCCTGTGTGGTCCCAGGTCCAAGCTGTCAAAAGGCCTGTATCTCCTGGTATACACCTCTTTTTAAAAGATCTACAGGAGATATCCTCCTCTGCATTCCTTTGTTCTGTCAGTCATGTTTTAAACATGAGAGTCAGCCATCTTTGTGGCTAATCCCAAATGGTAGCATGCCCTCTCTTGGGAAGCCTGGTTCAGCCCCTGTTTTTTACCTTTTGGTGTCGTATAGTTATGTTTGACAATCACATTGGGCATCAAAGCTAGACCTTCTGCAAGATGGTAGTTATGATCTTTTAAGCGTGCTTTTAAAGGTGGTTTTTGTATGGTCATCATTTTTTGTATTATATGTTTAATTGGTTTTCAATTGTATATTGTCCTTTTTGGCTTTACTTGCATTTTAATTATTGTGTGCCACCTTGAATCCCTTTATAGCTGAAAGGCAGCACAGAAATATTCCTTCTTTAAAAATCAACACCATATTATACAGAGTACAATGATATAGCTTGATAGTTGATGTCATTATGCATCCTGCTCTCCATCCCTGCTTTCTAGAGTAAAGACTCCTCTTTTTCAATCTAATGGTTTCTGTGTTATAAAACTGATAACTTGCAAGTCAGATAAACTGCAGGAGGAAAGTGGGAAGTCTTTAATTCCTGAAAGAGTCCTTCTATTTGTGATGTCCTCAGCCTTCTACTGGAATTACACATGAGAGAATGTTGCCCACTGTACATTTTCCCCTCATTAACCTCTACACAAAATTAATTGTGTAATCTCAGGTACTACGTACAAACAGCAGCTCTTTTTCCCAACACCTGGCCCTGTAACAGGAATGTCTGTGAGCTGAATGTACTATACAAGTGGTGGTGGACCTTTGACACTCCAGATGTTTTGGACCACAACTCCCAAAATTCCAAGCATTGCCAAGGACAAAGGACGGTGGGAGTTGTGGTCCAAAACATCTGGAGTGCCAAAGGTTTGCCACCACTGTACTATACTGTATGACAGTGCTTTAATTAGTAGCACTTGGGTCCTGTTAGCAAATTTGCTGTGAAGGATGGAGCAACACTGAACTGTTTTTTCTGACCTGTATGTACATGGAAAGTGAGGGCAAGGTGGCTGGCTAAATGTTGTGTTTGCCCCAGAAACTAAAATATCTTGAGCCAGCTGGGCCAACTAAAATTACAGATTAAGTGAAAGCACATGCCAGTATCATATTGCAGGAAAGAGGCAAGAATCAGCTTGTTGTGGAATAGGATCAGTGGATGTTTTATTTGGACGTGAGTGGTTCAGGCACAAACGTAGAGCAGAATAGGAGACCTGAACAGAGGAGTGAAACTATTCATTATTTGTATCGTTTTATGTACAAAAGGGTCAGAGTGGTTTAACCTGAGGTTCCTTCCCTGTGGTCTTTCTCTAAGGCACATCTGCTATAACAGGAAAGCTGAGAACATGGCTACAATGCTTGGGAAGTGATTCTGAAAATATTCCACTTCAACCTCTACAGCATTTCTTAAGAGCAGGATGGAACGTGGACAACTGCAAAACAGGATTCATTCAAATGCTATGACTTTTCTTTTGCAAAAAAGCATTATCTGATCAGGAAAAGCAGTTGCAAATCAATATAGAGACAGCACCCTTTCGGTGCTCTTCCACGCTGGAAAGTAGTAACGGCTGTAGCAGAAGGACCTGGCATCTTAAATCAGATTATCTGTTAGCTGAATCCACGTGCTTTGTTCTGTGTCACCAGAAGAGAAAACCAATCAGTTCCACTGTCTGTGAAGATTCTCAGTCATCCAGGTGCGTTTATCTGGGAGTTGAGTCATGGCTACTGGACTTCTTTTTTGAGAGATAGAAACGTTTCGGACCGATGAAGCTGTTTGGATGAACAGCGAAACGTTTCTATCTCTCAAAAAAGAAGTCCAGTAGCCATGACTCAACTCCCAAATCAGTTCCACTGTGCTTAGATGCCACTAGTGCAACTGGCCAGGAAAGAGTTATTGTGGATCCTGAGGGTCTGTGTCTGGTGCCTGGAGGAGCCTGGCTCCATAACCCTTCAGTTGGTTCTTTTTAGTCCTTTCGTTCTTTATATTGGACACAACTGATGACTTCATCATCCACAGGCAGCAAAACGTGCCTGTTGCTATAATACTACATGCAATTCCTCTTTGTAAAAAAAGTTATGAATGCTTTCTATATAGAAAGGGACCATTTACTTGAGATGGCACTACTAAGGTGGGAATCTATGGTTGAAGCATCAATCAGAAAGATATGATTTCTTCCACAGCATTTTATAATTCACTTCGGAAGCTAAGCAGGGTCAGCCCTAGTTAGTCCTTGGAAAGGAGACCACCAGGGGAATACCAGGTGCTGTAGGCTCCTGGAGTAGGAACTGGCAAGCCACTCCAGTATTCCTGCCAAGAAAATTCATGGACATGGGGGGGGTTATGAAGAGTCGGTCATTACTGTAACGACATAACACGCAGTCATTATCATAGCTGGCTGGGTAGCTTAGTAAATTAGGCATTTCACTCCAGAGCTGGAAGTGGAAGATCAATTTTCCATTGTGCATCCCAGAGGAGGAATAGTAAACATGATGGTACTCTTTACCTAGAAAACCCAAAAGGGATTGATGTACACCAGAATTGACTTGATAGCACACAATCAGATCATACATGGCTCCTCCCCCATGATTCGGGTCATGTTATTCAAGTCTGGGTACTCTGGGAAATATTAACTAAACATGTTTAATCTGCTGCTTTGGAACCACTTTTCAAATTGATCGTTCTATTGGTGTTTCTCTTGTACGGATATTTTTATTATTTATTTATTATTGAATTTATACCCCACCCATCTTCCCTAGGGAACTCTTCCAAACTTGGCGGGATTCCACCAAAAATCATGAATGCACTGTGAAATGCACTGCCAAGTATCTCCTGAAAATGTTTAACTCTTAAGAACCTGGTGAACTACTTAAATGAGGATTTGGATGGTTAGAAAAGACAGTTGACAGTTATATTACAGGAGCTGAACTGTCAGTTTAATGATGAATAGGATGAGGGGAGGGGGCAGAGCAGAACAGACTTGCATGTCGGTGCTTGTTATATGTTGTACCAGATGCGTACAGGTGTTAGAATCTGAGACAAAGTGTAACAGCCATGCATGTCAGTAATTTGATATCTAGTGAAATAAAGAATTAGATGGATCTAGAACCAAGGAGAGCTGCCTAGATGCCCTAAGCCAGGTATACCCAAACTTTGGCCCTCCTGATGTTTTGGACCACAACTCCCAGAATTCCAAGCCTGTATTTCCAATGGCAAAGGACTGTGGGAGTTGTGGTCCAAAACATCTGGAGGGCCGAAGTTTGGGCATGCCTGCCCTAAGCACATCTGATCTCGCCTGATTTCGGAAGCTGAGCAGGGTCAGCCCTGGTTAGTACTTGGATGGGAGACCACCAGGGAATACCAGGTGCTGTAGGTGCCTGGAGTAGGAACTGGCAAGCCACTCCAGTATTCCTGCCAAGAAAACTCCATGGACATGGAGTCACGAAGAGTCGGTCACAACTGTAACAACACACACACACACACACACAGAGAGAGAGAGAGAGAGAGAGAGAGAACCAAGGAAGAAATAAACTGAATCTTCTAGTGCATCTAAGAAAGGATTGAAAATTTGGTAAAAATAGTAGTTAGCGGACTCCACAGAAAGATTTCCCTCTCTAAACAGGATCCATTATGTTTAATTTTAACCATGTTAAGATGTCATCAAAGACCTTTTTTTCCTCTGAGAAGCAAAACACTCATTTTATTATTACTATTTTAGAAAAAGACCTGCTTAAAAATAATTTTAGGCAACGAGCACTTGGGCATATGCAGCCGCACTCTGAGAACCCCAATAGCTGCCTGCAGACAAGCAGCCTTTTGAATCAGATTACATGGAAAATTAAGAAGCATAAAGCAACCTGTCAAGAGTAATTAAAATCTGACCCAAGACCAGACAGCTTCAAACAGATGTTGAGTTTCAGCAGAAAAATATTTCTTTGTTTTACTCTTTATTTTCCCATATAGAAAAGAACATCTGTTAAGATGTTTTGGGGGGAAATGCATTTTTTCTTTTTCTTTTTTTTCCATAGAGCCTCTATCAGTTTGAATTGTTTGCCAACACACCCTTGGCAAAAGCCACCTGGTCAACAGAGTCATTGTACTGCTCACTCTGAGATACTTGTTCCTAGGCAGCAAATCATCCTGTACCGACCAACTTTTCATGAGAAAAGGAAGAGAAATAACTTAAATTACTACTCCAGTCCATCAGTAAAAACAAATGATAATACAGTGGTACCTTGTATAAAGGAATTAATTCGTTCCAAATGAAATTATGTTAAGCAAATTTTCCTTTATACAAATTTCCCATAGGAATGCATTGAAAACAGAGTGATCCCATTTTTATGTTGTACAGATTCGCCCCATAGGCGATTATGTTAAGCAATTTTCCCTGTCTCCGGAATTTTTTACATTGTACAAATTTTATGTTACACAAGCTGTTTGTTATACAAGGGTCCACTGTATAAGCGGATGTTTTTAGGTCATCATCATCATATAAATTTTATTGCCTGGCTCACAGGGCCATTACAAAGTGCATTTTAACCAAATTTTGCACTCCTGTTTTCCCCCCCCCGTGGGTGGATTAAACATACAGTGATCAATACTCTATACTATATAAAACTTAGATCCTACATGATGGTGTGCACTTTAAACAACCGTGACCCATAGAACTTCACTACCTGGAGTCACTACAATCTTTAAGATTGTCCATTACGCTGCAAAAGGCAATGAGATTCCAAAATCATCTACTCTGATGAGAAGTTGAAATTCCCTCTCCTTCCGCCTCCTTCTTCCCTCGCTCCTCGTAGTCCTCCTCTTTGCTGTCACCACTGCCATCACAGTGGAGGAGGGGGTGACAGTACTTGTTAACTGAAACAAAACTGATCAGAAATTTTTGCTCGTCTTACAAAATACTTGTAGACCAAGGCACTCCTAAACCGAGGTATTACTGTACATTGAAAAGACCAAAGTTGCTTATCTGCAAAGAGAATGGTTAAGTCTTGCCCCCTTTTTTATTTTGAAGAAATCCAAGCATCCCGAGTTCTAATCCTGACATTGAAAATAGCCATTTGAGAGGCAAAAAACATCTGTGATTCCGGCTTATCCACATGCATGTAAACATGCTTCCCAGCTTGGAAGAGTGTGGAGAGGTGGCAGCTTGAAATTTTGAACCTGTCAGTCAAGCCAAAAACTAAATGACTCAGTATATCTTTTTAATTCCATGCTGGCTAAACAGATATTAATAAGAGTACAGTAACTATTTCTGCTGTAAAATATTTTAAATGTATTTTTAAAATAGCAAGTAGCTCACTGATTTTAAGCCCTGAAATTAAAGTTTTTGGCTTCATGGTTGAGGATAATCTGAAAGCCAGCTTCTGTCACTGGAGTGTAGATTGAGGAGACAAAGGGGGGGGGGGGTAGCCAGACACACACACCCTTTTCTCCTCACCCATGGCTCTTCCGTTTATTCTTTCAAAAGGCAAAGGGACGTGTTTTGGAAAACATGCACACAACATATTCATACAGCTTTTTTGTCTGATACAGTTTATCTTCCTCAATTTGCCTAATTCAAAAGGTTTGGAAACTGGAACATAGTTTCTAGGCTGCGTTCTGTGGGGCGAGTGTGGCAGCCATTGCATAAGTTGTATCTACTCACACCTTTCCTCTACATTTTCATCAAGTCTAAAGCAGTGGTTCTCAACCTGTGGGTCCCCAGATGTTCCTGGACTGCAACTTCCCGAAGGCTCCACCACTCGCTGTGCTAGAAGGGGGTTCTGGGAGTTGCAGTCCAGGACTACAGTATTTGGCACATAGGGATTACATCCTCATCACAGCTGTCTTCTCCCGGTAACCACAGTACAGTTTATGTGCTCATCTTCAGGAATCCTCTAGTACTATATGCGGGGAAATTTCTGTTCGAATGTGTGTGTAGCTGCAGGTGCTCTTACTTTGGGTGGTAATCTGAAACTGAGCCTTCTCTGTGGCTGGCCCCATGCTTTGGAACCAGCTGCCTAGTGAGTTGCGCCTACCCGAGTCCCTGCCTGCCTTCAAAAAAGCATTAAAGACCTTGCTTTTCGGAGAGGCATTTTTTAGCGACCTTTAGTGTGTGTATGTGTTTGCTTTCCCCCCTTTTTTGCTTTGATTTTTTCTGCTTTGTGAACTATTGCTGCCGTCTTTGCCGATTACTCTTATTACATTTATTTTTATTTTTTTTGTAACGTTATTAGTCTGATCTTTCTTTTATTGTTCCTGTGTTTGATTGGTGTAAACTGCTTGGAGTTCCATTGGACGATAGGTGGTATAAAAATATGTGAGGGCGATCTGGCTGCGACATCTGTCAGCCCATTGATCGCCAGGGTTGATTCGGTTGATCTGGCTAGCTAGGCGGGTGTCCCCTTCCTCCCTCAGCGCTCCATGTGCGTCCCTCCCGAAGCTGCGCGCTCGGTGGAGAGGACGGCCATCCCAGATCGAAGGAGTGTACCGTTCTTCGGTCAAGGGTACATGATAAAATAAATAAATAAATAAATAGTGCATGTGTTTTTAAATTCCCATTTAAAAATCAGGAAATTCAATTCTTTAAAAAAAATACTCTCCATTCACACTTGTTAAAAACAGCCCTGACAATTGCCGTGTTTTTGGGTGAGAAGTGATTTAATGATGAACAAGGTAGTCTGTTTCTGGGATTTTTCCGTTGTGTGGTTTCAATTTGTTAAATGTAGGAAGCAGAAAAGGGAATCCTGAGTAGACCATCTTGATGGCTACCATTGGTGTTGTCAAAATTCAGGCTGCCCTTTTGATATGTAAAGCTTGGCATCCTTTTTCCCTTTTGGCAACCTGGACACAATATTGTGCAACAATCTTAGGCCATTTAACTTTAATGACATCATATTTGAAATGCAACACACTATGGATACCATACTGATAGTCTTATTTCTGGTCTGTTATGCCCTCTTACTTTTAGCAGATTGCTTGTTTTTCTGTAGGTGACTGCAAATTTTAAAAACCAATTCTTTTCCTTCATTCTGTGTTGGCTGGAGACCTAAAGTAAACATGCTTAAAAAGAAAGAAAAGCAATCTTCCAAAAATATCGAATGAACATTTTAGTTCATTGTTAAAATACATTCAGACATGTTCTTAAACAAAACCCTGATTAAAACCCATTTAACAAATAGCAGCTACCAGTTGGCTGGCAAATCTTATATATTTCTCCCTTCTCCAATAATTCTGGGGAAATACATTTTTGAAAAAGAAAGATGATTGAAATACTTAATAAATCTACCTGGGTCTATAATTATTTTTCTACAGCTTCTGGTAGCCCAGATGTTGCTTAAACTTTCTCTAACAACTGGCTTCTAAATTTGGGTGTTGCTGTTACTATTTTGTAAGACTCCAAAGCAAGCAATCCATTCAGGTGAGATTCAGAGAAGAACAATACTTCACTGTTTTCTGAAGCAGGAAAAAAGGGGTTGGGTTGAAGTGCCTTCCTGAGTCTGATCCAGCACACAGTAAGGAGCCTGTCTCAACAGTAGCAACAGAGGAATAGGCCCACAGGCTGTACTAGCAGCTGTGTCTGGCATACATGAAAACGTTATTTATGCAAGGCTTCCTCTATAAGTTCTTCCAAAGCTCATAACAGTTGTTCAAGCATTTGTTTTTAGAATTATTATTCCAGAATTATATTATCTATCAGCTTTGTCTTTTTTCCTTTGTTTTAATATATTGTTTTGACATTTTGTCCATCCTGTCTTTTAAGCCTTAGTCATCAGAATGGATATCTCATTGTGCATGCATGCACTAATAAAAATATTTTACATTTCTTGCTGTAATGGTTTTCTCACAGGTCTTGATGATGTAATTAGCACATTTACAGGACTGGGAAATACATGATCTGGATCCCAAACAGTACCTAAATATGAAAAATGTGTTATATTTACAGAAGAGTGTTCTTGCAAATACCACTGAAACACTAGAAACAGCTAAAACTAAATCTCAAAGGCTGAAAATTTGAACTAAATCAAACTGTCTGCACAATGAAGGCAAGAAAAGTGCAACGTAGCTATGACTTATCAGGTTAAGTTCATTGTGCAAGAGGTATTTCTGTTAATGCTTTAATGGATCTATGCCTTTGACCCAATTTAGATATAATAATCCAAGAATGAGAGAGCATGGATGTATCATCCTGGAAACAGGGCTCCTAATCTTGTACAGTAGTCCCCCGCCACAACGTGGTTCATATATTACGGTCTCAGTATATCGCGGTTTTTTTCTTGAGAGAAGGAGGCTTTCAAAGAGAGGGTTTAGCAGACAGACCTTGAGCTCTTGGCAGCAAGGTCTGCTGAGGTGTCAGGATGGGGTTAAAAACCTCTCTTTGGAAATGCTGCTAGCAAGTGCAGCCAAGGTCAATTTATTGAGGCATCTGCATTTTAAGGACTTTCCTTTATCATTGGTGGATCAGGCACCAAACTCCTGCAATAAATGAAGTACTGTGATATCTCTTCTTTTCTTTCATGCCTAACATTCAGCAAAGCTACCTTTTTTCTTAACCCAAGTTTCCCCTGACTTCTGGAAAAGCAAACTGTGATTTAAAGGCTCTCTTTAACCCATGTTATGAACCCTGGGAAACAAAGGTGCATTTAACATCTTACTATTCCAATGTCTATAGCAGTGCTTCTCAACCTGTGGGTCCCCAGATGTTCCTGGACTGCAACTCCCAGAAGCCTCCACTACTCACTGTGCTGGAAGGGATTTCTGGGAGTTGAAGTCCAGGGACATCTGGGGACCCACAGGTTGAGAACTACTGGTCTATAGCAAGATTGTATGCAACATACAACTTTCCATTTTACATACTGCAACAGTTGCAGAGACATAATTCAATCAGCTAATTAATACAGCTCAGGAGTCAGGACAATTACTGTACTTATATTTTCAGTGAACTCAGGTCTGGCTGTGGCTGAGTACATAAATATTGGTGGTGTTAGAACAAGTTGTTATAAAGACCCTAATAGTCCAATTAAAGCAACCCAAATTTGTAATACTGTAATTAATAGCATTGCCACTTATTGTCCTTGGCAAGTGCCAAACCAAGAATAGCTTAATTTCATTGACTAGAATTGCATAGTTGCTGAGCCTTAAGAAACAAATTAAATTTTGTGTGCATTAGGAATAGAACTATGCGGATGATAATAGAGTTCAAATATAAATCAAGTCTGTGAATATTCTAAGTCATCCAGGTGAGGTTATCTTGAAGTTGAGTCAGGGTAGCTGGACTTCTTTTCTTGAGATACTGAAACATTTCACTACTCATCCAAGCCACTTCATCTGTCTGAGGAAAGTTAGTGGCGAGGCCTCCAATTTATAGTTAACCTGAAACTGGATATAGATGAAACCATGGTATCCTTTGATGTTATGTCTCTCTTTACCAGCATTCCCACCGCCAATGCCCTAACAATGGTAAGAAGAGACTAAGAGAAGACAGCACCCTCACCACCAGAAGCAGCCTCAACCCAGACCAGATATTCCTGCTCTTGGACCTGTGTCCAGTCTTCCCAGAATTCTAAGTTTAGATTGCCAATGACAAAGGACTGTGGGAGTTGTGGTCCAAAACATCTGGAGGGCCGAAGTTTAGACATGACTGGCCTAGAATATTGTCCCATATATGGTATCAGTCATGTACTGTAGCATTAACCTATTTATTCAGAAAAAGCACACTTGTTCAGGAGGACTTACCATTACATCTCCTTTTCTAAGGAGAAGGTTGGGGTAAAAATACTCTAAAATAAATAAAATAAATAATAAATAGAGTATATGGAGTCACAACAGCTTGAGACAATTTTAAGCATCATTAACCTAGAGACACCTATTTTGTTTTATTTGGTTTTGGTTTATTTGGTTTGCTAAGATACTTAGCATTCTCTTCCCCTAACCACAGCATAAAATTATATGTAAAACACTAGCACCATAACCTGCAAAACATCTCACAACATCAGAGAATGGAGATGGGGCAGTTAAACTGGCATCAGACTACTCTACGTCTTTCTTATGCACATGCGAAGTGCGGTCATTTACAACACTTTTTTGCTTTTGGAAAAACAACACAATACTGGCACGTGTACATAGGGTTGTAGTACTATAAGACATGGTTTTTTTGTACTTAATGTACTTTGCTTGGGGTAGAAGGAGGGAAAGGGGTTATTCTGATAGTTCATCATTAACATTGTTCAGTCATCTGCCATGCCCTACTTTTAGCCATATCATCATGTGTTGGAGCTGAACAAACTGAAACTCAGCAACCCCAGATTAACTTCCTCTGGCCAGCCAATTACTTTCCTACACTATGATTCACCTGCTCCATCTCAGTTCCCCAGCTGTGGGAGCTTATTCAGCAGTGATTGCAAGAAAGGATTGTTCTGAGCTTCTCATCTTTACATGGATGACTTCATTGGGAGCATTAGGAGCATTCAGCTGCACAAAAAACAACAGAAAATGCTAATTCTACCCTACATTTTAATTCCAGATGAAAAGCAGCCTTTCCTGCACACACAAAATAAACCTGCTGATTCTACATAAAGGGTTAGTTTCAACAGACATATGCAACGTTCATGTCCACAGAAATGACAACTTTGAGATTTGCTCTTGGGAAATGTATTGAAATGCCTGACTCAGCTAAAAATAGGGCTGCAAAGTAGCCTGCTTCTGCTACTGATACATTCCCGTCCATACTTACAGTTCTAAACACACAAAAAATCTGCCAGCGTTTCTAATTATTCCAATCCTCACTTTCCTGAAGAAGGCCTAAACATTATGTGAATACCCGAGAATTAACAGAGAATCACAAAAGCACATCACAAAATTACAGCTCCAGGCTTAATTTTTTCTTAAGATCTTCCCACTTTAATTGAGTTCATACAATGTGATTATATCATTTTTCTGTCTTAAATCCCTATTATTCGAAGTACAAGAAGAATACCAGGGATGTTGTGGGAGCAAAGTGCACAAAGTTATGGACTGCAACTCCCAGCATTCCTCATCTTTGGCAAGGGAATGCATGAGAGTTGCAATTCAGCACCAGTCCACCCCACTAAACGTAAACAGTGCCAAGATACCACCGGCCTCACAGTCATAGCATGAAAGGTGGTACCTTGGCAGTGGCACTGTTTACATTTAGTGGGGTGGACTGGTGCTGAATTGTCAAAACTGTGATAAAAGGAGCAGAGAGGCGCCTTGGTTCATTGATGGAACATATGTTTTGTATGCAGAATGCCACAAGTTCAGTCTGCAGGATCTCCAGATAGACCTGGGAAACCTCCTGAAATCCTGGAGGGCTGTTCCAAATGGTTGGCAATCCAATACTTTGTATGTACTACAATAAACCATTCTTATTTGTTTTGAAAGAAAAACGATGAGACTCCATGATTTCAAATACCACACTTGGTCCTAAAAATAAATAAGTTAAACAGTGGCAGCAGAATACACATGCACGCAACACAGATTATAAAATGGTCACTATGTAAGCACGTAGAAAACAATGCAGTAATACTAGAAGGCAACATGGATTTGTCAAGAATGTATCCTGCCAGGGTAATCTGACCTCTTTTTTTCGATCAGTTAACCTCCCTCATAGACAGAAGGAATGCTGAAGACATAGTGTATCTTGACTTCAGCAAAGCTTTTGACAAAGTGCCCTGTGATATTCTGATTAGCAAGCTAACTAGGTGTAGGCTAGATAGAACAATAGTCAGTTGGATACACAGTTGGCTAGAGAATTGTACTCAGACACTGATGCTTAATGGCTCATTTTCAAACTGGGAGGAGGTAAAAAGTACCCCAGGGCTCAGTTCTGGGCCCAGTGATCAACATTTGCATTAATGACCTAGATCACTTTGGTTCACTTGCTATTTTTATTAACTCCTGCCCTCAACAGTGTTTATATTCTGTCCAGTCTCTGCTGAGTTATTCTGTGACTTATACAGGATTTTAAAGATATATGAGATATTTAACAAGTACTGTAGCTTGGTTTGTCATGACCCCCAGTGAGTTGGCATGACTGAGCTGGGATGTGAAGCCAGGTCTCCTGAGTCCTTGTCCAATACTCTACCTAGCGCGCCGCGCAAACTCATAAAGTCCATCATAAGAACACAATTTCAATGTGTCTCACATACAGAATAGATTTATCAGGAAATAGCATGTAAACCACAAGGTGGTGCTATTTTACTGTTGTCTAGCTTTGTAAATCTGTGGTTCTCAAATTATGGACTTTGGATCTCAAAAGACTCACCCAGCATGCCCAATTGTGAGTAATTCTGAGATTTGTAATCCAGCAACATCTGGAG
Source organism: Phrynocephalus versicolor (assembly GCA_023846285.1). NCBI lineage: Eukaryota > Metazoa > Chordata > Lepidosauria > Squamata > Agamidae > Phrynocephalus > Phrynocephalus versicolor. Next base: position 12,645,871 of record JAHTLZ010000327.1, on the reverse strand, counting down.
GGCCAAAACTTGACACAGATGGCAGTCAACAAGTTGGAGGGCAGCCATGTTGAATGAACAAGGAGTTGTTGGTTGCTGGAAGTGCAACACTGTGTTTCTTACATAAACTATAGCGGATCTTCCTTGTGACCATGTGCCCTGCCACCCTGTACCACTAAATGTGATATTAGGTACAATGCTCTCTTCCAAGCAGCCTTGTACCAGAGTAGAGCAAATTTGTTTTTCACAGATTTAATTTATTTTTAAATTTGTGACATGACAGAAGATGACAACCTAAAAAATTACATCTTCTTTTAACAATAATGTTTCTCAAGGGGAAAAAAATAAATGAATACGGTACGGCAAGTGCATAACAAAAAGCCTATTTGGAGGAGCCACCAAAAGTCTAAATGACTCAAGACACTCTTAAACCAGGGTGGATTCATTATTATCATAATTATCTTAGCTACTAAATGTCCTTAAAAATATAGGCTGTATAGTAGTAAGACCCCTGAAAAATTAAACCTTACAACTTGGTATGAGAAGTTGTGAGGAAATAAAATGGATTTTGTAGTACTTTGCAGGCTTTTGCTACTTTCTCCCATATTGTTTGCAAGGTTCTGCAGGTGCCTTATCAGTCTGAGAAGGAACGTGGATGAACTTTCCTTCCAGCACTCTTTCAAGGCTGTAACAGCCAGAGAAGACCAACTATAGTATTTTGGACATTCTATCCTTAATGGCCTGATAGAGAAGGTTCTCATGGGAACTAATAAGTGATGGTTGAAGAAGTTACATTTCTGGAGTAAAGTTAGGAGAACAAAGAACTTTGATTTGATTAACACCTTGATAGGAGGACTTTGACTTAAAGCATAGGAGTCATTCAGAAAGTGAATTACTTGTGTCTTATGCCTTAATGCTTTTTAGATTCTTAGATCAGTTAGTTGCTGACCGTAGAATTTAATCATGATCACTTATATAGGGATATGTTATTATTTTAATGAGATTTCTACCTTTGGCTCAGAGTGCAATTGGAACATCCTTTGCTTTTTTTTAAATGCCATGGCTGAAATCCTGTTGCTTAGTTATGCATGTGGAGGGCAACATTCAGTCACTTGTTGCTGGTAATTAACAAATCACTGCGGGGATTCTTGAGAATGCACACACTCCCTGCCTTCATGCCTGTGCACAACTCCCAGTGGAGATTCATACATTGCGGCATCAGTGAAATGTTTGTCTTGTGTATGCAGAATTAGGCAGCTGGAATTCGGTCTACAATTATTGAACCCTCTAAGGGTTAATAGGCTATGGGTCAGAGTTGGCAGAATTAAAGTGAATTTAAGAAAAAATGGAAAGGGGGTTGCAACACAGTCGTGTTGAGATACTGGAAAAAAGGCAACTTCATCCATAAGCTCTATGTCCCTCAACATATTTCTGTGGAAGGCTGCCTCAAATGTTTGTGATGTTGCCTGTGATAGGAATGTATTTATTTTATTGCAGTGCAACCAAGACACAGAGGCTGTAGCAAAAGTGCAGAGAAGAGCAATAAATATTATAAGAGAACTGGAGATTAAATTGTATGAAGAACAACTAAAAGAACTAGACATGTTTAGCCTGACAAAGAGAAGACTGAGGGGAGACATGATAGCAGTCTTCCAACACCTGAAGGGTGGCCACAGGGAAGAGGGCATAAATTTATTCTCAATTGCACCAGAGGGTATGGCAAAAACAATGGGTGGAAACTCATCAGAGGGAGAGCCAACTTGGAAACAAGAGAGAAATTTCCTGACGATGAGAGCCATTAAACAGTGGAACTGCTTGCCTCCGGATGTTGGGGATGCCCAATTACTGGAGGTTTTCAAGAAAAGATTGGACAGCCATCTGTCCGGGATGATGGTATGAGGTCTCTTCAGGTTGGACTAGAAGACCTCCAAGGTTCCTTCCAACCCCTACAATGTTTCTGTGATTCTTCCTGTGGTTTGTATAGTGTTATATTTAAAAAAGGATGTGTGAAACAATATAAATTGCTCAAAGTTACATAGAATGGCTCTAATTGCAGGGAAATCGAACCACCTACAGTACTTCTTCTGTCCCCAGATGCCTAAACCACTAAGCTATCCACCCAACTAATTACAGTAGTATATTGAATACTAGCTCCAATCGATGAGGAACAAAAAAAGGGGGGATGGTCTCCCAAGAAGAAAAAAGGAAAAACCAGGTAAAGTACTGATCATATGCTCACACTTTGAACCCTCTGGACAGTAGAGAAAACATCAATTCAATCCGTATAGGACTGCACATTTTTACTTGAGCAATGCTCCACTGGATCAAGGCTGCGGTCTCTTTGGCCGCCATTGTACCTCAGGTTGAATTTTACTACTATATGAGAAATGGTGGACCCGTCATTGAATGGGTTGGACTATAATTCCCAGATGCCACAGTGGGGCACGGGAACAAACAATAATTATACTCCAAAATGCATATAAGGCCAAATGTCTCCTGAAAGGCCTCCCAAAATGACAGCACAGCTAATCGTGACAGCTGTCAAGAAATGCAGTCCAACATCTAAAAGGTTTTATTTTATTTATTTTAGAGAATTTTTACTCCACCTTTCTCTTTAGAAAAGGACCCAAGGCGGCTTACATTGCCTCTCTTTTTTTAACACTACCGAGATATCAGCCACGTCATTTTTATGGCACAAGATAAAAAGGTAAAGGTTCCCCCCACACATGTGTGCTAGTCGTGTCCGACTCTAGAGCGGGGTTCAAGCCAAAGAGCCAGTGTTGTGCAAGTCCATGGCCATGTGGACAGCATGATTGAACACATTTCTGCACACGGAACACTGTTTACTTTCCCACTTTTTGCAGCAGTACCTATTTATCTACTTGAATTTGCTTTCGAACTATTAGGTTGGCAGGAGCTGGGTTTAACAGTGGGAGCTCATTCTGCTGTGTGGCACAGGGGATTTGAACCGCCAAGCTACCGACTTTGTAGCCAACAGTTTTCAGTGCTCTAGCCCACTAAGCCACCACACCCTTCCAAAAGGACAGCATAGCTAATCATGACGCTGGCAGGAAATGCAGTCCAACATCTAAAAGGTTTTATTTCATTTATTTTAGAGTATTTTTTACCCCGCTTTTCTCCTTGGAAAAAGGACGCAAGGCGGCCTTCAGTAACGTTGCCCCTGTTTTTGTTTAAACACTATCGAGATATCAGCCACGTCATTTTATGGCACAAGAGGCTCTCAAGTCTAAGTCAGGCATGTTCAAACTTCGGCCCTCCAGATGTTTTGGACCACAACTCCCAGAATTCCAAGCCTGTATTTCCAATGGCAAAGGACTGTCGGAGTTGTGGCCCAAAACATCTGGAGGGCCGAAGTTTGGACATGCCTGGTCTAAGTCTAAAACTGATCTCCACTTCTCAAGGTGAAATCAGGAGGACCTATCCCTCTTCACTGTTTCTGGCTCTACGGTCTCTTCCAAAGAGACACGCCCACCGGCCTGTGTGGCCTTTCCTATGGCCTCTCGGTTACACCCTGTCGAGAGGGAGAACTCAACTTCCGGATCTCGCGAGAGCTAAAAGGACAGGAAGAAAGCGCGGGGCTTCAGGCCGGATGTTTCTGTGGCGTCACAGCGAACATCCGGTTGTGGCGCGTCGAGTTTCCCAGGAAGCGGAAGGAACCTTCGAGCCGGCATGGCGGCGGCGGCGGCGGCGGCTGGGCTGGGCTTCCTTCTCGTCTTCGCGCTGACTTCGCTTGGGGCTTCGGCGCCTCCGCCAGGCAAAGGCAGCCCGAGTTCGCCTCCCGCAAAGGGCCAAGGAGGTCAGTGCGGAGCCCGAGACGGAGAGCGGCTGGTCCTGGCGGCCATTCCGTGCTCGCCCGCGGTTCGATATTTCAATTGGAGGCGGGGAGAAGGATTAGGATTGGAACGACCGCTTGAGGGAAGGAGAATCATCATCCTGTTTATTTATTTTATTTAACGGGCTGCAGACAGGCAGATGTGGCCTCCTGGTCCTGCTTGGCGTTGGCAGTCGGTTCTTGTCCTGCGTCTCGGAGAGCTTCTCTTGAGCCCAAGTCCATTGGAAAGGAGCTCTTGCTTTGCGAATCGTGATAAGAATGAGATATTTTATTATAAGGTGCACCAGCTGTGGACATGATATGATTATTTTCACTTTAAGACTGAGAATCTAGAGCAGTTGTGGCGAACCTTTAGCACTCCAGATGTTTTGGACCACAACTCCCACAGTCCTTTGTCATTGGCAATACAGGCTTGGAATTCTGGGAGTTGTGGCCCAAAATATCTGGAGTGCCAAAGGTTCACCACCACTGATCTGGACTAGTATTCCAAATACGGATTCTCCCTCTCTGTGTGACTCGTTACAGTCGTGACCGACTCTTCGTGACCCCATGTCCATGGAGTTTTCTGGGCAGGAATACTGGAGTGGCTTGCCAGTTCCTACTCCAGGTTCCTACAGCTACTGGTATTCCCTGGTGGTCTCCCATCCAAGTACTAACGAGGGCTGGCCCTGCTTAGCTTCTGAAATCAGGAGAGATCAGATGTGCTTAGGGCATCTTGGAAGCACTAGAGTATCCCAAATACAATGGACTTCTGATGCCCTTAGTAATGGCCTGTTCTGTTTGGCATAAGTTTTGTTTGTTTGTTTTGGCTGCAACTTATTTGCCTCTCGCTAAAGTGGACAACAGGGCATCCTAGATGCCCTAAGCACATCCGATCTCACATGTAACGACACATTTTCATGACTGTAACGACACAACACTCACACAAAGTGGACAACAGTCCATGAAAGTTGTGTCAGATATTAATGAGATGTAGTCTTAATCCAGAGCTGCTTGGGTTTAGATTCCTGCATTGAGCAGGGGCTGGACTCCATGGCCCTATAGGCCACTTCCAACTCAATTATTCTATGATTTAAGGTACCATATTAATGTACTGAATTGTTTTTAGCCCCATATGAAAAGGCTGATGAGAATGTCGAGACAGAGAGGGTCTGTATGCTTATGCTCCGTCTTGTATGTTTGTCTGGTTGGAATCCTATTGTTGTAAGGTATGCATAACTTGCCATGGCTGATGCTAGCTAATTCACGAGGTGCTGGGTTACATCTTGATTGAATTGTGACGTATGTGACCCAGTCAAGACATGGTCTTGTGCCTTGCCAGTTAGCTTCAATTACCTGTGGAAACCTTATGTCATGGGTGTCCAAACTTTTTCCAAGGAGGGCCAGATTTGGTGAGATGAAAATGTGTGGGGGCCAACCATTCAGCTGCATTTGGCCCCCGGGCTGGACTTTGCACAAGCCTCTAGGACATGCAAGGAAGCGGGGAGGACGCTGCAGCAACACTGCCAAGGGTGGGTAGGCTGAGCAGGTGTCCTGGGGGGATGGACAGAGGCAGGGAGGGCAGGCAAACTGTAACACTGCAAGCTGACGTCTCCATCTGGTATGGGGAGGGGCCAGCTGTTGGGGATGCATGACAGGTTGAGCTGGTGGGGAGAAGAGGCCACGGGCCGCTCAAAATTTGAAAATGGGCCGTATTTGGCCCCTGGGCCTGACTTTGGACATGCCTGCCTTATGTGAACAGCAGTAAGACTCCGCTTTCTTTTAAAAAATGTTGTGATTCCATTATTTTGGGAACTGGCAGGAAAGTTACATAAATACTTATAAAAATTAAATGTTAAAGCATGTTGTAGAACAGTTGGATCAAGTTAGACGGTAGGCATGGTGCAGTGTAGAAACATATTGTTTGTTACTTACACAGCATTGAGTCAGCCATCATGTTCTATTCATCCGTATCATTAAAAACTTCCAACAATTAAAAACTAGAAAATGGTTGCACAGGCACATCTTTATAGAGTGGAAAAGATGAGGTCCAACACAAGGTGGCATTACTTAGTCATGAATTTATATCAGCATCCAGTGTGAAAATACTTGGTAATACAACTGCAGTGTATAGAACATCATTAATTCCAAATGTCTCTGTTTCAGAGGTACCTTCAGTTTTTTCTGCATCTGATCGTGAACCCAAACAAATCGACAAAGCAAAGCCTGACAACACAAAGTCTGTGGAACCTCCACAATCAGAAACTCCAGATATGACAACCAAGCCCCCAACCGTTCAACCTGCTCAAAATTCTCTTTCCTCAAATCTGAATCCTGATCCTCTGAACTCGCAAAACAGTTCACAAAACAGCTCAAATCCTTCTGTTCTAAAATCGCATTCACCAAGGCCACCTCAGAACATCTCAACTAAGCCTCCAAGTCACCAGCTTGGATCTGTTCCAAATTCTCCTTCCCATGATTCAGTTCCTCATGTGTCTGAGAATTCTGAGATCTTGACAACTGTTCCTGAAAGCTCGCGAGTACATGCCACGGTCCCAAAACCATCCTCTCAGCAGCTGGTTCCTGAATCTACCGAGGAAACTGACAGAAGCTACCTGCATCATGAGTCGTTTTCAAAAGGCGATTACTTGGACGATGATGGGATAACAAAGGGGAAGGGAAGGGAAGGGGATGCTGAGGTTTCTCAAGATGGATACGACAAAACGAAGAACTTGCAACCCGCTCCAGTCCCCAAGAATGAAGCTGAAAATAGCCACTTCTTTGCCTACTTGGTGACGACGGCTATTGTTGTTGCTGTGTTATATATTGCCTATCACAATAAACGAAAGGTGAGTATTATTGCTTGTTCTGCCATCTGACATTTCTTATATCAGTTTTTGTAGTGGAGACAAAAGTGTAAAGTGTCAGCTATGTTTGGGGAGAGGGAGTGGCACCATATCCCTTTTTCATAGAAGTAAAAAAAGTGGGTTGAGCCATGTGACCAGAAAAACAAATTTTCAAAAGTAGGCTAGGTGATACATCTGTATTTTGCTTTTGAAAACCTGATATGAAGACATTTAATTGTTTTTTTAAAAAAACCTTAGTCTGTATAATTTATTTGATGGATTTCCACCATCAAGCAGAGTCTGCATTAAGTTTCAAGTGGTTATGGGAGCTATGTAGCTGTACATTCTTTTTTATAGAGAACAGTCTCTGTTTTAAGTCCCACTATATAGCAGCCCTAATTTTGAAGCTGCCCTCTATTTTAAGAGATGCCCAATCCAAATCTCGCTGAGAAACAATGTAAGGAGAGATTGCAGGCAACTTTAAGATCCAGTTAATAACAGAACAAAGATGCACAGAAGTCACCATGCCATTTCTCCTGCTCCAGTAAGATGCATTGTTATGTGCTTGAAATAAAAACAAAATTTCTAATTTTGCTTCTATACATTTTAATCAGCACCTGCAGCTTATGCAAATACGGTAACATGTTGGTTTAAGAGCATAATCCATTACGTTTTTGGCTGGTGCAAAGGAAATCTATATTCCTCTCTCTTCCCTCTGCTTTGAAGACTTGCCTGAGATAGAACATTCCAGACAATCCGCAACACTTCAGCAGAGGGGGAGAGAGTACACCACAACTGGCTCACTTGTGATCATGTGACCTGCTCCTGTGCTGATACTGCAAGACATTGCTCATTGATCAAGGCAAAACAGATCAGAAATGTTTGCTGGTCTTGCAAAACACTTGTAAACCAAGGTACTTATAAACCAAGGTATTACTGTATGCTCTTTTTGCTGATGATACATGTCTTACTTTCCAGTTCTGTGTAAAGTGGTGATCCTAAGGGCAGTACTTTGGAAATTCTTCCATAGGCAGGTGTAATGTGGCTCAAGCCTTAAAAATAAACAAAGAATAGTCTCTGACCTTTTGAAACAGATAGCACTTGTACTTTCGATTATTTGTGTGTATCCATCTTGGCTGAGCAAATGCAGAGATAGACAAGTCTGCTATGGAAGAGAAAACTGAGAGCTGGTGCAGCGTTTCTTTCTTCTGTGTAGCAAGCAGCAACTGCTAGGGATTTTTTTTTATTACAATGACCCCCACATCCAGAATTCACCTGAAATCTCCTCTTACAGAATGCTGAGAGTGGGAGATACAAAAATGACAAGCCAAATAGAGGTTTCTCCCTCGTCATTTCACTCTGTTCTACACATTTCAACTTTGAAGAAGGCAGCTGCCAGGGAGTTGCTTCAGTGTACATGGGATATATAATGTAGCTGCCAGTTAGAGTATATATAACTACCTTGATCACTCAGCATTGCTGTAATGCCAGCAATTAGCAGGTCTTCCTCCTGCTTCTCTTGAAATGACAGTGTTATTCGTGCTCTTCCACACCCAGGATTATGTCTGGGAGATTCCAGGTGAATTATGGACATGGGAGTCATTGAAATATGTACATATTATGATTATTAAGAATTTAGGAGTTCTACATGTCCACCAAAACTCACCAATTCAAGACAAACAGCAGAGTTAGACTGTTTGACAGCCGACACTCTTGTGTGGAACTAGTACAAGTGCAGTTTGTCAATGTACATTTTCTGTTTAAATGGTTGTCACACTTTTATTAACATCTGTTTGTTTTGTGTATTCTTTTCCTTGCAAGATTATTGCCTTTGCCCTAGAAGGAAAAAAATCCAAGACAGCACGAAGGCCCAAATCCAGTGACTATCAGCGACTTGACCAAAAGGTAAACTGAACATTGTTGTTATTTAGCAGCTCCTCTGAAGATAACTGCCAGCTCCGGATTTGGTATTAGCCAACTTTCAGCAAAGATTGCCTATTATGGCATTTTAGAATTTTGAAAAAGAAAATGTTTATGAGGATTCAGTGTATTATCAGTTTGTCAGGTTGGGTTCACTTTTTTTAATAGTCTTCCACCTTCGAGATTGGTTCCCCCCCCCCCAAAGTGATTTAGATAGATGGAAATAGATTCATCCAAAACCAGGTGCTCCTCACTTCCTTTAAAATGGGGTTTTAAAATGAAAGGTGCCCAGCCTATTTTTATGTGCAAATTCAAGTAATCCGGTTCAGGATGAGCCCATACATTTTATACAGGCCCAGCTTTTTCCAAAATACTCTTAACCAGTGCCTCACAAAGGTGGAACCTACTTTCTTTTTTTGTAATTAATTTATTAATATTCCATCATCTTAACATTTGACATTTCTAAGTTAATTTCTACAAACAGTTCCAGTTGTCATTCATCATATTGTCTGAGTGTGCTTCATATTAATTACATCACGTCTTAGAACTACCTAATGCATCGTTTCTTCTATCCAACCAATCATAAAATCTATTCCATGTTGAGTAATACACAGAGTCCTCTTTTCCTTTAATTCTTAATGTAAATGTGGAACGTTCTTCATGGCACCAACATCTTATCAACCAGTTGAAACTCCTTAGTTTCACTTTTCTAGCTTGCCTACAGAGGAAGTTCATTAGAGGCCTTGGAATTCACCCTTGTTGTAACAACTGAAATGTTTTTTCCAGGATCTTACAGTTTCCTCAGTGTCTGAGCATATAGCCAGTAGCTCCGTCTAACCACTATTTTATACCATGTATGCACCCACCTGTAGTCTGTGTGCCCATCCCAAACTCTGATACAGTGGTACCTCGGATAACAAGTGCCCCAGGTAATGAATAATTTGGATAACAAATGCAAATTTCCGGTATAGGGCTGCATCTGATAACGAATTTTCCCTCTGGGCTGCCTCGGATAACGAATCGCAATTCCTAGGTATAGGTCTGCCTTGGAGAACGAATTTTCTCTATGGGATGCCTTGGATAACGAATTTTCGCTATGGACTGCCTCAGATAATGAATTTCCAGCATGCATCAGTAAAAAAGTTATCCCAGGTGAAATTGCATCTGTACCTTTAAAGTGCACTTTTTAAAGAGTTTTGAGCAAAAAACCAGGTGTCTGTGCTTTTTTCCTAGGCTCCAGAATGGATTATATGGTTTCCCATTCATTCCTATGGGAAACTGCGTTTCGGATAACGACGTGTTTCGGATAACAACTAACCTCGGAGAACAAATTACCGTCGTTATCCGAGGCACCACTGTATTTTATTTTAATAATTGAACCACTCACTATTAGAGTCTACCAGCAGAAATATCCTTGGTCCAAGAGGATATCTGTTCACTTACTATAAGGCTTGTCTTTCTCCCTTCTTAAGAATGAAGTTTCCTTCCCTGAGACCACAGGCTGACTGCAGAATAACTTTCACTCTGCCGTTGGGATGTGACTGTGAGATCCATGAGGAGCTTCTTTGCCTTTTCTCTAGAAAATCTTCTTTACATTTCTAATCTTATGTAACAATGAGATTAATTTTTTTCTGTTGTTAAAGTAGCTTAAAGTGCTAGTGGGAAACTTCAGCCCTTCTAATGGATTTACATATTCCTCTTTTTTTTTCTTGTTTAGATCTGAGGTGGACCCAGAAATTCCACAAAAAAAACTGGAATGAATAGGGAGTGGTCCTGAAAATGCAGCTGAAGAAACACGAGGACCCTGCATTTTATCTGGACAGCCCTGAAATCTGTCTATTACACTGCCACGGAGGGAGGGGCAGAAGTGCTTTTAATTGTGCACATGCACTTTGGTCACAACCAATGTCTTTGGTTTGAAGTCATCTTCAGCTGTTTGCACCCCTTTCAGCTATTTGAAGTTGAACCGTTTTCTCCCATGCTGTGATATAAGAACCAATAAGAAATGGTACTTTGTCTATCCAAATGATGTGATACTGAGCCTACTGTATTGTCTTGTGCTTCCGGTTGAACAGAGACTTGGGGTCGTGTCCTGGCATCGCACTTGTAGTGAGTAGAAGTTGAAATAATGAAGGTGGTGAGTCCTATCCATGGCATTGAAAACAGAAGCTCCTTTTGTGATCAGCTGCTTTAGCAGAGACATAGTTTTGCCAAACATACATTTTGATAAATGGATTCTTAATGTTTCCAGCATGTCAACATAGCCATGTGGAAAAGTAGCATCATTGTTCCTGTTTGGGATTTTCCAGCTTTCTCTAATCAGGCCTCTTTATAACTGGACTGAAGGTCAAACATTTGAAGTCACTTGATGTGAAGGAATCTGGGTTAGGGATGTTTTAATCTTCTACGTCCTGCCCCGCTCTGTGCCAAGCTTTTTTAGAAAGAGTCTTTACAGATTTGTCAATTAGTCCTGCCATATCCCTTTAAAAATGTGGCAAGGATGTCGCCATAGAGTCATAATTTGTGTCTGCTAAGCCACTTCAAACTACAAATAATGTCATTATAGTCCGTCATATCATTTCCAAAGGAAATGCGGTGGTAAATCCTGGCCTTTTTGTACTGTATATTCACAATTTTACCACTAAAATAGATCTTATCTTTGAAGCTAAGTATCTAATTACTGTTGCCTAAATCTAAACTTGTTGATTCACTTCCGTTTTGGAAGATCACTTTTTAGGTATGAAAAGCACTTGAGTGGAAATGGATAATATTGATCACAAAGGCACTTCAGAAAATACAGTTCAGGTTGTGTGTGAGCGTGCTCCTGCATGTGTGTGTTCTGCATCATGACACTGTCTGTGTCTTCCTAACTGTTTCTGTAATTCTACAAAGCCAGCTGTAAGGCATATTTTTCTAGCTATTGACTTGAGTTTGTTTGATCCCATGTAGACCACAAATCTTCTTCGACTTGCCTTGTTTTGAGCTGGGACGAGGGAATGGGAAAACTGTGGATGACAGGTTGGTTCTGAAGGCTGCCTGAGGCACTTGGTTCTGTAAATATACCAATTGAAAGTCTTGATAAAGGAGACTTCATGTTTAGGCCCCTGGCACTTACTTCAGGCCAACAATCGAGTCTTTCTGCTGCTCCTTCCTGCAGTATGAATTTGAGACTCAGTCATACACACAGCACACATCAGAACAGGACTCTACCACATCAAGTGAACCAATTTTTCTCTGCCCCCTTTTTCTATTAAAATGTTACTTTAAAATAGAAGGGGGTATATTCTGGGATTCTAAATAATCTAGGCCAAGTCTATTGCCTGCTATTTTCATTTGCATATTTAAATTGTAGTTTAATTTGCAGATAATTTTTTTAAACATTTGGGAGCATCAAAGGAGATCTGATCCTACCAGTCTAACCCTGGCAGCCTGGAGCAATCCCATTCTGCCACAGGTATGAGAGGTTATCTTCAGGTGACTGGTGGCTCTTAGTCTGGTACACAAATGGGTTAGGGAATAAATTCATTATTTATGGAAACCCACACACCATTTAGCATACAGCAGGCATGTCCACACTTCAGCCCTCCAGATGTTTTGGACCACAACTCCCACAGTCCTTTGCCATTGGAAATACAGGCTTGGAATTCTGGGAGGTATGGTCCAAAACATCAGGAGGGCCAAAGTTTGGACATGCCTGGCATACAGCTTAACGTTGTAACAGAGGATCAGTACTCTGTGACATTTCCAGCCCCTTAAATGTCAAAATAACAATGGACTGTTCCTTCAAATGCAAAATTCTGATTCCTGGAGTGCAGTAGAATCTCTGAGTGGACCTGAGGAAACTGATGTTTGAATCTTGTCACAGCTTAAATTAAAACCTTTTGTTCTGTTTCTTAGGTCAATATGGAAAAAATCCCCTTTTAATATCTTCTATGTTGTGTTCACTTCAGGCATGTGATTTAATGTTTTTAAATAAGTAACGGTTTTGTATTTTCTACATGCACCTTGTTATTTTTACCTCAGCTTCAGATGAGTCATGTTCCACTGTTGGATAGCTCTCTTGCCCAACATTTCTTGGTTTCTCTTTAGGTTAGCTTCCTCTCCTGCTTCTGAATCCATGCATGTCTTTCCTCAAAGTTCCAACTTGTTTTTAATCTAGTTACAATCTTTTCAATGAAGTTAATTTGAATAAATGGGTATGCCAATCTTTTGTTTCTTGAAACTTGTTTTATCAACTTTTACATCATTATAATTTCCAGTGGAGGAAGTCTCTAATGGGTTTACAGCCTACTTTCCTATGGTATAATCAGACAAGATATTTTACAAATGAAACTGCCACAATAGAATTTGAAACATTCATATCTTTATTATGTCTTCCTGCCCAGAAAGTTGAGATAGTTAGCCATATATTAATGTCTTCTGCTTATATACTGCCCCATACCACTTCAAGTAGTCTCTAGTCTAGGCGGTTTACAATTGAATTACATATTGCTACATATTGCCCTCCCCAGCAAGCTGGGTACTAATTTTGCTGACCTCAGAAGGATGGAAGGCTGAGTCAACCATGAGCCTGCTACCTTGGATTGAACCCCAGGTCGTGAGCACAGTTTTACCTGCAGTACAGGCATTAACCACTATGCCACGAGGCTCCTATTTTCCCTATCCCATGGCCTTTTCCTTATGACATTTTCTGAGGCACATCGGGCTCAGTATAGGTGGCCATCCCAAAGTCACATAGATGTCCAGAGATTTCAAACTGGGTCTCTCCAGTCCACATTCTAGTCATTCCTTTCTCCCACTGAAAAACATAACGTTCTATTTCATCATAAGTTTGCTGTATGAGCAACTGCTTGGAAATTGCTACCATCAGATGGAGTGAAGGCAGGACTAGATTGCTTCCCCTGTCCTTCCACACTTCTTTCCATGTGTCAGGCAATTGAGTAAGTGGGTTGTGTAGTACCTTCCCATGTTCACTCCTAAGCTTATGCAGGTCCTGCTTATTACCTGAGACCAGAGAAGAGCAGCCAGAGGAAGTCTTAAACATCTGCCTTCCAATGAAATCAACAAAGGACTTTATCTCATGAGAACTCTGTTCATGCAGTCTAAAATACTGTAATATTTAACTTGTTTGTAAATGTTGGCTCACATTTAGCTTGTGATCTATGGCAATTCCTTCTTATAGCATTGCGGTGCCAGGTATTTCCCCCACCCCACATCTTGTGACTTTGTGTTTGTTTTCTTTGAGATGCAGTCCTTTGCATTTATCCCTGTTGAATTTCATTCTGTTGATTTCAGCCTGTCTAGATTCTTTTGGATTTTATTTCTGTCTTTCAGGGTATTAAACAGTCTGCCCAATTTGTGTCGTTTGCAAATTTGATTAGCATCCCCTGGTCCATGTCATTGGCCCGGGATACCCCACTTGTTACCTCTTCCCAGTTTGGGAAGGAGCCATTAATCCTCACCCTGACTATGATTTTGTACCCAACTGTGTATCCTCCTGACAGTTCTATCCAGCCTACACCTAGTTAGCTTGCTAATCAGAATATCATGGGGCACTTTGTCAAAAGCTTTGCTGAAGTCAAGATACACTACATCTGCAGTATTCCTTCTATCAGTTAACCTATAAAAAAGAGGTAATCACCCCATCTGAGTATGTTAACCAATAAAAAAGAGGTAATTAATCACCCCCATCTGAGTATGATTCATTAACCAGCTGTGTATCCACCTGATATTTGTTCCATCCACTTCACACTTAGCTTGCTATCTTGATAGGCACACATTCTAGGACACTTGCCTTCCAGACCTCCAGGCTCCTTTCAGCACAGAAACAAAATAAGGTAATTAATTTCTATGGCCTTCCTAAGGGAAGCTCTCCTGTGAGCTGAGCTAGGGGCATTCATGTCTTATGTTGTTTAGGGGGTTGTTTAGATCAAATCAAGTTCAAGCCCAAGCTTTATCAGGATATAGAGGCTGTATGTTGGGAACATCTTGAGAACAAAAGACTCTCTGGAAAATATAAATATAAATATAATAATGGTAGGAAAAGTTGAAGGTAGGAAGAAAAAATAACAAGCAAATTTGAGATTGTTTGACTCCATAAAGGAACCACAGCTTTGAATTGGCAATTGCTGTCTGAAGCTGTTAATGAAGGGACATTTTGGAAGTTGCTCGTTCATTGGATCACCCTAATTTGGAAGTGACTTGATAAGCACATAGGAAAAATGGCATTAAGTGTAGTTTGTCAACTGTAACCACTTATTTTCCTTATACTGACCCCCAGTGCAGCCATTCTCAAGCACAATACCGTATCAACCCTGTATGTGTCAATACCGTATCAACCCTGTAGCTTCCATCAACCTCTACTTTTTAAAAAAATCTACCTTAAAATATGTGTTTTAATTTATTCAAAGCACCAGTGCCAATTTTGCCCGTTTGCTTAAAGACATGATCAAGGAGGCCACCTGCAGAGTGATCTGATTAGCAGGAGCTGATTAGCACAGCTCAGACAGACTTTGTCAAGTGTGTTACGGTCAGCATGTAAAGTGCAGGGCACTTATGACACAGACCTGCCTCCACCTACCTTTGGCACATTGAAAACTTTATGGGCAGCATCTGGAGATGGAGCCTTATATAGTGCTGCCGGTTGCCAGCTGTTCTTTTGTTTTCTTGATAAACAATGAAGAAAAAAAAACTGGAAGAATACTTCCCTCTTAATTCTATGGCAAGACTTCTGGTTGAGATGCATAACAAATCGCTCCAGAGTGAGTCCCAATAGAACCCTGAGACCTATCGTTTTATGTGTATTCCCTCACTGTTTTCAACTTTCTCAACTGCACATTGGAAGAAGGGGACATAGAAAGAGGGACCTCAAACTGCGGAAAGCACACAGGTGTTCCCTGCACAATAGTATGCAGCTGGTCAGTCTTTCACATCCATAAATGATGCTCTGATATAAATAGAAAAAGATTAACAATAGCTTAATAATTAACAATAGTTACTTTCTTTAGTACAGGGGTCCTCAACCTAAGGTCCCGGGGCCGGATGCGCCCCCCCCCCCAAGGTCCTGAATCCGGCCCCTGGGGCCAATTGCAACCCCCCTTACCCCATGCTTTGCAAGCAAGTCAGCCTCCGCAGCTGCTTCAATTGGTGAGGCAGTTCAAAGCAGTGGGCTATGTTGCTTCTCCCACTCCCCCCAACTACCGCCCAGATGATCAGCATGCTGGCTAGTGGGGCATTCAAAGTGGGAGGGCTACGGCAAGGTCCCCCACTCCCCCCACCCAACACCCAGATGGTTGGGTCACCGGGTGCAGCTGAGCGGGACAATTTAAAATGGCAGGGCTGCGGCAAGGTCTCCCACTCCCTCCATGGCCCTGAGGCCCGACCCCTGCTCCTCCACCCTGCCCACCTGCCTTCCTTGTGTGGTCTGGCCCCCAGTGGTGTCTGGGGTGTGGTGGACTGGCCCTCTGTTTGAAAACTTTGACTACCCCTGCTTTAGTACAACTCACTCTGGCTGAGGCTTCCCAGAGAAATAGTGCAAAATTACCCCCGTCACATAATCAGAAATGCAAGTATGGATTGTTCTAGCTGATCATTCAGCATAAAATAAACTGTGAAAAATGTGTAGAAAGGAGAAACCACTGACTGAAAAGAATGGTTGTTTCAAACAATATGGCACTTCCCACAATGGCATTTGATTTCTGGAAAAAGAGGGACAATGACAGTAAGTATGAAAAATAGCATAGCAGAACTGGTTTACTCTATTTCCAATATTTTCCTCAGTCCCGTGGATCAAGATAGATTGGCATCAGCTGAGGCCAAATCAGAGCATTCACCTACAACCAGAGGCCTCTCTCCCTGGTGAGGAGAAAGGGTAAACCTCCCCCACCATGTTCGTGACAAAACAAGGCATCTCTTTGCCACCAGCGTGCGCTCCTCTCGCTTGAAAATGGAAAGCAACTCTCCCGTTAATCCAGGTCATCAAGCGAGTAACTTCAAGGTGCCGCCCTTCTCCTTCTATCAGTTCTAGGAGGGCTTTGAGGAACATGGATTCCCATCGGTTGATGAATGAAGCATAGCCTGTAAACGCAGAAGGAAGGAAGGAAGGAAGGAAGGAAGGAAGGAAGGAAGGAAGGAATCTTTATTTACGGTTTTTAATCAAATCAAAACGCATAAGGAAAAATTAAAGAGCTCTTCTTTAAGGAGGTCTGTACCCAATGGACAGGAACAAAACGTTTTGTTTCTTGAAATGGAGCGACAAACTATGTTTGCACCATTGACCCCCAAGATACATAGTTTCTGAAGGAAACTAATATATTTCCCCCCAGAAATATGTTAGATATTAAATATATTAAATTAAATTAAGTAATATATTAAATTAAATATATTATTATTGTGTTTTTAATGTATTGTATTGACATTTATATTGTTCTAATTTTATTGTAATTTTGATGTTTTAATTGTCTATTTTGATTGTGAGCCGCCCAGAGATCATTGGGTAGTGGCCAGCATACAAGATAGATAGATAGATAGATAGATAGATAGATAGATAGATAGATAGATAGA
>JAHTLZ010000327.1:12595010-12628722 GCA_023846285.1 Phrynocephalus versicolor | reverse complement strand
AGATAGATAGATAGATAGATAGATAGATAGATAGATAGATAGATAGAAATGGGCACAAACCAAAATGCCAACTGGGGGGAAAAAACAACACAAAGTGGCCTGGTTCATGGTTCGGTCTGTGCAACCAAATTTGCCAAAACAAAGCACCAAATTTCGTTTCCCATTAGGCACTTTGTTTTGCTTCGGCATAATGGATACCTGCCCACCCACCTTCCCATTGGCCCCTTTGCCTCCCTACCTGGTCCTGCTGCCTCCCTACCCAGTCCTGTCATTTCCTCCACTGCTGAATGCTGAGAATGAACATGATGCAATACAGTACACTGTAAATGTTTCGGCGGGAATTCAATCCAAAACTTATTTGGACGCAGCGGTACAATTCACTTCAAATTAAACGTGCACAGGATTGGCCCTTGTTAAACTTACTTACCGGGGCTACAAGAAAACATTATTGCAGTATTTTCGGGGATAGAGAGATAGTGGGAGAAACAGTCAGTCTGCTGTTGACCACTGTCTGTCTGGAGGCACACGCCGCGATCAATTTCCTCTCCACGGCAGGCCTTGAAAGAGCAAGTGAGAAAGCTATTATTTAAAGGACCTCCATTGTCCCTCCAAAACAGCCTTCTACCCAATATGCGGATCACATGAGATTTTTCGCTGCTGCTGCTGCTGCTGCTGCTGCTGCTGCTGCTGCTGTTGTGTCATCATAGTCGTGACCAACTCTTTTCACTACAGCTACCAAAATACAGCAGACATTTCCCCATGTCAAATTTTGGTAACTTTAGCCAAGAAATTGAAGGAGTTTCAGGATATACATGTTCTTTGCCAAGATATTCTGTGCAGCATGGCCATTAAGCCCCATGGGAACTGGCACTGCCAAGCAGAATAGGATGTTGTTTTTTTGAGAGGCATCCTCCACAGAACCCAAAGAACAGAGGAATTATTGCCCCTTTTATTGCTATACAATCCCCAAGGGATTTAGAGTGCTCTACCCATGTCCTTCTCCAGGCTTAATGGATATGATAAAAAAACCCTATACCTACCATTGACTTTTCCTTTTAATGGGCCAGGGTCCTGTGTTAATATCAGGAAATGTTGGGTGGCAGACACAGAGAAGAAGGGCTATGAAACCCAAAAGAAAAGCTGGGAGGCTACCATCTCTTCCCTCTAGCATCAACTAGAAATCTGCCTCTCTCCCATGACAGGGCTGGCTAGAATGTACCTATGTGATGACCCCATCCACGGGTCTCTATTTTCTCAATGCTGATAGCTTCCATCTCTATTGTCGAATGAGATTGTCAGGACCACATGGTTCCTAATTTTCAGATGCAGGACAGCTATGAACACATCTGATTTTATCACAGACTTACACGTTATAACCTTGAAAACACTATTTCTAGTGTCCATAATTTCAGTCAGACATGCTAGTGTAATGCTTTGTGGACACATCCACTTAATGTTACATTAAAATATGAAAGTTAGTCTTTAAGGTGCAAGATGGGTTTTTTTTTTTTTTGGATTTTGTTTTGTTTTATTTTTCTTTGATTTTTGCCTGAAATTCTTGCACAGACACAGTTACATTCTTTAAAACTCATTTAAAAGCTTTCAGGATCTGTTCTATTTTATTAACTCCTCACATTCTCTTATAGCTTTAATGTTGCCTTTTAATGCTGTAAGATTTCCCTCAAAACCCTGTTCTCAACCTTGAATATGTCTTAATTGCACTCTATATTGTCCCTCCCTCATTACTGTAAGCTGCCTTGGGTCCTTTTCTAAGGAGAAAGGTGGGGTAAAAATACTCTAAATACATACATACATACATACATACATACATACATACATACATACATACATACATACATACATACATACATACATACATACATACATACATATTCCAACTCAAATCAGATGTGATGAATGCATATTTGGACTTGATATGTAGGATTGTAGAAATCTAAAAGAGGGTTTATTGTTGTGAGCACTAAGCAGATGTGGAAGAGGAAATCAACACTTCTGTCTGAAACTGGTATTTGTCTTGAGTGGGGAATTCCCAGAGAGTGAAACATCCAGCACAGTTGAGAGCATGCAGGTAATTACAAAAGACCAGCAAATGTCACAAAACCAACATGGATAATTTGTTGGTGCAGAAGACAAATTAATCCCTGATAACCAAGGAGCTCTACATACGATGCATGAATTCCCCCACTGCAGATGATCATCATAGCAACCTTGTGAGTTAGACTGGGTTGCCATCGTCTTTGAGGTGGTTGACCACCCTACTTTATAAAGGATTGAAATAATCTTTCCATAATCATTGACACTGTTTATACCAGTCATCTTCAACTGGGTTCCCCAGAAATCTTCAATTGCCATGTTGGCTGGACCGGATGAGAGGGAATATTACAATATCAGATGGGAGAACGTGTGCTTTACACAGTGAAATTAAGTAGTATATTGTTCCATATTTTACCTGTATGAAGAAGATTTTAGGTTTGTCCTTCAATTTATGACATCTTTTAGGTGATAACGCCTGAAAAATCTGTGTGAGTTGAACTGGTTGTCCTTCACAGTCAAATATAATTCCTTCCTGTCCATGACTGGAAATAATGCTTACAAAACACTCCCCATGTTGTGCATGGCATTCTGTAAGGATACAATATACAGAGGTACAGTATTGCTATCCAAATATATATGCTGCCTTTCCAAATATCAATGTTAAGACATCTGGCCTACTCTAGTGGTGATTTACTTTAGAACCACTTGCATTTGCTTTCATTTTCCAGATGTTTTGGATTTAGCAAGAAAGTAGCCCTGCCATATTCAGCAACTCAAAATACACAATAATATTTTGCTTTATAGCTGGTCAGGCTGTTCCAAGCATAGATTAAATCAGTTTTAAAATCAGTATTTGGCTTCTAATGTCAGCACATAGACACAATAAAAAAGCATAATATAATAAATATTAGTAATAAACATAGAAGAATATTCTGGTTTAAGAATATAAGCCAATGGTTCACAGTGAGCACAGTTTATTTAGAATAGCTTTGGATAAAAACCAGATCATGCTACCGATCACCAACGTTCTACTGGACAGGACACCTGAAGAAGAAGAAGAACCTACGTAATAAAATAAGACACAAAACAAAACAAAAGTTTCCGCCCTGTTCTGCTTACCAGTCCTTCTCGTAATGGAAGATACACACACACACACACACAGACACAGACACACACAGACACACACACAGACACACACACAGACACACAGACACACACACACACACACACACACACACACACACACAGGGCATTCATTCTACAGTGGCACCTTGGTTTACAAATTTCACGCATTCTCCAGGACTTTTTTTATTGCAAAAAACACAGACTCCAGCATGCCCGGGGGCGGCACTATAAACCTCAGGGGGAGGGGAATTGTAAAACGAGGCATTGTGAGGGGAAAAATTATAAACCACGGCATAATTTTCAATGGATTTTCATTTGTAAACTGACAATTATGTCAACCGAGGCATTTGTAAACCAAGGCACCACTGTATTTCCCTCTTCTGACACACACCTTGATTTGTCAAGCATGGCAGAGGCAAAGCAAATAGGCGTACCTTCCTCATAAAGTTCTTCTATTTCCTTGGCTGTCAAGTCATAGTGGAGTCTCACAGAAAAAGAGCACCTAGACAGAGCTTTGAAGAGCCTGTCTGCTTCCTTCTTCGCCCCAGGTCTTGATGAGAGCGTCCCGTTAGTCCCGTAGAATTCATAATTGACAATGATCACAGCCCTGTTCTTTCTCTGGTTTGACATGCTGTTTAATTCACCAAAGAGCACGAAAAGATTGCTCAGCATTTAAATGCACCCGATACAGCGATCTATCAAACACACACAAACACACATATACAGTACTGTATATATAATCTTTGCCCTGCTTATATGACTCAGCCAATGGATAGAGAAACCAAAGAATAGCCATTTCCTTGTTGAAGTAGGCAGGTGAGATGGCAAACTTTGCCTTGTACAAACAACAAAGTACATTTATTAGTGCAGAATAGTTATTTAACCTGAGTAGGACATTGGTCTGGTTCACGTGGTCCAGAAACAAAAGAATGCTAGGCAATACTAAGTTTGTGCATGTTTCTCGACAAAATGCATGGCACATTACAAACCATGTACTGTATTGAACACTTGTACAAAACTGGAGGCAGTGGGAGGGACAATTAGGCTACTGGCCGACAGAAATGTCTCTCTGTGTGTGTCATAGTTCAGAAACAAGCACAGTATTTCCTGTTGTTGCCCTTCGTCTGTCGAATGCTATCACCAAGGTGGCTTCCATGATGCTGTCACTGATATATTCAATGCCAGGAAAGGATCACCATCATTTATTTTTGCAGACTTTCTAGATCACTATACTGTTCATATATTCACCAGATAACATGCTCCCTGGGCACACTAACTAGGCAGCTGTAGTCTAGAAAAGTAACTTCCCAAGATCTGAAAAAAAGAAAAAAAAAGAGTGTAAAGATGGTACTGTATATGAGTACTGAGCTTTAGCTGTTTTAAATGAAGCTTTTTTGTTTCTTTATTGTTTCTGTATTGTTTCTGCATTAACAGCATTCTTTTTATATCATTTTATAATGATAATGCATTTCCTTTGTCAGTTATGGATTTTAAGCCTTTTTTGTATCTTGTTTTGAAGCTTCCTTGGAGGTCGGAAGAGGTGAATATATAAGTTGAATAAAGGCATGAAAGACACAGTAAAAAAAACCCGATTTCATATTTGTCTGCTCCTCCAAGCGTATTCAGATCTGATTAGCTGCAGTGATTCAAGGTCTCTGGGTCTCACTATTTGTTGACTGATCATTTCTTTTGAATTGGGATGCCAATGACAAAGGACTGTGGGAGTTGTGGTCTAAAACGTCTGGAGGGCCAAAGTTTGGCCACCACCATACCATTGTTTGACCAGACACAGTGAACCCTATCAGTTTTGCTGCCAATTATGGACACTTCCAGATTCCAGATTCTCTGTCTTCCACCTCACTGGCACTGCTTTCCTGGAAGTATATCTGGGAGACTGTTTTTTGTGTTATTAATAAACTATATTATATTTATAATGCTGTTGTGCAGGGTATGAATCTTGAACTGGGACATCTGAACCTGACTCTTGGATGAAGCAATAAAACCTGGGTAGTAGAGAGCAAACAGATGGTTAACACCATAATCTACTCCCACCTTACATTTAGCAAGCTGTACCTCACAGACTAAACATAAGCCCCAAAGGAGTTACCTTACATGGGGAGCAGCCACCATGTAGAGATGTGCTGAATGCCTAGTCCTTCATTAAAATCAGTTGAAACCCAAACCAATATCTAATTTACAGGGATATAAAGCAGAAATAAACAGGATTGCCCTGATTCTGAAATTATTGTGGCACAGAATCAAGCTTGCTCCCACTACCTTTTTCTAGCATGCGGTCTTCTAAGCGTACCTCTAAAAGGGCATTATAAAACATCGCCTTCAAAAAGGAAAGCTCATAATTCCATGGTTCTTTGATCATTGGGTAGCATACCTCTGGCCATGGCGT
The DNA here is from genome assembly GCA_023846285.1 of Phrynocephalus versicolor. Classification (NCBI taxonomy): domain Eukaryota; kingdom Metazoa; phylum Chordata; class Lepidosauria; order Squamata; family Agamidae; genus Phrynocephalus; species Phrynocephalus versicolor. Next base: position 12,623,138 of record JAHTLZ010000327.1, on the reverse strand, counting down.
AAGTAAATTGTTTTCCAACTGATCATTGTCAAACCTTGAGAAAGCTGCGATGTAAATGCCAAGAGTGAAAGTAACATTTTAGAGATAAGTGGGAAATCTATAGCTCTGAAACAGTTGGACTACAACTCCTATAATCTTTAACCTGTGGACATGTCACCTAGAATTAGTGATTCTTAATTCCCTTAAACTGCTCCACTGCTTCACTTACTTTATGATTTCCTCTCACCTGCCCTTAGGCTATTCTATTTGTCTTCAATACGTATGAGTGACATTTACTTAATTATGCTCTTATTTGTATTACTTGCTGTTTTTACTATGATTTTTGTATTAATGTATATTATATATTGCTTGTTTTATGCTGTAAGCCGTCCAGAGTGGCTTCATGTCAGATGGGCAGTATATAAATCATATCAAATCAAATCAAATCAAATCAATCAATTAATTAAAGAACCCAAATAACTTGAATGCTTTGCCCATACTGTTCCTACAGGTCATGCTGGATGGCTTTTGTTGTAATGGGAGAGAAAACGATGAGTGTTGGAATGGAACAATGCACACTGCTTTATTTCAATGAACTGTATTGTTTAGGTGTGCACTGCAACTGGGAATACCATATACAGCAGGACCCCAGTATCTGCTGGGGATTGGTTCCAAGCCTTCCCGTGGATAATGAAAACCATGGATAAGAGTGAATGCCAAAATGTTCCCCCAAACTTCTGTTTTATGATAGTAACTTGCTTTACAGCTGCTGTTTTACAACAGTAGCTTGCTTTACAGCTGCTGCTTGTGATGGTAGCTTGCTTTACGGCTGCTGTTTTATGATAGCAGCTTGCTTTACAGCTGCTCTTTGTAGCAGTAGCTTGCTCTGCGGCTGCTGAAATATTTATTTATTTTTCCTCTGCCAGCCGTGGATAACTGAATCAGTGGATAATGAATCAGTGGATACGGGAGTCCTACTGTACTGTCAGAGTATCTAAAGAGCATATATGGGATGACTCTGGGAACTCCATTTTCCAAAAACAATAAGTTAATGAGGAGGGGATTGCATTATGCATGTGACAGTTAATTGCAGGGTCTTAACAAAAATATATCTCCTCCACCTGTTTCTCTCAGATTGTATTTCCTTACATGTTCCTATTGGCATTGAGGGGATTTTGTTGGAGGAGGGACAATAGCCGCATGGGAGAAGGACTGTTCCAATAAGACAAGGAGCTTACGTGCCCTTAGGCACACCAATCTTGTTTGAGCCTTATCTGGCAATCTTGAGGGATTTGATATTGAACTTTTCCATACATGTGTCTTGAGGGATTTATTTCAGGGAGACACTAATGGGCTAATGAGACTTGACAGGTTACACTGACCGCTGTCTTGATGAAGGGAAAGGAATGTAAGAGAAAGCATTAAGGCAGGGTTGTCCAAACTTTTTGCGAGGAGGGCCAGATTTTGGTGAGGTGAAAATGTGTGGGGGCCGACCATTCAGCCTGACATTCTTTGAACCATTAACATTAGCAGCAGGAGCAGAAGCAGCAATGGCAGTGGAGCGGCAGCTCCCATGCCATGCTGGCTCTCGGCGCTCTTCTGGGCTGGCTTTCTGGTGCTCCCTGCTGGAGCCTGGGCAATGGTCCTCCTACCCCACTGCTTGCCACCAGCTCCCCCTTGCTGGGTGGGGTACCCCCTTTGTCTTCAAGCGGGGCATGTCAGCTGAAGCTGAAGAGGAGCAGGAGCAGGGGGGAGGCAGCCTCTCTCCCAACCTCCTTCCCTCTTGTCTCTGTAAGGCAGGAGCAACACTCACCTGTTCCCTCTCTTCCTCCCTCCCACCCTGCTAAGCCTTCCACTGGGCCACTCGAAATTTGAAGATGGACTGCTTATGGCCCCCGGGCCGGACTTTGGACATGCCTGCATTAAGGCATACTTTTTGCAGTGGGTTCATGGCTTCTACCACCCAGTAAAGAAATATCTTTCAGATCAAAGCCATAATCCTAGAAGAAGTGGCATATGTCTGCTTTCTTTCTTTTTATCCCTCTGCTCCATCCAGTCATATTGATAGTAACAGCACAAGATGTATAATGTGAAAAGGAAGAAATGCCCACCCTTAAAATGAATGGATCCAGGGGAATGTGTCGCTCACAAGCAGATGGAGATCTGGGTTACTTGCAAGTCACTTAAGCTACATACAGAGGTTGGCAGAATCAAGGTGCGTCTAAAGAAAGTGTTTTCACGGGAACACAGTCATTTTGTGAGTGCAGAGAAGAACAGGCAACTCAGTAAATGTATCCATGTATTCTATGCTCTTCAACATGTACCATGGATTGCTAGTTGCCCCACACAATCTGTGTTTGGTTTTTAATTTTTATTTTATTAATTTTTAAAGAGTATGCATATTCTACTAACACATAAAACATAATACAAACCCAAAACACTTGTTCTCCTCTTGTGGTGTCATGCAAAAATTAATAATAAATCTAAGGACTATTCAGGATTGGTAGATCCCTCAGGAAGCAGAAAATTTCCCAAGAGGTGTCCCCTCCAAATACAGACCAGCCACCACTGTGAACTTGTGGAAGGTTGTCTCTCTTAATGTACCTTCAGAATGTTTACCAATGTATAACTTCACCTGGAACTTTTAAAACGACTCCCTAGTTCCCATTAAGAGTTCTGTTCAAATAGACACAGGGCCTTCTCGGCAGCTGCCCCCAAGCTATGGAATGCCCTCCCAAGGGAGATCCGCCTGGTGCCAACACTGATGACATTTCGGCGCCAGGTAATAACCTTCCTGTTCCAGAATTTTTTTAATTGATATAATTTAGATTGTGGGTTTTCTGATGGCAATTTTAGTGTGATGATTTTAGTATAAGGTTTTTATTATTGTTTTAATTATTTATTGTTGTTTGATGTTTTTAACTGTTTTAATTCTTTGATTGGAAGCCGCCCAGAGACCTTTGGGTAGTGGGCAGCATATAAGTTGTAAAAAATAAATAAATAAATAAATAAATAAATAAATAAATAAATAAATAAATAAATAAATAAATAAATAATTCCATAGGATTCAGGCTGAGATTTCCCATTTATGATGTACACTCATTGTGACAATGAGATTTTGTGTTTACTCTTTGCATTGGATTATATGTTGGAACCCATAGAGATTGCCATGAAGGAAAGAACATGTCCCAACAGTAGAAGTGGAGTAGCCCAAAGATGACTAGGGAACAAACAGCATTCTCTTGAAGGCATAAGAAGTTGGACTGAAGTCTTGTGTAGGTACTTCTTGTGCCCGGCTTAACTGCAGATTTTATTTTAAACCAATTTACATAAGCTTTTGAAACAGCCAACGCAGATGCACTTAACTCCATCTGGTGTGTATTGATTTACTTTACGTCATAAGAAACTTTTACTGACAATAAGAAATCGAGACAGACAATATGATTGTTAAGCACTGGACTTTAGTCCTGCATAGACAGGTGAAGTAGATGCAGAATGCAGACCTTGTCTGCAAAACATGATGCAATTGTCAGAAAAGGAAGTATAAATGGGATTCCTTACAGGTGAGTAATAAATTGAAATACTGCATGCAAGAAACCAGTCAATCATTTTTTTGTTTTGGCCTTTATGATAATCATGGCGGTATCAGCAGAAACCATTCTAGTCAATGCTTATCAGCAGAGTATCAGCCAAACTGTGCACACAGGTTATTTCCTGAACTGCTCACCATAAAGTAGACCATTTGTGGTTCAAGATCTATTCAATGTCAGACTTGGATTTAGACCCACAGGACTGAGAGTGGGAGGAAAAGAGCTAATAGTGTTATCGATGCAACCATTTCCCCCCCCTTAAGGTCCTGCCATCTCTAATTCCCGAGCGACCATGTTCATGTGTATCGTAGGGCTATGTTGTCAGTTAGTCGCTTGGTTTGATAGTTATTGTACTGCCGTTTTTTTGGATGCACCGGGTTTTAATTGTTTTAATTATTCCTTGCCGTATATTATATAATTATTGTTTGTGTTTACTGGTGCTTGTTCGCCCTGTGTAAGCCGCTTAGAGTTTCGTATGAAAGATAAGCGGGGTATAAATACAATAATAAATAAATAATAAATAAATAAACCAATATGGATTTGACCAAACTCCGGGAGGCAGTGGAAGATAGGAAGGCCTGGTGAGCTCTGGTCCATGGGGTCACGAAGAGTCGGACACGACTGAACGACTGAACAACAACAACCCTTAAGAATGTGCACAGTGGCTCTATTCAGAAATCATACCAACCCATAGCTTTTGTTTTAGAACCCATGCTATGGATTCAGCTCTGCCTGTTGCAACAAGCAAAAATGATTCTAAATGGCTTCTCTGCCTTTGTTTCCCATCTGCTCAGGATTCAACCTCACAAATTCTCCCATTTTCACTGTGCTGCAGTTTCTAACAGTTGTTGGTCAATTTAACCACAGTGGCAAACAATAACTAATAAAACCTGTTGTTTGCAGAGCAACATCAAACCACAGTCTCAGACTTTAATTTCTTGGATCAAACAAAACCATAGTTTACAGCCTCAGAGTTGGATGTTGAAAAGAACCCATAATTTTGTTGTATCTCAACCCAGCTGACACCATAAGACGCATACCCTATTCGTCTTGTTGTGCCAACTGAGTTAAGATTGGATACCTGTACCATAGGTAGTATGCCTCTTTCTATCAGGGCAATGTAAGCTGAGGTGCTATTCAATTTGTATCCTGCTTTTGGGATTCCCATTAGTAGCCACTATGTGAACAGACTGTCCAACTGGCCTTTGGTCTGATCCAACAAAAGTTTTCTTCTGGTCTTACACTCCACTGCTTGGATACAGAAGATGTGTGTGTGTGTGTGTGTGTGTGTGTGTCGAAGAGATATATAAGAACAAAATGAAAACTAGCAGCACCTTCCAAGAGGTTAGGCTGATGTCCTTCCCTCCATCTAGAACCTAAGATCCCATTGAGTTATGTTCTTCTGGTAATAGTTGTATACATACTGTTTTTAGCTTTCAAATACTGTCTTTTTAAGTATGTAAGTTGTCTGGGGTCCTTTTCAGGAGAAAGGCAGTGTAAACATATTTTAGTACCAAAGAAAATCCTTTCTTGTAAAGAAGAATTATTCTGCTCTATATATAAGCTAGAACAACCAGTAGCCTCAGATCACTAGCCACCCAACATAAGTGCAATGATACAGAAGCAACAATAGTGGTGGTAGCCGCTGCGTCGACACATGACATAGGAACAGCCCTCACTACTTTTGTCACACTATTGACAGTGCTGTAAAACCAATAAGATGCACAACCCTAATCTATGCACGCCCTGGACTTCTCGTTTACATTAAAAAAACACATAGCATGATTGCTCAGTGTGCTTAGGCATTAACATTGTATTCTGCACCCTCCTTCCACAGAAGTTGGAATTGGAATTGGAATTGGAATGCAATTTATTGTCATTGTATAAATACAACGAGATTAAAAGTGCCATCCAGTCAGTCATTCACACAACCCAGCATAAAAATCCAAGACGTAAAATCTACAATTTAAGAACAAACCATCTATACACATACTCCAACATTCACATGCTGAACATCACTTACACTCATTTAAAACTGACATAAAAACCAAACATACACACACAGCCCTACACTCTTTCACCTGGCAACATTCATACCCAATCCATAACAACTACAATTTAAAAAACAACAACAGCCATACACAATCCCCCATACAATATATGTGTAACACATTCAACACTAATATTACCCGTCAACTTAATTTTTAACAGAATTTAGCATGGTTACTGCTATTGGGTAAAAACTATTTCTGAATCTTTCTGTCCTTGTTCTAATAGAGAACTAGAACTAGAGCTGTGTGTGTGTGTTGTGTCGTTACAGTCGTTACCGACTCTTCGTGACTCCATGTCCATGGAGTTTTCTTGGCAGGAATACTGGAGTGTTTTGCCAGTTCCTACTCCAGAGCTGTACCCACTTTCAAAAAAAGCTACATGGGACTGGCACCCCCTGCTGCAGAGAGAAGCCAGCAGCACGTGAACCATTATTATGCAGAGGAAGGAGGAGCACAGCCCCTTCAAAGGCAGAGGTTGAAAGCTCAGCTGCTCTTTTTGGTGTTCTCAGCTTTGATTTTTCTGCTTAGCCAGAAGATGTCGACATAAAGGTTGCGTCGCAGGACAGCAGAAGCACAGACAAGGGCTCCGTGAAGTGCTCCTGGGAAGCCACCTAAAAAGGCATCCTGACCTGAGGAAGAAAGCAAAATTATCATTGCCACTTGTCAGTCTTTGGTCTGCCCTTTTCGTCATTCCACCCGTTTCTCTGCATTCAGGATTTATGTTACACATACAAATATGTATACACATATGGGTGTTTTTGTGTACTGAATGGTTTGGCTCTCTTTTTTAAAATTTGATTAACCAAGAAGCAATTTCATTTGCCTATCATCATCATCATCATCATCATCATCATCATCATCATCATCATCATCATCATCATCATCATCATCATCATCATCATCACCACCACCACCACCACCACCACCACAACAACAACAACTGTGTTCTGTATACTGGCCAACATTAATTGTACAGAGACCTCCAACAGAATTGCCAAATCAAATTATCTGTTACCGGAATGGGTAACATGTTGCAAAATATGTGATAATCAATATATTGTATCTGCATAGGGCTTGTCTACAGGCTGATGGACATGAAATAGGGCTGCTTGGGATCCATTAGAGCTGTTACCTACTTTTTTTAGCGCCGTTCTCACATCCAAATGGCACACTGGAGCTCAAGAACCCCTATTTGGGTTTCTTCTTGGGTTCTTCCTGGTTTCAGTTTCCAATATTGTAAAGGATGTTAATGAGCAAGCAACTTTAGAATACTGTATCACCAAAGGGAACACTTCCTCTGCTTCTCAGTGGAGTAGCAGGGGAAGTGGAATTTCTTTTGGATTATAGTAGACAATTACTGATGTGCTGCATCATTTATTATATATATATATATATATGCTTTGTTTTGGCATTAAAAGAGCACTTGAAAAACTGCCCACATGTCAGCAATGGTTTGCTGAAGTCTAAAAATAAAAATTCCACTTACCATGCCTCTACATCAAGCAGCAGAGAAAGTGTTCAATTTAGTAATACCTTGAAGTGGCTTTTTGATTAAGCCACTTCACAATATTGGAAATTCAAATGTAAAGGAGGCTTGGCAGCCAAAAGGCTTGGGTTTGGTGTGTTCCCAGCAATCACACATGCAGGAAACAAACCAAAATGAGGTATGTTTCATTTCTGAAGCATTTTGAGACAGTTATTGGGTTAACACAATCCTGATGCAAAGTAACATTTTTTAGGCTCAATGACAGTGCTGGAACAAATTTAACCCATATTTTGCTAGTGCAAAAGTCTTTTCCTCAGATTAAATCTGACTGATTTTTCAGCACAGTTCTAACAGATCCACTCAGAAGTAATCCTACCTGGTTCAATAAGCTTACTCACAAGAAAGGACAACTTTAGATAAATGTTGCAGCTTTAGAATTTTATGTAAGAAAAACTGCAATAAGACTTCTACAGTCCTCGAACTAAAAAAAAGTGCATGCATTTATTTTTCATTATATATTCATTCTGCTACTCAAGAGGAGGTGTGCAGCACCATGAAAGGTATTGAAACTTGTACCATATGCATTGGAAATCTCCTTAGCTTCCTCCTCAACCTTTCTACAATAAGCAACATCTCGTTTAGAAAGGATTTAGATAGTACATCTGTTCTTATCCATCCCCTCTAATCTACATCCCTTCTTAGCTATGGATCATGGTTTATGTTCACCTTAGGAAAAACAACATACTGTTTCATCATTTCATAAGTTTTCAAAACGTTACGAAACAAAAGAAGAAACAGTGTTTTGTTACGAAACAAAACAGAACATTTCTTTTGCCCTTTGAAAATGAAATGTTTCTTTACCCTTGTAAAAAGCTACCCACCAAATTTGGTGCCTTTAGGACCCAGGGGAGTAACAAACTGTTTCATTAATCTTTTGTTTTGTTATGACTTTTTTTTTGCAAAAAAATCATTTAAAACAGAACAGAACGAACTGCTAGTAGAAATGAAATGAAATGAAACAACTCTATTTTTCTATTTCATGCCCATTCCTAATTAAAAATACCATTACATTTTATTTACTCTTTAAATTTATTGTACTCTTGTCTTTTTCAGGAGCTTATTTTTGCTTTATTTTAAGTAAATGGCTCTTTCCATTTGAGTAAAAGTTCTTCTCTTTTTCTCATAGAAACCAAGGCTGTCCACTAAAGTTGGATAGTGGAAAATTCAGAACCAATGGAAAGCAGCATTTATTTATACAAGATATAGCAATGCCAACTAACTTGGAAGACTTTGAAGGAGGAATGGATGAATAAGCCTGTCCATGGCTATTAATAATAAGGGATATATACTCCCTGCCCGCTACACCTGAGTCAGACAATATGTTTTTATCAGTGAAGCATGAAGATGTGTTGTGTCTTTGAGTGTTTCATAGACCACTGGTTGGCTACTAGGGAAGGAGGAAGGTGGACTAGATAAGTACTTTATCTCATCCCACATGGCTCTGTTTATATCCTTAAATCCTAATCCAGTACCCAAGGAATTTATTCTACCTTCATTCTCTAATGAAACAAGACAAGACAAGACACAGCAGTTAAGAGTTGGGATATAGGAAGAGATGAGCAACAGGTACATACCTGTCAGATAGAGGTTTCGGACAGGAGTCTGAGGTCTCATTTTGGCTGCAACATCTGCCTGCAGGCGAGAGATACTGTGTTCTGCACCATACATCTCTCCTCGGGGAGAACCTATGTAGTGGGAGTTAGTGAGAGGTGTTCCTGCAGAGATATACTCAATCTGTTGAGAAGAAGTCAGAGACAGAGGGGTCAAACTGGATGATTTACCATCAGCAACCAATGAGACCAGAAATGGACAGAGTCACTACTGTATCATCCTAAATACTTGTGGCTCTAATGGTTAATTGTGGGTCTAATGGTTAATTGATTTGAGTGCATTCTGCACGGTAACAACATGGAGAGGAAAGGTGATTGGCTCAGAGTAGGGCCAATGGAATCCTAAAAACAAAATGAAAGAAAGAGACGAGAGCGAGAAAGAGAAAAGATTGAAATTCGAGATAGAGTTAAAAGTATCTCTGTCAGCTGTTGGTTCAAGTTAAGAGTTTAACAGAAAAGCACATAGTATGTAAGATCTGAACAATCAAATTTAATACACAGTAACCTTAAAGCAAAGTGCCTAATAGGATCACTGCCACTCCTGACTGCAGTGAAACATCTTAATCCCTCCATCACAATACAATAACTAACACCTATTCTCCTGCATAGGGCAAGATTCCCCTTTCCCACAACTTTAAAACCCCTCAGTCTTGCTCACTCTATACTCCAGAGCACAGAGAGAACTCCTAGTTCCCTGAGCTCCTTGCCATTGGAAGATGCTGGCCACAGAGTCTAGCAAAACATCAGGAAGAAAAACTTCCAGAACACGGCCAAACAGCCCGAAAAACTTACAACAGCTACCTAATATTTCTTTTTTTGGTCCTGAATAAATAATTGTATTTCTTTACATATTGACTAGGCATAGTTTTTTTTTAATATTTAAACTCTGTGTGTAGGAGAGAGCTTAAATTAAATGGTAGCAGAGGAATATTATTTTATAACGTTAACTATTGAATTGGCTGGGACAGGATTTGACGGAGATGGTGCTAATATTGCAACACACTGTATCCAAGATTTGATGTAAACAGGTGCTGAATAAATGCTTAAAGATTGCCAAGAAAGCAAGTGCTCTTACCCTATCTTTTATCTGAGGGTAGAATTTCAAAATGGTTTCCATCATATTATCCACAAAGCTGTTTTTTAAGCTCTCGTATTCCATTCCTCTCCTAGTGACTTTTTCTTCCTTCCATTCCTCAAACCACTCATATTTTGCAATTGCCAGGACAATGAGGGTGGATTTGCCTGAAATTTTAAAAAAGTGAGGTTTTTATTAGAAATATTGTTGCAACAGGAAAGGTTCTGGGCAGTCTCGTACATGCAGGGGGTTTAGCAAGAGGCTGAGACAGCAAAAGGGCCGTCTTGTCGAAGATTTTTGTTTTGTTCTGTCGTGTTATTTTTATTTTTCCTTTTTATTCTGCTTTGATTGTTGTATCGGGATTACTTATTATCCCTTTTGTTAACCGCCCAGAGTTCTTTCAGGAAGACAGGTGGTATAAAAATAAATAAATATATAAACAGGAAGTTTTTTAAAAAAGTTGACCTAAGGGACTGTGCTCCGTAAAGTAAAGAACAAGATAGCACCCTCTATATTAGATGCAGAAAAGCTAGCTGGCCATTAAAACCCACATCAGCAGAACCAACAGGATAGGGTCCACCACCATCCCTGAGGGCAGCAGGATGCTTTAGTGCAGTGGTTCTCAACCTGTGGGTCCCCAGATGTTCCTGGACTGCAACTCCCAGAAACCCCTTCCAGCACAGTGAGTGGTAGAGGCTTCTGGGACTTGCAGTCCAAGAACATCTGGGGACCCATAGGTTGAGAACCACTGCTTTAGTGCACTGGAGGACAGGCTGTGCAACACTCAAAACCCTGTCATCCAACAGGTGACTAGTGGGTTATTGTTGCTGCCTTCCCCACCAACTGCCACCTGACAGTGTTTCCTCCCTCTGCCTAACAGCAGTGCCAACCTTTTCATTACCTTTCTTTTTGCAAAAACAAGGCAAGTAGAGCATGTTTCATAGGACAAAGGTGCAGTTCTCAGTCTGAGCACTGTCAATTGGCCCATTTACCCCCCCTCCCACTACCTGCCAGGTACAGTGGTCTCCCTGCCCGTTCACGGTTCATATACTGCAGTCCCGCTATATTGCGGGATCACAGTATATGAAAAAAGCCCCCCATGGGGTAAGGGGGAAAGGCCTGTTTCAAGCGTCCCGTACTTACCCCAGGACAGGCACTGCCCCGAATGGGCCTGTGAGGGCCTTCCCGGGCCTTTTGGAGGCCCCAAAATGGCTTCCCAATCCCTGTGAACCGGAAGTCACTTCCAGTTTACTGGAAGTCACTTATAGTTCACAGAAAATCATTTCTGAGGCCTCCGAGGGTCTTTCTAGGTCTGCCGGAAGCCTCAGAAATGATTTTCGGCGATCTGGAAGTCACTTCCAGTTTTGAGTACTTCCTGAATTTGCACCTAGGATTCTGAGTTACAACATCCCCATACTGGTTCTCCTCTATTTTCTCCACTTCTTTACAACCGTTATAATGACCACAGTTGCTATTCATTTTAACATTTCTCATTTACACACACAGTCCTCATACCTGGGTATCTCTTCTCCCACAGGGGATCTTTAGCTGATGGAGATGCAATATACAACAGAGGAATCTTCTCTGGAGCAGTTTCTCGTGAAGAATTAAAGTAAGAAACAAACCTTTTGAAAATAAGACTTCAATTTTTATTTATAAAGACTTAGAGCATTACTTTCATATACTATTTTACAAATAACAGTTTGAAATACAGTAGTTGAAAGTGCCATCATTTTCTGTGGCATATAAACAATAAACATTTGTTTTCATTTCTGTGATGGCCTGTAGATAAAAAGGTTTTTCAAAAGCAACAAACTATTGTGTCTTAATTTGTAGGACAGAGAACACACCCAAGAGAGACTCCATGACTGACTTAGGATTTGAACCCATTTTCTAATTAAAGCATAACTGAGTTGCATATACACAGTATACAACAGAATGACAGCAGTTTAATAGTAAATTAACTGTCATTAACTATCCTAAGGAATAATTTCTTAGAGGGTCTTACTTCAGCCAGCTATAACTCCAACATCCCAAATCCAATCTTCACTAAACCTGAAGGGGATGGGAATGATAGTCAGCTGAAGACCTGCTGTGAGTTTGGCATCACTACTGCTCTTGCAATGGCAGATTTTGTTGGAAAATTTGTGGTTTGTGAATAGCAATGAACCACCAATCATCAAAAATTGCCATTTTGCAAGTTTCTTGTACCCATCTCTGCTTCTGTTTAATGCCTCCAGTGGTGGAGCACTAATCACCTCACGAAGTACAGTGGTACTTCAGCTTACAAATTTAATCCACTCTGAATGCATGCTCTTAACTCAAACTACTCTTAAGCTGGGGTGCCTATCTAAAAAATTGAAAAAATAAGTTCAAAATCAAAAAAATGAAAAAATATTTGCAAATCGAGCAGACCATATCTAAAATTTGTAAGGCGGCAGTTAAAACGCCAATAGTTTTCTGCTTTTAAGTCAAATCACTATTAAGTCGAGCTGCTCTTAAGTCGGGGTACCACTGTAATTGGCTCTATTGCCATACTGTTTTAACAGTTAGGATTTCTTTCCCTGATATGTTCCGATATCTCCCTTCAGTTTTCTTTTCTCAAGGCTCAGTATGCCCAATTATTTCCAGCTTTCCCCATAGGACTTGATTTCTACCTCCCTAATCATCCTTGTTGCCCCTCATCTGAACTTGTACCAGTTCGTCACACCCTTCTTAAAGCGCAGTGTCTAGAACTAGACATAGTGCTCAAGATGAACCTAGCCAGTGATGAATAGAAGGAATCTAGCGCCTCAGAGGATTTGGAGACTGTATTTTTGTTAACGCCTTTGCCTTGTTTTTCTGCAGTTGGCTCATATTCAGTTTATAATCTACAAGTGTAGATATACTTCTGGTTACATTACAATTGTACTCTATTAGATAAACCTTTCTTTTATAGCTACAGGATGTATGCCATTCTCGCTAAAGTGCATTTTATATGCCAGAACACTAACAATATGATTTTTTAATGTAGAAAAATGTATTTAGTTATATTTGAAAAAGGAGCAGGTCAGGATCAGACATAATTATACTGTCGCTGCTTTTTAGGGCTACCGAGCACTATCTGCAGCTACAGTACTTCCTTTTTACAAAGAAATGTTGAGGTCCTGCAATGCTGTTTCTCACCATAACGGCAGGCTCCTTATTTTTCATGTTTCAGTTTTGAGTGGTTATTTTCCGAATTTTACAGAGCAGCATTGCACAAAATGAGTGTAATCAGACCACTGTTGGGATAATGCCTCAACCATTAAACACTAATCTGGGGGATTCTTGGAAATCTATTATTTTTTTTTAAGGACAGTATTTCCAAACTCTGGGTAGTAGTTTTTAATCCTTTTCTTATATGCTGCAGCCCTGGTGCATCCTTGAAGATTTTAGGTCCCAGAGAGGTAAATCATTGGTACCAGTGATAACTCTTGTGCAAAACAGTAGCTTTGGGTAAAGGCGATACAGCACAAAAGACAGGAAAGAATTCCATTCCCTTTCATCCCCCATATGTCCCCCAACTTTATCAACATCCTGCCCCCTCTTTAAAGTTAAAAGGTAAATCATGTGATATTGGACTGTAAAGATTTCAAACACATGCTAAGTACTCATCAGTACAGCAAGCAAAAACATACTACATGCTGTTGGTTGCAATTACCAGTGCTTCTTCCCCCCCCTCCTAATCTCTGATAGGATTACTTTGTAAGTAAGCGTAAATCCTGTGTAAGTCCTAAACCTTGACAATAGGGTCTCATTTCTTAGATGTCAACATCCCTTCGAAAGCAGCCTTCTACAACAAACTGCTTTGCATAGTGATAAAAACCATTTGAAATCCATTTTTCTTTTATTTTTATCCTCCAGAGAGATGCCTAATGTACAAAATCAAAACCCTTGAAATTACCCATCCATTACTAATATCTGGACACCAGATGAGAGAGGAACACAAAGTTACCTAACTTCTTCATTCCTTGCTGTGGTGAGATGTATTGTATATCCATTATAACAATAATTTCTAAATTTCTTTCTAATATACAACTTTGCCACTATGAGGTACAGAGATTACACAGATGTGACCCTGTATTCTGTGTGAGTAGAATCTCAACTACTGGCTGTTTCTAGCAAAGACCCTAGACACCGATTGTGTCTCTATTATTCAAAGGCCATTCAAGCTGTCTGGCACCAAGTATTGCACCAAGTGATGAAATGGTCAAAGAAATCACACATGTAAATAGTTGCTGAGACATTAAAAACATCAATGGAATCACAGATTTTCAAGATGTTTCTAAATTGGCTGCTATACTTGTTAGCAGATGCAAATATCACGCAAATCTGTGTTCTTCTCTCCACTTTTTTGACTAATGCATTTCGTCTTTTTTCAGCAACATAAGCTCCTCTAAGCAGTGACTTCTGCAGAGGCACTTCATAACTAAGCAGTGACTTCTGCAGTTTTTTTAATCCAGTAGGACACCAGGGTAAATGCTGCCCCTCAAGATTAGATGTCAGACTTAAAAGTATTCCAAAGCACTCTTACGCTTTATCCAGGTCGCTCTGTTGATAGATGTAGTAGTTTTTAGCTTCCAGTCCAAGTTCTTCCTTGGAACCGTTGAGTCCTATGAAGACACTGAGTCCTCCTATACCATGATGTACCATAGACAGATGCTTTTGAATTTCTTTGATGTGGGAGAGAGGGAAGATTTGATTATGGAAGATTTTAAAAATATGATGAAGCCAAAAAGCATCATAATCTTGACTTTTAGACAAGGAATCTGGCAAAACGTTTAATCAAGGGGGACCAACCCTGAATTCGATCATATATTGGTGTATTTTTCGGTTATAATTTTGTTTTGGTCTACCATTGATGTTGCTTATTTTTGTTAATGTTTAAGCCTCATTAAAAAATAAGGTGCATAGTCTGCCCTAAAACCATGTTTACACAATCAGTAGTGCCTACTAGATGGGGCCTGACAAGGTCTACAAGGGATTCATGGAATCAAATATTGGTGCAGCAACCCTTTAAGCCTACTCATATCTGATTTACATGGATTTACAATTCTACTGTCTTAACAGAGCACTTGAATGCACTGTCCCATACTTAAATTAGAAGTGAATCAAAGACATTTCTACTCTCACGAAAGGGATCATTATAGGAGATGCAGTAGCCAAGGATAAATGGTTTTGGATGAGCAGACTCATAATCACCTCCTAAAAGTTAATCACAGAATCAGAGTGTCAAAGGAGGTCAGGTTTTCCTATAATCTCCCATTAAACAGTAAAATCAGGAGATGTTTAAGCTTATGAACTCATCATCTGAGTTCATTCAGGCTCTTACTATCTCATTTCAACTCTTCACCTTTACTCTCAGTGCCAAGTGTAAAGAACAAGGCCAAAGGAAAGAGAAGTACGTTCCTTTACCTATGGTTACACATGTAAACTCTTGAGATGGAAATTAGAAGAAGATGCTGCTTATTAAACTATGGAACTAAGGAAAGAACAAATTACCCTTTGCCATTTCTAAACTAGAAATTTGCCAGACCTTGGAGGAGATTTAGAATACAAATCCCAGAATCTGTAATTCAAAAAAGCAAGTTTCTCGAGTTCTGAGGTATCAAGATATGGTTTCAATACAATTTGTATTTGAGTGTTAAAATTTAATATTGTATGTAAGTTTTGTAACTGACTGTGTCTGTGAAGACTTACAATATAAAGCTCAAGATGTAATTCATCTGAGATAAAAGTAATTAGCTAATGATGTGGCACAACTTGATTGGTTAAAAGTCAGTATATCAAGAAGTAGCTGAGGCAAGACTTTGCCTGATGTAGGTCAGTTAACTCCAATACTATGTCAGGTCATTCTGCTCATTTTGCTTACTCGGTTATTCTGCTAGACCTGTTGTAAATCAGGTTATGCCTACAAATGGTATTTGGCCTACACAAGCCTGGCTTCCTTTTTGATTTTTTCCTTGTGTCCATCTAGTGGTTAGTGGTTGAAGCGACATATGTCATTAATTTCCCTATGGGAAAAAAACATGCAACTCAAATATATTAGAAAGAAAACATTCTCAATGCTGCCGCATTGGCATATGAAACCAGAATATCAGTAAAACGAAATATCAAAAAAGAAAATTTTATACCCCCCTAAAAAGGAAAAAGAAAGCTAGACAAATTCAGTGTTTGTCACAGTACAAGAGTGTGAGGTAACACTTGTCATGAGACAAGTTATCACGACCATGGGAACACTGAAACAGGGACAAAACCACATGATCGTCGTGACCAATGCTGTCACGGTACAAAACTAGTTGCGGAACAAAGAAGGATGTGAAGTAACCGCCTATGTATGTTCTGTGTTTTTTCTCTGTATGTTATGCTATGCTGTGTTTATATTGTTTGCCAATGAGCGCCTATTTTCTTTAATACATTAAGCTCAAGTTTTACTTATAACTTAGCTGTACTGAGTCGTTGTGTTTTTCTGGGGTTTCATCTGGGAATTCTGCTTGCTCTTACGTACTCAGTAAAGAGTCAGTCAAGAGTGCACATATCATGACATCCTTGATATGTAAATCATAGCTTATTAAAACAAGGGAGGTTCAAAAACCATGGCTTCCACTGGGTTTGTTTCTATAAACCACTATTCTGTGGCAAGTTTAAGTTCTTGAAACAAGGCAGTAGCAAACTATCATTTCGTGGCACAGTGGTGAAACAGCTCCACTGCAGCCCAAACTGTGCTCATGACCTGGGGTTCAATCCCAGGTAGCAGGCTCATGGTTGACTCAGCCTTCCGTCCTTCCGAGGTCGGTAAAATGAGTACCCAGCTTGCTGGGGTGGGGAAGGGCAATGTGTAGCCTGCATACTGTAATTAAAACTGTAAACTGCCCAGAGACTACTTGAAGTGGTATGGGGCAGTATATAAGCAGAACACTTTGCCTTGCTTTCTGGTCTTCATATGTTCCTGTATCCTAGTGTTCTCTCACCTGCAAAATGTTTTGGACTTCAGCTTCGGTTAGCCTGTCAGCATAATTCGTGATTAGCTATACTAGAAAATGTAGCTAAAAAGCCAACAATGCTAAAGTATGCAGGACAGAGAAAGCCATAATTCAAATCCCAAATGCTAGGCTGGGGAAAGTTTAAATCTCCGTGGGGACAGGGAGGGATTCTATTAGCCATTCAAATACTTATTCATGCCCCGTGGCCAGTTTTAGGTCTGATTATGCAGGGGCCCCTCTTCACTGTTCATACAACAAAGCAACAGCCATCACGTTGCACAATCTGGCTGAAATCTTCCTGCTTAGTGTTATAAATTCCACTAGAGTAGGCCCTTTGAATTAACAGGGAATTTGATGAGTCAACTGCTCCAACTGTTCCTTAAGTTCCATTGATTCAAACAATCTTATTCTGGTAACGTACGTTGCAACTATAACATAATAAATTATAAATGGATACTTAAATATAGTGTTGCAGTAACTGTTTGATCTTATTAAGTTTTATGTACTTGGTGTTTTTAGCTTTAAAATTTTTTAACTACCTTGGGCTATTTTTAAGGAGAAAGGCAATGTAGAATTGTTTTAAATAAATAAGAGTTATTACAGTATTTTGATTTGCTATAATCAATGGCTGTGACATGGCAACTGTGTAAGAAATAAAAAAATTGAAGCAAAAGGATTTAGATAAGCAACCATGAAAAAGGTGCAAAGCAATCCAACAGGGTAACAAGAACTCATTAGCAAATAATACTCAGGGCCTTTGAGTATGATTAGAACCTATCATCAAAGAACTGCAACTGAAAAAAGTCTCTCTTTCTCTCTCTCTCTCTCTCTCTCTCACACACACACACACACACACACACACACACACACACACACACACACACACACACACCACGTAAGGACTTACACCATTACTCAGAACCCACAAAGTATGCTTTTGTGCTGGTGAAACAATTTAGTTTTAGGCCCTAAGAGAAAGTGTCTTGATGGATACATATAGAAAACCATTTATTAAAGTTTTGGTAAAATATGCATATAGCTAGGTTTTTGAAAAGGCCATGCATGCTAAGTGGTAAACAATTGGTTAAGATGGAATCAGTTCTCCAATGAAATCTGGATTGCTTGCAGGCTCAGATGGGCTTAAAGTAGCTGCACAGGCATTTTAATATGTTCAAGCTCTTAAGTCTTTGAAGAAAAGACCGCAGCTAGAAGAATATAGGGCACAAGGTCCTCCATAGAGAAGGCAGTGACACAAAAAAGGAACGTGGGTCATAGCAGATTCTCGTTAGAGCCTCTGGGAAAATCCTGTAGCTAAGAAGGCTAATGTGAAACTCTGTGTGTAAAGGGAGTATCAAGCAGGATTAGGCATCAGTGGCACTGCCTCAGGCATAATTGTACCACATTGAAAGGCCTGGCGTCCAATATCATTCTGCTCGTTGGATGACAGAGATTGCCTGAACACTGATCTGTGGCGGTTACTTCACGTCCTTCTTTGTCCCATTACTAGTTTTGTACCGTTACACCGTTGGCACAATCACACGGTTTTGTCCCTGCTTCAGTGTCCCCATGGTCGTGATAACTTGTCTCGTGACAAGTGTTACCTCACGGTCTTGTGCCGTGACAAACACTGAATTTGTCTAGCTTCCTTTTTCCTTTTTGGGGGGAGGGGCTTAAAAATTCTTTTTTTGATATTTTGCTTCTGAAAAGTCAAAATAAAAAAAAATGGACACAGTTTTCTGAGAGAAACGAATGTTTTGTAGCGTGACAGTCATTGCTACACGGTGTCTTGTCTCGGAACAGAAAGTGGGAACAAAGAGTGACAAGGGAAAACCCTACCCCAGCACCAGGTACAGGATTGTCGTGCTTAGCACCCGTTCCGGGGGCGTGGTTGAGACAAATTTCAGTAGTTGCGTGATGGATGTGAAGTAACATTTTTTGTACCGCTTCTAAGCACAACAGTAATAGAGACAAAATGGGTGTGAAGTAACCACCTGTGTGAGAGAGCCTTTGAGTTCTGTGGAAGGGCTGCAAACCATTAGTTCGTTAATGTAATATGACAATAGCTTTACTACCAGGAAGGTAGGAAGATACTTTTGTGTCAGATATTTAGGGTGTTAGGCATGACCTGCTACTCTGGCCCAGGTACAGTAGTATCATGCTTAGGTCCAACTGATTTAAAAATGTGAAGATAATTCACAATTCAACCACTTGTATTTCCCTCCCTTTCCAGCTGTTGGGAGATTCATACTGGGGCCATAGGGACCAAGTAAATGCATTTTTTACTTTTGCTCCCTGCACTGTTTGTTCAATCTTCTCCCCCTTTATTAGCAGGGAGCAAACAAAAGTGTCTGCATTTTTATTCTAAATGTGTCTGGGAAGAGTTCATTCAAATACATAGACAAAGGGGGAGGGGTATTGAATATTCATCCCCTTTTCAGAACTGTTCCTCTAATCCAGACTCCAGGAGTCCCTCATGGCTTTTCATATTTTCTGAAAAATGCAAAAGGGCTGACAGGATGCTAGACAGGGATACATCTGCATCTTTTGGTTTCCATAGTTTTTGAACTTTGTGGAATACACCACCGCTCTATGGTGTCTTACCTGGCAAAACCTGCAGTTCATTTGGCAGCAGTTTTTCATAGGTGTTGAAGATGCCAGCATCAGAAATCACAATAGGTGCATAGATGTTAACAGTCTCCTGGCCTTTCTTTACAGATACACCTGGAGATAAGGCAAAAATGAGCCCTTAAGGTATTGAAGGTTTCTGGAACAATCCCCTTAGGTTGCCCCCAAACCCATTTTTGTGGAGTTACAAAGAACTACACATATGGGAAAAACAAATAAGCAAGTAAAAAGGTAACGGTTTCCCCTGCACATGCATGCTAGTCGTGACTGACTCTAGAGGCAGTGCTCATCTCCAGTGTTGTGCAAGTCCATGGCCATGTGGCTGGCATGGCTGCACGGAGCACTGTTTACCTTCCCACTTTTTGCGGCAGCACCTATTTATCTACTTGCATTTACATGCTTTCGAACTGTTAGGTCGACTAGAGCTGGGGTTAACAGCAGAAGCGCACTCCACTGCGAGGCACCCAGGATTCAAACTGCCAAGCTGCTGACTTTGCAGCCAACTGTTTCAGCGCTCTAGTCTGCTGAGCCACCGCACCCCTAATAAGCAAGAAATTCTTTTTAAATTGGCTGCTCCTCAAGAGGTGATGGTCTCCATGGAGCAGCTCTACTATTGCAAGGACCTTCACAACCGCTCTGCCTGGTAGGTCAGTCCACATTTTGCAGATAGAAGTGGGCTGTGTCTGAGGTGGCAGAGACTTCAGTGATAGATATTACAGACAATCCTTGCATTGGCAACAGAGGCTTAGTGTAATTAAAGGGAGGGTTTAAGCAGATAAGCTTCTTAAACACCTTCAAGAAAATTTCCTATGGGTGGAAAGAGATTTGGAAGGTAGCTTATTCCTTTGGTCCATAAGAAAGCACAGTCTTCCCTTTGCTTCTCCTGTCCTTCAGGAAAGGGCCACTGTGATACCCAATTCCATTCCAAGGAAAAAAGAATGGTTGGTGCCTTTAGCTCTTAGGGCAACGGTTTCCATCAACCTTGAATAACCCAGGTGTTATTGGGCAGCAATTACCAGAAGCCTTCACCAGCAGCTGTGCTAGTTGGGCTTTCTGGGAGTTACAGGCCAAGAACACCTGGGTCGCCCTACAGACCAAATTCCACGAGGTACTACTCTCCCTCTATTCAACACTTGTTAGGCCTCATCTAGAGTACTGTGTCTAGTTCTGCACACCACGCTTTAAGAAGGATGCTTGCTCCAACCAACGACGATGGTCAGGGGACTAGAAACCAAACCCTATGCAGAAAGACTGAAAGAACATAAGAAGAGAAATGCTGGATCAGGCCAAAGGTCCATCTAGTCCAGCTTGTTTGGCCTTAAAAAAAGAAGACTGAGGGGAAATATGGTAGCACTCTTCAAATACCTGAATGCTGCACAGAGGAGGGTCAGGACCTTGTCGAGTTACAGGAAGCTAGATTTAGGTTGAATATCAGGGGGGAAACACCTCAGAGCAATATGAAAATGGAAGCAATTGCCTTGGGAGAGGGTGAGCACTCCAGTCCTGGAGGCATTCAAGAGAAACTTGGGCTGCCATCTTTGATTTGGATTCGTCCATTGCACAGGGAGTTGGACTCGATGGCCTTTTAGGCCCTTCCAACTCAAATTATTTTATGATTCTATGAGATGGGGCTCCGCTCATGGAAAGGGGCGGGACTGGCAAAGAACAGGGGTTGGCGGGACAGGGTTGCAGCTTCTGGGGTTTGTGCCATACCAGTTACTTTCAGAAATAAGAGAAAGCAGGGTAGGAATTGGAAAGGAATCAGGCTGGGAGATACCCAGGGCTTAAAAACTTCTGGTTTTTTGTTTTTTAAAAGGGGGGGGTTAAAAGGGGGAGGTAAATGGTAGGAGGTACAGTTTATGAAAATGGGCTACCAAGGGTACACAAATGAAAAAAAGGTTGGGAACCACAGCCTTAGATAATCCATTATACACATTTTAATAAAACCTATATCTCCATTAAACAGGTCTTATAACTGTAATAAAACCGGAGAACAGCAAGTGCCTCTTCAAAAGGTGTGGCCCTCATTTGTATGTAAAAAAAGCTACGGGAATGCTTCTAAGATGCAATTTCCAGCTACTGTATTAGGTTATAATGCCCACCATTCCACGCGTTGACTAGGCTAGTTAATGCCTTGTTAAGCTGCAATTTAACATTAGTAAGAGGCCAGAGAGTTCTTAATTCACAGCCTAGTCTCTACAGGAGCTCATGGGTCCGGAGAGGCTGCTCCTGATCCAGTTTAACTCACCATAGGCTTTCCCTTCTGAATCCACCAAGATTCTCTCTACAGGTGCTTTGGTAAGTACAGCCCCACCAGCTTCTTCAATGATGGGGATGGAGTGAAAGGCAATCTCACTGGCACCTCCTTGAGGATACCACCCACCTCCGAGGAAATGGTCCACAAGAACTGCGTGTAAAGAGAAGCTGGACTCAGCGGGGATCACCCCTATAATAATACACAGAGATAGATGAAAACAATGGGGTTTTCGAAAGATGCTGCTGAAATTAAAAGACAAAGTCTTTGCCACCACCGAAGTGCAGGCCAGCCAAGATCCCAAACTAGGGATGGTCTAAGTACATAGGATTACATTCTTTCCCAGTCTAAGCGAGCAAAAAAGACAACTTCACAATGAATGAATGAATGAATGAATGAATGAATAATGTGTACTTCCCCACCTCAGGAGTATACTACAACCACTACCCATGTACCATTTGTGGCCAACAAGATGGCGGAAGGAAGCCATACAATACAGTATTTGTTTCTCCTAGAACAGAAGGGCACAAACCTCAGTTCAGAGGTTTATACTGGTTTGTACGTATTTCTCTCTCCCACCTTACCAGCCAATACCGTCTAGTGCTCCTCTATAGCTGTTTTTGCAGTCCCCGGTAGGAGTACGGATTTGCCTGTCTAGCCTCCTTGTCTAAGTGGGCGATCAGCCAAGGAGGCAGGGCAGGAAAGTCCATACTAGAGATGGGCACGAAACGAGCGATTTTTCGTTTTTTCATTTCGTTACGTAATGAAACAAAAAATGAATTTTGATTCCAAAATGAAATGAAATGACCCGAAACACGAAAAATTTTGTCTACCGCTTCGTTTTCGTTACGGCAAATACATTGAATTGTGCTAAATGGTAACGAAACAGCAATTTTTCATTTTCGTTTTTGGATTTTCGTTTCATTACATAACGAAACGAAAACGAATTTTTTTGCAAAAAAACTCACGAAAACGAAAACGGACCGAAACGGACCCCTAAACGACCAAACAACAAATGAAACACCATTTTTTTTGAGTCGTGCCCATCTCTAGTCCATGCTTCTGCCAGAGACTCATCAAACAGCTGAAGAGGAGGAGGAGGAGGAGAGCAGTGGGGAATCCAGCTGGGAAAATGGGGGAACGGAGTGCACAACCCCTGTTGTCCTGCACATGCAACCTGTCAGAAACAGATTGGTACTCGCTGACCTCAATGTGGCATCCTCCCTTCAGCACTCTTTCTCTGATGTACCCTTGCCGTCTGAACTATTGTGCCAAAAAGACAAAGCTTTCCCAGTTGTGTCCTCCTGCTTAATGCAATGTTAATCCTAGTGAGAATTAACCTGGCATCAGCCGTGATGTCACTGCCCAGGAATGCTGGGGTTTATGATCCAAAATATCTAAAGAGCACCGAGTTAAGAATTGGTGGAGAAAAACTTGATGCACTTCCTCAATAGGAAACAGCTTCCCATAGTCGTGGCTGTCCTTGAAAGGAGCAATCTTTGGAGCTCCTCCTCTTTTCTGGACTATTTACACATTAACAGCTTTTGTTGAGTTCCTCACATCTTGATTGGTCTACATTAGTTGCCCTTAACAGGCAGTAGGAAATTAATAAAATCTGTATCTCCATTAAATGGCATGCCATGTTTGTTTTACACCAGAGAGCGGACCAAACATGGGACCTGCTCTCCAGGGCAAACTACATTGCTACTTTCCACATATACTATATATGCAATTATGAAAATTTATGGGCCACAGCTAAGGTCAGAAGCCTCAAGCCAAGAACTAGGAGTCTGAATGCTTCATTTTAAAGCACTGCCTACCTCTATGGGTAGATGACTGTGGTGCCCACCAAAGCACATGTCTCCTGTCATTTTAGAAAATGTTGCTCATTCTCTTCCTTTTTATTCACCTCAGGTGGCTATAAAGCAGCAGAGCTCTAACCTTTGGTTGATTTGCCCTTCTACTTTTGATCAAGACTTTTTCTGGGTCCTATCTTTTTTTTTTAATCGGGCAGAAAAGCTCTTAGATGCTTGTTTTCCTATCTGCTGCCCAAGTGGTCTCTGGACCCCACAGTATTCTTCTACCTGCCCCTACTGCTGCTTTAGGTCCTCTTCTAAGTAGAAAGGCAAGGTAAAATAAAAATAAATAAATAAATAAATAAATAAATAAATAAATAAATAAATAAATAGAGTGATAACACACTTCTTTCAAATATTTTAAGGATCTGAAGACAAATGTCAGGAAGGGAAGGCAAATGATGGCCCTCCAGAAGTTTCTAGACTACAATGCGCAGCCCTCCTTGCTAATGACTATATTAATTAAGAGCTGTTGGGAGCAGCAAAGCAACATTCTCTGAAGAGATGCACTTCGTTATTCAAGATTAGCTTCACCTACCATAGGTAGGGAAGATGTAACTGAACACTAATCTCAAGTCTTCATTTTTAGTGCACTCTGCCACCACTTCTGAAACACTTCTGGATGCCATCCTGAAGAAAGGAGAGATCCAGGCCAGCAAGCCAGTCCACTGTAGAAACTTGACCAAGGACAGTGGGACCATTTTCGCAATCGCCATGTGGTGAATTCTTTTAGCAGTTCTCTGCAGGGCACAAGGAGATTGCAAGAGAAAGGAAAACACACTGTGTTGCACCATTAATAGCTCTTGGAAAAATCCCTTCTTTGTACCACAGGTCTCAGAATCCTCTAGTTGGTGTGGCCAGTGTCTCTGGCATTCTAAGACGTGTAGTTCAAGCAAGTAGCTCAGAGCAAAATTACCCGAGCGCTCCAACTGTTGACTTGCTCTTGTTGGCCAGATGAAAATCCGATATACTATATGAAGAACTAGGTGATATAGAGTGATACAGGGTTCCCAAAAGTGGTAGGAGTACAACTTCTATCACATCTAATTATTTGCTCTTGTGGCTAGGGATAATGGTCATTTTAATACAATACCATCTACAGAACCACAGTACAATGGGAGATGAGCTGTAAGTCTAGTGGTAGAACAACACACTCTATATCAGGCATGACCAAACTTTGGTCCTCCTGATGTTTTTGGACCAAACTCCCAGAATTCTAAACTTAGATTGCCAATGGCAAAGGACTGTGGGAGTTGTGGTCCAAAACATCTGGAGGGCTGATGTTTGGACATGCCTGCTATATATGCAGAAGTCCCAAATTCAACCACTGGTCATGCTGGCTGGGCAGCCCAGGAAGACACTTTTACATTGGTAAGACCATTTGGTCCACCTTGCCCAGTCATATGACTGCCAACATTTCAATCCCAAGTCAGGCCCAGCCCTAACTGGAGATGCCAGGGATAGAACCTGGGACCTTCTGCATGGCAAGCAAGTGCTCTATCATTGCACTGGAGATGCCTCCAGTTGTAAGTCAACATATATGAGAAGCTTCAAGCTGGGGAAGGCTGCCAAAGATCTACTACTTGGCATGTCATCACATCTTTTTGCTTGATTCAAATACATTAAGACAAAATATCATCTGATTTAAGGGCTACTCCCACTCTAATAAAATTAAATGACATTCTATCACAGCAAATTAAGAAAAGGATCACCTTTACAAGCGCCAGGTACTTGTCAATATTAGCATCCTCCCCAGGGAATTGTTTCTTTAGTCCTTCGATGTATTCCTTCTCCCCACTGTGTAAATAATACCTCTTGCCATCTTTAGGGCCTCCCAGGATGATTATGTCAAAGGGAGACTCCATCTTGGCCCACTGGAGCTGCCCATCTGTGAGCTGGTCAATCATCATGCGCAGAATGGAATCCTTATCCATCTGCCCCACGTAATGGATCCCTGGAAAGCAACCAACCAAATGTTACCATGAAAAAAAGTTACTCCTTCCAGGCAGATCTTAGAAAATTATTTTTTCTAAGATACTAAATACTCCCAGATACTAAATACTGTTCCATTTCCAAGAAGTAATCCTTTACTTTTCTATTTTTAGAATGGTTGCTTTTAGTTATTTCAAAAATCCCCATTACCTGAATGCTACAAGCTACTAGAAATACATTAAAAAAAGTTCGTTGTTCATTTGGTTCTTTTTTTTTTACTTGTGCCGACCAGCTGGCCCATGGGCTGGGGCCAGTTATTTTTTTTCTTACACCGACCAGCTGGCCCATGGGCCGGGTCGGCAGGTTTTGGGTTTTTTTATTTTTTTTATTTTATTTTAGTCACCCCAATCAGCTGTCCTGCGGGTAGGGTCGGCATGTTTTATTAATGTTTCATTTTTTATGTCATGCCGACCAGCTGGCCGGTGGGATGGGTTGGTGCGTTTTTTAAAAATTTCATTTATTTCTTTTTTAAACTCATGCCAACCAGCTGGCCTGCAGGCTGGGTCGGTGTGTTTTTTCAAATTTCAATTTTTTTTTTACTTGCGTCAACCAGCTGGCCCGCTGGCACCCGATTGGGTGGGAGAAAGGGTGGACTTTTAAAACTCTTTTCCACAATGAAGCCCCACGCCACAGCTGATCAGCAGGGGAAAGCCCCATGCTACAGCTGATCAGCTTCTGTTGGGGGGGGGGGAAGCCCACGGTTTCCCCGCCCAGGTGTGTTGGCAGGCAACTGCCAGCTTTTTCCCATAGGAATGCATTGCTTTAATGCATTCCTATGGGAAAATGAAAAACTAAGCAAACAAAATGGAAATTTCCATTTTGTTTCGTTGTTCTTTGATGGGTACCTTCATTATTCCTTTTGTTCTGTAATGAAAAAAATAACGAATGACAAAACAAAAAAAAATTCATTTCGTGCCCATCTTTACTGACCTCACTGCCATCTTTAAGAAGGCACCAGCTCATTTCTGCAGTGCTCCAAACAGCAAAGTAAACAGCCCATCTAACTGGCCCCTTAGAGTTAAAACAAGGCATAATTTGAGACCTTTGGGTATTGGGTGGCATATAAATTGTAAAAATAAAAAAAAAAAAATTGGCAGCTGCTCGTTCCTCACTTTCCTTGGTTGACTTACCTACATCAAATTCAAAACCTTTCTCATTGAAGGTATGACAGCAGCCACCTGCTTTCCCATGTTGCTCCAGGACCAGCACTCGCTTTCCTGTTTTGGAGAGCAACACGGCTGCAGCCAGGCCCCCATAGCCACTTCCAATGACAACAGCATCCAGATTATCTGGAACTTTATCCCTGGAAAAGACTGGAAAAGATAAACAAAGTGAATAAAAGGATTTTCTTCTGAAGTATCATAGTTAGGTTAGGCACGGCACTGTAACAGAAGATATGAAAATACACAGAACCCAGAAGGTACATCTACTACTTATAATCCTCAACCTTTCCATGTCTAAATGTAATCCTGTTGCTATAATCCCTGATTCTCCTTTTTCAGTCTCCCCTTCCTGTTGGTTCTCCTAATCTGTTATATCAGGTACAAAATTAGACTATGTGTGGGAACTCTGAGCTGCTAGAACAGATACCCAGAGATAACCCCACTCCCCATATGTGCATAAGTCGTGGCTGAGGACTACTTGGTAGAGGCAACCCTGAAGACTGTACAAGTGACTTTTTAACATATACGGAGAAATGCCAGATATTGAGACTGGATTCAGAAAACAAAGAGGCATTGGATTACAGATTACAGGTATATTACATATATAAATTGGTTTCTTGAATACACCAGATAATTTCAGAAAAAAAGCCTATCTGTGTTATACAGGTTACAGGATGGTATTTTGCTCATGATATGTTTGGGATTGCTCCAGAAGAAGTAGTAGTACCACAATATTTGATTGCCTTGACATGCAAACTTTATTCTGGACTAAAGGCAACTCTGAGGACTGAATATGGAGGGGTAAATGGCTTTTTTTTGTCAACAATGGTACATTATCTCTCCATGCATGTTTCATCTATATGCAGAATATATTATACAAAAATCTGGATTACATGCAGAGAAAGGAAGAAAATTAATGGCAGAAATATAAATAATTTAAAATACACAGATGACACCTTTTCACAGACAAAGTACAGCATCAATGTGAAATAACTGCTGATCAAGGTTAGAGGGGAAAAGTCCAAAAGCAGGCTTAGAGATAAACATTAAAATCAGAAATTCAAGACTACCAGTAGTTTTGTTGAATCCATATGGAGACCAAGGCCAAGAAATCAGGCAAAGATGGAGATATAGGGATAGCAACAGACATAGTTATGAGGATGTGTTGCTGGAGACAGATCAAGATTATCCTTATTGTTGTATTCTTGATTTCTATGAACAGGTGTGAAAGATGGACAAGGAAGAAAACTGACCAGGGGATAGGGGGATGAATTCATTTGAAATATAATATTTAAATGGAGCTTTACACATAATCTGGATCAGACATCAATTCAACTCTTCTTCTTCTTCTTCTTCTTCTTCTTCTTCTTCTTCTTCTTCTTC
>JAHTLZ010000327.1:12568092-12588288 GCA_023846285.1 Phrynocephalus versicolor | reverse complement strand
GTGTGTGTGTGTGTGTGTGTGTGTGTGTGTGTGTGTGTGTGTGTGTGTTTAGTGGGGGTGTTGCTGTGCAGCGTAGCCTCCCTTTTGCGGGGTTCTTTGCGGTTGATGGGCGAGGATAACGGTGGGGCGTTATTTACTCGGGCAATGGGGATGAGCAAGAGGAGCGACAGGATTAGTTTGAGGTTCCCTGGGGGCGAACCTGCGGCGCTCCAGATGTTTTTGGACCACGACTCCCACGGTCCTTTTGTCATTGGCAGCCTAGGCTCGGAATTCTGGGAGTTGCGGTCCAAAACATCTGGAGTATGGGAGGTTTGCCACCGCTGGCTTAGGTGCAGAGCCCTGGCCTCTCGAGCAGCGATGGCGAATCTTTTAGAGAGACTGAGTGCCCAAACTGGGATTCAGAACCCACTCATTTTTCACAAAGTGCCCATACAACCATTTAACCTGAATACAGGTGGCTGTGAAGGGGCCAGGTCGGGTGCCCACAGAAAGGGCTCTGAGGTCCACCTTTGGCACCCGTGCCATAGGTTTGCCAACACTGATCTCGAGGTTCCTATACAGGTAATACTGTACAACCCTTATGGGGGAAGTGATCAGGTATAAGGGCCTTAATGGGAGGGCCGATATGATGGGGAGTCATTTTGGGTCTTACATGAACAGGCATTTCCAGACTTCTACCCTCCTGATGTTTTGGACCACAACTCCCAGAATTCTAAGCTTAGATTGCCAATGGCAAAGGACTGTGGGAGTTGTGGTCCAAAACATCTGGACATGCCAATCTTAGCAGAAAGCCTAGTGGGAGGGGCTGGGTGGTTAGGTGGAGGTTGACCCAAAGTTGGGTAGCACTTAGGAGGGCTTGCAGGGTTAATGGGAACCAGTGGTAAAGGTGGGTAGTCTGTATTGGATTAGACTAAGCAAAGCATTGTGGGCATGTCTTCTAATTTTGGACTACAGTTCCCATACTCCCTTACCTTGGGCCAGGCTGGCTGCCGGTTCTGGGAGATGGGAGCCAAAAACGTCTGGCAGGCCTAAAGATTTCTCCCTCTTAGTTCCTGTGTGCAATGAATCTTAGAACAGCCTCCTCCTTTAAAAAAAAAATTCAAATGTCTTCCAAGCAACCTTTTGAGACCATTCAAGTCTTGACAGCTCTAGGTAGCTTACGTAAAGGAAATGTAATATATTTATATTTATTTGTTCTGATGCAACTGTAGCTTTTCTCATCTTATTTTGGTTAACTCTTCTTCCATGGCTAGTATATCTTCAACAGCTCTAGTCAGTGGAGGAACAGAATAAGAGGAGCTGTAGGTGCTTTATAGCCTTTACAAAAAAGAGGGGTGCATATAAAGGTACGATATAAACTTCCTCACTGGAACCTGTAACATGCTGATTTCTGCATGTGCAACTGATCACATACCGTGTACCTATGGAAGAAACAAGATGAGGAGGAAGGAAATGGCTGGTTGTATCTCTTGAATTGTACCTCCCATGTTTGTGAATTTTCAGAGGTATGTTTGGTTGATGAAGGCCAATTTCCCTGAACAAGATGGATCTTAAAGAGTCTAATTGCCATTGAGGTGTGAAACTTCACTTGCTGACCCTTGAGTTCACTGTTCTCGATCTGCCTGCCTTAATGAGTTGTTGTGAAGATGGACAGGTGAGGGAAAGAGACACGTACACCCTTCTCAAGCGCACTGAAATTTAAAGATATCGTATAATACAGTCTATTACAGAGGAAAAAAATTAATATAGATGATGTGATAGGCAGCAATTTGCACGAATAAGCCCAATACTTGTTTTTAATCTATATTTTCTGGTATTTTGAAAGCCCAGTTGAGTGCTTTCTCAGAAGTAAGTTCCCCTGTATTAAGGGACTTACTTTTAGGTTAGTGTATATAAATTGGGCACATTTTACTTGATCTGAGGTACATCATTACTTTGATGAGCTATTGCTCCCATTGTTTTTCATTACTGCCTATGCTGGCTGTGGATGGTGGGAGTTGTAGTCAAAAATATGTAGAGAGCTGCCATTCTGCTTTGCAGTGACTTCAATTGATCATTTGCTATGGCCCAGCTCTTGTGAACTGATTCTAACTTCCTCAGTTTTTGCAGCAGTTCAGAAAGTTAATCATTTATTCCCCAATCATTCTAATTTTTTGTTGTTCCATTAGTGTAGGAACCAGTGCATAATAGAAGACTACCAGCATGAACAGCAAACCATAACTTACCCAGTTTATAAATCTGTGCATGTAAGTATTCTATTTCCTAGTCTCTAACCTTTCAGTGTTTGCTTATATTGATTACATTTGTGGAAGCACCTTTTTAAGAAAAACTCCCAATGCAGTATTTTAACAACAATGTTAAAAGCAAAAGGAGAAACAGCAGCAGCATGTTACCAAGTTTATTCTGATATCAGTTATGACACACTCTAACACTAACCTAAGCCAGCATTACTTGTTTCTTTCTGTAAAATATTTTATACCCCACCCATCCTTGCATTCCCTTGACAGGAGAAGGTACAAAATGTACTTTGGAAAGTCCTAGTGTAATACAGGGAGGATTTATTTTAAAAAAACTATAAAACCGCTTTAGGTAAACTGGCTTAGAAAGTTTGGTCACCTGTTTTTTGTTGAAGAGGCTACCCTGCCTATTTTAAAGCTCAGGAAAGATGTTTATATCAATGTTTGAGTCCCAAGTGAGGTATCTCTTTGCAGGTAACCACCAGCACCCTGAATTAATGGGTAGGAAGCTAGTGCGGCTTACAGTTTTAATAACATGGTTTTCCCTGGCTGTACCAGTCACATTTTCCCTCTTCATTGGGACTGGATCATTGATGTTAAACAATCTCCCAGGGCAACCCACTTAAAATGCACTGTGGTTATCAAATATAGTGGTACTTCGATTTATGAGTAACTTGGTTTACGAGTATTTTGATCAACGAGCAAAAATCTCTGATGATTTTTGCCTCGATTAACTAGAAATGCCTCGATATAGGAGCACCGGAGATCACTCCTCCACCGTTGCCACTTACCCCCTTGCTGGGTCGGGGCCACCACTTGCCCCCTTGCCAGATTGAGGCTGCTGGCTCCTGGTTCCTAGCTGCTACAGCCCCAGGATTGAAACAGTGGCTCCGCTGCTCCAGGAGCTAGCCGGGCAGTGAGGAGTCACCAGTCACCAGTTGGAGAGAGAGAGAGAGAGAGAGAAAGAGCCACCATTGACTTACTTGTGATCAGTGCTTCTATTGCAAGACATTGCTCATTGATTAAGAAAATTTTTAGAATAAATGTTTGCTTGTCTTGCAAAACACTCTTAAACCAAGGCACTCTTTAACCAAGGTATTACTGTAATTGAAGCTGCATTTGATGGAGTATCCATAAGATGTTTTGTATCTCCCTCACTCTGCAATTAGCAATTTTTCAGTCTAATTTCAAAAGCCCTATCGAATTGATCACTAGCGAGGAGGGAGTGGGAGACAGGGAAGGAAGACAGCGTATGGCCCTAACAGATTGGCCTCCCCCCCTCGTCTGGCACTGGGACTGTATTGCCCCCGGTTGAAATAGCGCGAGACTCGCTCACCCGAGGCTTGCGTGGGGGCGGGGCGAGAGGACTATGTAGAGGGGCCTCCCCCGCTCCCGGGCCCCTTTGTCCAGATTGCAGCACAGCAGCTAACTCTATAGGCAAGTCCTGTGGCCTGGCAGCCGGGGCCACGCACACTGCCATTCATCGAAGAGACCAGGAGAGTGGGGTGCATTGGTGCCCTGCAAGGTTGGATGTTGTGACCTTTGGTCCTCGGGTGGGTGAGTCGGATCCTCTGGGCACAGACCGAGTGTACCACACCCGTTTCTCACAGGGTCTGGCCGGGCCTGCGTGGCTTTCCTTGCCGCCGCGACCACCAACTACACGGGCGGGCGGCTGCTGGGAAGCCCAGTGTTTCCAATTGTGCCTGGCTGCTGTGCCCGCCACTGCACCTGGGGCAGCCTGTCAAAACAGGGTGCCTCGGTGCCCCTCGAGATTGGACGGTGGGCACAAATGAATGTGGGCCTTGCTAGAGAAAGAGTTCCTTGATTTAAATAATAGAATCATAGAATCATAGAGTTGCAATAGACCTCAAGGGCCATCTAGTCCAACCCCCTGCCATGCAGGAACCCCATCACAATATTTCCGACAGATGGCCATCCAGCCTGTGCTTAAACACCTCCAAAGAAGGAGACTCCACCACCCTCCTTTGTGGCAGCATATTCTACTGCCGAACAGCTCTGTCATGAAATTCTTCCTAATGTTCAAATGGAATCTCTTTTCCTGTAGTTTGAAACCATTGCCCCAAGTCCTAGTCTCTGAAGCCATGGAAAACAAACCTGTTCCCTCTTCAATATGACATCCTTTCAAATATTTAAACATAGCTATCATATCCCCTCTCAGTCTTCTTTTTGAAGTCTGAGGCGACCATTTCGCTGAATAATCGTAGTCTCAGACTGGAGGCATTAGAAACACACTTACAAAAGTGACAAAATTATAAAGAACGTTCACCCATGGCTTAAGGTGCCATTTTGCTTTCTGAGGACATATCCCTCTTTTAGATTTCCACCTTGAAGCAGAATGGACTTCTGCAGTCTCTGTCAGCAACTCCTAATGGATGCAGGGAAGCAGGTAAGGTTCCATTTTTATGTAGATATATTGTATGGCATTATGGAATAGAGCATAAGACAATATAAAATATGTATAAAATGTGAAACTTTAAAAGAATAATTTATTTGAGGCTTTAAAACGTGCAATACAAATGATGAGTGATATGTGAGTGGTTACTAGAGCTACTAAGCAGAAGGCCAGATACCAAAATAATTTAACCATTGAACAGCAGTGCCCTCAAGATGATGTAATTATTGTAGGGAGCCAGGGCACCTTCTAAGGGGGCATTCCAGTGCAACATGATGTAAATTTTGCAGGACATGCCCACAGTCACAGAAATATTGGCCAGACCCCACATGTTTCTGATATTGGCACCTGCTGTGATTAGTTTGAATCTCTCTGTGGTTTCTCTGCCCGTTCGTGGTTCATATACTGCAGTATATGAAAAAAGCCCCCCTGGGGTAAGGGGCAAAGGCCTGTTTCAGGCCTCCCATACTTACCCCAGGACTGGCGCCTGCCCCGAATGAGCCTGCGAGGTGGAGGCCCGAAAATGGCTTCCCTGTGAACCAGAAGTCACTTCCGGTTTACCAGAAGTCACTTCTCGTTTGCTGAAAATCATTTCTGAGGCCTTTGAGGGCCTTTCTAGGCCTGTTGGAGGCCTCAGACATGATTTTCGGCAATCTGGAAGTCACTTCTGGTTTGCAGGGAGGCCCCAGAAGGCCCGGTAAGGCCCTCACAGGCCCGTTCGGGGCAGCGCCAGGCTGGGGGTAAGTACAAGAGCCCCCGGCTAGGCCCCCCCAGGCCTGACCCGACGTGACCTGCATCCGCATATTGCAGATTTTCACTTATCACGGATCGGGTCGGGTCCCTAACCCCTGTGATAGGCGGGGATGGGGAGGTCACTGTATGAATTTAGCATCCGTGTAGGGCTCCTGTGGTTTTCTTGATCTCTTAGAGGAGAACAACCATGGGCTTCTAAAGGAAATAAAGATATCCAATCAAATGATATGATTGTGTGCATTCTCAGCTTGATAGGTACAGGGCCAGATTCCTCCAGTTTTCATACAGGTAGTGCTTAAACAGGAAACAGAACAGCTTATTTGCAAGTATAGGACACCATAATAAGGCATAATAATTGGGCTCATCAGCAGCCTTCAGTTATTTGCTTTATAAAAAACTTTTCCTGACTGCTCTATCAGAATGCTTCACATCACACTCTTCCCGTTCTTAATTCTACTTTCTGTCTTGGCACTTTGACTCCTGGCATTAACGTCCTCCCTTTTCCTGAACCTACCTTCGCAGCATTCTCAGTCATAGACTGAGCCAAAGAGGCAACAGACGCCACTGTTGTCCCATTACGCCCGGTCCCACCTTCCTATTGCTTTGCATCCGAAGAGTTGCCCCGCAGCACACATCTATGGATTCCATGTAGGAACCTATGGATAAGCAAATCAGGGTTTGGAAAAATTACATTTCAAGATTGGCTGTTTCAACGGGAGGGTTCTATAAACTGAAAATAAAACTTTCCCAGTCTCCAATGAGAAGTTATGCCAAGGTGAAACTCTCTGCCACAGGATGTGGTGATGGCATCTGGCCTGGATGCCTTCAAAAAGGGATTGGACAGATTCCTGGAGGAAAAGTCCATCACAGGTTACAAACCATGATAGAGATGTATCATCTCCAGGCTTAAAACCGGGGTACTTCAAGGGCCAGATGCAGGGGAGTGGTATCAGGAGACAGATATCTAGTTTCCTGCGCTCCCAAACGCATCTGGTGGGGCCACTGTGAGATACAGGAAGCTGGACTAGATGGGCCTTTGGCCTGACCCAGCATGGCTCTTCTTATGTTCTTATGAGAATGAGGTTTTCTTTTTTTTTTAAGAAAAGAAAGACATTGTTGAGCATATTGAAACTATTGTTCTGGAAGCAATTCCAATAATTTACTATTAGTTATGATTCGTCTTGCCTTCTCTATAGGTGTCAGTAGAGAAGTTCTACAAGCTCGAGAAGAATGGGATGCAGTGGCAAATGTCCATCCAGGAGGTATGGAAGCCACTTGAGTGACACTTGCTTTGTGTAGGGGACCAGCTTGAATGATAATCAAGGAAAGGGAACACAGCGGATGTTATTGAGCACCTGGAAACATGTTTAAAAACTGCTTTATAGTGGCCAGAATCCTATTTCTTAAGTTGTAACCAAATGTTATGCAGTCAAATGTGCCAGGAATTCTTGCAAGTTGACTTGAAAAAGAACAAACTGGTAAATTATTTTTAAAAATCCATTATTGATGAAATGAAGTGAAATTAAGACTGAAACGAAACGAAATGAGACACTATATTTCTGTTTTGTGCCCTTCTCTAATTGTAATAGTCCAAGTTGCTATTTAAATTATCAAAAAAATTGATGGGAAGGAAAGGGCATTCTTTTTCTTCTTCTTTTTTCACAACTGTAGGCATTGTGGAGAAGCTTCTTGGCCCCGTACCTTTAATCTCTTTCAACGAAGCACTGCAGTTTTTCCAGACAGCAGATCTCTCAGACTATAGGGTATGTATGTGCCAACTAGGATCGATTGAACAGCCATACTGCCTAAGTATCTTAGACATGAAAAACGGTGTCTTAACACTTCTGGTTTGTTCACCAAAGCACTTTTCCAATTTTATTTTGAAAAGAGGAGGCATAATTATTGAAGCCAGTAGCTGAAGTCTCTGGGATTTTGCCTTTTCTCACATCTCCTCTGCCCTACTTGCTTTTTTGCTAGGCAAGGTCTGAGGGTCTTATGGCCCTGAATTTCCACCCCTCTGATAAATAGTTACTGCTTCCATGTGTTTGCAACATACACGGCAGTAAATAACTGGTTCAAATTTAAAGCCAGTGTGCAGCAGTCTCATCCCATGTAGAACTGTCAGATGCTTTATTCATAATTCAGACTACAGTAGGACCCCTGTATCCGCTGATTCATTATCTACTGCTTCAGTTATCCACAGGTGTCAGAGGAAATAAATAAATAAATAATTCAGCAGCTGCAAAGCAAGCTACTCTCACAAAGAGCAGCTGTAAAGCAAGCTGCTGTCGCAAAACAGCAGCTGTAAAGCAAGCTACTCTCACAAACCAGCAGTTTTAGGGGGTTTGAGGGCGTTCTCTCTTATCCACTGTTTTCATTATCCACGGGAAGGTCTGGAACCAATCCCCAGCGGATACCAGGGTCCTACTGTATGCCTTTTCTCCACAGCTGAACCTGTTTGAGCTGATTTTCCCCCCTGTCATGATGCAACCTGTATCTTTTTGTAGGAATCTCTGTGCTATTCCCTTTCCTTCATCGCTCT
The DNA here is from genome assembly GCA_023846285.1 of Phrynocephalus versicolor. NCBI lineage: Eukaryota > Metazoa > Chordata > Lepidosauria > Squamata > Agamidae > Phrynocephalus > Phrynocephalus versicolor. The sequence continues at coordinate 12,580,343 of JAHTLZ010000327.1, read as the reverse complement.
TCTTCCACGAAAGCAAGGCTTGTACAGAATTGTGCCACCTGAGCACTTCCAGGATGAGTTTTATAAAGTTTGTTTAGTGAGGGGGTGAACAAATTTGAACGCGACTCTTGGCGCAGGAGCATGGATTCCATGTGACGTTTGGCTGCCTGTTCAAGGGAGTCCCATCTGCTCCCAGCTCCCCTTTCAACACCGGCCTTCCGACAACTTTTGTTCTCAAGGCAAACAGTCTTTCCGTTCGAACAGTGCGCTTATCCCTTCTTCCTTGTGCCTATAACAGCGTTTTGATCTCCGTTCCATTTTCTCATTGATGCTGCCCACACTCCTGTTCTTTTAACTTTCCTTCTAGAAAAAGATTCAGCCAACTGTGCAAAGGCGAGGACTGGCGGCCATCACCCATTTCTTATTCGGCCCTCCCCGTCTCCATCAGCAGCTCCAAAGTGAGAGAGATTTGGCCTTGGCAATCGCCCAGTGTGAGTATTGTTTCTTGCTGCAAAGGCTTTTGTCCCCGTTTTGAATGCCACCTGCTTAATATTGCCGCATCTTGAAAACTTTCTGGCCAGTCCTTGGCTAGAAATAAGAGTCAAAAATATTCCTTTCTAATAACATGATATGAACATATTTTTTTCAACAGTCTGACTCAGTGTAATTAAGACAATGCCATACTGTACGTTCTAATAGAAATCTGCCATGAAGGAGGGTGGTTTAGAGCGAAGGGTGAACGGTTTGGAAAGAGTTGCAGGTATTAGAAATTTTGTCTCTTTCCCTATTGGGTCTCCAATCTAAACTACTTTCCATGCACTGGAATAAAAAAAGAACTACAGAGCAAGCATCGCTTTCGTTGTTTTGGAGTAGTTCTTGTAAAGGACAAGGCCAATAGATATGGTCATTGGGAGATTCTGTGAGCTGTAGTCCAAAAACATCAACCTTTTCAAGATCCAGCAAAGATGCAGGATATTGCCTTTATTAGAGTTTTATTTAGAGCTCAAGTAGTATCTGCTTTGCATCATCAGTATCTTCTTGATGATTTTAAGCAGAGTTTCTTTCTGTCTGTGTGTAGTTCACGATCCTTAAGCAGATACTGGATTACATTTGGTCCTATCATACTCACCAAGCAGAATCCTGTCCTCAGTTGCCAGAAGGGTGTAATCAGTGTTGTCTTGTACAGGTGGCTTGGATAACAATGAAAAAGTGCACATGCGAATTCTGCAAACCATCTACAAGAAATTAACAGGCTCCCAATTTGATTGTGCCCGTTATGGACCCCATTGGGAAGATCTGGGCTTCCAAGGTATGGTAGGACCACATTCTGCAAAAACCTATTTAACTGGTGGTGAAATCTCCTTTTTGAGCATTTCAGATGGCCGGGAGCTTTGTGGTGCAGTGATTCAACAGCTGTACTACAGTCAAAACTGCTGTCTCCCCATGTGACATGCTTGGCAAATTCAGGCTTGTGAGATCAACTTTGTGTATATACTTGAACTCGGCATTTCACCAATAGGAGCCTGATGCAAAAGGCAGATCGTTAGAATCAAAATAGAATAATAGAATCAGATATCCTGAGCCTAGTTATTGATTTGGGGTAAAAGTCCAGAAACCCACTCCATCTATTTAAAATCCACTTACCTGAATCAGGTAAGGGGGTCGTTGTGTTACTGCTATCTAAAATAACGTACAGTCAGAAACATGGCCTGTTCTCAGGAAGTCACTCACTGATCTGTCTGTCACTGGAGCCTATGCTCACTTTTGCACTAGAGGACACATCAGTGACATAAGCGCCTCCTGGTACTGCATTAACATCTGGAAAGACTGTTGTTTCCCCCCGTGGGAAGAGCTGTTCACTGCTCACATCTGGCACTACACATATTTCCTCAAAGAAGAGGAAGCTTGTTGAGGTTTCTATTTGTGGATTATATCAGAGGTGTAGGGGAAATAGCTTGTTTTGTATTTGCCATGATCTCATGGGCAAGAGAATGCTTAAGCAAAATATTTCGTCAGCGTGTTTGAATTCTGAATAGTGGGCCTTTTGAGAGTACTTTTGTACAAGTCTAGTTCCCTCAAATGATTACTGGCTTCTCAATATACATAATTTATAGGAATGTTCTTCTGTTTAATGTTAAAAATGTTTGGCCTTGAGAAATAGGCATTCTTTACTCTGTTCTAAAAATGGATACCCCATCTCTTGGGTTATTTATTTATTTATTTATTTATTTATTTATTTATTTATTTATTTATTTGTTTGTTTGTTTGTTTGTTTGTTTGTTTGTTTGTTTGTTTACTACCCAAAGGTCTCTGGGCGGCTCACAACCAAAATAAACAATTCAGACAATTAAAACATCAACATTGCAATAAAATTAACACAATAAAACATTTAAATAAATAAATAAATACATTTAAATACACTTAAATACAATAAATACAATAGCTTGATGAGAAGCTAGTGACAAAAAATTCAAGAATTTATGCCTAATAATAAAAGCAACCTAAGCAACCTGAAACAAAGCAGTCGCTAAAAAAAGAAGTAAGAATAATAAAAGCAGAAGCAGGATGTATACATGTATAAACACATAAAACACTCATTAATAGCTCTTTCTAAAAGAATAGCTGTTAGCTCAGCATCTGTGCAAAGCTTTCCAAAAACAGGGCTGTGTTACCCAAAAATCTGGTCGTGTTTGCCAGGTTTTTGGGTAGCTTTGGTGAGACTGAAACCCGTAGTTTCCACCAGACCCGGATCTGACCAGAAAACTGTAGTGCCAAAACAAAATAGGACGTGACTAGATATCCATTTTCCATTTTGATTTTTTGGATGGGCAGAATGGATTTGGTAGACTTCATAGAAAATTCAGCGCTCTTGGCTTCTGGAACAGAAATATGCATTTTCCCCCTCCTTCCCTGCTTGTTTTGCCTATAGAGGTGATGGCAGGGCTCTGTTTTGCCCAAGAGATACAAGAACTCAGAGGAGAGCATGGTTGCTTAAAGTGCGAACAGGTTCATGCAAGACAGGTAGTCCAAAATGTGGCTTACTTTGGATGACCATGAGGTTAGAAGACTTCACTTTGCCTGTCTGAAACCAGCCTTTGTTTTTCAATTTCGGAGTCAGTTGAGCATAAATGGCAAGACATGATTTGTTTTCCCAGGGGATAACATGAACGTTGGAATTGCCTTTGTAGGTTTGGCTTGGCAATTAACAGTCCTCTAATGTATGTCGCATTATGTGTCCAGTACAGTAATTCACAGATATGACCAGCATGAGAGTACTGATTGGCTTGGCTCAACAGTCTCTGTGTGTTTTATACTTAGGGACGGATCCTGGCACAGACCTACGCGGAACTGGATTGCTGGGATTAATGCAGACGTTATATTTTGTAATGGATCCTCGGATATTACCTGTTGCTCGTAAAATTTTCAAGTTATCCCATCATGAAACACAGGCAAGTTTCCTCCTTCTCGTCAGCTCTCTAGTTCTGGATTTCTGAAATGTTATTATTGCAATCCTATATATGTTAGGCAGCCTGCTGTCTTGCCTTTCACATGTGACCTCACTGCAGTTACTAGTCAACTAGAATGGACTCCAGTCAACATTTGTACAAATCACATTGATCAAATAGCTGTTCTAGTTGGGACTATTAAATGGCATTATGTTTAATTTGTGAACTACATCTACCTGTTGGATAGATTTTAGCCAACCAACTCCTGCCTCGAGTTTGTATTTTGGGAATGAGAGAGTTAGATGGGCATTTGTCCTGTTTGGTTTAGTGTGGGGACAGGTTAGTTCACTCGTCTTTCTAATACTATGCAATGTAATTGCTAGAGCAAACCATATCGCACAGTCCTCCTCGCTTCTTTCCAAGCCCCTGTTCGAGGCTTTTACTTTTTTGATGAGGGTAGGATCACTCTCTTTTGGTCCATTTCCATTGTGTGTGATCTGGGAATGGACCAGAAACAAGCTTCCCTGTTTATCAGGACTCCTTATGATTGGAATTTCAGATACCTGTAGGTGTATTATGAAGTGGCTTAATGAGCAAGCCACTTCAGGAAATGGGTAAATTGAACACTTCCACTACTCCTTGGCAGAGGGGCAGGGAAAGTGATTTAAAAAATCTCTGGTAGATGATCACTGAGGCACTTCTTCACGCATTATGGGGAAAAAAAAATACCCAGAATGCACCCCTGTGTGGTTCTGGTTTACGTAATTTCTGGTTTACAAAGTAAAGTGTTCTGGGGGACAGATTAACTTCGCAAACCGAGGTACCACTGTAGTAACAAGACTCAGTTGGCATTAAATTATGGAATTCATGGTAGCTGAATAGTTTGGTGAACTGGAGATCAGGAATTCAGTTCCCCACTGTGTTTCCTTGGAAAAGCTTTTGGCAAGCTGCACAGTCCTGAATACCCCCAAAAGAAAAAAATAATAAACCATTTCTAAGTACATTACACTTAGAAACCTCTGGAAAGGGTCACTTTAAGTGGAAATTGACTTGATGACAGGGTGTGGTGATCATGTGACTTGCTTTAGTTACTTGTATTGCAAGACATTGCTTGTTGATCAAGGCAAAATTGATCAGAAATGTTTGTTTGTCTTGCAAAACACTTGTAGACTAAGATACTCATAAACCAAGGTATTACTCTTATTTGTATTTTGTTCACTTTAAATATCAGATGGAGAAGCCAAAAACTCTCAAAGCTGTACAAAAGTTTTGTTTCTGACCCATATCTGGTTATAGTCAATTAAAATAAATTGAGTTTCAAGTTAACTAAGGACATACATGCTCTTCTGACATATTCAGCCTTCTTTACAGAATTTCCCATTTTGTGTGATGTCAATCAATATTACACGTATTGTAATCCAGGTGCTGAGGGAAGAACGCCTTTCTAGGTAAGTTTGTTCTGGCTTTCTCCTTCAACAGTGGTCCCCCACCATTTCACGGTTCACATACTGCGGTCCCGGTATATCGCGGGACCACAGTATATAAAAAGGAAGGCCCCTGGGGTAAGTTGCTTGGGCCTGTTTGAGGCCTACTGCACTTAACCCAGGCCTGACAGGTTGCCCCAAATGGGCCTCCGATGGGCTTCCTGGACCAGTCAAAGGCCCCAGAAGTGGTTTCCGACAAACCGGAAGTGACATCCGGATTGCAAGAAACCACTTCTGGGGTCCGGGAAGCCTGGTGGAGGCCCATTCAGGGCAGTGCCATGCCACCCAGTCCTGACCTGACTCAGCATCCCCATATTGTGGATTTTCAATTATCGCGGGTTGGGTCGGGTCCCTAACCCCCGCAATAGGTGGGGAATTACTGTACCACTGAATTCTGTGGCAATAGTACATCCAGCGCTGCCAGCTCAAACTAACATCGTTTGGCTGAATTATATTAATCTGTGAATGCAAACTTGTATCATGTTTTGGCATTCTTCTGTGGTCTTAATTAGTAGCATCCTAACTAAAATTAATTTTAGATAAAAACTTCATTTTGCATGCTGCTGTTGTACCAAACCATGATAATTCAGTTTTCCTAAACTCATTTAATTTATATTTAATTTCTTGTTTTAACTTATCAAAAACTTAACAAACATTTCTTTAAATATTCTACATCTACATTTTTGTGATTTTATATTTTTTAATTCCAGATATAGTCCTAATTTTCTCCTACTCTTCCTTATCACAATTAAATAGGGGCATATATGATTTATGCCAATTTATTTGTAGACCTATTCTTTTTCCAAATTCCTTTAAATGCACTTTCACCCAGTATGTCATCCCACTTGAATCTTCTATTGTTAATAATGTATCATCAGCAAACAAACTGGTTTTATTTTTATCTTTAAACCCTATGTCTTATATTAAATTATCTTTTCTAATATTGTTTGCTAGCGACTCTATAATTAATGCAAATAATTTTGGAGGGAGGGTATCCCTGTCCGCAATTTCGGCCTAGGGTTAAAAGCTCTGTCATTCCATCATTCACTAACATGACTGCAAAATTTTCATAACATAATTGATTTACTGTATTTTTAAAATCTGTCTCCAAATCCTATCTCTGTCAGCATTTTGTTGCTGTTGGCCATTCCACACAGTCTGAAGCTTTCCAAATATCTGATGCCATTTTGCTTACTTACAACATCTATTACAGTTAATATTTTCATAGCTAAATCTGCATTCTTAACAATGAAACATCTCTGATCCTCTTTAATGTATAGTATTTATCAATAAAACTATTCACTCTTTAAGCTAATATTTATGTACTAATCCTGGCGCCTTAATTTATTATGGAAAGCAGCCTATATGCACCTAGATCTGTTTTAGATCCTTTTAAAGTTTTGCAATTAAAAATATAATGAATTTCCCATATTTCCATCATTTCTTTTTCGATTTAATTTATTATAGTTGTGCGTTGTAAGATACCTGTATCTAATCTCATTCTTTTAGCCTCTTTATAATCAATCTGAAACAAAGCAGAGGGAACTTGCACATCCACTGGAAGCTAATGAATAAATGAAACACGGAGTCTCAAGATCTATGAAAATGGCAAAGTAAACTTTATTATAAGAAACTCAGACTCAATGCATTTTAATTGTAGCCTTCTTCAGACACTAACTTAAAGATACATATTCATTTTTTTCACATCGAGGAAACAGTATAAATTGCTAAGATAGGTAAACTCAGAGTATAGGTAAATAACAGCATTTAATATATATATATCAAGTTTTTAGAATTTTAGTTTCTCGTTCAGACTGTACAAAATCCAACACAAATTCGGAGTTCAATTACAAAAGAAGAATGGTAACTACTTATTCTCAGCTGGTAGACAAGCCAAGGACAGTTAAATCATTGGTGAAGCAGTGGAAGCTGTTTCATACTAAGGGCAAGAAATCCATTTCCTCATTTAGGTCAAAAGGTGATAGTTGTATTGTGTTTAGCTTGAATATCTAGCCAATTTTCCTTCTGAACAAGGATCTCATACTTTGATGGAACCACATCGGTGAGGGAAGCATGGATGGTGTTGACTCCACTAAGGAGATCATTTTTTGAAACAAAAATCACGATTGCACCAGCGGAGGCTTAGAACCTGGATGCTGTTGACTTGCTTACTAATTTTCCAGTGTGCCTCTTTTCTTTTGTTTTCTCTTTCCAGAAATAAATATGTGTATAAACTATGTTATCTTCATCATGTCATCTGAACTGTTGATCCTTTGTTATTATGCCATCTAAGTGGTTTATTTGGGGTTTTGGTCCTTACAAGCCAAAATTGCAAGCTGTTTCTTGTTCTTCCCTTTTTATTCCTGGCTTGGTTTATTTTTTTTTCTTGCAAGCCAGAATCCCTACTTGGTTTCTGATTTTTTTTTTTTAAAGCACAGTGGTGGGGAAAAGTGCCAAGCCATTGGGAGTGCCCGTCCATGATGTAAATTGTCCTGAACTAGATATTCACTGATTTGCCTTGATATAAAGCTGCTGCTTATGTTCCTAATTTGGGAAGCTCTGAGCACTATATCCTCTTGTGAGTTCTTTGTCATTTAGTCTTGGTCTATTGGCAAGATCCAGTGACAGCGGATATTGGAGCTGAGAATAACTCTGTTGTGATGTATCACTTTCAGGGAGTGTAATCGCAGACAGCAGGTCATTGCAGTGCTAAATGATTTATACGTGGCTGTGTTTTTATGCCTTTTCAACATCTGGAAGACACAAAAGAAGACCATTTCTGACTCTGGCTTTGTTCTTAAAGGTGAGCTGCTTTAGTCTTGCTCACAAAAGCGAAGATAAAAGGTGACATAATTATTGTTTCTCTCCCCCCCCCCCCAATGCATGGAGATACAGAGAGATTAGCTCCCACAATTTTACTTGAGTTCAGCAGCAAATTTTGGGACCATTCATTCTTAGACAGGATCGTTGATAGCCAGAGTTCTCCTCCGACTGAACAGTTGGGGGAATTAAAATGTAAAAGTTGATATTTTAAGTACCATTGAGTCTTATGCCAGATTGGTACTGAAGTGTTACTGAGATTCAACTGGGATACTAATTGGTGATTGTAGTCATATCTGAGCCAATCATTATAATGGACAGCCTGAAGAACACTTTGGTCAAACTTCAACTTATGGTAAAGCAAGCATTATTTAGCTACTTGCTTGCTAATCTGTTGCAAATAAAAATAAGAATTGTGTAGAAATGGGGATTGCCTATGAAGACATATGGTGTAGTTGCTTGGTTGCGGAGCCAGTGGAGCAAAATTATATTTATTTATTTAATTTAATTTAATTTAATTAATTTAATTTAATTTAATTTAATTTAATTTAATTTTGAATATTTTTACCCCACCCTTCTCCTTGGAAAAGGACGCAAGGTGGCTTACAATAATGAGGGCCAATATACATTTGAGACATATTCAAATTAAGAACAGGGAATTCGAAGAGGCAACTTAGAACATTAAAAGGTAACATTAGAGCTACAAAGACCACACAAGAAGAAAAGAAAAATCCATTATGAGGGGTGAAAAGCAACAAGGAAAACACAAGTGTTCTTATGAAATGGGATTGGGTGTCCAATGACTGGTAGCATTCCACAGAAGCACGCAGTGTTGTAGAGTTGTGCTTGGTTGCCTGATTGGTGCTCAACCAGTTCACCAACCATGGCATCACCTCACCTTTTAATCTCTAGTACTCTGATAGGACTCTGGTCTTTATACAAAAGTGTATGACTGAAACGTTGCCAAAATCTTAGAAGTTATGCCTGTTGGCATTATATCATTGATGTAAATCTCAGCTGCTTCAGTTTAAGAAATCAGTGTAGGCATTTGCTGTTGCACAGCAGTTGCATGACACGTCATTCAACAGCAAATGCTTATACTCTATTGACTTCTTACGTTGACGTGATCTGCAGCTGAAATGGTGATACAGTGAAATCTGTGCCCTTCAGCCCGGTCTTTCTAACTTGCAATTCTTTAAGGACAAAGCTATTGCTTTGTCCTTAAATATATATCTATTGCTTATATGCATTGTGAGGAAGTTGTATGTACCCCCCCCCAAAAAAAAAATCCCCAAAGGAAGCCTTTAAAAATAGATGGTTTGCCACTGCTGATGCACATCGCTGTTGTGCTTGCAAACTGTGCAACAGGATTTCATCCTCTCCTTTATGTGCTTTATATTCATATATTTATAAAGCTTTGTACCATGTTGTGTACTTGTTCCCACCAAGTCACCTTTCTTTTCTTCAGAAGAAAGTTCCAAATATGTTCCTAGGAAGGATAAATCAGATACTAGCTTGACTCTTCTCTGTTGACCCAGGTGATGGATTGATAACCAGATATTGTTTGTCTTTTGTTTTCCCTTTACAGAACTGGAGGTGCTTGCCAAAAGAAAGCCAAAGCAGCTGCTGAAGCATTTCGAAACGTACGTGAACGGGGTCGCTGTTTCAACGAGGGAAGATGGCCTTCAGGCCCACACGTTCTTTTCAGAAGTGCTTGGTTCCAGCCAAAGCTCTGCTACTGTTGACAACAAGAAGCTAAATTTTACTGGAGTTGGTGACCTACTCGAGAGAGAACAAGACAGCTGATCTGGATCCAGAAGACCCCGGCAGTCCTTGTAGATGACTAATCAACGAAGGTGGTTGAGATGGTCCCGGCTGGTTCTGTGTCCCTGTGGCGAAAGGATTTCGAAGGAGGGCTGAAATGTTTGAAACGTTGCCCAAGTAGATATCCAGGCCTTCCGTTTGGGGCCAGCGCCATTAGACAAGGTGTAGCAAGAGCCATGGGGGTGAATTCTGGCAGGCAAAACTGGGAAGGGGTCCTTCATTCCAGTTGGTTGCACTAGAGCTCTAAAGCTGTACCTCTTTTGCAGTGGGAGCATAACGACGAATTTTGGAATCCCATTGCATGCTGACAATTATAGGGAGAGGACATCCATTTATTGAGCTATAAAAATTCTATTTAGGCTTTGCCGAATCTCAGCTATAGTATGTCTCAAACTACTATTACACAACCCAAAGGGCCAGTCCTCAGCCCATGTCTTCTTTGGTTAGGATTTTATGTGGGAGTATACGAGATAGGAAGCTGTTGAATGCTTTTGTTCCATTAACTGGGAAGCATCTGTTTTCAGTTTGTGTCTGCCTATCAATCTACAGGCACTTTTTTTCTCTTGCTTATTGAGCTCGTCAGCAGGAATCGCTAGGTATTTTGAAACTGTGACTCCACCTCATGTACAGGCTGTTTGTCACAGAAAACCAGCCGTGGCACAATTGCTATTTAACTACTTAACCATTTGATGGTTGTAACTGTGAGCCTAAACCACCTTGCATTTTCCAGCCAAGTGATAAGCCCAGGGTTTTATCTAGAGTGTGTGGAATAGTTTCTTTCTTTTTTTCTTTTTCTTTCTTTCTTTCTTTCTTTTTTTGATGATAGCTCCCAGAATCCTCTAGCCTGTGTGGCCAGTGGCTGTAGGAATTGTATTTCAAAAAAGTAAAAATTCCAAGCTCAGTTCCCAGTGCCATTAGTCTTCAACTCTGGATTCTTGACTGCTGGTGGTGATGGGATGGTACTCCTGGGCTTCCCATGTAACCCTGAATATATTATATGTCATGAAATGGTAACAGCCACATAGTAAGCGTTTAAACCATTGCCATAGGGCTTCCTTAGTAACTCATGTTCACACTGTGGTCATCTCAGTTGGAGATCCTGTCCAACACACTACCTGTCTGTAAAAATTCTGGCCTTACCTGTCAAGAGGCTGTTTCATTAAACACATTGCGATCTTCAACACCATGTTCTGTATCTGCTTTGTTTCCAAAACAGAGTTTGGAGATGTTATTTTTTGTTTGTTTTAAAATGAATGATATGTATACCGAAATTATCATGAGGTAAATGAGCCTTCTTTTATAGCTGCAGAACAACTACCCAAACAAATGGCTCAGATTTCTCAGTAGTTAGAATAGTAGTCAAATGCTGTTAAATGTTATAAAGGGTTTAAACTCTAGAGTTGGAAGGAATCCCAAAGGCTTTGCAGTCCAACTCTCTAATCCCTGTCACGTTTTGGAATTGAAAATAAGGGAAATTATCCCAGCACTTGAATTTATGCAACTTAAGCTCCAAATTGTTTATCATCATCATCATCATCATCATCATCAATCATCATCAATGAAAACTTTCTAATTTAGCCGGCAAGCAGCCGGTGAGCAGACAAACGAGGTGCTGGGGTCGAGGGAAGTGGCATGATGCCTCCCCACTGGAGAGTAGACAAAAAAGGCCCCGGGGGGTGGGTGGGTGTATAAATATGATTGTACTGTAATATAAGATAATAAAGAAAATACAAAATATAAAGAAAAATAAAACTCTAATCTGCTCTCTCCTTTGAAAACCTTTATAATTGGTGTGAGGGAGACCTCCCTCTCTCCTCCCTCTGATTTTGAGGCTTGTCTGAGACATAACATTCCAGTCACCCACAATCCAGCAGCACGCGAGAGAGATGTAATAATTGGCTCGCTTGTGATCATGTGATATACTATAGGCTCATATTGCAAGACATTGCTCATTGATCAAGGGAAAATTTAGAAGAAATGTGTGCTCATTTTGCAGAACACTCTTATATAAAGGTACTCATAAACCAAGGTTTTATAGTACCTCGATTCCATAATAACAGCCAATGAGAGTCTGAATTGTGAAATCACATCAAGGATCAATAGTACCTGGCTAAAATGGTGTACAACATCAAGCATCATGTGTGACACAAAGATCAGTGACCATTTAATGTCAAAGATCTATTGCACCATTGTACGACCCATTGTGTTCTATGGTGCAGAATGCTGGTCAGCGAATAAAGAAGTTGAACGTCACTTCGGTGTCATGGAAGCAAAGATGCTGCGATGGGCCTCTGGCCTCCCATGAAACAATTATGTGTGCAAGGTTTACAATCAATCTAAATATGGCATTGCTCCAATATGGTCACATCTGTGCCAGTGAGGAAACTCTGGCCAAAAAGCGTCTCACCATGGAAGTCAGTGTATCCTGAATGAGGAGACGACCAAAACAGTGCTGGATGAACACCCTTGACAACAACATGAAGTTGTCCCAGGTTCACCTGGACCAACCTGGTGATGGCACCAAGTGGAAGTCAAAACCCACTTGATACAGTGAACTGGGACAGACGCTAAGAAAAAGAAGAATGCAATGCAATGCAATGCAATGCAATGCAATGCAATGCAATGCAATGCAATGCAATGCAATGCAATGAATACATACATACATACATACATACATACATACATACATACATACATA
>JAHTLZ010000327.1:12547761-12568082 GCA_023846285.1 Phrynocephalus versicolor | reverse complement strand
ATACATACATACATACATACATACATACATACATACATACATACATACATACATACATACATACATACATACATACTACAAACAGAGTGTGTTACACTAATCCAGCTAGGATATAACCAAGGCATACATCATCATGAGCAGAGCAGATCTCCAAGAATGGACACAGCTGAATCACTGGTTTTAATTGTGCAAAGCCACTCCTGTGTGTGTGTGTGTGTGTGTGTGTGGTGTCGTTGCAGTCATGACCGACTCTTCATGACCTCATGTCTATGGAGTTTTCTTGGCAGGAATATTGGAGTAGTTTCCAGTTTCTACTCCAGGCGCCTACAGCACCTGGTATTCCCCGGTGGTCTCCCATCCAAATACTAGCCAGGCCTGACCCTGCTTAGCTTCCAAAATCAGGCGAGATCAGATGTGCTTAGGGCATCTAGGCAGCTAAGGCACTCCTAGCCACTGCCAAAACTTCAAAGAGGAATATGGGAACAAGTTGTACAGCTGTGTTCTCAGAGGAGGTTTAACCCAAACTGGCACAAGTTTCATCCTTATAGTTTGATTAAGGAGTTGCTGGGCCATGCCCAAAAGGATGCTGAGGATGGCATTAAAAGTGACTGCAGCGTCTTTCAGTGATGTTGAAACCCTTTGAAATGCTGGAACAATCGACTGTACTTCCTGCTTTTTTCATTTTCTCTGAGGGAATGTAGGCACAGCGGGACTTCTGTGGCACAGCTGCCTGTTTAGAGGTTTTGTTCAGGAACATGCTTTGTATCCATGGAATCACTACAGTTTCTTCCATTTCTTCTGATGCACCACATACACACAGGTGTACATACGTACCTCTCCCAGTCTGAAAACAGATGTGCCATATATTTGTCTAAGGTTTTCACATGCACATGAATGGCATTTTCCGGCCTCAACAAAAGAGAGATTCTGTACCTCCTGTGCCTCTTTTATATTCTCAATAATGATGCTTACTACAGGCTTGTGCTCAGCAGAAAGTGTGTGTGACCTGCATGGAAATACATGAAATGACAGTGAGATCGTTGTTGAGTTTTACAATGATAATAACAAAATCATGTGCATTCGTAATTCACTCCTTGAATGCAGGAGCAGTTTGAAAAATCTGTATCTCTGAAACCGGACATGATAGCTTTCTTACAAATACCCAGCTTGGCAGTGCCATTGCAAAAATGAGCAGCCTTTGTGATTATATATTATCTTATTGATTTGTGTGTGTGTGTGTTTTTTTTTGTAAATCTAAGAGACAAAATATCAAATGCAAAAAAAAAAGCTTAAAAAATCCAAATTTGGGCTGCAGATGTTTCATCTCTGGGAACAAAAGAGTGTCACCAGCAGACCCTGTGCTGTGTTTCCATAAAGCGTTTGCAAGCGCCCTCTTCTAGCCCTGATGGTTCGTGTTTTTTATATATACTGTATTTGGAATGCTGAAGAGCAGATGGCATGGCAACATGGCATCCCTGCAGGGTGAGTGGCACATTCTCCCAGTCTTGGGACAGCCTCACTGGGAGCAGATGCTTCAGCACCGGCACTTTTCAAGAATACCCCTTTGTCTTGTGATAATGCCATCTGATTGGGAGCAAATAAGCCATTGAGGCTCGGCTGGCCAGGGGACGTGGGACGGGGTGGGAGATGGATTAACAACAGCACGGTTTCCAAGTCTCCTTTCCCCCCTCCCAAACCCGTTGCCTTTTGTAATCTCGGAGGCCAGCCTCCCCCCCCCCATTGAGTGCCTTGGCTTCCTTGTCCTTAGAAAGGCCCTGGCATCTGGATTCCAAGTGACTCTGTTTGTTGATGGTTGTGCCAGTGCCTCGGAGCTAATGCATATTGATGAGGGAGGCTGAGCTTGCTGCTTTTCGCCCAAGCTCTCTGCAGACAGGGGAGGCAGCAGGGAAGTGACTGGGAAAATAAGCCCTGTGTTTCTCCTCCTGTCAAGGCAAAGAGGCAGGCAGCGGGCGGCGGATTCCCAGAACAGATTTTTGGAGGTTTTCCTTCTCCTTTCCTTGCCGTTACTTGGGCCTCTTGAATGGGATGTTGAGCTGAAAGCAGTGTTGCTGCTACATTCAGGTGCGTCTTGTGGGTACCGGGGGGGGAGGGGGGCTTGGGTGGTGGTGGGGTGGCTGTTGGGGGAGGGTGTTAAAGGAGGGATGGAATGGAGGTTGCTTATGTGCTGTGGGTTTGGAGCAGTCCTTTCCCATTGTCTGCTGCTACAAAAGGCCAGGCTGAGCATGGGGTGGCACTGTTTTTGACCTCTGTCCCTGAGGAAAGAACTGCTTTGTGCCTCAAGGTGGGGCCAGCAATTTTGCCTCATGCAAATGGGGAGGAGGGTACAGTTGTGTACACACGCATGGATGGTTGCCACTTGTGTTTGTCAAACTAGGGAGTGCTTGTCAAGAGGTGCTCTCTCTGTGTTTGTAGATTCGCACATACAGTGGACCCTTGTATAACAAACAGTTTGTATAACATAAAATGTGTACAACATAAAATATTCCAGAGATAGGGGAAATTTGCTTAACCCTATGGGGCAAATCCATACAACATAAAAATGGGATTACTCAATTTTCAATGCATTTCTAGAAAATTTGCTGAACATAATTTCATTTGGAACGAATTAATTCCTTTATACAAGATACCACTGTATTTGTGAAACCATTTGCCAGGGTGGAAGGACGAACACACAATTTCCATTTGCCTGTCGATTACAGATACATCAGTTATATCACAGAGCAGATGGTCTTGCTTTTCTGAGTCTAAAAACAGTCCAGCTGTGTAAGAACAGGCATGTGCATGTACAGGTGGGTAATTCATATTGGTGTGCAGCAGTTTCGCTGAGATTATGCGTGAAGGACAAGGGAGATGTGTGTGCGTATTTGCACAAGACAAAAGAAGACTGCTTCCATGGGGGTCTGCCTGCAAAAGCCACCCTCCAACCCTGAATGCGGTGCAGTGACAATTTTATTTATAAGACTGCATGCGGGATGTGTAGTGTGTGCATGGTAATTTTTTAATTGTTTGAGGAGGGGGTGGATATTTATGGGTTTATGGCAGGGCGCTGCATGCCTGGGGAACAGGGAGCAGCTAGGGTGGTTTTTGCATTGAGGAGGTGGCCATAGGACCTGCTTTCAGCATGTTTGGTCATGGAAGAATAGATGGTGGTGCGGCAGGGGAGAAGTAGACCCTGTTTATACAATGTACAGGATGGAAGGCCACAGATCTGAGGTCATGCTGTTGGGTTTGCTTGGAGGATCATGTGGGGATGTCAGGTGAGATATACAGTATGTGCTTCTGGAAGGCGGTGACATGTGGACAGAGAAGAAGAAAATAAAAGAAGAGGAAGTGAGCCATGTCTTTCATCTTGGTGCGCTCTCATTTGTGTTATCTAAGAGCAATCTTTTGGACACACACTTCCCAACCCTATACAGTTGGGTTGGCTCATAAAACAAGGTGACCTCTCATACACTATTACCCTGGCAGTAAAACAGGATTGTGTGACTCTCTAGGGAGCCTACAGAAAATACAGACAGATGACAATTGGCAGTGAGCAGGGCTGGTGTCAGCATTTGGAATCTTTCCGCAGCGGCTGGAGAGACCTCTCCAACACAGAAGTTGTTCCTGAGTTGTGTGTCTCCTTTTATAAGCCAGCAGGGTTGCTTCTCCCAGACTGTGGAACTCCCTCCCACATGTGGCCCAGGCTGGCCTCAATGACCCAACAGAAAGGCTGCTCCCCACCCACCACTAATCCTGATACCTAACCATGCTTCCTTTGCTAATGATGAAGATGCACCTTTACTTAAAGCACCACTGCTGTTTGGCTTGGTGCCTAGTCTTGTGCCAAAGTGAACAGCAGAAGAGACCTGGTAGTTTCACATAAACCTTTTCCAGTCCCCAGTTTCCCTTTGACTTCCACCTTCAGATGCTTCTGTCATGTGTGTGTGTGTGTGTGTGTGTGTGTGTGTGTGTGTGTGTGTGTGTGTGTGTGTGTGTGTGTTGTGTCATTACAGTCGTGACCGACTCTTTGTGACCCCATGTCCATGGAGTTTTCTTGGCAGGAATACTGGAGTGGTTTGCCAGGTTCTACTCCAGGCGCCTACAGCACCTGGTATTCCTTGGTGGTCTCCCGTCCAAGTACTAACCAGGGCCGACCCTGCTTAGCTTCCAAAATCAGGTGAGATCGGATGAGCTTAGGGCAGCTGTCATATTCATATGGAAAAGGGGGAGTCCGAGGCTGCACATTAAACAAGCTGTGCCCCCCCCCGCTGCTTGCCCAGGAGTTGAGTGTCAACCAGGAATGGTAAAGAGGGCGTTCTGTGGCCTTTGTGTTTTCAAGTCTTCTGGTTCTGTGCTTGACAATGACAAAGGAAGGCTTTGTTTTTGCTGTCAGCAGCTGTTGTTGTGAAAAAGTCCAGGACTGGAAACATAAACGCTCCTGGGGCTACAAGGTCAAGACCGAAGCATAAAAGCCATTAGGGGAGTAACAAGGACATGGAGTCAGTGGGGTTGCAGATTTTTAAGAGGTAGAAGCCATGGCAGAATCTTTTGTAATGAAATGTTTACAGGGTGTCACTCATTTTAAGTTGTCATTTTAAGTTGTTAATTTTTTGGGGGAAAGATTATGCACCTGCATTTTCCAAATCTAGCCTGAAAAGAGGTTAGTATATCTTTCTCTGCAAAGTGTCTTCATCCAATTTTGATAAGCAGCCATTCTCATATTTCACTATTGCTAGGTTGAAGCTGATGAAAAGGGAGTCCTTCAGTTGTCCAGCCCTGCACTGCTGCTGCTAGATTTTAAAGGATAATTAATAATTAATAATGTTTATCTGCAAATAAGTTTATTTTAATTTGCTCTTTATGTCTTATACCACATATTATCCTCTCTTATTGTGCTTGCTCAAAGCTCAATTATAAGTGTAAATAAAACTAGAAAGGAGGGGATGACCCTGTCTCGTTCCTCGGCCTAGTGATATTTTCTCAGTTACTCCATCCTTAATTAACACGGCTGCACTATTTTCTGAATATAGTTGATGTAATATATGATTAAAATATGTCCCAAAACCCAAATGTCTACACTGAATTTTTAATACGTTCCACTCCACTGAGTCAAATGCCTTTAATATGTCTAGCAACAGCAAACCTGCTTTCTTTTTTCGTTCTTTCGCTACAATTACATTCAAAACTCCCCTCTTGAGGTCTGCTATCTGTCTTCCTCTTAGGAATCTATTCTGATTTTTATCAAAATGTTTACCTATAAATTTGTTCAGTCTACTAGTAAAACTTGCCATAAATATTTTTGCATGCTAATTAATTATAATGGTCAATAAGAATTCATATCTGTCGCTTCTGTAGCATCTTCCTGTTTTTCCTCCTATCAACCTTGTTTTAACGACTACATCTAACAATTATTTCTTACTGAATCCTATTCTGTTATAACTAAGATAATAATCATATCTAATATCCTCTATTTAGCTATTCTTGACCACTTCTGTGATCACATCCTGTTTCCAGATAGGGCTGTTTCTTGATATGATCAGACCACCTTTTTTGAGATAGTATACCAATATATTTCACTGTATTCAATGCTGTTTTGACCAAAACTACTTGATAAAACCTTCCATTAGGTGGCATTCTCAAGAAAACGCTATTCCTCCAGCTGTATTTATTTTTTTCTAATTAAAATAGTTATAATAACTTTCATCCTTTTTCAAGGGATGAAAGATCATTATATATCTGTATCTTCTGATGATTAATCTTCAAGAGCTCTGGATTGTTGCTCAAAAGTCTCATTAAATCTTTTTATATAGTTCCAAAATTTAACCAATAATATGCCTGGGGGCACTCTTGTTCCTTTTTTCTCCCACACAATAACAGCGTTATCAATCCAAATCTGGAGAAATTTCCTTTTACGAATTAAATACAAGTTTGTGCCGGTTCTTCTCATCGGGACTCTCCTTCTAGCCCTTCACCCTAATATTGGGTGTTGTTGTGTAAATATCAGGTGGATCCTTATATCACTGGTTAATAAATCTTGTTCAAACAAACTTGCTCCTGTAAAGAATCAACCTTTATTTTGGTGTATTTCAGCATGCCTTGAACTTTATAATTTAATTCTTCATAATTCTTTTTTTTATGACAGTAAGTAATCTGCCCATATGATCCATCTTATTTTTGTTCCATTTTTTTTTGTTCATGGTCCAACATCCTTTGCTTCATCTTTGAGAATTCCCCTTTTAGATCTTCTTTCAGCTCTCTGAATACATCTGTTTGAAGTCATCTGGCTTTCTTAAGTTGAGGCTCCCCTCCCACTTGGCTTCTTTGAGCCATATAAACAGCAAATAGGGGAGTTGTGAGTGATCACCATTAGGTGAAGCCACCCCCCCCCCCATGATGCTCATTCTTGTCTGTCCTGATGGGTTGCCATTCTTTAGAGACCCTTTTGCTGCTTGATCCTGAAACGCCCAAGAATACGAGGTGACAGGGAATGAGTTTGGAATCTTCAATTGCATTAAATTCCCGGCGTGGGGTAGTGGACAAACCGGGACTCTGAAGACAGGGTTTGAATGCCCACCTGGCCATGGAAACTCACTGTGGGAGTGGAACTGGTAAAAACACTCCTTAAATATCTCTTTGGGTAACTATACAATGGTTCTGACTTGATGGCACAGATACAGTATGTGTAATATCTGTGCATGTATGCATTTCAGTGCATACACATGTAAAATGTCACTGCTTCCTTTTCATTCCTACTTCCTTGTGATGATCTTTATAGACAGGAAATAAGGGTGACACTATTTGAATCTGTAAAATATTAGAGAGTATGGCACTGCAACAGTGCACTGCCTTAAGTGTGTTTAAAGATAGCATGGTTTCCCCTAAGAAGGGCCAGTCTATTAGCTGAATGAAAGACCACCTAGGAAGTTCACACAGTACCCTATGCTAGAGATATTAACAACAAAATATTGCTATTAAATTAGCTCAGCCCCCAAGAAAATTGTTGAATGCTTTTAAATGATCAGCAAGCCCTGACAGTTGTTCCTTAGTGCTGGGAAGTGCTGCTGTGCAGTTGTCACAGAAACAGACTGACAATCAAATGCTTTTATAACGGCTCTGGGATGATAGGGAAAATGTAGCCCAGAAGAATTTTGGTTGCTCTCCATCAGCCAGCAAATGGAACAGATGAAACCAAAATGCAGAGGCATAGCTTATGTTTAGGCTAGAGCTGACGAAGCGTGTTCTCCGAAGAGCTGTCCCATCTGAAGCTAGGCTAATGAACTCCCTTTGTAGATTGCAATAAACAAAACAGAAAGTGCATGGCGTGGGGGAGCACATTCACAT
Organism: Phrynocephalus versicolor; assembly: GCA_023846285.1. NCBI lineage: Eukaryota > Metazoa > Chordata > Lepidosauria > Squamata > Agamidae > Phrynocephalus > Phrynocephalus versicolor. The sequence continues at coordinate 12,560,738 of JAHTLZ010000327.1, read as the reverse complement.
GAGGGGCCTTCCCAGTCAAACTCAGGCACAGTGGTTAAATGCCTGTACTGCAGGTAAAACTGTGGTCACAACCTGGGGTTCAATGCCAGGTAGCAGGCTGAAGGTTGACTCGGCCTTCCATCCTTCCGAGGTCGGTAAAATGAGTACCCAGCTTGCGAAAGGGCAGGGGAACACTGTAGTAGAGTTGACAAAGTCAGTGGCAAATGCCCAGCATTTATGAATAACCATTATTTCATCATCGGTTGACATTGTATAGATATTGGCTCATTGTTGCTTTTTTCTTTTTCTTTACAGAAGGTATTCTTCCATTAGTCATCTCAAGATGGAAGCTCCTCTGGTAAGCCTAGATGAAGAATTTGAAGACCTCAGACCATGCTACATAGAAGAGAGGGAAGAGAAAGTACATTATTTTTATGGTTGTTCTTCTCAACTTTTGGAAGACCCTTCCCTTTCTGAGCTTGAGAACTTCTCCTCAGAGATTATTAGCTTCAAGTCCATGGAAGACTTGGTCAATGAATTTGACGAGAAGCTCAATGTCTGCTTTCGAAATTACAATGCCAAAACGGAAAACTTGGCCCCGGTTAAAAACCATCTGCAGATACAAGAAGAGGAAGAAAACCTGCAGGATGAGGAGTAAGTAGATTCACATACCATTGTTGTTTGTTGGCTAGTATTTCCCAATACTCTTTGGTGGGAACAGATTCAAAGTAGCATATGAAGTTCAGTAGTATGACTGCCCCGAAGCTTCTGCCAAATTTAACATTAAACTGTCTGGCTACCTCAGTGAGTTGGGAGGCCTGCAAAGAATGGGAGTTTGATTCCTCCCTGTGCCTGCTGGGAGAAATGCCAGCCTGTGTAGCTTTGGGCAAGTTGTGCAGTCCAAGAACAACTCCAGAAGAAGGGAAGGATGAATCATTAACTGTTTACTGACTCCCAACTGAGACAGACCCGGAGAGCAAGTGACCAGGGAAAGCTGACAGGAATTTGATGACGGAGCTTGACGGAGAAGGCCCCTAACAAAATGTTTAGTTTCTGGATATAGTTATATATTACAGGACTGGCCCAGCTCCCTTCAAGGCACACAAAACAAAGGAAAGGGTGCTCACAGACAATAAGAAGAAAATTTAAAAAATGCTAATGCATTTGTTTTTGTAAGCCTTGTTTGGTTGTTTGCCGCCCTCTTGCCTTCATTGGTTATATTTGTGCCTTTTAACTCATGTTTATTATTTTTATCTGCTCTGTTTATTTGCTTCTGTTGTTAACCACCCAGAGTTCCCTATGGGAAAGTCGGTGCAGTCTATAAGTGTAAATAATAAATAAATAAATAAATAAATAAATTAAAGTTAACAGGGATTATGAAGGGAAGAGATGGTCAGATAGAGGAAGGACATTGACCATCTACCTCTGGGACTGGTGCCAGGCCCAACACATTTTTCAGTGGCCGTACACATCTCCACAGATGATATCATTGCATACCACTTGAGCTGACTTACTTCTCAAACTCACAAATGCGCCCTTAACCAAGCCATTTTTTCCCAACTCTGCACCAGTTGGGGAACTCCGTCCATAGATTTGTTTGCCACCTCAACAAACAAAAAATGTCCCAACTTCTGCTCCAGGACTGGCGTGGGCCATCACTCTCTTGGCAATGCTTTCATGGTCAGCCAGTCCAAAGACTTCTTCTACCTCTTTCCCCTAATTCCTCTCCTCCAAAAAACAATTGTCAAACTCAAACAAGAGAGATCCGATACCATCCCTTTAGCACCATGGCGACCCAGACAACTGTGGCTCACCACAGTCAAATCCACAACCTCAGCTTTCAAGATGCTTCCATTCACCTTCTGAGACAAGACAACGGCAGGATCCTCCATCCCAATTTGTCCTCCCTCCATCTGACAGCATGGAGAATTTCCCATCGGTAGACTTTATTCTTTCAAAAGCTAGAAAAGAGTCCACAGAGAAATTGCATCATTACAAATGGAGCATTTCTTAAATTCACGAGAATAAAAAACTACCCTTCTTCATTCACTACTTTGGAGTCTCTCTTTTCCTTTCTCCTTTACCTTTCACACACAGGTCTCCCATTCTACATTAAGTCTACTAAAACAACAACAAAATTACATGTCAGCCATCTGCTCTTGAATAGCAGCCTGAGCAAGCAAACACAAAAAACGATGACAGTCTTCCAACAGTGGGAAGCTACACCAAACTTCTATTTAAGCTATCGTAATTATTTTAAACCATGCATTTGTAAATACAAAATGCATCTCAACATGCAAATGGCATGCATGCCTGCATCCTCTTGTTTTGCTGATTTGTTTCGGTTGTTTTGCCTGTGCATAGTTGGTTATCTCAGAAACACAACAGTCTGCGTATTTCTTAGATGATCCCATTATGGTATGTGTATGGCAAGCTATCATTTCTGAGTGAAATCTTCTTCAAAGTTGGCAGGCAAAAAAAGAGAGCACCATTTCTTTCACAGATGGATATTTAATTACCATACTCTGTTTTAAGTACAGTACAAGAATCAGATTTTCCATAATCTTTGCTTTTTTAGGTCTTGAATCTATTGGTCCCCTGTTTTTCTGCTAGAGCATTGCCCCACTACCCGGTCTTTTTGGCTTGATCCCAGAAATGTGGTCTGTTTGTTTTCCTGAACAGATTTACAGTATTGTTCACCGTTCTAAAGATGCACCTTCAGATATTTGCCTTCTCCATAGCTCAGTTATACCAAGTGTCTTGCTATCTGATTACAACCTGATTGAAATAAATGACAATATTCTGATTGAGTTGAATAGAGCACTTCTGGTGCCACGTATATTGATATCACCAGTGCGTACTTGTTATATGCACCATGGTTTATTAGACTGATGTGGCCAATAGAAGATTAAAATGTAATCCTATTGACTTCAGAGAGGATCCAGCATATTCTTGCATTAGTTTTGACAGATTCAGTCTCTCTAAGTCGAGATAGCTATATTGCAGCATGATTTTATAATTCACTTTTATGTTGCTCTAAGCCTTAGCACAGTGGTTCCCAACCTTGGGTAACCCAGGTGTTCTTGGACTAAAATTCCCAGAAGCCTTCACTACCAGCTGTGCTGGCCAGTCAAAACTCAAAACATCTGAGTTACACAAAATTGGGAACCACTGCTATATTGGCATCCCACCAATTCTTGTGATTTATTTTTTCCAAATACTTTGAATTCAGATTTCACTTAGCTGTCTAATATTTTAAGTTTTTCATCACAAGATTAAAATCATCTATTGTGCTTGCATCTCTTCCATATAGTTTTTTACTATATTGTTTCTATCTTCTCTTTATTTTGCACGGATCTGATAATACGTTGCCCTGTTGATTCTTCAATAGCCTTCTTTCTTGGATCTTTTAATTTTTTTTGTCTCTTCCTTTTCCTTTGCAACTGTTCTTCGTTTTTTTTTTCTTTTGCAATACTTATCATACAGTAATAGTTTTCTCTGTCCCTGCATAAAAGTCATTAAAATGTTGTGTTGTGGATACTAACCTACAAAGTGCATTTAGGATTATAGGATTAAATCTGTTCCTTGGCGTTTAACATACATAACCAACTTGAGTTTGTGCCTTTTTGAAATATCACTGGTGATTAGAAGGAAGATGTGCATTTTACCCAGATACTGTACTGTATTGCAAAATGTTATTTTTTGGAGCAGTGTCAGCAGATACACTGGCGATGCTGGCTAGGGGACTCTGGGCGCTAGAGATGGGCACAAATAAAAAAAATGGCATTTCATTTGTCGTTTGTCGTTTGTTGTTTGGAGGGTCCGTTTCGGTTCGTTTCCGTTTTTCATGAATTTTTGCAAAAAAATGTTTTCGTTTTCGTTCGTTTCGTTACCATTTCGTTACCATTTATTTCAATTTTTGTGATTTTTTAAAAGGATTTTAAGCAATTCACTCATATTGCAGTAATGGAAATGAAACGCACGACAAAATTTCCGGTGTTTCTGTTCGTTTTGTTTCATTTTAAAGACAAAATTCGTTTGTCATTTCGTTAGCTAACGAAACAAAAAAATGAAAACGGAAACAAAAAAATTGTTCGTTTCGTGCCCATCTCTACTGGGCACTGTTATATAAAAAGCATAGTTTTTACAAGTTGTGATCAAAATTGACTGTTTATCCTTCTCTGAGTGTGACAGCCAGAGTGTAATGCAGACATCGTGGGAAGTAAAGAAAAACTTAAAATGCATATCATGGGTCAGCTAGCACCTATGTGTGATTCTCTGGCTGATTTTGTGATGAATTTATTCCATAAATCTGCAGAAAAACTATTTGACAGCAACAGAGTTGTTACTGTTGATTTTCTATAATCAATGTCGGTGACGTGGCAACTGCGTATGAAATAAAAAAACTGAAGTAAACTGATTCAGATAAGCAGCCATGAAAAAGGACAAAGCAGTCCAACAGGGTAACAAGAACTCGTTATCAAATAGTACTCAAACATTGTATTAAAATAAGGGAAAGACGGACCTTCACCGTGACTTACTTCTGAATTGGTATGATGGTTTTTATCAATGAATGGTTTAAAAACTACAGTGTTTACTTTTCTTGTTCTTAGCTGGCCAAGTCATTTCGGTAGCAGGGGAAGGAACTGAAGAAGAGACATACAGTAGAACAGAAGACAAACATATAAAAAGTTTAATGAATTTGACTCAGATTTTGAGAACCCTCTATTTCAATCTCAGTTTAGACACACTGCATAATGAAAAACAAAATGAAATATTTCCATTTAAGTTACCCTTCAGTTAAGGACACTAATGATCCAGGTCAACTTAACCCTAGAGATAATTCAGAACAGTAATCACTAGTTAACTTTGGAATTGACTATCTTGAAAAATGATATTTTTTTTTAAAAAAGATGGTTGTGTTCCAGGGATGTGCTTGGTCGTTAGACTGGGGCCTGTTCCAACTCTGCAATTCTATGATTTATTGTTCTAGTGACTTTGTTGTTATGATAATGCATCTAATTCACTCATTTGGATCAGAGAGATTAAATGCATGTGTGGATGGCAGTATTTCAATGAAGTATTTTGATAATTGCAACTAATGGGCTGGATTGAAAGAATAAACCAGTGATCCATATACTGTGCATGTATGATGAATTAAATTAGTGTTATGAGTAGTAGATTCTGTAGCAACTCACATGCTTTCTTTACTAGTGAAAGAATATTGTTGTACTTAGTTTACATCTTTAGTGATGAAGCACTTTATTTTGAGTTTTATAGCTACCTTTCTGCAAGACACTTTCCAAAAGCAGAATCCAGCCCACTGTTCTTTAGGCTGTAAAATGTTTTTGTCTCACTTACTGGATAATCTATACATTAAAAACCATGCTGTTTTTTCAGTGACGAAGTCAGAACAAAATGCGTTTACAATTAACCTTAAATAAATGGTAGCACTGCACTGTCTTTCTGGAAGTTGAGTCATGGCTACTGGACTTCTTTTTGAGAGATAGAAACTGTTTGGATGAACAGCGAAACGTTTCTATCTCTCACAAAGAAGTCCAGTAGCCATGACTCAACTTCCAGATAAACTCACCTGGATGACTGAGAATCTTCACAGATATATTGCACTGTCTTGGATGTTATAGGTGGTTTTGTTAATTATAACCGAGTTTCATCTACACAGTATGTGGCAGTTTTATCATTCTTGTTTCTTCATGTTCTCTTTTGAGCTATTCCTGAGGAAAATGTGCTAAGAAAGGCGCCCTGTTGTCAAAGCATCTTTCCACTATTAACATCGTCTTTGTTTTCCTCACAGGGTTTGGGATGCTCTTACGGACAATTATGTCCCGTCCATTACTGATGACTGGAGAGATCCAAATATCGAGGCGCTAAATGGAAACATCTCTGATACAGAGGTAGTCACCTGAAATTTTCTCTGCTCCTTCCCCTTCTTTATTCCTAAAATGCATTTTTGGCACACTCTGATCAAATCCTTTGTTTGAAAACGTGGTGAATAGGAAGACGGTAATGGACTAGCAACAGTAATGCAGGCAGATTAGAATAGGCAGCTTGCTAGGACGCTATAAAGCAGATCCACCAGAACGTGAGAACGAAGTGCTTGTCAGAAAATGGCATAGATCTCCCAAAGCTTTTTTGGATTATAGCTGTCAGACTCCTTGGTAACGGAAAGGCTTGTGTAAAGAGGGAGACAGTGGATGGAACAACCTGATCTCTGTGTGTGCGCAAAGGGCGACATTGTCCTCTAGGCCATTGTTTGCTCTGAAATTGACATTGACGATGTTTGTACCGCCTTCTACCCTGACACATTGGGAACAATAGGGTGGCCAGCCTTCTGAACAATGGTGCCTGTGATGGCAAAAGAAAGAATGCAGCAGTGGCGCTGAGCATCAACCACGGCCTTGTGGTTCTGCAGTGTTTGCTGGAAAACAGAGACAGGATGCTGTCAGATGGGAACAATGTTGAAATAGCAAGGTGCTTATTTGCCTTTCCTTGGGGCTCAAGCTTGCAGGGTTAAAGTACTCGGTTTTTTTTTTGTTTGTTTGTTTTGGTTAACAGGGATAATAGTGTTACCTTCCATCTTTCTCTGGTTTCTTGGCCTGGTGAACTTAGTTAAAAGCCTCATAATAATCGGCAGGAGGGGCAACAATGAAGTCTCTCAGCAACAATATATTAGTGTAATAACCTGTCCCGGTTGTAATGCAAAGTATTTTGAGGTCAAGATTAAACAGAAGTCAAGACCAATTAACTTTACAAAAGACCCACTCCTGGCAGAGATGGAAAGCCAGTAGAACTAGCCCTCCCTGTATTTCTGGAGTCTCCGATCTTTCTAGTTTCCCTAACATTTTTGTCCTTTCATTTTTGGCATTACAGCTGCTGAAGAATTGGAATGGAGTAGCTCCTCTGTAGGAATATGCCGGATTCCCTGCAAAATGATTGTATGAATCCAGAGAATTCTCAGATCAGAAACAGCAACAATTATTGTTTTATCTCTTTGTGATTTCTGGACTCGAGGACAAGTTTTAAATGTTCATCTTGTCCTGCCCTTTGCCTTGATTATAATGTTCCTCATTCCCCAAATGCTGAAACAGCTATGAGCCAGAGACTTGGGAAGTAATGTAATGGGAGTGATGGGAAATTATAGCTTTCTATGCCAGTTTTGTTATCATGCTCAGTCAACAACGACTTATTTGTCCTTAAATTATAAGTAGGTTTGCTGGAGTGAAGAAGTAATTACATCAGGCCAGGGAGCATGAACAGCTGCCAAAGAGATGTTATTTCATATGATTCAGAATTTGTTCCAGTGGCGTTTTGAGAATCCTGTATTCTCAAAATCATATGGCACAGGGATTTTGTTGGCTTTTTTTACAGTCAGCTTTGGAATGTGCAGAGCTATGGACAATCCAGAGAGAGGACAAGAAAGATGATGTGCAGATAGGTGTGATCTTGAGATTCATAGATATTGTTATCTGGCTGAAGATGTAACTACCCTGCAGCTTACTCTACACTTTGTGTCATTTTCCACAATTAAATCTGAAGCATCTTCCATTGACCACATGACATTAGTTCTAATTGTGAGTAAGCCAGTATTCACGAACATCTGTTGCCTTTTGTTCAGCCGTCAGTGGCTAGTGCTTTGTTTTGTCTTTGTAGAGATTGTATTCACATCTCTCTTTTTTCTGTTAAAAGCATTAAGTTTTGCAAAAGTGAGTAAATAATAAGGTACTCATCTGTAGCACAGAAAGGCAGCCCCTGAGGATTCTTTGAAAAGAGACAACAACTCTGTTTCCAAACTTTTATTGTTTCTTTTCACTACAGTCCACTGTATCTCCTGGAGTCCAACTTTTCTTTTAGAATCAGAGAGGACAGCTTTCCAACCAGCACTGATTGCTGATGTTTCAGATTTCCGTTGTGTCCAGGGTGGATTGGGTTTAAATAATGATGTAATTTTAAAAACTGGCCAAGTAGGGATGTGGGTCCTGCTCCATCATTCACCCACTGATGTCACCATGATTCTCACACTTCTCATTCATAAGGGCTATGCTGGAAAAGTAGCACAGAGGTGGATCAAGTTTTTTTTTTTTTTAAATCTGTAGGACTCTGTCAGATGTGAAATCAGAGGATGGCAAAGACAAGCAAAGCCTTGCATATTTGCCATTGTGTATCTCTCTGTAGCTGTATATTCTATGCACACTCTCTGAAGAGAAAAAAATAGTTGAAAAACTAGTTTCCAGTACCAGTAGAAACTAGGGTAAGGGGTGTGGTGGCTCCGTGGGCTAGAGCGCTGAAATGTCGGCAGCAAAGTCAGCAGCTCAGGGGTTCGAATCCAGGGTGCCACGCAGTGGAGTTGGTTGGTTGGTTGGTTTTATGAAATGCTATTTGCTTTTTGTGAACATGTAGATCATTTTCAATTGCTTCTTAAGATGTCATTTAGTTTAATTTTTAAAAAGACACTGAACGTCCAAAGACGAATTTGAAAAACAGAGTAATGAAAGCAATGTGATGCAAAAGGCACACATAAAGGGGTGCGGGCATACAAACAAGATTTAACCAGTTATTAGAACTGAAATCACACTGGTGTTGTGACAGAAACAGTATTTCATATGTCAGAAACCAACTGCAACTAACTTTTATTTGAAGTAGTTTTTCCAGGTCTTATCAGTAGCTTGTGTGATAAACAGTCAATAGAATGTTAATAAAAGGATTTGCCAGTACTTCCTGGCCAGAATCTTATTGTGAATTTACTCTGCAGTAAAAAAAAATCATGCATATTTCAGTGACAAATTACAGCTAAACAACAATGTGCTGGCCACGTGCCTTGTGACCAGACATCTGATTGGCACATTGTAAATTAGCTGCAATTTGCTGTCATAACTTACATGATGTCACTTACTCCAAAGTAAAATTGCTTGGTTATTTTTACTTTTATTTTAATTTATTGTTGTTTGATTTATTTGGTTATATTTTGTTACATTAGGTCATTTTGTCCTTTAAATGTGTTGTTATTGCTCTGTTGAGATTTTGTGTTGTAAACTGCCCAGAGTAGCCCTAGAGCTTTGTGGGTGGTATATAAGTCAAATAAATGATAAATAATAAATAAATACTAACTGACAAAAAACCTGCCAAAGCTAAAGGATGTTCGTGCCTCTTATTAAATTCGCATGCAGTTTAAGTTGTTTTTCATCCTTCAGATCCGTGAGAAGGAGGAGGAAGAGCTTAATGAGAAGAGTGAAAATGACTCTGGTATTAACGAGGAACCTCTACTCTCAGCTGAACAGGTGCTTGCCTGTCACCCTGTCGTTTTCCCATGTGAAAGATAGAAAATTCTAAGGATGGCCCTTTTACTGCATTATTCATGACGGACTATGTGTACTGTAATGTGTCTAACCAATACAAGTTATCGAAGAGTGGTATTTGTCCTTTACATGACCGGCTCCTTCCCTTCCTCAGCAAATTTTCCTTGTGTAATTACACATCGCAGTGCATCTACTAGATTTATGGATCTCTTGAGAGCTTTCAAACGCCCCATTTACCTAATATGGCTGGCTTCCACAACAAAGGAAGCAAATCTTATCCTTGGCACATCTGAACGCACATCACCTTATAACATGATATGCATTATACAGTACATCTTAAAGACAAAAATCTGGCTATGTCCCCCAAGTTTCTCAAATGAAAGGTGATATAACAATGCAATAAGTTAGTAATACAGTAGGACCCGCATAGCCACTGATTCAATATCCACTGATTCAGTTATCCACGGTTGGCAGGGGGGAAAAAATTAAATAATTATGCAGCCACAAAGCAAGCTGTTGTCACAAACAGCAGCTGTAAAGCATGCTGTTGTCACAAATAGCATCTTTAAGCAAGCTACTGTCATAAACAGCATCGATAAAGCAAGCTACTGTCTCAGAACAGCAGTCATAAAGCAAGCTAATGTCAAGAAACAGCAGTTTGGGGGTGGTTGGGCAGGTGTTCTCTCTTATCCATGGTTTTCATTATCCACAGGAAGGCCTGGAACCAATCACCAGTGGATACTGGGGTCCTACTGTAAAACTGGCTTCACACTTTCATAAAAAAGAGATTATGAACCACTGTTTTCAGTCTTATTAAGGTCATATGTTTCTATTTTTAAAAGGTTCATAAAGATACAAGTCTGACAAACTAGGGATCTCATAGATCTGTCTTCATGATTCTTTTCATGTGGCTTCTAAAGAACAGCTGAAGATGCAGAACTCATAAACTTCATCTGTGGGACAAGTCAGTGGGTGGGAATGAAAAACTGAGTGCAGTTTGTTTGAGGTGGGTCTAATTTTGCATTCAAAAGATGCAATCATTCTAGGTGGTGTCAGAACGGGAGTGAGTGCAGAAATGTGGTGTCCTTCAAACAATAACATTTCATATTTTAAATGTCTGCATCTCTATTCTTCATGATTGTGAATAGGTATGCTCATAGAAACTATGAGTAAGCCCTGATGAAATATAATAGGATACAATTTTAAGTCTAAGCAGTCATGTCTTAGTGGGAAATTTATAATAAAGCAGAACCGAGAAGGTCATTTTTAAAAAAGTAACTAGTCACAGCCCCAAGGTCCAGTTACCTTTATAGTTATGATTTTAAACTTTGACCTGCATAAGTCCAAACAATTTCCAGTTGAGGGATGCACTGCTGGGCCAGATTCTAAAAATGTACTGCTTATGTAAAGCAGTATTTTATGTTCCTAAGCCTATAATAAAAGTGATTGTACAAACATTAGATAATGCATAATAAAAGCAGGTATATATTTTAGATACAACCACTTCCAAAGCAGGAACATTTTCACACATTTTTCCTCACTCTCTGCCTTTTTGTTCTGTGGGCTTGTATCTTTTGATTCTCAAGGCTTGGAGCGAGTTACTCAGTCATTAAGAGTGGATGCTTGTTCCACACTGAGTAGCTTTTTGCTGTATCAGTGAATTTCTGTTGGTTTCCATGGAAACGATGGTCAGGTTATTGATTCAGCACCCTCTCATTCCAAGTGGTGTTCTGTTCAGTGACGGCGTTCGGATTTGCTTTAAAAAATGTGGCCTTGCTTGGCCTCCATATCAGTAATGGTAGTTGTGATTATTTTCCTGCTAAGGGACTCTGGATTCATTCCTAGGAGCACGAGAAGCCCCCTGTAATAAATGCCGTTCCAGCCTTTTTAGTTTTGAAGAAGGGCTGTAGGTCTTTCCCTGAGGCCTCTAATTACCAGATTCTTGATGTCAAGAGAGATCTCAAGAGTTAATTAGACACAAGGATCTCAGGTATGTAAGGCAGAACATTAACTATGGTGTGTGTGTGAAAACAGACATTCGCCAGTAAATTCCCTATGGAGTGAGCAATGCAGTGAATAGCTTTTAAAAGACAAATGCATTGAAGTTTGCTCCGTAATGCATTGAAGGCAAGGCTTCGGAGAATCGAAACATCAAAAAACGGAAGGGCGGGCCGAACCCCACCCCCCGGAGAACGAAGGCATGGAATTTCACATCTCATCACGGAATGAGGACGTGCGGTAACAGTCACGCCGGTATCATCAATCATGCCCATGCGTACAGGGGAACAGGAACAGAACCGGAAGAAGACCACGTGACCGCGACTGACATCAACATGCAATAAACTTCCTCCCGGGACGAGAATGGACGTGAAGTAACCGTCCTAGTCTCCTACCTGCCTTACGTGCTCAGAGAGAGCAGAGGAATGGGTACCAAGCCAGAAAAAGAGCCAAAATCAATATTTTTGTCTTTCAATTGCCCTGGCAGAAGGCATTGAATTTGGACCCACTGGTGCTAGTTCCTCCCCTGGGTGCCTCCCTCTGATGTTCATTCTCTAGTATCTGTGACTGTAGAATATGCTGGTATATTCTTGAATATTTTCTAACATAGCCAAGTCCGACAATTTAAAAAGGAACATTCCTTAGCTTTCAGGAATGACTCGCATAAGTGTTCATAGTAACAAGGGGGAAAGGGGGAGGTGGCACATCAAAGCTGGGCGTCATGCTTAAGAGCGATGCAATTGTTCTTTTTCAGGTGATTGAGGAAATTGAGGAGATGATGCAGAATTCACCAGACCCTGAAGAAGAGGAAGAGGAGGAGGAGGAGGAAGAGGAGGAGGAGGAGGAGGGGGAGATTTTGGAGGAAGATGATGGTAGAGAAACCAGCAGTCAGGCTGATTCAGTCCTGCAAGAGATGCAGACATTGTCACAAACTTTCAACAACAATTGGTCATATGAAGGTGAGGCTATATAAAGAGGACTGAAAGAATAATCTGTGTTCTTGAGCCAGTTTACATTGGCTAAAATCCTTTCTTAATTGTAGAAAATCACATGAGATCAGTGTGGATCAAAGTGGATCTAGTTAGCCACCCAGAGTGGCCTCGCTGCCAGATGGGTGGTATAAAAATTCAATGTGTGTGTTACATCGTTACAGTCATGACCAACTCTTCATGACCCCCATATCCATGGAGTTTTCTTGGCAGGAATACTGGAGTAGTTTGCCAGTTCCTACTCCAGGTGCCTACAGCACCTGGTATTCCCTGGTAGTCTCCCATCCAAGTACTAACCAGAGCTGACCCTGCTTAGCTTCCTAAATCAGGCGAGATAGGACATGCTTAGGGCATCTATACTGTAAATAATCTAGAAAGCTAAATACATAGTAGTTAGTGTCAACGAGCTGCGCCTGTCAGAGTCCCTGCCCGCCTTCAAGAAGGCCCTGAAGACCCATCTTTTCAGGGAGGCGTTTGGCAACCTTCTTAGTTAGTTTGGTTTTCTTTTTTCCCCCTTTCTTTTTTCCCTTGCTTTATTATGCATGGGTCCTGCCACCATCTATCCTGCTTTCTTGCTTGTGTTTTTATTATCTGTTTTTATTGTTGTAAGCCACCCAGAGTTCCCAGTGGGAAGATGGGCAGGATACAAGATAAATAAATAAATAAATAAATAAATAAATAAATAAATAAATAAATA
>JAHTLZ010000327.1:12480071-12547751 GCA_023846285.1 Phrynocephalus versicolor | reverse complement strand
ACAGGCCATTGTCCACTTAATAAGCCTATTCAGGCCATTGTCCAGATTATCAGACTGACGAAGCTGCTTGGCTGAGTAGCGAAATGTTTTGATCTCTCAAGAAAAGAAGTCCAGTTGCCATGACTCAGCTTTCAGTTAACCTCACCTGGATGACTGAGAATCTTCACAGACATATAATTCAAACAATAAATATAGCTCAATAACCCTAACAACAACATATAGTATTTTATTTGCCTTTAGATAGTGAGTTGTGAGTGTCCAAATTGCATAGCCTTGACTGATTCAGGATAAAGCTGGTCCCTCACATTAAAGGTCATTGCTATGAACAGCAAACATGGTGTTTCATAAAGTAGCAGCAAATTCTTAGTCCTTTCTTCCTTCTTTTTTTGTTTCATTTTTAAAATAGTAGTAAAATTTAAAAAAACCAAGTACACTGAAATAAATGGACTGAAACTTTTATTTCCTGTTATTGTTATTTTTATTGCCAAGGATAGGGAAATGACTTTGTTGGGTTTTCTTTTCTTTCCACTACGAAGCATGTGTTTGCCTCTTGACATTGAGCAGAGTCAGAAGCCACTATGGCCCAGCTGACTATGTCAATGGAAGCTCCCTTGTAAATAGGGTCCAAGTGACAATATAACATGCCTGTTTAGCTCTCTTTTTTAAATTCTTTGCAGGCTTGAGACACATGTCTATCTCTGAGCTTTCAGAACTTCTGGATCGAGTAGAAGGTGCTATCCGAGAATACTCAGAGGAACTGGTGCACCAGCTGGCTCGTCGGGATGAGCTGGAGTTTGAGAAGGAGGTGAAGAACTCCTTCATTACTGTGTTGATTGAAGTTCAGAACAAGCAAAAGGAGCACAGAGAGATGATGAAGCGGAGAAGGAAAGAGAAAGGACTGAGTCTGCAGAGCAGCCGAATAGAACGGGCAACTCAAATGCCACTCAAGGTAAGCACTTGGTTAAAAACTGCCTGTCAAGACAGGGCCACAATTTTTGAGTCTCAGTTCTCAATGTGGTATCCTGAACTTCAGATCAACCATCTAAGGCCAAGATATTTTGATACATTATCTTTTCCACAGCTTTGCAGTCTTCACTGAACTTAGATTTCAACAGATGCCCTCCCCTGATCTTGAAGGGAGATGCAAAAGAATTCCCGTTATGGGACCTAAGTGTGTCTATGGTCGTAATCAGATAAAAGACATAATTCACTATTTACTAATGTGCCCTCGCTACAAGAACCCTAGAGATAGATTTTATTGCCTATCATCCAGATGTTCTCTAATTGTCCCCATGAAGAAATAGTACTAAGGTTGCTCAGTGATAATTAGCTGTTCGTTACTTATACTGCAGTACAGTGGTACCTCAACTTACAAATTTAATCTGTACCGAGTGCATGCTCTTAAGTTGAACTACTCTAAGTCATGGTGCCTATCTAAAAAAATGGGAAAAAATGAAAAAATGGGGAAAAAATCCTGCTCTTACGTCAAATAGCTCTTAAGTGTTCTGCTCTTAAGTCAAATTGCTCTTAAGTTGAGCTGTTCTTACATTAGCGTACCACTGTACTCTTTGCATTGGCAGCCAAGGAACTGAGGTCTGGCTTTCTCAAGGACTTAAAAGCCATCCAACATAACGGTCCTTAGTTCAGTGGGAGCTGCTGCTAAGGATTTTAAAACATGTCTTGTGCCTTCAATTAAAAACAAAAAGAACTCTTAAGAAATGTGGGTCTTCCTTCCTTCCTTCTAGCACGCACATCATTTGGAGATTCTACTGCATGAAGTTTGCAATGTGCTTGTTTGACAAACGCTAGATTAAAGACAAAACAAAACAGTAGGTACATATGAGCAAAGGTTGTTCAAAAGGATGAGTAGTTGCTGGATTAACATCTATTTACAGAAGTCATATGCAGCACTGTGTAGAAAGAGATCAGTATTGAAAACATCAAAACAACTTGTCTATTTCAAAAACAAGAGAGGCGTGCTAATCTTCAAGAAATAAAGAACAAAACATTCACATTTTAAAAGAACCGAGGCCCGTAATTCTTGTGCTAAGTCAAAATGGCATAAAAGAATGAACAAGTTGGTTCATCAAAAACTCTTGGTCAAGCTGGAACCTAGAGGTTAGAGAAAGCTGGGCTTAGCGAAGGAGATTTTTTTTTTTGAAAAGACAAGATGTTAAAGGCAATAAACTTTTAGTTCAAATTAATTGAGATATCTAAAAGAATGATAATTGCTATTTCATGTATCCAACAAGATACTGCATTCTCATTTCAGGGATAGATTTCTTATGCCTAGAGATGTTGATCTTCAGGTTCTCCTAAAAGTTTATGTTTACAACCCATATACTCAAGATAAAGCTTCACTGAAATTGTGGGAACTTTCTCCTGAGTAAAAGTACAGGATTGTGCCTTTGTATGTACTAAAAATCTAAAACGAGCATTTACAGTATGCACAAATTTGTGGACTCTAGTTCTTATCATCCCTTAGCATTGGCTATGTTGCACTTCTAGAATGATTTTGAAAGCCAGGTAATTCATCTGCAAGCCACAATTTATAGGATTGGATCATTCCTATTCATTCTTAAGCAGACCATCTTGCAGTAGAAGGCAAGTCCTAAAAGGTTCTGTTTTGTTTCTGTACAGCGGTTCAGTATGGAAGGACTGTCAAATATCCTGCAGAGTGGCATCCGGCAGACATTTGGGAACTCAGCAATAGACAAGCAGGTCAGTGTGATATCTCTCTCCCAGGGTTCACTTATGTGTAAGCCTGTAAGTTATAAATGTCTTTTTCTCTCCTTTGGATTTTCAAACTGGGAGTGGCTTTATGGAGCCAAACATGGTGCCCTCATAAAGAGGGAAATACAACCGAGTTAAGATTGTAAAAGCTAAAAACAAAAAGTGTGAGAGAAAGGAAGAGTGTAACCCTAGGG
This sequence comes from Phrynocephalus versicolor, assembly GCA_023846285.1. NCBI lineage: Eukaryota > Metazoa > Chordata > Lepidosauria > Squamata > Agamidae > Phrynocephalus > Phrynocephalus versicolor. The sequence continues at coordinate 12,544,824 of JAHTLZ010000327.1, read as the reverse complement.
ACAGTGGTGGCGAACCTTGGGCGCTCCAGATATTTTGGCCCACAATTCCTACAGTCCTTTGTCACTGGCAGTACAGGCTTGGAATTCTGGGAGTTGTGGTCCAAAACATCTGGAGTGCCAAAGGTTCGCCACCACTGCCCTAGGGGGTGAGATGATCTTAAAAGACTCTAAGGGAAATGGAGGAAGATGAGTGGCCACAGAATGTGGTCTGTGTCAAAATGGGACCCAGTGTGGGTAGTAGGGAGGGGGAGAAGAAGGCCATGGATAAAATCCCAAATAGCAATATTTCATACTACAGCAAGGTCAGCAATAAAATGGTAAGCAAATGCTTAATTCAGCATTGGAAATCGGTTGGAAAAATGGTTTACCATTATTCCGGCATAAGTAGCGTTCCCAAATTCTGAATGCTGCATCCTCTGACAACAGTAACCTAGTAAGTAACGGGAGAAAAGTTGCCACATCTAGTTCTGTGAATTGTCTCCAGCCTTTTCCTTATTGAATGAAAAGGACATAACATTGGTGCTTTCTGGTTTCCACTGGTCTGATGATAAAAAATACAGAAAAATAACCTTGTCGTTCATTTCCAGTATTTGAACACAGTTATTCCATACGAGAAGAAAGGGATGCCTCCTTCAGTTGAAGACTTACAAATGCTTACAAACAGTAAGTTTCTGGTCCTGCAGTTTTGGGGCACACTAGAAACACAAGTTTAAGGTCATTTTGTCTCTTTATAAATCCATGGTGAGGCCCCATCTGGAATATTGCGTACAGTTCTGGTCACCATACCTCCAGAAGGATATTATGGAAATGGGAAAAGTGCAGAGGAGGGCAACCTGAATGATGAGAGGACTGGAACACCTTCATTATCACCTGAGGCTGAAACCAGCTGGGCCTCTTCACTTGAACAACAGCAACTAGGAGGTGACCTGATTGAGGTTTCTAAAAGCATACACAGTGTGGACAAAGTAGATAAGGAAACACTGTTGTCCCTATCTCACAACATTAGAACTAGGGGGCACTCCATGAAATTTTTGGGTGCTAGATCTCAAACCAATAAGAGAAAGTACTTTTTCACCCAGAGGGTCACTGGTCTCTGGAACTCCCTGCCAGAAGAAATGGTGGCAGCTGTCAGCCTTGACAGCTTTCAGAAAGGATTGGACAAGTTCATGGAGAACAAGGGTATCAATGACTATCATTATGGATGCCTAAGGACAACCTCCAGGTTGGAGAGATAGGCAGGATATATCTCAATTCCATTTGCAGGGAATCGTATGTGGCTTCTTTTATATGGTCTCTCTCACACATCTGAACCTTAATATTCATCCATATCATTAATCCCTTTCTTCAGTTAAGGCCACTCTCTCTGCATATTACATAAAATCCACAGCAGAAAGCATGTGACTCCCTGTCAAACTGCATCTCCTTCAGCCCTAGGCAGCAACGTCAATGCTGAGGGGGTGGCAGAAGTCTTAGGATAACAACATCTGGAGATAGACCCATAATTTGCATGATTCTTTTCGGAGAGTTTTTTAATATTGCTAATGCACTTTTCATTCCATGACAAGCAGTAGCAATAGATTTGGGACCACAGCTATTTAACAATGAGCTTCTGTCCTGGAAAAAGTGGCATGCCTTTCAGAGCTTCCGAAGCTATTTCATAAATATCCAAGTTTGCCTCAGACTCTGACTGAACAATTTGTGGAACCAAAAGGGAAAGTCTGAGATGTTGTGACAGTCCATGCATTCTGGGAAAATCACCCATCTCCTTTTGAGTTTCCCTGGCAACTGTGTTTTGAACTGACTGGAACAAACGTTGCCTTAGTTCTCTTGGGGAAAAAAAAGACCAAAGGGTCATGAATGGCTGTTTTTGTGCACAGTGATTTTTGTGTGACAACTTGTGTCTAGAGGCAAAGTGTTAACGAACAGAGATAAATTTGGGGTTTTTGCCTAATTAGCTGGTATGCAGAGCTGCATCAGATTTATGATGCAGACAGAAGAGATACTGAGATCAGATCACTTGCTAAGCTAGAAGAAATATCCTTGAATAAGTTTAAAATACCAGCCAACCCCTTAAAATTCACACCCTTGAATCTTGAATCTGACATATGTTTCATTTCTGACATTTTGGAAAGAGGTTGAAAAAATCTATTTATCCTTGTGTTCAACAGCTTTTATCTTTATAACAGCTGCATCCTCAGTGTTAAAAAAGTCAATATTTATTTTAAAATGTATTTGAAGCACAAGAGCTGCAAATGAGTTTGAGAGGTGAAAATTGTTTTTATTAGACACTTATAGATAAAATATGAAAAAGTCCAAAAGCGAAGAACAATTTGGCATATAAAAGAAAATGACACTTTCCCCCAATAAGTAGTATTTGGTGGGTCAAAACATTTTCATTCAGAAACCATGAAAAGATTGCTTTTGTTATATAGTGATTAATGTGTAAGAGTTGAATATGGGTAATCCAGATTTAAATCCCGATGGAGCCATGAGATGCACTGGGTGACCTTGGCCCATTTGCCTCAGGTCAACCTTCCAGGATAGTTGTGAAGATTGTTTTGTATGCTTCAACCAAACTCGCAGAAGAAAACACATACTATTAATATAGCCAATGAGCAATGATTGATAAGAGCCAATGTGTTATAGTAGCTACAGTGTTAGAAGAGGGGGGTAATGAAACATTTGAATCCCCACTCAGCTTTGGAAATTTCTTTTAGTGTTTGTATAATTTGTAAAAGCATTCCTTAAGAACAAGACTAGGGGACAATTTTTTAAAAAATGAATCAGAATGCTTAATGAATATTACCAGCTTGTGAAATATTTATCCCTTAATATTAATACAGTTTTTGAGTCTGGAGGACCTGGTGTATACAAATGAATGAATATTTCCTTATTTATTTGTCCCCCTTTTAGACAACCCATGACTATTCTAAAACAAAACAAACAATGGGTGGGGGAATTCATGGTTCATCCCCATCTGTACTTAAGACCTTAAGTCCTGATTTAGAGGGTTATTCTTAAATTAAATGTAATGATGGCACATAACAATTATTCCTAACCCTGTTTAGATTTTCCATCCTATAGTCTCTCCACTCAAAGGCTACTTCATATAATGATATTCTTGTAAACTCACCATTTAGAGAGTTACCAAATAAAATCATTGCACTAAGAAAGGCATGATAGGATTGTCAGCTCTTGGTGTATCACAGTATGTTATGTCTGAAACCCTTAATCATTAGTCTAGTTCTTAGAAGCTGGATTGGACTTTGCCCTGAACCTACCAGGATCCACACCTCTGTGGCCTTGCTGTCAACATTTGGAAGGAACATACCTGCTCTCTCTAGTGCAGAAAAGTGCCAGAGCACTTGTATTACTCGTGTATTGCATGTAATACTCTTGTATTGCATAGGAAAACAGTTACGGTAATTTCTTTCCCTTCTGGAAAAAAAATCAAAATGGCTTGGATCTGTTTGTGTGTGTATGTCATTGCCACTGGTAGTTTTCAGTTGCATGATTGTCAGATTGCCCCATAACAAATTCTAAAGCAGTTCCTAGGCAACCAGGCATCCGTAGAGATTCCACAAATAGGATCACCCTTCTGAAAAGGTCCTTGAGAACTAACTGGGCAGCTGGAGGAATTTGACCAATATCTTCCTGTCCCTTGGAAACTGAAAAATCTTCCATCTCATGCCTCTCAGTTTAACACACACATTATCTAGGCCCTCTCTTTTGTCTCCACACTAGATCTATTTATCTCAGTATGTCTAACACATCCGATTTCACTTGATTTCAGAAGCTAAGCAGGGTCGGCCCTGGTTAGTGCTTGGATGAATGACCACCAGGGAATACCAGGTGCTGTAGGCGCCTGGAGTAGGAACTGGCAAGCCACTCCAGTATTCCTGCCAAGAAAACTCCATGGACATGGGGTCACAAAGAGTCAGTCACGGCTGTAACGACACAACACACACACATATCTAGCTAGTAGTGTGTAGAAAAACTGACTAGGGAGAAGTAGAGAGAGAAAAATCAGCTAGCCGAGAAACAGGAAGCAAGAGGGAATTCTGGACTTTCAGGTGTCAGAGTATGCTCTTAGTAACAGTTTAGACTTTAGAGTATGCTTCCCCCACACAGCATGTGTCCAAAAGTGATGCCTTGAAGGTGGTAGTTTTTCCATTACAAATGTGGGACTATGTAACAAGGCCTATTCAGATTACCCATCTCAGTCTAACGGATAAGGTTACAAAATGAAAAAAACTAATGCATTTACTTCTTTCTTCAGTTCTTTTTGCAATGAAAGAAGACAATGAAAAAGTCCCGACCTTGCTAACCGATTACATTTTAAAAGGTAAATCTCAACAGGTGAATCTAATTTGTGTGTTCTGACTGGCAGAAGCTGTTACTTTATTAATTTTCATTACTCTTGACTCCATTAACCCCATCTGCTCCCCCCTCAATGATCATGCCATGTATATTTTCTCTTTTGATATAACATTCAAAATTTATATTTTCCACTGTGTAACCACTACCACACAAAATCTGGTTTTCTAGCCCCAAGCTGTGTGGCTCCCATTTAAACATGTACAAACTTCAACAAAATATAACCAATCCTTCTCTCTTCCATAAATCTCTCCCAACCCATTTCCCACCCAGAATTTTCCTCCTCACTTTCTTTCCACTAATCATCTTTGGTCCCATAGTCTTCCGGAACCTGATGCGCGGGGATTAAATAAGACTGCTTATTCCATGCTTGTATACCTTCACAAAATTCCTCAATATTTATCTTATTAATTATTTTGCGGTATCTATTCTTGTGCTTAAAAAGCCCACATTGTTAATAATTTCAAGAAAAAACATATACAGTTAATTACACTGGATTGTCAAAAATATATTGAGAAGAACTAATGTCTAATTTAATAATAAATAAGCAAAGGCAAATAATGTTGAATAAATCAGCTTCATTTTCTCCATTTCTCACATTGAATGAGAATTCTTTTTCTAATTCATTGGTTATTCAAGACTTTCATTGCTACAGTATATAAATTTCTAGTTAAGCATGAAATTCACATGCTGGTACGTTTCCCCTTTTTTCTTCCAGTTCTTTGTCCTACCTAAACTCTGGAAAGCAGGAGACAACAAGGCATCATTTTACCGCAGGGACTGCATGACATGTAAAACCTTTGAACTGTGTATTTAAAGATGTCTTGTACTAACCCGGATTAAAACAAGCAAGCTCTTCCCCCCACCTTCCATCACGTTTGAATGCATGAATTCAAGGGGTGCGTCTCTCCCTGTCTCTTTTCTCCCATATCCCTTTCTTGGCAACGACCTTCACCATGTATACTATCTTTCAAGTTGTGAAAAAGAAATAAACTTTCCTTTAATTAAAACATCACATTTATTGGAGAATCTTTTGCTTTAAAAACAATTTGGGGATGTGTTAAAGCTCCAGAGAAACCAGCATGAGTTTTTTTACTTTTTCTTATTTATTTTTTTTAAAGACATTCTACTGCTAATTTACTAATTCAGGTTTATTTGAAATTTCACTCATGATGACATCTTTAGACTGTATGTCCCAGCAGGCACACATGTGTGTGCAGCTTTTAAGAATAGATGCCTTAAAAATAGAGGAAAATGTGGACATGAAAAGACTGTCCAAATGTTCTCATTAGATACGTGGAACCCTGTTCATCAATACTCGTTTAGTGGTACTGCCTAACTCAGAATATTGCTCAATCAATGACTCCAAGTTATGAAATCATAGGAATTGTTCCAGATAATGCACTTTCAAGCTTATTCCTTTGCAATTTTTTTTATAAAATTTCATTCTTATAAATGTGGATACCTGAACCATTTTGCTCAGTCCTGTGTATTTCTATAGAAGCTAGCCCACGATATTTATTAATAATTAAGTCATTTCTGATTTATGGTGATCAATTTCAGGATTTTCTAGGTAGGATTTGTGATGATTCTGTTGTTAAATACGAAATCTACCTGCCCGACCAAGTCATGATTGGCTGATTGCTGGTTAAGAAGAGAGCCAACCAGAAGTCAAAAGATGAAGTTAATGGAGAACCTTAAAGAACCTGATACAATAAAAAATAACTGGTATTTAAGTAGCAATACCTGATGTGTGAAGTATATTATTTCCAGCTGAATGTCTGAAATGTAACTGTAGATCTAAGAATAGGTGATCAGCTGTTTATAGTCCAATATGTAACTGCAAGCTTGTTGACGTACCTAGAAAGGGTTTTTTAAAAAAATAAACCTTAAATTTATGTTTCACTAAAATATCACTCAGTTACTTATTGAGCTTAAAGAAAATCGAGGAAAACAAAGAATTTAAAGGGAAGTAGCTGAGATAAAATTCATATGCATGATGGACACCCATCATAATGGACTGAATGCCTTAAAAACAGAAGGTCAAGGTTTCTTAAGTCATTGCCAAATGTAATAATCTGTACTGCCGGTGTTATTTTCTTCACTACTACCACAAGGCTCTAAGGTAAACACTCTCTGTGCATCAAAATTTATATTTATTATTTATTTTTACACTTATATACCGCACCAATTTCCCAAAGGGAACTCTGGGCGGTTCACACAGATTTCCTGTCAGCTCAACATTCAAAATTCTCCCATGCTCCTCAGGTGACCCCGATGTCTTCACCTCACCCCTTCCCCTGCACATTCTCACTCAGATCTGGTGTCTGCTTTCTGTCTGTTTAGAACAGAGCCCTAAAACAACACAAGCAAAAACAAAAAACTATGCAAATGTACCGGGTATTGAGGCCCCGAATATTACTCATACTGAATTTTAAACATTAGTGCAATAATAGAGGGGAACGATGTACCCCAATCATTGAAACAATATTAGTTTCAAAACCCACGAAGGATGCTACACATATGAGCTCTTTTTAGACCAATGTTAATTTAGGACACAAAAATATTCATGGCAATAGAAAGAACAAATTTATAATATATAAAATCAGAGAGAGTAAAACAAACTGAAAAAGATATGAGCACCAGATCTTCTCAGATTCGTATCAATTGAAGGTTCCTGTGTGTTGAAGAAGTGTTTACTGTGTTTACATTGAAGTTTACTCTAAATAAAGCTGGAGTTTGTGTTTATATTCAAAATCAACTTGATATGGTTCGCTCAGGATGAAATAATCTTGAAGTACTGCCAAAAGAAAATTCTAAGGGAAGAATTCATTTCATTGTAGATCAGTGTCTCGTGTTTGACAATGAAGTGAGTAACTTTCCCCCACTTCCTTGGTATTTCCAGGTGGTGTATAAGTGGTAGTCAAAACGATTTTACTAATCTCATAAAATATTTATATGGCTAGCTAAATAAAAATGTGACCCCCAAATTCGTCCAGTGTGGGGCAGCAAAAAATATACATTAAAGATGGCAAAATTGAAGAGAAACAACGGGAGGATGCCAAAAGAAAAAAAAATCATTGAGACTAATGAAGAATGGATAGAAAAAGAAAGGCAGAATTAGCACATGAGATGCTGTTCAAAGCCCTGAAGTAAAAATAAAAGAGAAAGCATAAGTTCAAACAACAGCAAAAAACATGAAACCCATCTGTAGATGAGTGCCAGAAAGTCCGGAGGAATGTTCTAAAACGTAAATATAGAACAGTCACCACAAAAGTTGGGCCACCTTGGTTAATCCTGAACTGGAATTAGGAACATTAATATGCTGAAACAAAGTTAGTGATTAGACAGTACAGTATATTATTTGAATATTATTCAAGCCTGCAACTATTGTATATATAGAGGCATTCAACTCAAGCAAGCCTATGTTCAGTCATTTGTATACAGTTTTTAAAGAGTTCAGCCATAATGTGAAAGAGTGAAGATAGCTTTACAAACTTGCTGATCTATAGAAAGATGCAGGTGATAAATGGTAGCAGTCAAATTTTAACATGATATAAAAAGAGGTAGGACTGTGATTGTGTATATATTGCAGAAAAAACCTTTGTTTTTATAATGCTCTTCTCTGGGGCCCTGGTTAGTACTTGGATGGGAGACCACCAAGGAATACCAGGTGCTGTAGGCGCCTGAAGTAGGAACTGGCAAACCACTCCAGTATTCCTGCTAAGAAAACTCCATGTACATGGAGTCGTGAAGAGTTGGTCACGACTGTAATGATGCAACACACACACACACACACACACACACACACACACACACACATGGGGCAAGGACATTGTGAAAATTTCCGTAAGGTAATCGAGCTGCAAGGCTGAAAATGAACTATGCCGAAGTCATGAGAAGACAAGCAAGTTTAAGATAACCTTAATGTGGATGTGATAGCGACTAGACTAGACTCTTGGAAACAACAGTCCCATATTCTTACTCCATAAGCATGCCAGAAACAACAGAAGAGTGGGTGAGATTTGATTGGGTGTATGTTTTATGCCTGACAGTTAAACATCTGGATTATAAATGGTGGATTACAAAAAGAAGCAAAAGAAGAAATGGCTTAGATTCTGGGTTCCTTTTATTTTGGAATTTTATAAAATTGTTTCTAGCTATTGTTATAAATCTAGCTAGCTACAAGGAAAGTTACTTTTACATTTTGGTGGTCGTAAAGATCCTTAACATGGATAAGAACCTATAACTCTTAATACTTCTGTGCTGTTTCCAGGACTTGCTGCTTCTCTCCCCCTCACTGTTCTATTTTTGGAGGCTGGTAAATCTCTGTTGTTGCCTCTCGGAACTGATAAAGCTTGCTGGAGGGAGTGTGATCTGGCATCGCATTGCCTTGGCAAAATTATGTTGACGTATAACACAGAAGAACTGTGCAGATGCCATCTGGTGGGATTATGAGGAAAATGCAGGAAAGAAGACTAGAAGGAATTGGCAGAACAACCTAGATGGGTGCATTTATTCTCTGTCCCCCCCCCCCTCTATTTCTTCCTATTATGCGAATATATACACGTCTTGCTTTTCGGTTTGTGGTGTGTTTTTATTCCCTGTTTTTATTGTTGTAAGATGCCCAGAGTTCCCAGTTGGGAAGATGGGCGGGATACAAGATAGATAGATAGATAAATAAATAAATAAATAAATAAATTTAGCTTGATGTGGATCAGAGTTGCTCTGGGTTCCTTTTCTGTTTTAAATAGTATTTGATGATAGCTATTAATTGAAACTGAAGTCACACATGTTGGATAAAAAAAAATGTTAGGATCGGCCAAATCAGTTCACAGTTCTCCTGCAGTAGAAGCAGGATTAGGGAAACTAGCAGAGAACTCAAGGGAAAAGAAAATTCAGAAGGTTCAAAAGACATTCAATAAAATATTGACAGACCATCAGTTCATAAACAGAACTGCAACACATTCAAGCTCAGCTACCTACCTACCTTTCAACCGCTTGAGAAATTCTGCATAAGTTCCAAAAGTGACCCCAAATGGTGGCAAAATTATCCAAAACAGACAGTTTCAAAAGGTAATTTAAAAAAAAGAATCCCCGGTTCTCACCTTTCCTGTTCAAAATGGCTCCTTCGTCTTCCTAATTGCAACACTGGAGTCAGGTGGCCATAAGATGGCAGTTTTGCTATTGCAAAAAACAGTTTTTTTTAAAAAAAAATTGTTTCCTTTCCTTTCCCAACTCGAAAAAACAGAGTTTTTTGCCTAAGTCGAATTTTTCCTATACTCAAGGATTTCTGTCCGTAAGTCAAATTTTTCGTAAGTTGGGGCACCCATAAGTCAAGGTACCACTGTATGTCAACCTGAGCGATCCCTATCAAGTCAATCATGAATATAAAAACAAACTCCAGTTTCATTTAGAATATACATTTCAATGTAAACATAGTAAATATTTCTCCTCCAACGCATAGGAACCTTCAGTTGTCACAAATCAGAGAAGATCTGGTGCTCACATATCCTTTTCAGTTTTTTCACTCTCTTTGATTTTGAAATAGTCGTGTCATTTGTTCTGCTACAAATTTGCATGCTTCTACGATTTGGGATTTAATAAAAGAGATGGGCAAAATTTCTCTGTCTCCCTCAAATTCCTCAGCCACTTCCTCAGTGTATTTTTAGACTTTTGAGGGATTTATATGAACAACTTGAGCAATTTTTCTCAGCAAATACTTTTAGATTTATTTATATAACAACACAGTGATACATTTCAGCAATCTTATGCAACAAAATATAGATGTCTGAAGTTAACTGATTTTTTTCACTGCTGTTATGTTTAAACCATTTCTTCTATCAGGCTTTATCTCCGGCTTTTTTTACTTCAGATAGCGGGAAGAAATTTAAATGTTTCCAGATTTTTGTCTGCACAGCTTTTAGGTTCTTCATTTAGGGTCTTACCCTACCTTCAAACCTCCTCTGCTATCTTTTAATTCTCTTCAACCAGTTTGCAGAATTAGCCTTTTAGTCTACATAGAATTCCATTCTTCCTTCTTTTTGCCTGATTTTCTTTATGGTCAATATATTTTACATTACACACAATTCCCTTTCTGACCAATTATTTGGCATGAATTTCATTGTTATGCCTTTCCTGTATAATTTCCTTCACCATCAACCTGTTCTTTATATTCCTTAAATTACCTGGGAGATCCTTTAATTACTCCACCTGATAATAGGGAGATTGGTGGGGCTTCCCTAGACCACAGTTCGGGCATAATAATTATAAGTGCTTTCCATTTCTTTAACATATTTCGTTTCTTTAGGGAGCTCCCATAATCTCCCTTACAAGCAGTTCCCATTTTAACAATGTCACTTTATAGGTTTTTGAGTTAATATCTATAATGAGACTCCACTCCACCAAATCAATGCCTTAAAAACAATAGCAAACCTGTTTTGCTTCTTTCATACATACATCACATTCAAAATTCTAGTTATCTTCTCCCCTGTAGGGATCCATTTTTATCTTAAACAATATGTTATATATTTGTTCATTCTATTGCCATGAATATTTTTCTGTTCTAAATTAATATTGGTTTTAAAAGAGCTCATATCTGTAGCATCCCTCTTGAGTTTTAAAACTCTTATTGTTTCCAGGGTTGGGGGAATATCTTTCACATGTATTATTGCACTAATTTTTAAAATTCAGGTATGAATAATTCTTTTAAAAAATCTTATAATACTCTCGGCCCTATACATTGTACATTTGCATGCAGTGATTTGGCTTGAGCTATTTTAGGGCTCAAAAATTGTAAAAATTGCACAGGAGACAGGAAGCAGACACCATATCTGGGTGAGAAAAAAAAAATCAAAAGCATGTGCCAACTATAACAATTTTAATGGACCAAGCAATTTCCCAATTTTTAATATGAACATTATATAATGACTTGGCCAACACATTAATCCTCATGGCTTGCATGATGTTTGAGTTTTGGAGACGTTAGCCATGTTAGTCTATGCAAGAATTCCAGGCACTCTTTGAGTAAAGATCTTCCGCCTCAGACAAAATTGCCATTGTTTCTCGAGGGAACTAGTCCTCATTGGCTGTTCCACCGTACTCTGCTCAGAACACGAATACCCTATGTATGTGACCACAGACTAAACTCACAAATGCATATATGCAACTGTCGTCTCTGAAATTTAGCTTAAAAGGGTTTCATTTTAAGTAACGTTAATTTACAAGCCCATTGAAGATTTATTTTTTCAAAAAAGGAGCCATAGGGACGATCTCCTGAGTCTGAGTAATGGTGGCCAAACAGCAGCCAGGGCCTCATTCTCTAGCATTTCAATTATCATTTAATTACTCATTGTAATTAAGGGTAGGGGGTTAGGAAAATTACACAGGGAGCAACTAGCAGATAGGAGTTGATCTATTTTGTCTGTTTCACTGGCCTGTTGTGGGAGTTGTCACACTTGACCCAAGTAAGGGCCTTTTTACACAACCCCTAAACTCCGCCGCAAATGTCTCCCAGCTCCAGAGCTTAAAATTGTTTACCCACCAGCTCCGGAGTTTACTGAAAATTAAGTGGAGCCACGTCCACCTAAGCGCGTCCCAGCACACTTTTCTTGTACCTGCTCTCCAAGGGTGAAAAATCTTAATGCGGATGTGCCGGGCTCTCCTCGCTTCTTTTTGTTGTTGTTGTTTGCCTCCCGCCCCTTTAAGAGAAGGAACCAGGAAGTCACGGGGCTCCTGGCAGCTTCCACCGGCACCGGGGAGGTAAGTCTTTATTCCTTTGTCCCTTTTTTTCTCCCTCCCGTCATGCAGCCAGCAGCCAGGACGTGCGGAGGGGGTGGGAACGCACGAAGACAAACCCCTAAGATCTCTGGTCCGAATTAAAGTGACCAGCCGATCTTAGGGGTCGTGTAAAAGCGCCCTAAGTGTTTACACCCCATTTAGGCATTGCTTGAACGATTTTCCTCAAGTCAGATCCAAGGAGTTTGTAATCTCCATAATTGCCAGGAGTGTTCTCTTTCTTATATTTGAAGGCTCCCTCTCTCCTCCCAGGGCCTTTCACTCTGAAGCTGAACTAGATTGTTCAGTAGGTTCAAAGTTAAAGGGTCTAACAGGAGACAGGAGACAGTATGCAAAATAAAGATTAAATAAGGTAGGAGGAGCAGGAAAGCGTGAATATCGCTGCACCTCTGGAAACTGCTCAGTTCACTCATTTCATAGACTACGTTTTAAAGGCAAACATTTGATAAAACACAGCATATTTTGGAACGTGCTTCAGGTGTGCTCCCCCCTCACAGCCCCAATAGGCCATATCTGACATTCCTAGTCTTGGTAACACCTATGATAAAAATTACAATGCCTGAAATCCTGGTAACCCACAAAGTGAGTGACTATTAATTATTTTGGGTGGTTCAGATAGCACATGTAATTCATATTTCTTCCCTCAATGCTTTCTCTGCAACAAGTCCAGTCCACTGCAAGGCTTTTATTATATTTCTTCCGGGTATCATTGCACAGTACAACCGATACTCCATTAACTGATTCATTTCCTTTACATCCCTTCATGTTTTTAAAATACATTTTAAAACAGGAATGTTGGCAGAAGGTGAAAGACACTCAGAATCAGTCACCTGCTGCAGCGGTTCCCAACTCTTTCCTCACTTCCCTTGAAAGGAAGTGATAGCAGCAGTGGAGCAGGTGGGGTGGTGAGGTGTGTGGGGGCAGAAGACAGATTGCAAAGAAATACAAAGGAGCTGGAACTGGAAAAGGAGCAGTAACAACAACAATATTGATTTGGTAAACAAATAAATCCCACAGTTCTGTCAGATTGGGCGCCATGTGTACCACTGTCTTTTGCCTGCTACTTCAGCGCACGGTGGGCTCTTCTTCCTAAAGAATAATAAAATTTATTTAAGGTATTTGAATGTAATTGAATGTATTTGATGGTGGATACTAAAGGCCTGAGCTGCCTAGATGCCCTAAGCACACCTATCTCGCCTGTTTCCAGAAGCTAAGCAAGGTTGGCCCTAATGGGAGACCACCAGGGAATACCAGGTGCTGTAGTTGCCTGGAGTAGGAACTGGCAAGCCACTCCACTATTCCTGCCAAGAAAACTCTATGGACATGGGGTCACACGGCTGTAACGACACAAAACACACACACACACACACACACACACACACAGAGAGAGAGAGAGAGAGAGAGAGAGAGAGAGAGAGCCTGTCTGAATTTGTACAATTTATTTATCATTGCAATCTTGGTTATTCTGTCCCCTTGTCTTCAGAGAAAATCTGAGATTTGGGCAGAGCCAGGGGTGACAAAGAGTCGGTCACTACTGTAACGATGCAACACACACACACACACACACACACAGAGTCAATGTTTCATTCCATCTCCACCTGTTCTATCCAGCACAGGAAATATTCCTTTTAAATCATTTTAATTATTCTCAACTGAAGTTCCGAGTTGACTAAGTTAATGAAGAACGGGCGACACAAGTTGTAGTTAATCCAAATTGTAATTAAAAGCTTCTGAGGTTTTTTTGTGGTTGCCGTGCAAAAAGAGACTGGAATGAGCCCACAGGACTTTAACTGCCACAATCAATGATGGCTTTTCGCAACACCCAAACCACAGCCCACAGCCACTTCTTTTGCTATTTTGACATTTTGGCATTGTTGTCATTCTTTTCAATGGATTTGAGTTTGTATTTATTTTTTACTACGATACCTTCATATAAATAACATATAAATAAACACAATAAAATAAAGCTGGAAAAACTCATCTGGTAGCACTTTATAATAAATGGACATGAATTATTACTAAATTACAATGAATTTTCTATGAAATTACATATTACATTCATGCCATATTAGTATCCAATCTGGGCTTTTTAAAAAAAATGCTGATACATTCCCAAGGATTTATTGTCGATTCAATCCTTAATGTGATTAACCTCTCAATTCCTCAAAGAACCGAAAAAAAGAGAAGTTTGAAAAGTGTTCTTTGAGTGTGAGGAAAAATGAATTATTTGAGGCAAATAAAATTTTAACGTAAAAAACATCAAATTGGACAAAACATTTGTCCTGGAAGTTCAGGATTCATTTATCTGATTTACCAAGGAAAGGCATACAAGCCATTTATAGGAGATGGACAGCACTATATTTGTTTTTAGAAGACAAACCCAAAAGGAAGTCTCATATCCCTTTGGAAATGCGAGCTTCCTTGTAACTGTGCAATTGAAAGGACAAAGAAGAACCAAAGTTGATAAAGAAGATGTCTCACAACTCCATTGAAATAATAATCAGAAGTCATGTCTGGGAATTCCACCTCATTACAAAATGATGTAATGGACAAAATGCACTCTGTGGCAGTTTGCAGAAACCCAGTACTGGTTGAACTACAGCAGGTTTACTGTTTAAGAAGAATGGCCATATAAACAAAAGAGGGACATATATTATTCTTGATATTCTGCATAATAAACACAAACAACTCCTTAGGGCCGTTCCGGCGCTGGCCTGTCCAGACCCGGTGCGGCATTGCCTGCCCTGGGAGGAGGGGCGAGAAAAGCAGGAGCCTTGCAAGGCTGGAGCAGAGGCGGGGCACGGGACGCCTTCTTATACTTGATGCCCTCACCCTCTCTTTTGCCTCCGGACAGCAATGTACCCACCCGCCCGCTGCCTTTTTGCATGCTAGTGTGGCGTGATGTGGTCGCCTGCAGGAGCCGGAGAGGAATTTTTGCCTTGCTAGGCACAATTGGCTCAGAAAGGGGGCAAGGATTTTTCACCTATCTCACACTAGCTCTGGTGGCGTGGCATCGGCCACACTGGCGGGCAGTGCGGGGAATGGGGCATTAGGTGAGCGCCAAACGCTGGACTAAGAGGCTACCGACCCCCAGGCACTGTGGATGCTGAGATCACAGAGCCTGGGGCGAAGTGTCTTTTGAAACCCAAACGGAGCAGGGACTGGCCAGATGATGGCGTCCTTAGACCGGGAGAGGTTTGGCTTGGCTGCCCTGGGGGGACCCGATCTTGAATGGAACACCCTGGGGGCCATGGGGCTTGCCCCCCCAACAATGCCCTTGGGCAGGGTCCAAATGGTGACTCCAGGGCCAATGGTTCCCTGCATGACAGCAGCCCCATCTTAAGACAAATGAATAATGTCAAACTTCAATAAAGTGTGGCTCGTGTTGGCAACCCAACACACTGTCTCACCTGTTTATTCTGACCGGGGGGGGGGGCAACGAAACTTTCATAACAATGTGCCGGAGGAAGTGTCAGAAACATAACTGTTGAAGGGACGTGCAGCCATGGAGGAAAATATAGCTGCTAAATGTTTCTGGAATTGTAACGAGTAGAGATTCACCTTATGCACAAACATATTTGGCCTTAAAAACATGCCTGATAGTTGAGGTAACATAGGAAAATGGAACCTCTACATATGCATAGAGTTTGCATGGAGGTCTTTATGTTTATAGCCACAGAGCAGTGCCTCTAGAGGAGGAAGCTTAATGTGAATTAGTTCTCACGTTTCTGGTGTTTTTGCATACAAAAGAGGGAAAACAGTTTAGACACAAAAAAGTCTTTTTAGGGCCAATGTTTACATTATGGTTGACACATGGAAGCAGCTTTAAAGTGCCACTAGAAGGCAGTTTGTGTTCTGCATTTCCCTCCACCAACTGGACCATTCTTTCCCCATACTACAAACGAGTTTAGAAAAAGATGACCACAGGAGGATAGACAAAGCCACAATCACACCTCCCAGAGCAAGTGGGTACAATCGGTACAATATGGTGACAAGACTCAATGTGATCCCATTTTATACAGTGGACCCTCGTATAACAAACGGTTGGCATAACATAAAATCGGTACAATATAAAAAATTCCAGAGATAGGGGAAATTTGCTTAACAGAAATAATTGCCTATGGGGAAAATCCATAGAACATAAAAATGGTTGCAATTAGGGACTACTCTGTTTTCAATGCATTCCTATGGGAAATTTGAATAATGGAAAATCTGTTTAACATAATTTCATTTGGAATGAATTAATTCCTTTATACAAGGTACCACTGTATTTTGGGTTTCCGTGTGTCAATGACTGAGTGACAGTTACACAGGGATTGAGGGGAGGAATCCTGGTATGGTTTGATCCCACCCCTGAGAGCATAAAACACACCGAGTCAAATATATGGATACTCAGGAGCAGCCGACCAACATTTGATAAAGAGAAAGTGGTAAGGAGTTTCAGGGGAAGGAGACTGTGAATTCTCCCTAAGCCAAGATGGGCTTTTGGCCTTGCTTTGTAAGCTTGCGAACATTTGGAAATCAAAGCTTGTTCATATTCAAGCAATGCATGAAAAACTGATAACTTACTTCTCCATTTATGATCCTTTAACCAATTAATATAATTTAGGGTCATTCTTTCTGGGGTTGCTGCCATCTACTTTGAAACAGGAAATCAAACCAGTATGAAGTTTTCAATTTCTTTTGTGAAATGGTTCAGACTGCAGTGAGGTTTACATTTTTCTAAAAGCAAAAGCAGAGGCTTTTTCTGTACATCTTTAGATTTAAAAAATCCTGAATATCTGGAATCCAATTCTTCAAAACCAACTAGGGGTTAATGTGAGACCAGTATTAAACTTTCTCAGTGTCCAATGTTATTCGCCGCACCCACCCCCCAAATTTGTAAACTCCTGATTTTTCTACATCTAGGTTTTATATTCCTTACAGTCATTTTAGTATCTTTTTGTTGTAAAAACATCCATCTTTTTCTCTCTTTTTTCATCTATAAATCTTTCATAAAAGCAGTGAAAACAGACTTGCCTCTCAAATGCATGTCACAAAAAAGCTTTGCATTAGAACATCCATAAAACATTCAGTCATACAGAAAAGAGCTTACCCCCAAAACACTTTTGTTTTCATTATCAAAAACAAAACATTTGGGGCAGAGGAAGAACTGGCCACAATATGTGCCTTGTAAATGTGTGTCCTTCACGTAAATAATCAGTTTGCACATTTCTCAGCATCTCTGAAATGGGCATCTGTGTTCCTGCAACTGACAGCAAGAAAGCAGGATGCTTGATAAAGGGTACTGTTTTTGAATTAATTGTCTCTGTTTAAAGTGATGCACAACTTGTTATGTTAAAGTTCAGGTTTTCAGTACTTCTCCCCCCCCCCCCAGGTAATGATCTAGGCAAGCGGGTCAAACAGTTTCTTGGTTAGCTATTGCTTCACCATGGATCCACAATGTTTACTCAAGCGAGTCACTGTGTTCCAAGCCAAGATCGCTAACATTTGTTGTCTGAAGCTCCTCGGTGTTCTCCTCCAGCTCCTCTTCCTCCTCTTCTTCCTCTTCCTCTTCCTCTTCTTCCATGTCATCGTCCTCCTCGTCTTCTGTGCCATCCAGTGAATCATCATGAGCGACCATCATGGCTTGCTGCATCGCAATGGTAGCATTATCAGAGGAGAGGGATTGAAGGTTGTCCATATTTATAGAGCCTAGAAGGAAGAATGAACAGCTGTTGCAATATCAAGTAACAAATAGCCAGCAGGAAACAATATTATAGTGAGGATAACATTGGGGATAGAGGGCAGTCCCACATAGGCATCCCAAATTAATTAAATAAATATTTATTATTTATTATTTATTTATTTACATATTTGTATACCTCTCATCTTGTTGTAAACTGTGGGCGGTTTAAAACAATCACATATATCAATAAAACACATAATGCATCCCATTTAACTTAAATCCAGCATTTCAATTTGTTAATCCTGAAAACTGTACAGTAAAGTTCCAAAACTCTGTTTTGAGTAGAGATGGGCACGAAACGAAAAATTTTTCGTTTGTGTTTTCATTTTTTCGTTTCGTTACACAACGAAACGACAAACAAATTTTGTCTCAAAAATGAAACGAAACGAACAGAAACGCCGGAAATTTTGTCGTGCATTTCATTTCCGTTACTGCAATATGAGTGAATTGCTTAAAATGCTAAAAAATCACAAAAAATCAAAATAAATGGTAACAAAATGGTAACGAAACGAACGAAAACGAAAATGAATTTTTTGCAAAACTTCGTGAAAAATGGAAATGAACCGAAACGGACCCTCGAAACGACAAACGACAAACAAAATGCCTTTTTCTTGATTCGTGCCCATCTCTAGTTTTGAGTACAGCTGTGGTTTCTTGGAGGCTTTTTTAGTTCCTAGATTGCTTTACATCTTTAGCGAGCTTTCTTATCTTCTAGGATTGCTTTCCTAGACAATGTGGTCCTTGGGGTGAAGCACTGAGAAGCTGAAGAAAGTGCCTTAGCCAAAAATGCTACGTTGCTAACTTTGGACAACTGAAGTTGCCCTCCCTTGCAGAACTGGTATGCAAGTGTGCAACGTCTTGAAAATTAAAGTTAGATGTTAAAATCTAGGTTCAGAAGGTCGCCCCGTGCCCATAACACTCTTACATACACTCTTCCTGACAGCCTGCACCAATGGGACAAGGTGAGCAGGGTGATTTCAGAAGAACCCTGAATGAACTCATCAATATCCAGATGCAATATAGGATGTACTCCAGCAGGGGAAAGGAGATTGTGGCAGGAACAAAACATTTTATCCTGAAGCTCATTTTGTCCATAATAAACCTGCCCCTGGATTTTGTGCTAGTGCTCAGGCTTCTTACCCATAGCCTACAATGCATCAGCTCAAGTGACTCCACCCATACACTGATTCTCTTACCATCAGGGTTTGTACCAGGGTTGCCCCCTTGTTGCTGAAGCACTCCAGCGGCAATGGAGTTGGGCCAGAATCTCTGCGTAGGCCGGTGCTGGGACTTAATCTTCTTGGCTTTAGGGGCAGGATCCGGATTGCTGGCATCAAGCATGGGTTGCAGAATACGTCGACGGGCATTGATGAACCTTTCCATGGGAATTGAGAGGACAAGGAAAGAAAAGCATGAACAGGTGCATTTATTTATACTTCCGGAATACTCTGCATTCTGTTTTGTAATGTTAAGAAAGAAGTATTTGCGAACTCTTTCTTTCTTTCTTTCTTTCTTTCTTTCTTTCTTTCTTTCTTTCTTTCTTCAGACTTATTTATTTATTTATTTATTTATTTATTTTAAGACTTGTATACCGCCCGTCTTCCCGAAGGAACTCCGGGCGGTTCACAGCAAACAAATATATAACAAAGTCAAAAACAATGTAAATGTAACAATTTAACACACTTGAGCATATAATAAAACGCAAAAAAAGCAAAGGGCAGATGGCGGGGGGGGGGGGGAAGATTAAATTAAGTCACCAGACGCCTCTCGGAAGAGCATGGTCTTCAATGCTTTCCTAAAGGCTGGCAGGGACTGTGCAAGGCGCACTTCGCTGGAGAGATGGTTCCACAGGGCACGGCCAGCCACAGAGAAGGCTCGAGATTTAATTTCTATTTCAAATTAGCAATTGTTTGCAGGGATTTCAATTAACTTTATCTGGTAGGGCATATTACCTTTGGTTAGCAAATGGTAGCAGGTAACAAGGAAGAGAGAAGCTGTGGACCACGCAGCCTATTGCGCACCTCCACCGCTAGCCTCCTGTCTCTAAGGACAGTAGAAGACATTACTCCCCTCACTATTGGGAGAATGTTTAAATAATGTTTCAGCTGCCTGGTGTGTGTGTGAATGTGTATCCATGGAACAGGAATCATCAAGCTTCGAAATGATGTCTGCCTTATAGCTGTTGTGGGTTTTTCAGGCTGTTTGGCTGTGTTCTGGGAAGAAAAACTTCCAGAACATGGACAAACAGCCTGAAAAACTCACAACGGCTATCAGATCCCAGCCGTGAATGCCTTTGAGAATACATTGATGTCTGCCTTGATTTTGTACATAAACTGCTTGTGGTAGAGCCATTCAAAATATCCCTTGTATAACCCCTTGGTAGGATTTTTACTGGAGTTCCAAAGCAAATAATTATCTTCGATTTGCAGAAAACAACACTATTGGTTAGAGAGGTGGCTTTCACAAAGCCAGGAGATATTCCACATTTCATTTATATATCCATGCCACTTTGAAACTGTATGTGTACAAGTGTTTACTGTATCTGTGCATTTCAAAACATTTATTATTTATTTATTTATACAATGTATATGCCGCCCACTATCCAAAGGTCTCTGTTTTCCAGTTACTACTATATTATTTGGGGATTGGCAGTAGTTAAATTCTAAAAACCCACACAAAATGCTGATGAAAATTAATGTGTGTTAGCTTTAAAAAGACATAAAATTTCACCTCTGGAAAAGAAAAAAAAATGTCCCACCCTGAATGTCAAAGGAAAATATTTCACTTTGACATTGAGGGTGGAACCATTTTTATTTCCCCTTATATGTCATTCCATAATTGACCTGTGAAACTGATACTGTAGTTTAAACATGTACATCACTCACAGTGTAAGTAAAATCTGATACACCTTTTTCATTTTGACCTGGTAACCACAAAGTTGCCACCACTGATTTGTGACTGTTTGTACCACAGCTGAAACCTCTCTCCCTCCCACCATGATGTATGGGACTTATTTACTTTATCTATGATGCAAGTTTTTCTTGCCATTTCTTCAAGACCAAATTTATTTTCAGAGTATGCCATCCTGTGGTGAGATCTAAAATCTATAGAGTCTTGAAGAGGGGTAGAAAAATGAAGAACATACTACCTGAATGTATTTTTCAATCTGCCTGGCACCTCCTGAGTGTAGGACATTGAGATGGGCACAAATAAAAAAAATGGCATTTCGTTTGTTGTTTGGAGGGTCCGTTTCAGTTTGTTTCCGTTTTTTGCGAATTTTTGCAAAAAATACATTTTCATTTTCATTTGTTTCGTTCCCATTTCGTTACCATTTATTTCAATTTTTTGTGATTTTTTTTAGGATTTTAAGCAATTCACTCATATTGCAGTAACGGAAACGAAACGCACAACAAAATTTCCGGTGTTTCTGTTCGTTTCGTTTCATTTTAGAGACAAAATTCGTTTGTCGGTTCGTTACATAACGAAATGAAAAAACAAAAACGGAAATGAAAAATTGTTTGTTTCGTGCCCATCTCTAGTCACTATAATGTATCAATTTATATTTTAAGGGAATCTGAATTCTGAAACCCGAATGTGATCAATATTTATTTTCCTCCTATGATCCATCTTTCTTTCCATCCACTAGCTGGAAATTTTGCAGTTTCAGTCTCTTCTTAGAAAAGGCAGAGGGGAATAGCTATTGCGTTTGAGCTTGTAATGGAAACCCTGTGAGACAAAACGCAAAATGCAAAAGTGGCAAGATCAAGTGTTGCTGCCAGGTGTTGAAACCAGGCAACAAAATTGAGCTGACAGTGTAGCACCTGGGATATCATCATAAAAACATCTTATTCAAACATGATTTTAAGCTTCTCTGGAGCCTTTTATACCTCTTAGTAAACAGCACCCCTTTCCACAATCTTAAAAAGACAGGGCTTTACCCATATTTATTTTTCTCTTCAAGAAATGCTTCTAATATGGTATACTGGTTTCAGGGATTAGAGAACATTTGAAGAAGAACTGAAGTCCTGGGTTGCCAGTATTGAGCCAGATTTATGGAAATCTTGGTTACAAAGTTCTCAGGCAGAAATGTCTCTGTCCTTCTAGCAGGGCTCAGGCCTGGTGTTTCCTCAGCTGGAACCACTATGACTCCATGCCTAAGTAACTCCTTGTCTCTGCATCATGAAACTGGTATTCCTAACAGCATTTGAGGTGGCTGGCTCTGCATTATGTAAAGTAGGACAATTGCCCAAAGTAGGAGATCTTGAGGACATAGAACAATGTCAAAATATCAGCAGTACCTTGCCTTCTGCCATGTCGGTTAGGTTGCCTCCCTCAGTGGGACAGAGGATGTTATTCTACCACCAGTGTAGAAACTTCAGGTACCTGCCCAGTTATTAATATTTATACCCTTTCTTTCTCCTCAAAATGACCCAAGGTGGCCTCCCACCACCCTCACTGTTACCTTTAATTTCCCTGTTCTAAACACTCCTCTCGGCTTTGGTGAGTTTGTTTTTTGCAGGATCAGGATCCGTCAGGCTTGAGCAGCCCATTAAAAATGCCTCTGGCAAGAAAACTGATGCCTGCTGGTAAAAGAAAAAAAGTAATGGCTTTCCCCCCCTTTTAACTGCGGGCATCAGTTTTCTTGCGAGATCCTGTTATTTATCCTGTTATTTTTCTTTTAGTATTTTCACACGGTATTTGTATACTATTGTATTCTGTTAGGTCTTGACTCTTTACTATTGTTGGGGTTTGTTTTGTAGTTGGGTAGTCACTGTTGGGTGACGTCTGTACACCGCCCAGAGTTCCCTATGGGAAAATCGGGCAGTTAATAAGTATAAGAAATAAATAAATAAATAAATTTTCACGCTAAAAAAAAGGCATGAGAAAAATAGAGATAAGAACTTAGAATTTAGGCTAAGCAAATACCTCTTAGCTGGGTGAAGGGAGATGTCTTTTCTACCTTCAGTGGTCAAGACAAGGAGGGGAAGGTCAAGATTTCACTCACCAGTTGTTGACTTGCAAGAGCGTGAGATTTGTCTGAGCTGCTATCTGCCTCTTCTCATCTTCTGTTGGATAAGGGTGCTGAAGAGCAAGAGAGAAGCGTCATTATGACTAAACTCCAAGCACCTGGAGGGATGATTCAAAGCTCTTCTATGTAAATGTCAAATATTATTACTTGGGTTACTTTGCAGAACATTAAGTAATTTCCCATAAATGAGCAATTTCAGACAGTGGAGGGCAGCAGTGCACTAGTTTGGTAGTAGCACAGATGTAGTCTTGGTAAGTGGGACACCTGCCAAGATGGCTTGCTACAAAATAGGAGAACTCGGATTTGCAGCAAGCCCATTACCAGATCTTGGAAAAGTTAATTTTAAAGACTGGACATCTCTGAAGCCCCCAGTCTACATGTGGTGGAATTTGAGAGTTTGAGTGTGAAATTGTAAGTTTTCCAAGCTCAGAATGTGCTAAATTCTTCATAAAATGAAGCAAAACATCTGAGAAATTGGTCGGTGGGTGTGTCACAGGTTTTCTTGGCTATTATAAAAAGGGGGTAATGACTTGAAAAACATTGGGAACCACTGCTCTAACACACACATTTCCGCTGCCACACTGCTCAGTGTACAAGAGGAAAAAAAAACATGAAGGTTGGAGGTGGCTGGATCGGAGAAGAAACTGAAGCTGGCTAGGGAGGAGTTGCGAGGCCGACAACGTCTACAGGGGGTGGCTGATTCCACTGGCTTGGACTTAGAAGGCTTCTCCGGTTTTGATTTTTTTCTGCTTTTTAGGCTTTGAGGAAGCCTGTGAAGTTTCTTAATTAACAAATCCGGCATGGGAGGGGCTGGTTGTGGAACCGAAGAGATAGATGGTTTGGATCCAGGGTCCATTTTTGGCGGGAAAAGAGTTTTTCCAAGAGAAAGGTATTTAAAGCAAAGTGTTCTGCTTATATACCGCCCCATACTACTACAAGTAGTCTCTGGGCGGTTTACAAGTAGTCTATGGCGATGGTGTTTTTTTTTAAATAGCTGACGGGCTGAATTGATGGCAGTGCTGGCAGGAGGCAATCTGGTGGGATTCCCCAAGGCAGTAAAGACATTTAGAACGACTGTCCAAAAGAGGAATTTTGCCTCCACACTGAGAACACTTCTTGAAGAGACCCTGAGGGGCCATAAAACAAGTAATTGGCCTAAAAGCCAGGGAGAAAGGGAGGGGGATTTAGAGGGAAGGAGATAAAAAAGAAGAACAGTTCATGAAATCATGAAGCGACGATGGTAAGAAGAATGTTTCTGAGAAGCAACCAGGTATCTGTGCGCCAGGGGGAGGAGACTATCGGTCTTGGCTTTTTAAAGCTCTAGAATTTTCTGAGATTCCACGTCTGCACACTACAGAACCCATATGTGTGATTTCACTCTCTATACCATTCCTCCAATGTTATTTGATTATTCAAATTCCAGTTTTTAGTAAAAATCAACCTTGTCACCATTACCATTACAGTACCCCCCCTGCCCTTTCACGGTTCTATACTGCGGTCCGGGTACATCGCGGGAATGCAGCATATGAAATGCAAGGCCCCCTGGGTTTGGATGGGCATTCTGTACTTACGCCAGGCCTGGCGGTGCCCCGAACGGGCCTCCGACAGGCTTCTGGGGCCTGTCAGAGGCCCCAAAAGTTCTTTCCAGCAAACTGGAAGTGACTTCCGAATCACCAAAAACAACTTCTGAGGCCTCCAAGAGGCCCCAGAAGTCAGTTGGAGGCCCGACTGGGGCAGCACCAGACATCAGGTAAGTGTAGTAGGCCCCAAATACCCCAGAGGTCCCACACAACCTAGCATCCGCATATCGCAGATTTTCAATTATCGCGGGTTGGGTCAGGTTGGGTCCCTAACCCCCACGATAGGCAGGAGGTTACTGTATTATTACCAACTTCATTTCATCTTTCTTCAATTGTATGTTCACTACCATATTTAGTAATACTTCTTCCGGGGATGTTTCAACCTTTGAACCTATTATTTCTTCAATTCCTTCTTTCTTATCTCACACAACCACCACATATGTAAATATGTCCCTTTCCCCCTTTTACACCTCCTGCATACTGGGGATATTTCTTTATTTATTGTACTTAGCATGTCCAGTATACCTTATATAATAATGTTATTTTACTCTTGCTGACATGTTTTTCATTATTCGTTTATCCCACATTTTTCCATTCTTCTTTTTTATTCCATTATTAATATCTTCTTGTCATATCTCTTTTAATTGTGTTCCTCTTGTATTAATAATTTATATATCTCACATTCCTTTTCTAATTTCTTTATTCTCTTTATTCTCTATCTTACTTTTTTCTATAATTTCTTCAGACGTAGTTTTCTACATTCTCCTACTTTAATTTTTCCATTCATTAGTACATTTTTCCAGTTGTATAATGTTTATCCATGAACCCTCTTCTAAATTCTCTTTTATATTTTCCGTATTCTTATTTAGTTTGGCCTTATTTATTTTGGCCCATATTAGCCTTATTCCCAAGTAATT
The DNA here is from genome assembly GCA_023846285.1 of Phrynocephalus versicolor. Lineage (NCBI taxonomy): Eukaryota > Metazoa > Chordata > Lepidosauria > Squamata > Agamidae > Phrynocephalus > Phrynocephalus versicolor. The sequence goes on along the minus strand of JAHTLZ010000327.1, from coordinate 12,519,396 downwards.
TATACTATTTCTTAACTTACCTTCAAATATTTTCTTAAACATTTTTATTTCTTCCTCCTCGTAATTTAATAACAGATATTCTGACATATTCCAATTCACCTTTAACCCTTTTGTTTCTTCAAATACCTTTAGATTTTTTTGTATTCTATGTATACATGTTACTGATTTTTAACTATTAATAGTGTATCATCTGCAAATAAGTTCATTTCATTTACTTTCTCCTCTCCTACACTTTCCTCATCCACTCTAATTACATTTGCCAACATTTCTATTATTAGTACAAACAAAACTGGAGATAATGGACAACCTTGTCTTGTTTCTTGGCACAGGGAAATATTTTCTGTTATTCCATCATTCACTAAAATTCTTCCCTTGTTTTTTGAATAAAGCTGTTTAATTGTATTTTTTCAGCAAGCAAAGCCTTGGTCAGTTTGCATTCTCCTCCACCCCACCCCCTGCTGTTTCCTACCCCCTAATGTTTTCTTTTCTTTTTGGGAGCATGTGACTGCCCTCCTTTCGGCATAAGGCATTTCTTAATGGGCTGCTCAATCCCGCGTCTTTCCCTGCTGAAAAGATGGAGCCAATCCTGCAAAAACCAAACCACAGAGGAGGGAAACAGCAAGGTCAGTTTGGATTCTCCTCCACCCTACCCCCCACCCCTAGGGAAAGGCCTACTTCCATGTATATGACTCCCCTTAATTTTTAGTTTCATGATTTTAGAAAGAACAGTGTTGTATACACACTGTATAGCAGCGAAACGTCCTCCATTTTGTAGTTCACCTATAGGCTTGCAACTAGCTTTCTTCAGACTGATGAAGCTGTTTGGATGAGCAGCGAAATGTTTCAATCTCTCAAGAAAAAGAAGTCCAGTTGCCATGACTCAACATCCAGATAAACTCACCTGGAGGACTGAGAATCTTTACAGACTTAAAAAACAAAATTAACTAGTGAAGAATTGTATTTGCATATATCCATTTGTAATGCTTGTCTGAGAAAAACACAGCCAAGGCAAATGAGACAGGTCTGGAATTATGAAATCAAAAAGTGGCCACTGTATTGATGTTTAACCATAAACATCACATGGCATTACCCAAATATAAATGTAAAAACAAAACAAAACAGGATTTTAAAACTGCACTAAAAAGCTCTTCAGAAAATTGGGCCAAGAACCTCTTTCTAACAGGGTTAATTGCATATATCTCTGTTACTTGCTAAAAGTGCAAAAAGTGCATTGGGAAAGATGCCAAATGCCTTCTGATCACTCATGTTCCATGCAAGATTACTTATGCTAGACTTTCTCTTTTAGATTTGGTGAACTTGTACCACCCAATTTGGAAGCACTTCCTCTCCCAACAGGAACTTTCCTTACCTTACATAATCTGCAAAGTTTGCTTTGCTTTGTGACTGGTCCTCAAGACGTAATCGTGTTCTTTTTTTAAAATTAAGATTTCTCAGATATCAAACAATGCCTGAACTGTGTATCTCGAACACCTGTGATTTCAGATATAATAACAGGTTATTTGAACTGTCTAGCTTGGCCCTTGGTAGTAGCCCTTTCTTACCCAGATCCTAAACAAAAGGCTTCCGAGGCACTATTTTGCTAGGATGGGATGAAAGAAGAGGCACAGAAAGCAAACTAGGCAGAGAAATAGCAGGTGAGAGTAAAGACAGCTACCAAGGTCAGGCCAACACAGACAAATTGTACCCTGAATACAAGCAAATTCAGAACAGGTCCAGACAAAACCCCTATTTGAATAAATGAATAACACCATTATTGTTTTAAGAGTAATAGTCTGTTATCCACTAGTGAGAGATTGGTGATTAAATAATTCTGAGTCCATTTTTGGAGGATCAGCTAAACTCAAAATCTTCCTATACAAAATCCCTAAAATTTACCCCAAGGTTTTGCGTGTGTGTTTTTACAACCTTGCATGCTATCTGGAGAAGATGTGGCTGGGGTGGCTGTCAATCTGCTTGTCACTGATAAATCATTCATTCCTGTCTCTGAATTTAAAGAGAGCCTCACTCTTTGCTGAGTTTTTCCTATCTAGAGCATGTTCCGAAGTAGTCATGTTTATCAGTTTGCTGTTTGATCTGTTCTATTGTAAATAATGAAACATTTTATTCTTTCTCCTTATAATGTCTCAAAGTGAGTCGCAAACTGTAAATGCCATTTAATGGGGAAAGGTGGGTCTTATCTGAGGAACCTGAAGATATTCTGCTCTGTGATTCCCTGCCCTTCTACTATGCAGCTAGAGGAATTTAGCCAACAATTCTAAACTCAGCAATATATTTAATTTTGTGGCTTAATTTAGGTAAGAGTAAGGACTCCTTTACTTGTTTTTATCAGTAAAACAACTGAAAGTTATAATCCTTTGTGATCAACATCTAACAAAACAGAGAACTACCATTATACCTGAGTTATCTATTGCCCCCCTTGCCAAACAAACATACCAATGACTGAAATGACTATATAGATAAATCTATGTACAGAAAGGAAGGCAGGGCTGTATAAGCCAGTTAACCAGCAGATCTGGATGAAGTTAAATGGTTAATGACGTTCCCACCAACAGATGATAGGTTTCTGCATTGAAAGAGATGAACAAACCACTCCAGAACTAATTTTTTGGCCCCTGAAAAGGGGTTGCTGTGCACTGTACCATATTATGGAGCAAGAAGTTTTTGCTTTTGGACAACAGGTGGCCGACAAAGTTCTAAATATGTGAGAGTGAACTGCTCTGAAATACAGTGGACCCTCGTATAACAAACGGTTTCTATAACATAAAATCTGTACAACATAAAAAATTCTGGAGATAGGGGAAATTTGCTTATGGGGCGAATCCGTACAACATAAAAATGGTCACGATTAGGGATTAATCTGTTTTCAATGCATTCCTATGGGAAATTTGTATAAAGGAAAATTTGCTTAACAGAATTTCATTTGGAACAAATTAATTCCTTTATACAAGGTACCACTGTAGTTGCAAATCTTATCTGTCTAAGGAGTCTTTTAAAAGAGGGGTGGGGGAAGGAGGGATGTCTAAGCAATGCTTCTTACTCTCAGTCTGATTTGGCTTTATGGTCTTTTTCTATAGCTAGATCTAACTAGTGATAACATGAGAGTACTTCCTTATGCTCAAAGGGTTCTATCACATGTTCTTTAAAATGCTGATTAAATTTCAAGATCAGGCGTTTCCAAAAATCTTGTCCCCACGGCCACCGGGCTTTAAAACAAAACAAAACCCAGTTATGCCCCTTTAGCGAGTTCTCCAAGCCCTACCAGAGAAGTTGGGAATTCTTTGCTCTGGTAAAAAATGCGAGCCAGAAGTCTGTGGGAGCTCGCCTATGATCCGGTTTTCTGCTTTCTTCCCTAGCCCCTACCAGCTTGTCCTGGGGTTCATCAGCACTTTTTAATTTTTTTTTTTTAAAAAAATCCCCTTCCCCCATCACTGATCAGCTGGCCTTTGGGCTGTCAGCGCTGTTTTTTATTTTATTTTTCTACCGCCATCTGCTGGTCTTGGGGCTGGTCTGCACTTTTTTTTAAAAAAATCCTTGTACGGGGGAACGGAGATCCCACATCTTCAGTCACGTGACCCAGAAAGAAGAAAAGCCGGACTTTCACAATATCCGGATCTCCCCCCCAGGTGAGATAGCAGCTTAAGTGGCTTGGACCATCTTTGGGAACAGTCCCTCTTTTAAAGCAGAGTTATCACATCTACAGATCTCAGAGAAAGAAGCAGCTATGAACAGACAGAAAAGATATTGCCCACCATATAAAAAATGTTTCCCTGTAAATGTTGACTGGTAACAATCTGAAGCAATATTACTTGCTAAAGTTTTGTTTATACATACCACACAGGGCCGGCACTTCCATTAAGGCGAACTAGGCAGTTGCCTAGGGTGCCAAAATGGAGAGAGGGCACTGGACAGCCTGCCGCCCCTCGCCCCCCCGCCGCTGGCCACCGCCATCCGTCCCCCCATCGCTGACCGCCGCTGCCCACCCGCGCCCATTGCTGCGTCACTGCCCCTCCATCCGCTGCCCCCCCTGCCCCACCCCTTGCCTAGGGTGCAAAAAAACCTAGCACCAGCCCTGATACCTCATATCTAGTAAAGCAACGGTGTGTGGCACTGCTCTATGGCTGATACTGTCCCTGCCTGCAAGCAGCAGGCAAACAATGTCACCACTGAGAAGGTTTCAAGAAATATTTCAGTTTTCCAGAACCAATATTTTTGAAAGATGAAAGCTTGACACTTCCTAGCACTAAGAAGCGTTTACTCTTGTGCAGCAGGTTGTAGTTTACGAATCCCTTGGCATTGGCAGGGTTGTAATTTCTTGGTGCAGTATGCTGCAGTGTGAGCAGAATAAGGATTTGCTTGTTTGCAAAGTCTAAACGTGCAGAAGTACTCCTTTCCTCACCTGCATCTCTGATCTGTGTCTGATTCTGTTCAGGGCTGCTCCAACCATTGAGCGCACTGCAACCGTGCTGCTCCCACTACCGCCTACGAACTGTTGTGCCAGCTGAATGTTACGAACCACCCTTTGCATCTTTGCATTCCATGTCCTTTCCTTATTAATACCCATGTGAATAATGTCTTCAAATTATGGGGGGAAGTAGACAAAAATTGCCAGAATCAAACTCCACCCCCCTTGATCACTGCAACCTATAATGCCCCAATTGTCCTTGGAGTGAAGCCAAGGAACACAGGAAGTATGTAGGAAGGCAGTGGTGGCAAGGGGGAAAAGACAGCACTGCCACTTACCAACATTGTTGCCCATCTCGGTTCTGCTTATATACCACCCCATACCACTTCAAGTAGTCTCTGGGCGGTTTACAGTTTTTAATTACAGTATGCCCCCACCCAGCAAGCTGGGTACTCATTTTACCAACCTCGGAAGGATGGAAGGCTGCGTCAACCCTGAGCCTGCTACCTGGGATTGAACTCCAGGTCGTGAGCACAGTTTTACCTGCAGTACAAGCTTTTAACCACTGCGCCACGAGGCTCACTTGAGCCAGTGCTTGTGCTATGTGAATGGATAAGTGGGAGAGTTTAAGGCAAGATGCACCCCTTCTTTGCTTTAAAACATATTTTTAAAATATTTTTAAAAAAGTAATAAACATTCACGAATTTTTTTAAACTGTACTTGTTACGTGACTAATGATAATAACCATGTGCTATCAGTCAATTTTGACTTATGGTGACTTTTGTCAGGGTTTCTGGATAAAGAATACTCTGAAGTGGATTTCCATTTTCTTTCTCTTGGAGGCATCTTGGGATCCGGTAGCTTTCACAAGGCCACGTTCACTGTATCTACTCACAGGAGGCTACATGCCCTAAGATCTAGCCAGGGGGCCCTCCTGAAAGAGCCATCGCTCAAGGAGGTGAAAGGGATGGCTTGTGGGAACAGGGCGTTTTAAGTAGCTACCCCCAGATTATGGAATGGCCTCCCAAGTGAGACCCGCCAGGTGCCGATGTTGATGACATTCCGGCGCCAGGTAGAAACATTCCTGTTCCAGAAGTTTTTTTAACTGATTATTGTGGGTCCTGATGGCGATTTCAGTGTAGTATTTTAATGTATTGTATTTATTGTATTTAAATGTATTTATTGTTTTAATTTTATTGCAATGTTGATGTGTTAATTGTCTGAATTGTTTATTTTGATTGTGAGCCACCCAGAGACCTTTGGGTAGTGAGCAGCATACAAACAATATAAATAAATACAATAAAATAAATAAATATTGCCTAAAACTCTGTGTTGATCTGAAATGTAAACATTTATAACAACTTTTGAACAGCAGAGCTGAAAGGGATCCTATAGGTTTCCCAGTCCAGCCCATGTTGAAAACGCCCAGCGGGGAACTGAATTCACAATCTCTGGTTCGGCAGCCAGAGACTTAAGCCACTGTACCATCCAGCAGTTCTCAACAGACACTTTTTAAAAATGTGAACATTTCTTTGTAGCCACATTCACAGCCATCTGTCAGTATAAAGATCCCAGAGCCCCAGGTGTGCACACCCAGACAAGGTAATTGAACCAGACGGAACAGCCTTGAATGCCACCCTCAAGCTGTCGGAAGATGCTTGACCTCCTGCAGCGCAAGTCACTTCCTTTGTTACTCAGTTACATCTTCAGGCATGGCCTACCCAGTTTAATTCCTATTCTGTGAGGAAGAGAATATTGTATGTATTCTTGAAGTTTAAATATTTCTCCTCCCTTTTCTGACTACTGTGAAGAGGTTATTTTTACATATTATCCCAGATAATCAAAGCAGTTCAGAAGCACAAATGGCAAAAGCCCTTCCAACTGGCTTGTTCTTAATGGAAAACAATCCCAAGGGGTTAATTTATCAGGCACACTTGTTGACTTCTCTCACCATAAGATGCTGAAAAAGCCAGGAGCGCATGATATTTGTAGCATGTTTTGGCAAGACTCCCCGTTTGTTCTTTGACTTTTTATCTTCGTTGTCAAGAAGAGAGGTCAGATCCAGGTTAACCTACAGGGCAGGGAAGAAGAAAAAGAAAAGCTTAAACAACAATGCAAGTGAAAAAGAAAAAGAAAGGACCCTGGGTTGCTATGGTGAATGAATTCACAATTTGATTTCACAATGAGGCTGTGGTGTGTGTTGGAGAGGAATGAGCAAAACTAACTTACAAGAAGTTGTGATATTCACTTAGCAGATTATCCCAAAGCATCTAAAACCAACCTGCATATTAAAGTGAAGCAAGGTCAGATCTTTTCATACATTTTTATCTGAAGAGTTTGAACAGATAGAGGTGCTCTCAGAATGCACACTTCCCTCAAAATGATATTGAAAGGGTTAAGATAAAGGGATAAAATGGGAATAGATCAAAGTTCAGTTCAAAACATACCCAGTGGCTAGGTTGCAAACAAGTTTAAGCAGTGCTTGTCTGTTGAGACCTACTGATGAAAGCAGCCAACAACATTGTTAGCTGGCTGTTATCTGCTCAACTATGAGTAAATGAAACCTTTTTCCTACTGACATCTCAGAATGAATTATTGAAACCATAACTGTCAGTTAATTAGATAAAAAGTAATGGCTTACTCTGTGGAATATGAATCATAATTGTGCTCTGTGAATCTCTGTACTTCTGCTGCACAGCTAGAGGAATTTAAACAAAACTCAAAACTCTGAAACAGGTTATGGGCCCAGAGACAAAAGAAACAGACAGATAACTAACAAATATGTATCAAGTTTGGCTTGGAATTTTTCTCATCCCTGATGCCCTGAAATTTAACTAAAATCATATTATATCTGGCTGAAGAGAATCTGTTTTTGTTTTTCTGAGATTGCTAACCAAGGTTGCTCTTTCAGAGAAAGAAATAAAAATGGAATCTGATCTCAGCAAAGTGTTTTGTGGGAATATTCCAGAGTTTAATCTTTGAATTTTTCTCAATGGAAAGAGAGGCTGCAGTTGAACCTAAGAGATTTGAGGGTGCATGGTTTTTTTTACTAAGACAAAGACTAGCACATTCAGAGCCCAGAGCTCAACTGGAAGATGAAGAAAAGGAATCATTTCATCAAGCCTCTCAGATAAACAGATACAAAAGGCTGCAAAACTACCAAAGAGATGCTAGAAGCCCTTGAGATTACAATCTAGGTTACTATGTTATATTAAGATTTCCTTTTTCCCTTTTCTTTCCCTTTTTGTCTGTAATGTGAAGGATTGTCAAAACAAAAGTTTTAAAGGGAGAAAGGAAAAAATGAACCTTCAGCTAATAATAGTAAACACAGAACAGCTATAAGTAAACTTTTATATTTCACAACTGCTACCAGATCAGATTGAGTGGGTGGTTGAATGATTGATTGATTGACTGATTTATCTCATCCAGTTAGTTGCTACTCAGGAAGATATAGCGACCATTGTGAGAATGCTGAGCAGAAAAGTTAATTTGACAACCCAGAGTGGACAGCAGTGGAGCCCATTAAGTCAACTAGCTCCCTCCTCTGCCTTTTCTCACTGCCATCATTCAGCAGGTCACAGTGGCTTTCCTTTTCTTCTTTTTATTAAATCAAGTAGCAAATCAAAGTGGCAAAGCATGGTATTGTATTAGAACTGTGCTGCTGCAGTCAGAGATTTTTTTATAAAGAAGAAGATAGAGGAAGGGGTTTCTCTGTCCTTTTAAATCTTAATGCAATGGGTCGAAATTGCAGCAGCCAGATTGCTGACTGGGGCGGGATACAGAGATCACATTTACACCACTATTAAAGCAGCTCCACTGGGTGCCAACCAGCTATCGGGCACAATTCAAGGTGCTGACCTTGGCCTACAAAGCACTGTACGACCTGGGTCCAAGCTACCTCAAAGATCGAATCTCACACTGTGAATTGGCTCAGGTGTTAAGGTCATCAGGATAATCCTTTCTCTCCATCCTGCCACCCTCACAGGTATGTCACGTGGGAACACATGAAAGGGCCTTCTCGGCTGTGGCGCCCAGACTATGGAACTTCCTCCCACTGGAGGCCAGGACTGATGTCTTTCCAGAAACAGGCAAAGACCTTTATCTTCAGGCAAGCTTTCCCTGAATGATGGACTACCTATTATGTGTCTTTCATATGAATCTATAGGATCACATAGACTTTGTGTTTATAACCACTTAGTGTATAACCGTGTGTGATTACATTGACATGTTTTCATTGTTAGTTTCCATCACTCATAACTTTACATGGAACTTTACTCCCCCTTTAACTGCTCGCATTCTCTTGTAGCTTTAATGTAACGTTGTCTTTTGATGCTGTAAGATGTCCCTCAGTTCCCTGTTCTCAATACTTGAACATGTCTTGATTGTACTGAACTGTTTATTGTCCCTCATTACTGTAAGCCGCCTTGGGTCCTTTTCCAAGGAGAAAGGCGGGGTACAAAATACTCTAGAATGAATGAATGAATGAATGAATGATCTATTACATCATAGAGTTATCATCTACCGTAATGCTGCCATAGCTCCATTTGGGTGTGAACTAGCCTTCCACAAAGCCATGCTCACAATGTGATAATCACACCAAACCATACCAAAAACCCCCAGTACAGTTAATTTCAATGCTGTACTAAAACCCATACAGAAGTGCTTCTCCAACCCAGTTCTTTCAGTGCATCCCTGGGCACATGTGAACTCATGAATGAGTAAATGAACTTAAGGTGTTTGCTGGTTGTGCAAACCCGCCTCTTTCATTTCAAAGGGAGTTGCTTTCAAACAAACAGCCTTTAAAGTAACCTTCTGTCTATTAGTCAGTTTTACAATGTGCAGTTCTCCATGGGATTATTCTCAAGACAGCAAAGAAAATACTTTTTTCAACACAAAAAACCAACGGATGAAAAGGAAAAGACGTGTAAAGATCTTTGGGAGCAGAAAGGGAAGTTTTAATGAGGCTGCAGGAAACTAGAATTTGAACGTCAAGTTTTTAAAATACATACACACACTCTCTCTTTCTGGGTCCTTCACAAAAACATTTCTCCTGCATGAATTAAACATCAGGATGGCAGCCCTGTGTCAGGTGTAAATGATCCCCCCAAGTGCCGCTTGGGATGTATTGCAAGGTCTGGGCTGAATAAATTACCCAGGCAATACAGAAATAACATTACGAGTGCTTGTCCGGGGCTCCATCAGTGCCACAATATTCCCAGCATACTTGTATTCAACATATCTGATCAATTTCACTCTAAGGTCTGAACTAGCAACAGCCCTTACACATTAAAAAGAATGGAGATTCAGGTTGTGTTTTTGCTTCCACATCTCTGCTCTGAGAGAAAGACAAAGAATCGAGGACAGAATCATTCAGTGCTTTTTTCAAGCTTTCTTTTTCTTTGAAAAGGGGGGAAAATGCCCTAATGCCGGAAAAGGGGCCAGGGAGATTTTAAAAGAGCTCAGGAACTGATTGTGTGTGATTGTGATCCCACTAGTGCTGACTCAGTAGAAAATATCAGGACATCAATGCATGCCTTTCTTGGAGAAAGATGTTCTCTTGTATAACAAGCACCATATGATTTGCATCTCATTAATGCCAAATAGGATGGGGAGAATAACTGGGGCATATTTCAATAAGTAGGTAACGATGACTGAATGCAAAGCTCAAATGTGGAAATGGACTTGATTCCATGCGACGCAAAGATCTTGATGGAATCGCCTCTGAATTTTTGAATTGTCAGAATGCTTTAAGTGTCTCCCACTGTGGTCACTGGCAACAATCCCCCCCAAAAGCATTGAATCAAGGTGGTATTGTTAAGGCTTCTTTGCTACTGGATGAACATCCTACCATTTCCTCTGGGTGGAGCTACATATTATAATAAACCCCTCTCTCAACAGAGGTGGGGGGCTCAGGCACAGTCTATCTGCCACTTATCAGGCAGTGATTTCAACAATACCCAGACAAACCAAAAATACTTCACGCCTCCACCACCATGGCTATAGCTAACGGCCCATACTTTATGGGTTTCAGCACTTTAGGCCATTGTCCACCTAAAGGCCTATTGAGACTGTTGTCTACCTAACAAGCCTATTCACACCATTGTTCATCTTATGAGCCTATTTCAGACCAGGGTGACAGGAGGTCAAAGTGAACTATAAAATGGAGGACTTGCAGCTAGCTTTCCTCAGACTGACGAAGCTCTTTGGATGAGCAGCAAAACATTTCAATCTCTCAAGAAAAGCAGTCCAGTTGGCATGACCCAACTTCCAGATACAATAAACCTGGTTTCTTCTTTCCCTCCTTTAAGTGATGGAGGAGCATAATTCCATTACAAAGCACGTCATACACAGGTAACAACTGCTTCTCTTGCTCAGCTAATTAAATTTCCAAAGCAGCAAAATAACTTTTTGACCCCATATGTGTGTTCAGACTAGTTAGCAAATTCTAGCCAGGGTTCCATTGTTGTGTGTTTCATCACTTCAGAATTTAATATATCTGAATATCTATAGCTTAAGATTTGTTGCAGCATATGTTAGGCCTGCCAGTGTCAACAGGTATTTATTTCTGGTTGGGAATACAGGAACTCACATTCCATACCCTGTTCTGAGGAAAAAGATGTACAAATATGCTTATCATCAAAATCTGAAATAAATGCCAATTTATTTCTTTTTTCTTTATACAAAATACAAAAAAATACAAAACACAAATTACAAAAAAAACCAACAGCCAACAACATTGTATCCCTCCACCAGTGGGACCATTCTTCTTATTTTCTTTCCATATCCTCCCCTCCAAAACAAAACTGATTATTGCTTGGAAGCTTTACCCTTATCTCTTACGAACACATATTCAATATTGTTTCCCAGAAAATAAGACCTACCCCCCAAATAAGCCCTAGCAGAATTTCTATGCATTTGTTAAATATAAGCCGTACCCCGATAATAAGCCCTAGTGATGGGTGTGGCTGTGTCTGCATGCACACACGCGTGCATGCACACACGCGCACACACGTTGCCCCTCCCTTTCCATCCATGGTCCTTCCCCCACCTTCACTTGGGCCACCAAAGTTACCGTACTTCGTAGCGTGTTTGCTTGCAGTTCCTGTTTCCCTGAAAATAAGACCTACCTCAAAAATAAGCCCTAGTGTATCTTCTTGGGGAAAAATAAATATAAGACACTGTCTTATTTTTGGGGAAACACGGGTAAATCTACCCCAAATATCATAAAAGATATCTCTTTTTAACTCTCCTTTCTTGATCTTTAAAGTACATGTCAATTTATCATTTAGAGCAATATTTCATATTTCTGCCAATCTATTTCTAATACATTGGCTTCAGTGATCTTTTCTACATACGTATTTTAAATGACTGTCTTCAGTTTCACTCTGTCTTGTGTTCCTTTTTCCATAGACTAAGACAAGTATGTCAGGAAGAGTTTTTCAATAAGGATTCAAGCTGGGGTCAGGGGGCTCTAATTATGTTACATTATTTCTTCTGCACCAGAAGGTAGACAAAGAAAACGTAGTACAGTGGACCCCTGTATAACAAACAGTTTGTATAACATAAAATCTGTACGACATAAAAATATGGGAAATTTGCTTAACATAATCGCCTATGAGGCAAATACGTACAACATAAAAATGGGATCACTCCATTTTCAATGCATTCCTATGGGAAATTTGTATAAAGGAAAATCTGCTTAACATAATTTCATTTGGAACAAGTTAATTCCTTTATACAAGGTACCACTGTATGTTTATAGCTTCATGCCATGGAGCAAGCAAATGTTTAGCTAGAAAAAGAAAAAAAATGGAACTTCCTTAAATATAAAATATATTATATGAAGGATTTAGTTGTGACCTCCTTATTTGTATCAATTTCAGGAATTCTGGGCTGACTTTTTTATATCGGTGTAAAATCCTGTGCTATTTGAATTGGTATGCGCATTAACTTTCACTTCAACGAATTCAACATATTTCTGGTAATCAAAATCAGTTTGGCTACACTTGGATATAAAGTGTCCTGCTTAGCATAGTGTTCTGTTTATATACTGCCCCATACCACTTCAAGTAGTCTCTGGGCTGTTTACAGTTTTTAATTACAGTATGCAGGATACACATTGCCCCCCTCCCTGCAAGCTGGGTACTCATTTCACCGACCTCGGGAGGATGGAAGGCTGAGTCAACCATGAGCCTGCTACCTGGGATTGAACCCCAGGCCGTGAGCACAGTTTTACCTGCAGTACAGGCATTTAACCACTGCGCCATGCAGCTCCTGTCACTTGACAGCCCCTTCCCCACTTTTCCCACCTTGCTTGTGCCTCCCCTTCACCTTGCACCTGGTTCACAATTCTTCCCATTCTCTTGTTGTTTTGTCATGACTATCATGTCAGACTATCAATATTTCCCTTGGGGAAAAATATATAAACAAGAAGGCGGCCAACAGAAGATGACAGATAAAATTCATACCGACTGAAGCATTCAAACATGCCAAACCAATGAAAAATAAATCAATTTTAAATTACTGTTAAAATAAACAACTCCTGCCACCCCAGTAAAATGCCTTGTTCTGTTAAAAAAGAAAAAAAGAAAGAAAAAAGAAAACTATAAATCTGTTTGCATCATGTAACCAGAATGTTTAAATTTTTATTTAAGAAAAATCCTATTGAACCGTGATTATTATTATCAAGGGGACTGAGCCAGAGTTGGAAGAAGTCCATCTGAGAGAAGAAACATCTGAGAGAAAGAATGTTCTGAGAGAAAGAATAGTTCTGCTCATCTCGGGGATCCTGTCACATAGCTATCCACAGAATATCCCCGACCCCGAGGATAGCTATGTAACAGGATCCCCGAGGTGAGCAGAACTACAATGAAAAGCATGCAAAATCTTCAGTGTTTTCTATTGACAGAAGTAACTCGAACCTAAGCAGCATTGTTTGTACATTATTTTCAAGAAAAAAAATGCAGAATCATCCTGCTTTCTAAAATAGAATTTTCTAAATATAGTTCTCAAATGTTTGGCCTTTGTAGTAAAACAACTTTATTATGGAACTCTCCCTTTTAATATCTTTCCTATATCATATTTCCTATATCACATTTTTATGATATTTTCTATATTTCTATATCATGTTTCATATTTCTATATCATAACATCTCTGCAAATTCAGATCAGTGAAATCCTTTAGATGTCTACGAGTCAGACACTATGGCAATGTCATGGTATTTTATGTCTGAACCATCATTCCAGCAAATAAAGCCTGTGTTTATTTCCTAATAACCAATTCCAAAAAAAAAAAAAAAGAGGAAGCTAATTTGCGAGCAGGGGCAGTGACACAGCCCACGCTCTGATGAACCACAATCAAGCAATCCATGCTTTGAACAGCATGCTGCCTTTATTGTCTGGTTTCAGCCTCCTTCCATTTTGTGTGTGTTGCAAAGCAAGCAAGTCCCTCGCAAAACCTCCTGTCCCCTCCCCTCTTCCCTGTTTCTTGTGCAGTTGGTCTTACCTGTGTGTTCTGGATCTGAATGGTCCCCTGGGGAATTGCTTGGGTTACCACCTGGCCCTGAGACGTTACCATAGTTACAGGCTGGTAAAGGGCTCCACCTGGCAGAAAGAATTTTACAGCACTCTTTTAGGAACACAGCTGAAATTCACTGGCATTAAAACCTAGTTAACAACAGTAAGTATGTTTCAATCAGCCACGTGTAATTGAATCCAAGTACTGGGAGGGACGTGGGCGTGGTGGCTCAGCGGACTAAGTCTCTGAAAACTGTTGGCTGTAACGTTGGCAGCTCGGTGGTTCGAATCCCGGGTGCCACGCAGCGGAGCGAGCTCCCGATGTTAACCCCAGCTCTTGCCAACCTAGCAGTTCGAAAGCATGTAAATGCATGTAGATAAATAGGTACCACCGTAAAAAGCAGGAAGGTAAAACACTTTTTCTTTGCAGCCATGCCAGCCACGTGGCCATGGATTTGCACAACACTGGCTCTTTGGCTTGGAAACGGAGATGAGCACCGCCCCTAGAGTCAGACATGACTAGCACGCATGTGCGGGGGAAACTTTTACCTTTACCTTACTGGGAGGGAAGCAGGGACTGGAAGGAATCTATAGGATTATATGTGGCTGAAAGAGTCAAATGGTCTCATGAAAAAGACCAACTAGAAAATGCTGGATATAGAGCTGTGTAGTCTGCACAACATAAACTGTATCTCTGGCTGAGTGACTCTATCTATAAACCAATGTGGCTTGTGTTTGTTTCTTATCTAACTAGTAGCCACATGAATGTAGTCAGGATGCACATGTAATGATTAAAACTGGGCTGGGAATAAGGGTGCACATGCAAACACTGTCCAGAAATTCCTTGCAGGTCTGATTTCCATGAAAGTCTTCATGTGATAAACATACAGCTCTGCAGAATTTGCTGAGCTGTGTTCACTTGAAAGCTTCCCTAGAATTAAGAATTAATGATGACCTCCAGTCACTTATAAGATTCCTTAAGTCTAGGAATTTCAATAAACAAACAAACAAACAAACAAACAAATAAATAAATAAATAAATAAATAAATAAATAAATAAATAAATAAAGTTAGTAGTTGGTTAGTGTTTGTGGATATTACAGTATATACTCGAGTATAAGTCGACCCGAGTATAGGTCGAGGCCCCTAATTTAACCCCTCAAAACTGGGGAAACGTATTGACTCGAGTATAAGTCTGGGGTGGGAAATGCAGCAGGGCCTGGCAGCTACTCCGTTGTGAGCTGGAGGAGTGGTGTGTGATGTTTAAAATGATGCAAGTGCTTGGGTCAGTGGCTAAAAGTCATTTTAAACATCATGTGCCGCTCCCCTGTGATGCAGAGGGGGGTCATGAGAAGCAGCACACAATGTTTAAAATGACTTTTAGCCACCGACCCAAGCACTTGTCTCAGTGGCTAAAAGTACTGACCCAAATATAAGTCGAGGGCCCCTTTTTTCAGCCCAAAATGAGGGCTGAAAAACTAGGCTTGTATTAGAATATATACAGTACTTCTTTCCTGACATGAATACTTGTATTGCAGCCACAGATTCATATTCTGCACAAGTAAATGCGCAGCAGCATTTCAGCTAATGAAAAACTTCCAGCATAAGAACAAGGCAAGGCACTTTTTATTTTTTTTTATTTTTTTGGGTCTCCCCCAAATTGTCATATCTTCCATTTTTGAGGGAAAGTATATACTGGCATATATGCACATGATCCATCTTATTTTCAAAAGTCCATGCAAAAAAGTCACATATTAAGATTTTATGAAGTTTGTGCAAAAATTATTCTTGAAAATCTTGAAAAATCTCATCAAAACTTTCTCATCAAGAAATCTCATCTTGTGTACAGTTCCTGGAAAATCAGAAACTTGCATCCCTGTGAAATAGTCAAAGGTCTGTAACAGAAACTCATTTGCGGGTTCTTCATAGGCTTATATATATATATATATGCTTTTGCCATCACCACTCTTATCCCCCTAATATATAGATTGAACAACTACATATGGCTAATAATTCTTTACTACAGCAGTAAAAAAAATCAGTCCAAAGCTGTTTTGGAAGAACGTTTTCCCCTGTTTGATAATTAACTCTATGAACTGCAATTTAATTTAATTTAATAGGAAACTGCATCCCATTTATAAAATATGTCCATGGCATTTCCTAGTTCTCTTTTAATAATTTCTGCTTCCTTGGGCTTGTTCTCCTTGGATTAGTTCTTCCTTCCATCTTTCCAAGTCTTGTTTATATATTTCTTTGTTTTATTTGAAAAAAAAACCACACATTACAATATAAGATTTAAAACAGGTGGATTTGTATCCAAAGCTTCCCAGCACAGGGGCTGAAATGACACATAGTTAGAAGTGGGTTCCCATAAGATGTAAAATACCTTATTCCATACTTTGCAAATAAAATTGCTTCCTTTCTTTTTTGTTGACTAGTAATTGAGAGATAAATGCACTTAATTTGCAAGTCTGGTTACATGGAGCTTTGTAGGAACTGCATGCCTGCATGGAACACATGAGAGAAGAAAGTGTACATTTTCCTTCACCGTGTACACTGATTTTCTGTCTTCAGCTGCACTTTGGTGTAACTAAAAAAGGAAACTCTGAAACTTTTAGACAAGCAAGGTGAGGAGGTGGCTCACAAGCCACCAGAATATGTGTTCTGCAAGGATAGGGCGGAATTAGAGTGGATGGAGAAACTGGGGGGGAAATTTCCACAGCATCTAAAAATGAAGTAGTCCAGCCCTGTTAATGTTAATGTTATGGTGTTTATGTGTGTGTCCACAGAGGGCCTCTGTGGGCAAAAATCACACATGCAGTGTCTTTGTGTAACATCTGTACTTTACATTTGACACAAGGTGGCTGGGGGGCTTGGGATGTGAAGAGTAAATTAAGTGTTCTGCTTATATACTGCCCCATACCACTTCAAGTAGTCTCTGGGCAGTTTACAGTTTTTAATTACAGCATGCAGGCTACACATTGGCCCCCAGCAAGCTGGGTACTCATTTTACCGACCTTGGAAGGATGGAAGGCTGAATCAACCATGAGCCAGCTACCGGGGATTGAACCCCAGGTTGTGAGCACAGTTTTACCTGCAGTACAGGCATTGAACCACTGTGCCACGGGGCTCAAAGAAGCCATGATTATTTTATTCTCTTGTTATAAAAGTTACCATGGCTTCTTTGATCACATATAGTAAGTATACACTTACTATATAAAAGTATGCCTTTGACCACGATTCTTTTTAAAACTGGTTAATTTCCTCCCCACTGCCCACTACTATGCTAAATGAGAGGCCTGATTAAAAGGGTTTATCTGTTCCAATTGTATGCAGTTCCAAAAGTCTTCCACTTCCAAATCACCTTCCAATTCTGTGATGCAAGAACTCCTTGCTATTAACCAATATAGAATCTATACTCCAAATCTATTGAGATTTGCTTAATGGAAAAATAGCTGAAAGAGGATTATATTTTGTGTGCTGGGAAGGAGCTTATAAAATGTTGCCTAATGTTGCTGAACTTTAAATATGCAACTTCTTTATTACCCAGCTCTTGCAGAAGCGTGAAGTAGTTAGTATACCTGTCTCTCCTTTAGAAATCTATTTTAAGATTTCTACATTATGTAGAAATTATCATCACATGACCTTAAGCCTGTGATGTGCATATGTTAATATAAGCTAGTGTGGTGAAGATTGTGAGCCAAGGTGGTGGGTAATAAAGACACATGCCAATTAACCCACTAGCTGCGGACGGAAGGATGGGTTGTCCTCTTTAGGACGAAGAGGAGGGATTGTGAAAAGTAAATTAAGCCATGATTCTTTTATTCTATGGTTATAAAAGCTTTCATCTGTTATAAAATGCTGAAGTTTGCCTTTGACCTTTAGCTTGCTGAACCGCAACACAGCTTGATATGCAACATAGAAAAGAGGAACTAAAGGGAAAAAGGAAACCACATGCAGATAGCTGCATGATGAAACTGTCTCATGTTCTTTCATGCATCACAGGGAAAGCTATACAAGATATAACATCTATAGCTGATATTGAGAGTGACGGCCTTGATGCAAAATACAGTGGTGCCTCGGATAACGACGGTAATTCGTTCTCCGAGGTTAGTTGTTATCCGAAACACGTCGTTATCCCAAATGCAGTTTCCCATAGGAATGAATGGGAAACCGTTTAATCCGTGGTGGAGCCTAGGAAAAAGGCACAGACACCTGTTTTTTTGCTCAAAACTCTTTAAAAAGTGCACTTTAAAGGTACAGATGCAATTTCACCTGGGATAACTTTTTTACTGATGCATGCTGGAAATTCATTATCTGAGGCAGTCCATAGGGAAAATTCGTTATCCGAGGCAGCCCATAGGAAGATTCGTTATCCAAGTCAGCCCATAGAGAAAATTCGTTCTCCAAGGTAGACCTATACCTAGGAATTGCGATTCGTTATCCAAGGAAGCCTATAGGGAAAATTCGTTATCAGAGGCAGCCCTATACCCGGAAATTTGCAGTTGTTATCCAAATTATTCGTTATCTGGGGCAGTTGTTATCCGAGGTACCACTGTATATGGTTTTAGGCTTTATAAGGATGGAGCGACTTTGGGCGTGTGCCCGTGGCCGGAGAAGTCTCTCTGAACCCTGACCTATGGTGTGCCCTCTTTATGTTTGCCAACATAAACTGTATTTTTCTGGTATGCAATATAATAAAAGCCTCTTATGTTGAAGAGAGCAACATTTTGTCTGCAGTATTATACTGAGCATGTTTGCTAAGGAAGAAAATTTATCCACAGGGGCCACTGGGCATGATTTTGGTTCGCCTGTTCACAGGGCAATTTTATAAAGTTCAGATGCTGAAAAGCCATGAACTTTTCTGGTGCAGCCATAAGGGTGCTGAGAAGCTGCTATTTTAATTTCCCCAAAAGACCCCACAACTCAGGACGCAGTTTGCTCATCTTGGGAAAAACTGATATGGCACCCAGTACATGATGAAGTGGGAAGTTAACTAAACACCAGTGGTGGTGGTAGGGGCTCCAGCAAGTGCTTAAGGAATATATATATGACCCCTGCATCCACGGATTCACCAACCGTGCATTCCTTTATCTGCGGTTGATGATCAGCAGGTGCAGGGGAGATCCGAGCCCAGCGGCGAGGAGGGGAGGGAAGAAAACTTACTGATGCTCAGTCGTCCTCACTGCATGCTGGCCATCTTCTGGAGGGGTCGGGACCTGCCTGGCCAACCGGCCTTTGCATTTTCCGTTCGGGTCCCGGGCGGAGAACTGGATGTTTTGTACTTCCCGCTTGAGCTCAAACTTCCAGTCCTCCACCCAGGGCCCAAGGAGGAAGTTCAAAGGCCGGTTGGCCAAGTGAGTCCCTTAAGTCCCCGCCCCGCCCCTCTGGAGTGTGGCCAGCATGTGGCAAGGCGAGCTCAGTATCGGTGCGTTTTCTCTCCCCCCCCCCCCGTTGTCACAGCTGCCTCCATGTCCACAGGCCGGCTGCTGAGCCTTGGGGAGAAGAGGGTGGGTAGTTGGCAGCAGTGGTGGCAAGGAAGGCTCAGTATTGGTAAGTTTTCTTCCCCCCTTCCTCATCGCTACCGGCCAGTTTGGGGGGAGTGTTGGGGGTCAAAGCTTTCACCCTGGCACCTCACCACCCTGTCATTACTATTGTTCTTGGATTAAAGTGTTTGCTGTTATCCACAGATTTTGTTATCTGCGGGGTCTCCCAGAACTGATCCCCCAAGGATACAGAGGTACTACTGTATATAATGCCAACCTAACCAGAACTGCCATTGGAATATCAATTCACAGTCCTTTCTTTCTCACTTCAATTCACATAATTGATTTTTCCTTTCACTAGCCAAGATACTAGCAAATACATAGCAAATTGTGTACATGTATAATGAGTTGGGTAATTAGATTGTGAAACCAGGGCTAGAAATTATGTATGTATAGGTGGTGATGGTGTTCAGGCAGGGAAAAGTAAGCACTTTGTCACACACACACACGCCACAGTAAAATTTCACAAGTTTATGCATCACTCAAAGCTAGCAATCTAAGGAAGTTAAAAATACCAAGCATGCAGAAGACCCAACTAACATGGTCAATGACGCCTCCACGCCTCCCACCTGACACAACTTGTGAGTTGACTGTTGTCATAGAGATATTCCCCTGTTGCAGGGCTGAGGCAGGTACCACAATTCCTTGGGGGTTGTTGGATACTGCAGTCATGGAGTTTGGAGAATTCTGTAGCATATCCTAGAAAGAGAGAGACAGAGAAAGAGAGAGAAGGGCAGAGAAGGAAACTCATACTTTATGGGTTTCAGCACCTCAGGCCATTGTTCACCTAAAGGCCTATTGAGACTATTGTCCTAACCTAATGAGCCAATTCAGGCCATTGTTCATCTTATGAGCCTATTTCAGACCAGGGTGATAAGAGGTCAAAGTGAACTATAACATGGAGAACTCGCAACTAGCTTTCCTCAGACTGACAAAGCTAGAGTATTTGGATTAGCAGTGAAATGTTTCAGTCCCTCAAGAAAAGAAGTCCAGTTGCCATGACTCAACTTCCAGGCAGATACTTTTTATTTATTTATTTTTATAGTTATATACTGCAATCCAACTTTCCTCAAACAGTAACTCTTGGCAGTTTACAATAACAACTTATAAAACAGCACCGAAAATATCATCATCATCATCATCATCATCATCAGAAGAAGAAGAAGAAGAAGAATAAGAATAAGAATAAAATAATAAAAACAATAAAAACAATAAGAAGCTACATTAGAATCTGTTGTCTAATGCCCGTGTCTTGTAATTTTGAATCATCATCACCATTGTAACTGTAACAGCCACATCTTGTCCTGATCTTCTTTGTACTGATTAAAATAGGGATGTATTGTAATCCTGACATTCTGTTCAGTATTTCATGAGAGACCACGAGAGTGGGCAGATGTCAGATTTGTGGGATTTATTTACCAGACCCTTGAGAAATGGAGCATGGTGTAAAACAGTACCTTAGGGCACACACTAAGCACTGAGATGCAAAAGGGTGCATCTGATCAGGATTTTGTGAATGTAAGCAAAAAATAACTCAGTGGATTAGGCATCTGGCTGCAGATTCAGAGTGTTGGAACCCAATTCCCACTGTGCCTTCTTGACAGGTGCTGGGCTCTATGGCCCATAGGGTCTCTTCCCACTCTACAGTTGCAATGGTGATGATGATTCAAAATTACAAGACACAGGCATTAGATAACAGATATAATTTTAAACAAAATGCTGTTCCTAATACAGTAATACCTTGGTTTATGAGAACCTTGGTTTACGAGTGTTTTGCAAGGTGAGCAAACATTTCTGATCAATTTTGCCTTCATCAACAAGCAATGTCTTCCAATGTGAACACTGGAGCAGGTCACATGATCACAAATGAGCCAATGGTAGCTCTCTCCCCCCCCCCCCGGCTGGATTGTGGGTGATTGTCAGGAATGTTCCGTCTCAGGCAAGCTTCCAAAGCAGGGGGAGGAGAGAGGAAGGGAGGTCTCCCTTGCACCAGCCAGGAATGTTTACAAAGGAGAGTGCAGGTTAGGATTTTATTTTTCTTTATGACCCATGTTTCTTTGTTTGAAGAATGGGGGTGTGACTTAAGAAACAGCTTTTTACAACTGCCCTTCTTGCCTCTAACAAGACTCCTGCCCTGGCTACAACATCACCTAGCCATGGATTTTAAGAGCATCATCTAACTAAGGACTTTAAAAGAAACCTCCCGGTGAAGAACATCTTTCACCAAGTCTGAACTTCTGAGACCTGCTTTGAAGAAGAGTGATTTACTGCACTCGAAAGCTTGCAATGTTCTTTTTTTATTTTTAATAGTGGCCTATAAAAGTATCGCCTGTAACCTATTTTGGCAGAAACTTCCAGAATCCCTTATAAGTAGTCATGCTAGTTGTAATTAATGGGAATTACAAGTGGAAATGTCTGTAGGACCAAAGATTTCCTAGCCCTGATTTAGAGGTCAGTACAATATCTGTTTCTAAGTTACAACTTTGTCTTTGATATTTATGCAATGATTCTTTTCCTCAAATATGGTTTCCCCCAGTCTTGGGTCCTTAAACTACAACTCCCACAATCAACCATCAGTTATGATATTGGTTGGGATTTATAGAGTCCCAGAACTTGGCGAACTGGGTGTGAGTCACAATGCCATTAATGAAAAAAAAATCCACTCCAGCTACAACAGCAGACGGTTCATTCCTACAGAAGTGGAAGAGCTCACTTCAATAGAACAGGACAGCTGAGTCCACAGGATGCACAGAAGAGAAAATGGTATCAGAATTACAGCGGCAACAGAAGGTGAAACAACAGTAAGGGATTATTCCCTTAGTCACTCCATCCATAGTGCCTTGGATCAAATATCTCTGGATGATGATGATGATGATGATGATGATGATGATGATGATGATGATGATGATGATGATGATAATAATAATAATAATAATAATAATAATAATAATAATAATAATAATAATAATAATAATAATAATAATAATAATAATAAACAGCCAACCCAGAAGCAGCCATGCAACAGAGGTAATTATTTGAAAAAAAGGAGGAACCATCTCAGACATAAGTGAATCTTCACTTTGTTTTCTGGCTGGTTTGGCCATGATCATAGCACCTGAAGTGGGAGAACATCTTCAGGAAATGGATTCTATTGCTAATCAAAAGTAAAGCTGAAGCTTTTAAAAAAGAATTTAAACTCAGGTGTCACACCACTTATTTCAACAATGCTTACTCACAGGTAACTATAAACAGAACTGCTGTCATGCTGACTCTAATAAAATGCTATTGCAATTGCATTTTACTATATATTTTATACAAAATATAATGCTATCACATTATGTGCTGCTGGTCTTTAGTGGGTAAGTATGCATACATATTCTCTATCATGATCAGCTCAAAACTGACCACTACACCATGGCCAGCTAAATAAAAGGGAGATGGGGGGCATTATTCAAACTGTCCCTAAGCTCTTTCTTTACACAATCCTCGGCAATTCATCGGCTTTCTAATTCATAAGGAAATGTCTCCTCCTCCTCTTCTTCCTTCCCAAATGGCCATGTTGCTTGACTGGTGTGGAATTATTACATTTCTCTTCCCCCTCCTCAGTTCCTTCACATAAGGTCTAGGTTTCAGCTGGGACTGATAAGTAGATCCCTCAGTTCCTTCTAACTTCTTAGTGTGTAGCACAATGAGGGTGGGGGATAAGGGAGAGAAGGATGGAAACAAAAAAAGAGTTCTTGTGCCTGTTCTTGTGCCTGGCAAATGAAAGGTTTGTCAAAAAGATCTGAAACCGTTTCCAACTGGACTAATTCTGTCAACTTATCTTCACTAGGATTCTTCCCAAGACTAGGAACAAAAGGGGCCCTTTGTGGCCACTACCGCACTTCAAACAACAAATCACCTTCTGCCCTCCCCCGGTCACGTGGTCACTGAAGCGATTCAGCATTCCGCACTTGGCATTTTCTCATGAACCGGTTTCCCCGTCCGCACTTTGCTTTTTGTTCTGATTTTGTCCGTCATTTTCCCATTATCTGCTTCTATTTCGGAATTATTATTATTTTAGGGTAACGTCATGCCGTTGTTCTTCCATTCTAAGTAATGTAGCCAATTTTCCGCTTTTCTGACAGCAGGATAAGGCATACAGAGGGGGAAGCCCGGGGGAAAAACGGTGCATGGTGTCCGCAGTTTCAGCCAAATCACTTCAAAAAGCAGTCTAGAAATCGGTTAAAAAAACCACCACCCCTGGTGGCCGTCGCAAGAAAAACTGACACAGCGGCCGAAAGGGGCGTGGCCAAGGGGGCTCCACAGAAAAAGTGATTGGAAATGTGGTAGGTGATTTTTAAGGTGATCTGACTTTAAGCAAAAGGCGATTCAAAACCAATAACCTGTAATTGGTTTTCTAGGTAGAGTACACTCAGAAGCAGAGATGGGCACGAATAAAAAAAAACGATGTTTTGTTTGTCGTTTGTCGTTTGTAGGGTCCATTTCGGTTCATTTCTGTTTTTTGTGAATTTTTGCAAAAAATTCATTTTTGTTTTCGTTCATTTCATTACCGTTTCATTACCATTTATTTCAATTTTTGTGATTTTTTTAGTATTTAAAGCAGTCCACTGTACTGCAGTAACGAAAACGAAACGCACGACAAAATTTCCGGTGATTCTGTTCGTTTTGTTTCATTTTGGGGACAAAATTCGTTTGTCGTTTTGTTGTGTAATGAAACGAAAAAACAAAAACGGAAACGAAAAATTGTTCGTTTCGTGCCTATCTCTACTCAGAAGTGGTTTATCATTCCCTTCTTCTGGGGGCAAGACCACAAAGGCTGGCTCTTCTGGGGTCACAGACTCAATAGCCAGGAAGAAACCATTTCTTCAATGG
Organism: Phrynocephalus versicolor; assembly: GCA_023846285.1. Lineage (NCBI taxonomy): Eukaryota > Metazoa > Chordata > Lepidosauria > Squamata > Agamidae > Phrynocephalus > Phrynocephalus versicolor. The sequence goes on along the minus strand of JAHTLZ010000327.1, from coordinate 12,495,037 downwards.
ATCCCTTCAAATATCAACAGCAGTGAGCACAATTTGTTCATATCTTAGTATATGATCGGTAGGAGAAACAGAGAATTATGTACGTCTCTCCCACTTAATGACTGCTATGAATCAGTCGTTAACATTAGCCCGAAATGCTTCATTTCCGTGTTCCTAGACAGATCTTCTTGGCCTAGAATATTTTGCATGGAATGGAATGGAGGCAGCCTAATTCTATCATCACAGCAGGGAAGACAAGCGCCCTGGCACCCCTGGAGCCAGAACTGAGCACAAGCTTTAATATTCATTTCTCTGCCTCTCTCCCAGAAATGACTTAGTCCTCTCTCTCTGTGTATGTGTGTGTAACACGAATCTGAGTAATTAACACCTTAAGAAAAACATTAGCAAGCTGCCTTCAACAAAATTGGCAGACGAGTGGAATTTTTATCCTGCTGTATCATTTTCCAGCGGGGAGCAACCTCACCACGAGTGCAGATGATGACTCTTCTATTTCAAGCTGCTGGGATTAATTCTGAACCATAACGAATTTCACATTCTTGCTTGCTTGGTCTCTCTTTCTCTCACTTTCTAAAAAGATGTGTATTTAATGTCAGGTTGCTGTGGGGGGAAAAAACCATGACAGGACTTTTCCACTGCTTCTTCCCCAAATCCTCTGAGACACAGTCCTTTTACATAACTGTAAAATTAGCCTGTGGACTAAGTTAAAATTGAGAGTTCCCTCCTAAACTGGCATTAGGGCCAGGCTAAGAGCGGGTACATCTAAGAACAAATAACACCTTTAATAATTTCATGCATCCCATCTCTACTGTCTGGAAGCATTTAAAGAGGGTTTCAGGCTTCTACCAGCAGTCTGCCTGACTGCTGCAATGAGAATGGATATGCAGACAGAAAAATTATGTAAAAACACATTGTGCCTCTCCTCATCCCGCACCCCACCCCTCCCCACCCATACAGGTGGAAGATATGCAATGAAACTGTTTAGTAGGCATCACTTTAGAAGTACATTGCCAGTAATAAATTATACTGTATTTTGTATACAGGAGAGGTCTTTAGCCTTTTTAATAAGAGGTGTTCTTCTTTAGCTCAAACCTATGAAATGAGATCAACTTTTGGCTGCTGTGGGGTTTTTGGGCTGTTTGGCCGTGTTTTGGAAGATTTTCTTCCTGACGTTTTGCCAGAATCTGGCAAAGGAGGTAGGAGTTTTCTCTGTGCTCTGGGGTATAGAATGAGCAAGATCGTGGGTTTTTAAACTTGTGGGAAAGGGGGGACTTGTCCTATTCAGGAGAATAGGTACTAGTCATTGTATTGTGTTGCGGAGGGATTAAGAAGTTTCACTGCAATAAGGGAGGGACGATCAGTCTCTGTGGTTGAGGGGTGTTGTTAGTTGTTCTATTGTGTGAAGTGATAACTGGTGCTTGTGGCTGGGTGGGAATCATTGGTCTTTGCCCTCTGAAGATGCCAGCGACAGAGTCTGGCGAAATGTCAGGAAGAAAAATTTCCAGGACACGGCCAAACAGCCTGAAAAACCCACAACAGCTACGTATCAGATCCTTTGAGAGATCAATTTTTGTTTTCTTTTTTTACTCAATTGATTCATCCTCCACTTGTCTTCTCTTTCCCCTACCTTTCTCAATTATACAAAGATACCAATAAGTAAAACAACAGCTTGCCTCTATAGATGTTGATGGGGTGTTACACCCATTAGTCCTAGCCCCCCCACCCAAAATAATCCATTATTTCATATGGGGAAATTTGCTTTGATATACGAATATTTGGTATACAAGTATGTTTCCAGAACAGATTATGCTCATAAACCACAGTACTACTGTAGTGAGTGTTCGCCCTCCAAAGCTCTGCTCTCTGATCCTAGATTATGTTGTCTCACATTACTTTATAACAAGGACAGAAACTTTTAGTGTCCCAGATGTGAGCTAAAATGTCTATAATTCCTCATTGGATAGATTTTCTTCAAGTTTCAGATAACACTTTCATTTCTACTGCTATGATCTCTCTTTCTTTAGCTCACAGTCTGTCAGTAGCACTCTCTGGACAGGAAGGCAATCACTCTGAGTGCAACATGTCAACTTGCCAGAAACAGCCAAGTTTTTAGGAATCTCCCCCCCCCCCGCCCCCAACATATGCAAGCAACCTGCTGAGTGAGGAAATAGCACACGGCAGGTTGCACTCAGCTCAGATTGCAACTTTGAAGAGCTAATGCATAAATTTAAGGGCTGGAGGTAATGTGAGTTGTCTTAAAGAATTTGTGATTTTGATCTCAATCTCACTGGGAAGAAGCGACACAGCTCAATGGTAGGGCACAAGAGTTCTAGGCTGAATACCCTGGCCATTTTCAGTGAGGGGTGGAAAGTCAGGTATTCAAAACTCTAGAGTCCAGGTTGCTATGAGATCATATTGAAACTACAGTAGTACCTTGGTTTAGGAGCATAATCCGTCCCAGAAACCTGCTCGTAAGCCAAAAAATACTCATATATCAAAGCAAATTTCCCCCAAAAAATAATGGGCTGTTAATGCAAAAAGGGACTCTAGGAAGTCCCATATGATTTAGAAGGCTAGTTACGGTTCACAAGTCAGCCATCTGAGCACTTTCAAGTCATCTTACTAGTGAAAACAGGTGGGGGATTAATTGGGCCCCACGTTTATTCAAAGGCCTTCAGTAATGTGTACTTGTGCACACAGTTCAAGTGTTGTTGTTGCTAAATGTCTGTCAAGTTGCCTCCAACCCCTGGTGACTCTATAAAGGATCGCACTCCAAAATGTACTGTTGAGCTCTTGCAAACTTAAGCCTATGGTTTCTTGAGGAAGCCAGTCCATCTCATCTTTCACATTCCTATTTCATTGCTGCCTTCAACCTTCAACCATTATTGTCTTTTCCAGGGAACCCTGCCTTCTCATGATGTACCCAAAGTAGGGCAGCCTTGGCTTTTTCATTTTTGCCTCCAGTCTTGATTTGATCTAGGGCCCACTTTCTGGCAGTCCAGAGTATCCGCAAACCGCAATGCTCTTCTCCAGTTTACAATAATACTTGAAGCAGCAGGCTAATGTTGGTGCCCCATGGGGTGGGAGGCAAGTACAGAGAAGAACAGCCTATGATCATTTCAAATGTATGGTATATATATATATATATACCACACATCATAAGGGAAACTACAATAAAGTAATAAAGGAATATTAAGTTGATTTCTAGAGAATATTTGAAAACATGGGACAGGCTGCTTTCTTTTAAAAGATTAATGATTAAGTGTTTTAGATATTTCAGGAATTCTAAATGGAAAACAAACATTTTAAAATCATCCTTCTCCCCCCCACCCACTGGAATCTTACTGCATTTGTACATTCTTGCCTTTATCCAGCGTAGTTCACTCAAAGAGGAAGAAGAATATTACTAGGTACTTTAGACCTGAATGGATTGAAAAAAATGTCACGGCATCTCCAAAACTACATTCCATAGATCTATATTCTTGTCAGCTTTCCTTATTTTTCAGCTCCCTCAGTTTGTAACATAAGAACATAAGAACATAAGAAGAGCCATGCTGGATCAGACCAAAGGCCCATCTAGTCCAGCTTCTTGTATCTCACAGTGGCCCCGCCAAACGCCTCTGGGAGCGCACGAGACTAGATATCTGTCCCCTGATACCACTCCCCTGCATCTGGCCCTTGAAGTACCCTGGTTTTAAGCCTGGAGATTACACATCTCCATCACAGTTTGTCACCTGTGATGGACTTTCCGTCCAGGAATCTGTCCAATCCCCTTTTGAAGGCATCCAGGCCAGATGCCATCACCACATCCTGTGGCAGGGAGTTCCACAGACTAACAAGAGAGTGGATGGTTGTGGTCTTGGTCTTTGGTGACACATTCTTATACAAGATGACATTTTCTAGTTCCTTCATTTCTGCTCTTCTGAGTCTTGGCCTTCTCAGCTAAAGTTCCTTAATACTGGAAAGGGTATATTTCAACCATATCACTATCTTCACATGCATAATCCTGGTAGGCTTAGCAACCCAGACGAATGCAGGAATCAGGGCCTGCACTACCAATGAGCAAAATTAGACCACCTCCCATCATTGGGCACTATTTCAAGTGGCAGATGACGAGAGGCGGCACTGTCAGTCTTTTTGACTGCTTCTCAGGCTGTTCCCCTCTGTACATACCTCCCAAGCCATGGGACACCAAAATTAGCCTGCTATATTACTTCTTTGGTGAACTTTTGATGAACTGTACACAGAAAGGGAACAAAGAATGCATATATATAAATCCATACACAATTATTATTTTCTATGCGCGTGTGGGAGCAGTGCACTTTGGACTAATACCTGTTACTTATTGAACAAGATTAGACCTAAATATAGCAAACGTCATGCAGAAAAAAATCCTTTGATGATTGTTTCACAGTTGTGATGGAATGTGATGCCGTATTCTAGCCTTTCAATATATCACCTTCCATGAGACAGCAGTGGGTTGAATTAATTTCAACCAAAACCTGTGAATGTCTCCCTTGTTGTGTTGTTACAGTTGTGACCAACTCTTTGTCACCCCATCCATGACCATGGAGTTTTCTTGGCAGGAATACTGGAGTGGTTTCCCAGTTCCTACTCCAGACGACTACAGCACCTGGTATTCCCTGGTGGTCGCCCATCCAAGTACTAGCCAGGCCTGACCATGCTTAGTTTCCAAGATCAGGTGAGATTGGATGTGCTCAGGGCATGTGTCTAGCAGTTAGCTAAATATGACGTGTGAGTAGCCCCATATATGAGGAGAAGCAGAGCAATCCCTTAATGGAAGACTTCTTTGCAAAAACAAAAATGTCAGGTTGGAAAAAGGAGGGGTTTACTGTCTCTCCAAGGCCCTGATTATTTCCAAAGACTGGTGCTAATTTTCTGATATGATCCTCACATCTTTGTGAGGCGCTAAATCCTCATTACTTTTCCTGACCGATGCATTCTAATTAGATCAACACTTAAAAAAATATTCACAATAGCCACAGGACAGCTTTCCATCTCATTAACTCCTCACATATTATTTTCATGAAAATTACTGATAAAAATGTGCATCTCCATTTGCTGGGGCTTGGAGCCTCGGCAGCTCATATCTAACATCTCTCTCATCATCCGGGATGCGATGTGTTGCTATGGCAACTTGCAATAATAGAAACTAATAAATTACAAACGAGATGCTCGTTGAGCAATTATTGTTCTCCTTTATGCACATTTCTTGCTAATTTTGATCATAAGGGAAACTACAATAAAGTAATAAAGGAATATTAAGCCGATTTCTAGAGAATATTTGAAAACATGGGACAGGCTGCTTTCTTTTAAAAGATTAATGATTTAAGTGTTTTAGATATTTCAGGAATTCTAAATGGAAAATAAACATTTTAAAATCATCCTACTTTTCCCCCCACTGGAATCTCACTGCATTTGTACATTCTTGCCTTTATCCAGCATAGTTCACCCAAAGAGGAAGAAGAATATTACTAGGTACTTGAGACCGGAATGGATTGAAAAAAATGTCACGGCATCTCCAAAACTACATTCCATAGACAGAAATCTTAGCCTTGTACTGACAGTTGATGTCTTGAGAGAGAGAGAGAGAGAGAGAGAGAGAACCTAACGGGCTTCCTGTTCTACTACAACTAGCTGCTGCCAACGACAGAAGCAATAGAAACAAGAGTGTGGGAGGGTGGGAACACAGGAAGCAGAACAAAAACCACATGATCTCTCTGGTTGGGGGGATCTGAATTTAAGTTGCTAGCGGATTTTAGGGATCGTGTGAAAGCAGCCTAAGTCAGGTATGTCCAAACGTTGGCCCTCCAGATGTTTTGGACCACAACTCCCACAGTCCTTTGTCATTGGCAATCTAAGCTTAGAATTCTGGGAGTTGTGGTCCCAAACATTAGGAGGGGCGAACTTTGGAGATGCCTGGTCTAAGTAATAGAGTGGTCATAGCAATGTACTTTGCAAATTATTTAATTACTACATATATCCTTACATATATCCTTGGTGGCAAGGTCTGACCCTCTTTGTGGTGCCACTGGAAACTCCCTGCCCCAAACAGGGTGAGCTGAACTCAGACTAAGTAGGCGACAGGCCCCTGCAACAGGCCAGCTGATTTACTCAAAGTTTCATCAAACAATAGATCTGTCCACTAATAGAGCAGATTTTGGAAACAACACATCCAGGTGTGGCTCGGCCTGGGTGGAAAATGGGATAGAATTTTCAATGCAAGGATGGCATTTAGACACAAGTAAGTGAATCCAAGTCTGTGCTGCAACCATCAGTATCAGCATACTGACCAGAAGAGCAACCAAGCTCACAGCTGTACTCAAACGGTGGCGAGTCAACATCTCCGCCCTTCAGGAGACAAGATGGAGTGGACGAAATCATGCAACATCAGTCATGGGTACAAGGTCCTCTAGTTTGACAGACCCAAGACACAAAACGGTGTCGGTTTTGCTGTATCACAACAGTTTCATGATGCTAAAGTTGAGTGATTTGATGACCAACTGATGAAGATTGCCATTGTAATAACAAAGCGGCACACCCACTGCTTCAGCATGTATGCACCACAGACAGCCTGCCCAGGGAGTAACAAAGAGTCATTCTGAAATCTTCTTGAGGAGAAATCTATTGCCGTCCCAGCCAAGGATTACCTTATCATTGCAGGAGTTTTAAATGGCAAAATTGGAGCAAGGTTTTGCAAGCACCCATCATACCTTGTGACCTACTACAGTGGCAACATTTCATGCCAGCTCAACTTTGTACTCATCCAGAGAAGAGACCTTAAAATGGTACTCAAAGCCAAAGTCCTCCCCTATCTGTAACCTCTGCAATGACCCACCCAGGGAAAACAGAGCAGAACATAATGGTCCAGTGAGAATCAAGTGGTGGAAACTACGACAAACAGAGGCAAACATCTCACAAATACAACTGCCTCCCATTACAACAGTAGACAGTACATGGGCCAAACCAAAACAGGTGATTAAAACAGCTGCCCAGGCTGAACTTGGCATGATACTGTGAGGTTTTTTGTCTACTCCCTGACAATGCTCCAGTCTGAATCTGGTTTGTATAGCATGTGTTCTTCTACTAAACCTTGTATGGGTTTCATCACTCAATTTTCTCAGAGCAGGATTGGGCTCACTCCGATGTCCATAAAAGATAAGACGGAAAAACACATATAGCGTTTCCCATGATACTTCATCTTTCAGTGAGTGAGAACATCCATAGTTCCTCTATCAGATTTTGCAAATACACACACACACACACACACACACACACACACACACACACACACACACACACACACACACACACACACACACACACACACACACATTTTCCATTTGGAAATAAGAAAGCAACCAAAAGTCAATGGCAATTTATAAACACATAAGGAAACTCACATCAACTATGGTGGCATTCCTTGGGAACACACTCTTGAGTGTAGCCAAACATTTTGTGTTAACGGCTGGCAAGATTGACATGATTTCCTCTACTCGTGTAGATTACCAACTTGCTTCTAGATAATGTTGAAAGAAAACGAAGTCCTTCCTAAGGAGGTACAGATTGTACTGAATATTTTTCAACCATTACCTGTGTGTGAAGGTTAAGGGAGGACTGGTTCGGAGAGTAAGGCCCCCCAAGGTCATTCCTGAGTAGGTTGTCGCTGTGCATCTTAGTTTTGAGGCAGGTGATGTAACGATTACAAAAGTCCTTGCATAATTCATTCACTTTCTCCAATTCCAGTAGATGAATCCTCAGGACCTGAATGGCTTTCACCATCTGGGAATGATCAAATGAAAACGGAGGTCAGCCCACTTCTAGGAAACACTGTTTCTACCACTGCATTCTGAAGGCCATCAAACAACCAGCACTCCAGTATTTCTTAATAAATTTGTTATTGTAATAAGTAAAAAAAAGTCTGATTAACTGAAATAGTGTCTCCGATTAATTGAAAAGCCAATTTAATTGCAATTATTTAGAACACAAGCACTGAAAAAAACCTGCAAATGGCAAGAGGCAACTTAGAAGAGGGATCACATCATCCTATGAGAACAAGAATAATGCTTCTTTTTGGAAGAGCCTTGCCGAGGCACAGACTATATATTTTTCTTTAGATATCATTTTCCTTATACACAAATTACATTCGCTGCCTAAACTTCACATGATTATTGCCTAAGCGTTCTTTAACCAAACAGGAGGCCTGAATAAAATATAACAATGATCATGATTAAACTATCAAACATGGGTATGCCATCAAACTACTGTAATAACAAAAACAAGAGCGGTTAAATATTCTGCTGCTTAAACCCCAAAAGCCTCACACAGCTGATACTTCACGTCCATCTCATCACTGTTCGCGATCCCGCTTGGGACCGGTACAAAGTAATCTAACCGCACGTCCATTGTGGGACGAGGGGAGTTCATCCCAACCATGCCCCCTGAACTGCAATTTAAGCGGGATGAGAGAGTCCCCTCCCTGGCCTCGGAAATCTGCTCATCACGCTTCTTGTTCCGAGACAAGTGGCTGTGAGGTAAGGCTCGTCATGCAACGTGCCGTTCTCCATCTAGTGGCGAAGTGCCATTCGCCAGTACATTCCTTATGGAGTCAGCAACGCAGTGCATAGAGATTAAAAGACAAATGCCTCAAACTTAGCTCCGTAATGCATTGAAAGCAAGGCTTTGGAGAATCGAAACATCGAAAAACGGAAGGTCAGGGCTTAAAAAAAACGGAGAACAAAGACATGGAATTTCACATCTCATCACGGAACGAGGATGTGCGGTAACAGTCATGCCGGTATCATCCATCACTCCCGTGTGTACAAGGGAACATGGACAGAACCGGAAGAAGACCACGTGACCGCGACCGACATCAACATGCAACAAACTTCCTCCCAGGACGAGAATGGATGTGAAGTAACCATTGGAATTAGTTTCTTCCCGACTATGTATGTACAGTTGTAATCAAAATTATTCAACCCTCATTGCAAATCTGGTTTATTGTCAAAATTTACAGAAGTTCAGCTCGCTGCAGTCAAGCAAAAACAACTGAAATAGGTCAAAACAACAAATGCTTCAAGCGATTTCCCCAAATTCAACTGAAAACACAACTTTTAATGAATTCTGCAGCCTCAAAATCATACACCCTCTGAGTAGAATCCCTCACAACAGCACAAATATGCAAAAAAGGTATTGCCTCAAGCACACCTAATGCAATGAATTGTGGACTTTATTAGTTGCACCAGGTGTGCTTGAGATCGAACACATTACATACAGTACCTAAACTGGCTAGGTAGTTGTATGTTAGAAACACAGCTAAGTCAAAAGAATGGTTCAAAAGAGGGTTGCCACTAAGAGGTTATTTTTCATTTCCATGACTTTCCAACATTTGTCAGGTTCCCTGAACATCATTCAAATATAACCACATGTTAAAAAATGAACAGGCCATGCTGCATTAATGCAAGGCTTAATGAAAGTTCCACTATACAGCTACACAAGTCTCAACTGCAAAAATATTTGTCAAAGTAAGATATTTAATATCAGCTTCTTTCAACATAAATTACAGTAACATCTGTTTTGCAATTGCACCAAACATTACACCAAGATACAAACTTCAATTCAAGTAAATCCTGAGCTAACAAATGATGTAGCGTTTTTGTTATTGTTGAAAAGTACACAAATATTATATAAACATTCTATCTAAAATGGTTTATCTGAAGCCACATTACGATTTTTGAAACTGCAACAATAATCAAGTTAGAAATTAGAATACAGTGGGACTCCGGTATCTGCTGGGCATTGGTTCCAGGCCTTCCCGTGGATAATGAACACAGTGGATAAGAGAGAACACCTGCCCACCCACCCCCAAACTACTGTTTCCTGACAGTAGCTTGCTTTATGATTGCTGTTTTGAGACAGTAGCTGGCTTTATGGCTGCTGTTTGTGATAGTAGCTTGGTTTACAGATGCTATTTGTGACAATAGCTTGCTTTACAGCTGCTGTTTGTGACAATAACTTCCTTTGTGGCTGCTGAATTATTTACTTTTTTTCCTCTGCGAAGTTCTCAGACAATTTCATGTCAGTTTTTCACTGGGAGCCAGAAGATATGGTTTGTAGTGTTCCTTCATACAAAAAGGTGCCAATGGCTTTTGGTTTTGAAACCTGTGTAGAAATGTGCCACAATCTCCAGCAATCGTTTTCATGAAAGTCATTTTCCACTTCATGAGTGGATCTTCACTGCAGCTTTTATGCACATTGCAGGTTTACTGTGGGGGAGTTTTGCTTCTTCCATGTATTTGATGTTGTTAAGAACAATTCTAGCTCTTTCAAGGCACTTAACATTCTTCAACCCCCTAGTGGAAAAAAACTTCAGGGGAAATAGCGTGCTTCCAGTCACAGCAATGTATGACGCCTTCCTAGCTGGGGAATCTTTGAACAGATTTTATATATTCCATTTCACTGCTTGCAATCCTGTTTCAAAAGACCCATGTACAGCATGAAGGCTACAAGTTCCAAAGCAAATTAATTATTTTCCTTTTTCTTTACAGTCAAGGTGAGTTTTAATTTCTTCCTTTGGTTTTCTCAGGAAAAAAATGTAATTTACAAGAATATTACTGAATTAGATGCCACTGCTCATGAGGAATGGGCTAAGATTCCTCAGGACATTGCCAGAAGCTGGTGTCTGGCTACGTATCTCGTTTGCAGCTCATAATAGCAAAAGGGTGTTCTACTAAGTATTAAAAATGCTTGTCATGAATAATTTGAATAATTCTGAGGCTGCAGAATTCTTCATAAATCTCATTTTCAGTTGAATTTGGGGAAACCTTTTGAAGAATTCATTGGGTTGAACTATTTCAATTGCTTTTCTTTGATTCGTCAGTTGCAAACAGCTGCAAGTCTTTAAATTTTGACAATAAACCTGATTTGCAATGGGAGTTACAACTGTAAAGAAGACAGTCAAATAAACCACCAGCCTAGTTGAGATCGGCTTTCCTGAACAGAACTTGGAAAAGCTACATTTTGGAATACAGTGGATACACTGGAGATTGTATATTCCAAAAATAACAGTTCTAACCTGTGTCAATAATCTGCAAGGAATCTTGAACTTCTTGTACCACTCTTCTCTTTCCTTCTTGGGAGGAGAAAATCAAAAGCATCCACTTCTAGTTATACAATTAACTATAATTCTTTATGACACCCAGTATGATGTTGTGGACAGAGTGATGAATTAGGACTCGAGTTCAAAACTTGGCTTGGAGATGGAATGCCCTGCAGGGTTTACTAAAAATCATTTCCAACTTGTCACACATAACACACAATTTTTAATGATGCCCCAACTCAGAAAACTGTGGTTTGCTTTAAAACTGGTTGGTTAGAACAAGGAAGGATAAAAACTACGTTTTTTCATTACATCCTGCCCAGATCTCAGAGTCAGTCTTCTACAGTGCATACTGCTGGCATCTTGGCAGGCTGAAAAGTACCAGAAACTCCTATTTGCAAAATCTGGCATTTTGCTCTTCGAGTGCTTCTGGGATCCAGCCATAAGTGTTCGGTATAAAAACGTTTCTGATTATTCTCATATGGCCACTCTTCCTAACGAGATTGGAGAGAGGAAACGTGACTGTAATCTCTCCCCTGAGCAAAGTCTTGGCCTCAGTAAAATATAACCCATAAATGTTAAAAAATTTACACATAAAACATTCCATGCATGGAACTGAGACCTTACATTTTTACAACCTTGGCTTGAAATCCTGAATAATATATAAAATCCCTGCTATTCACCACAGGGCAATAAATCAGCTTTTTTACTGTAACAAAGAGTCTTTAAATTTCAAAGCACCTTTTCAACTTGCTAATTTTAGTAGCCACCTATTAGTTAAAGACTACTCAGAGATAGGATTACTATGTACATCTACTCAGGTTTGCCATCTAGTCTGCTATGATCCTGAGAAAGATGACTGCAGCTCCATGCTTGTTTCACTTTGAGAAGGAGAAACTATATTGTCTCTTAACTTACAAAATGGCAAGACTATTGTATAAGTGAATTATACAAACCAAGAGTTTGTGTATTTACCAGGCCAGTTCTTATGTGAATTATTGTAAAGTAATGTGAATAACGCAGGCCTGCCCAACAGGTAGACCATGGGCTACTGGTAGCCCGCGAAGGGTTCAAAAGTAGCCCGCTGGCCACTAATTAAAAAAGTGAGGGGATAAGTTCTCCACCCCTCCCCCCCCATCCCAAGGACCACCACTGCCCCAGCAAAGTTCTGGGTTGGTCAGCCCACTGTCTCAGCTGAGTGTGACGGTTCAAGGGCCATGGCACATTGAAATCTGTTCCCTCCAGAACAGATTAATTGGTTTTCAATGCATTCCTACTTACAAAAGTTTTTACTTAGTACTTGGATGGGAGACCACCAAGGAATACCAGGTGCTGTAGGCACCTGGAGTAGGATCTGGCAAGCCACTCCAGTACTCCTGCCAAGAAAACTCCATGGACATGGAGTCATGAAGAGTCGGTCACGACTGTAACGACACAACACACACATACATGTGCTTGGAACGGATAAAATTCGTAAGTAGAGGTTTTAGTGTAGTAGCCCTCAGGCACTTTGGGCCGGAAAACGTAGACCTTGGCCTGTTCAAAGTTGAACAGCCCTTGAATAACACAAATGATAAATGGTGGCTGATACTTTATTTCATGGATGTTTAAGAATAACAAGCATTTAATTGAGGTCTGCATCTTTTTGAACAGTTTCCCGAAACAGTTTCCTATATATAAAATGCACTGCTATCTATTTATATATTGCCACACAAAGACAAAAACACTATTTTTGCACAACACTAACTTGTGCAAAATGACCCCCACCACACTAGAAATTAGGAATCCTGTTGAAGGTTGGAAATTCTTTTGCAAGGGGCCTCCTCTCCTCATGATAGCCTAAACATTCACATTCTTACTTGAGACAAATATGGAGGCCAACCTTTGTTTTGGGCTGATTAATAGCTGAGCTCACTTATACTAATAGTCACTGGGGTCTGGTGAGGACCTGAAGAAACACAGGCCCTTCTCTCTCCTAATAAACTGCGAAGAGCTTCCTAAATGAGCCACAAAGAAGACAGGAGAAAAGAGCACAGATTTTTTTTTTGGGGGGGGTGAGTTTATAAATACACCAAGGAAAAGGTTAATCAGAAGCATAACCCATCCAAGGGCAAATTTCTCCCCTTCCCTCTCCACTCTGAAAGATGTCTGAGGGCGTTTATACACGACCCCTAAACTCCGGGGCAAATGGCTCCCAGCTCCGGAGCTTAAAAATGTTTCCCCACCAGCTCCGGAGTTTGCAGACAATTAAGTGCGACCCCGCCCACCTAAGCGCGACGCAGCGCACTTTTCTTGTACCTGCTCTTGGGAGGTGAAAAATATTTGATGCGGATGTGCTGGGCTCTCCTCGCTTCTTTTTGGTGTTGTTTTTTTTTGCCTCCCGCCCCTTTAAGAGAAGGAATCAGGAAGTGGCGGGGCTCCCCGGCAGCTTCCACCGGCACCGGGAGGTAAGCCTTTATTCTTTTGTCCCTTTTTTTCCTCGCTCCCCTCACAGACAGGAGCAAGGAAGTGCGGAGAGGGGTGGGGACGGAGGAACAGCAACGAAACCCCAAGATCTCTGGTCCGAATGTAAGGGGCCAGCGGATCTTAGGGGTCGTGTGAAAAGGCCCTGAGATGACATTCCACCACCAAACACAAGTGGTCGCACTGCCCCACCCACCAAGAGCCCTGCGAGACAGCTGAAGCTTTTGCTTGGGTGAAACTTGGACCCTTCATGGGAACTACTGAACATGTGTAGATAAAGGGGAAGAATGAAACTTAATGGAGAAGGCAAAATGGGATGCTCTGAGGTCATTCCAGGGAAACTACAAGACATATGAGTCCTCGGTCAGGACTTGCTGGAGCCCCTGCAGTGCTCGCCAGCACCGGCTCAGCTGTTCCTCCACAGCCGCAACCTAGTTCAACCGGAGCGGTGGTGGGGCCCCTTCGCTGGGAAACTGGAGGTGCCAGAGGCACTCAAACTCTGTGCCGGCTTCCCCATGGCTGGAAAAGGAGCGGGGGACCGGCAAGAGAAGTTGACCCACCACCCCCTCGTGTGCCCTGGATCTCTCTCCGCCTGTGTGCAAAAACGTGCCGCGCTCAACGTTCTTTCTAAGCTCTCGGTGGGGCAGGAGGGGGTGGCCCCGGGCCCTTGCTTGCCCCCCTCTTGGCTTCTAAGGTGCCCTTAGATTGCTGCACCCCGTGGCAAATGCATCCTTCCGCCCCCCCCTCCATAGATACGCCCTTGTTTCCAGGATGTGTAGGAAGATTCAATTGACTTGCTTCCAATGTAGCTCTTAATGTTGAGGAGGAGCCTTTACAACAAAAGATTTGGCAACCCTTCCCTGGCAACCCCAATCTGGTTGAGAGACTGAAAAATTTGAGTTCTCTGCCTGAATGGATTTGCTACTTTTACTGCTTCCTACATTTAAATCCTTATAATATACAGTACTATACACAATGTGGTGTAACAGATAAAGTGATAGACTTGGACTCAGGAGGTTTAGATCCATTCTTGCTCAGCCCTGGGTGTGTGGAACTCTTGGTGGCACACAACAACAACAATATTTAAATTATTTAAAATTCAATTCCACACTAACTTAATAAAGACACTAACATATTTTGGAAAGTTTTCAAATAGCAAAAAAGAAGTTAAAATTATCATCTATTTTTAGGGATCAGAAGATCTTGGGTGGGTGCAGAGAATCATTGTAGACATCATGTGGCTGCTTAGTGGTTTAACTATTCTAGTGAGTACACGTGAGATATTTGTAAGCTTACATGATCAGTCTCTTTTCTGCGTTGTCTTCACATGCTGAGGTGGGAAACAATTTCTTTCTTTCTTTCTTTCTTTCTTTCTTTCTTTCTTTCT